>JARYZH020000027.1:2933726-4133726 GCA_030021035.2 Notholithocarpus densiflorus | reverse complement strand
ATGCATTTTTTAAGAAGTGAGGGGTCCTCACCTCTGGTGGAACTCACAAACAGTGTATAATATAAACAAAAAGCTAGTTGAAAATTATCATACTCACTCTCCAAATCCAACTTGACTCCCCTATTTTAGAATCTCTGTCAGTAGAGATATTTTACCTTTTTGTTATATGATATGAATTTAAAAACCGGACCGGTTAAATAATCGAAAAATGACTGGTTACTAATTTTATGATCTAACTGGGATTAAATCAGTGATTGAACTGATGATGTCATAAATAATTTTTATATTTTAAGATAAATAATAAGTTTTTTTTATACATATATAACTAATAAACTAATGGTAGTAAATATGTTTAGTTAAAAAATATATAACATATTTTTAAAGAATTTATGTACGCTTTTAGATTTTTACCAAAAAGTACCAAATAATAACATATTAACATTACAAAATAATCATCCTTATCAATTACAAAATAGACTTTCAACAAAACCAAATAAAGAAAAATTCATTACATCTAGCTAATAACAAATAAGTTTCAAATAAAGAACTATTAAGTTTTAATGTTCATTTGATAACTAAAAGTATTAGCATCAGGTGTGCCAAATGCTAAATTTTTAGCATTTGGCACACCAAAATTCAAACCTCATCGGATGTGTCAAAATTCTTCTTCTTCTTCTTCTTCTTCTTTTTTTTTTTTTTTTTTTTTACAACATACTACAATACCTTTCTACTAGTAGAAGGGCATTATAGCATGTTGTAAAAAAACATTAAAAAACCATATTTTATTCTCTGTTCTCTACTCTCTCACATTTCTCAAAGGTCATTGTTCTCTCTCATTCCCCTCTCTCTTTTCTCTTTTCTTTCTTCTATCTTCTCCCTCTCAAAAATCTCTCCTCTCTCTCACCCCCCATCTCTCTTGTCCTTCGCCATGGTTGTGGGTTTTTTTTTTTAATAGTTTGAGATCGGTGGTTGTGAGTCTTGATGTGGTTGTGGGTTTGTAATGTGGAATGTGGGTTGAAGTGGCAGTGAACTAGTGAATCACACCGGCAAAGCCACCATCTTCTCTCTCCTCTATCTATTTCTCTTATTTTCTTTTTATTTTATGTTCTTGTTTTTCTCATCTAGGACCGAATCTCTCTCTATTTATGGATTTCAATGGTAGCATGTTGGAGGGTTGTAGGGGTGATGGATAGTAGGGATAGGATGAGGGGCGATGGATTGTTCTGCTTGGGTTTTTTTTCTTATAAATTTTTTTAATACAACTGAGTTTTTTTAGATTATTTTAATGTAGTGTAATGTTAAAATAAAAGATATGATATAGAGTATATTGTAGAATACTGTGCTAAAATTGAAAAAGTAAGTTTTGGTGTGTTAAAATGACATGACATTTGGCATAACACAGTTGATGATGCCAATGCTCTAAGGCTTAATATTGAATCCAAGTGTGTTTAAGAACTATCATTTATCTATATCTATTCTATACTACTACTTAAGAAGCTTTCCCTATTTGAGATGGACAATTATGTGGTTCAAAAATATCCCTACACTCTACCCTTAAGAAAGGACAAAACTTAAGGAGAACCTGATAAAAATATATATCTAACTCCACGTAAAAAAACTACCTACAAAATAGAACCATTCTCCCACTAACCCATATCTTCAAAACTTCCCGTCCACTAAACCATTGCCAAAATTCAAATTTACAACAATTACTCCTATCAAAACACTGTAACCTACACTCTTTTTTTACCCCTTAAAATCTCTTTTGTAAGGTAGACCCACTAAATTATTTTGTTCATACTTACCTTCTTAAAAAAAAAACAAAAAAAATTTATGTTCATTTCAATGAATAGTATTTGAAAAAGAAACAACTTTATCTAAACATGGATGGTTTAGACTTTAGAGCATTCACATTGATGCTCTTAAATTACTAAAAAATTATTTTTAACAATACAACATGCTATATCAATAGTGCTATTTTTAAATTTTTTTGCAAATGAGCTTCAATAAATTGTCATCTATGCCAAGTCCATTGGAACTCACAAGTTATAACAAATAATAATTCTTTATTCTATTATCTAATTAAATAATGTTTCTCTCTCTCTCTCTTCACCATTTCTCTTTTTCTCTCTTTTCTTCTCTCTCTCTCTCTCTCCATTCTTTCTTTTTTCTTTCTCTTTCCTCTTTTCTCTATCTCTCCATCTTTGTGGGTTAAGTGGTGGTGGTGGTTGTGATTGATTTTGGTAGTGGCTATAGGTTTCGTGGGTTTGGCTATAAGTTTAATGGTGGTGGTTGATTTTCGATGTGGGTTTCTTGGATTTTGGCAATGGTGGAGGTTGAGCATGTGTATGGGTTTCATGGATTTTGGTTATGTTTGTGAAGGTGGTAGTGATTAATTTTGAATGTAGTTGTGGGTTTCGTGGTGATGGGTTGTGGTTTGTTTGTTTGTTTGTTTTTTTCTTTGGTGGGTTGTGATTGCAAGTGGTAGCGGTTAGTGGTAGAGGTGGTCTTGGCTGTTTTTATAGTAGTTTTTTTCTAATAAGTTGCTTATATTATTATAAATAGAAGGGTTATGTTTACAACATTTTCACAACAAATCATAGGTGATTAGTTATTATTGGTTATAATTTGAATCTATCATTAAAGTTCCTTTTTTATCCCACCAATAACAGCCTACCAATAACAACCTGTCATTTATGATTTGTTGTAAAAATATTGTGAATATAGAAAAATGGAACATTTTTGAGGTGTTAAATGTAAATGTTTTCTTTATGTTGTTAGATTATAAACAACCATAATATAAATTCTAAGATCTTGAATTATCATGATTTCACAACTACACAAATTAATTATAAAGCTTACCTTGATCCATTGCTAAACTCTTCTTAAGATCAAGTCTTAGTATAAAAGCACTTAATTCTTATAGGATTTGTTTCTCTCTCTTGACTCTCTTTTCCCTTTAACTATTCAGTGTATTTGATGGGATAGCTGAATGTCTCTTTTATAGGTAGAGAGAGGATCAAATTCCTTGTATCTATAACCTCCACTTGTCCATCAAAGTTGGAGTTACTTAGGAAACTTACTTCTCCATTAACCAATATTTTAAGGACATGTAACTTCTTATTAAACCATAATATATATGAAGTTATCAAATGGATACGTTATCAAATGGGACAATTTATTCTTACATTCTCCCACTTGGCCCATATGATAATTTACGTCAAGGCTTAATAAGATTAACTATTAGGTGCACAATGGTACACATCCTCTTACTTTAAATTGGCCATCATGATACTATAATTAAACAACCCAGTAATGTGAGTCATGGCAGTTCCATATCAATTATACGTCATAGTTCCTTCTATGTACTACAACACTAGCAATCTGTTTAACATAGCCTGTCAATGAGAAGTGACTTAAAAGGTCCAACAATAATGTCTCTTTTGTTAGAGACTATTCCTGTTATTATTCATCAATTATCATATATGTACATACATAAAATAAAACAGGAATAATCAAAAACATATTTAATGAGATCTCCAAGTGTCAAAAGCATAAAGTAACATTAAAATAACAAACATCATGTTCTACATTCAAGAATCATTCGATCAACATGTTCCTTAAATGTTTTAGGAGGTAACCCCTTTGTCGATGGATCTGCAATCATAAACTCTGTGCTTATGTGTTCTGTTGACACTCGTTGTTTCTGAACTTCTTCCTTAACCGCAAGGTATTTCAATTCTATGTGTTTCGCACCATTAGAATACTTATCACAATAAATTCTCAGTAGCTTGGAAATAGAGTTAACAATTTCAAGTCCTAAGATAAAATTCCTCAACCACAATCCATGAACTGTGGCCTCAAAGCATGCCACAAATTCAGCTTCCATAGTGGATGTACCAGTGATAGTTTGCTTTGAACTTTTCCATGATATTACTCCTCCAGCTAACATGAACAAATAACCAAAAGTGAACTTTCTACTATCAATACATCCAGCAAAATCTGAATCTAAGTAACCACTGACCTCAAGATTATCAGATCTCTTAAATGTGAGCATATAATCCTTTGTGCCTTGCAAGTACCTCATCACTTTCTTAGTGTGTTTGGTTTGTTTGCCCTTAATACAATCCACACACACACTGAGATTAGTAAAATCTAGGTTTGGGAGAATCCCATCATTTACTAGTCTCTCTAACCTTTCTCTAGAAATGTGTCACAGCCTTTTATGTCACAAATTTGAGGAATTTTCATTAATTAGGCTACGTTTAGTATCGATACTATGATGCAAGGTGAGAAGGGTTTCAACAAATAGGAATGGCAAAGGTTCGGGTTTAGGCCGGTTTTTTTATGCCTAGACCCAACCCGCTGGCTCTCCCCTGTTACCCAGACCCGACCCGTTTAATAAACAGGTTTTTTTTTAGCCCCAAACCCGCCCCGTCGAGTCTCTGCGGGCCCCGCGGGCCCCGTCCAACCACTTCTGGGCCTAATCCATGGCCCAATCCGACCCAATCTTATTAAAAAAAAAAAAAAAAAAAAAAAAAAACCCAAACAAAAACAGCAGCACAAATTAATCAACATTGTGTTATTAGTCTTGCTGAAATGAGATTCTTAGATAGAAAATAAATAATAAATAAACACAAAAAATAGAAGAAACAAAACTCCATTTATGGACCGATTTTTACATTAACACAAACATCAACTCCGATTCACATTCTTTGAAGTTATCTCATGCGCTATAATCAACTAAACCAACACAAAATATACACATGCATTACATTCTGTACATATTGAATCCTCAAATAAATACCCAAAAACAAAAACTACTGAGAGAGGAAATGAACCCAAAAAAAAAAAAAATGAAGAACTCAGACCACTAAAGCTCCATCGGCGGTGGTTTCAGCCATCAATCCCACCCCTGGGCTTCGCCTGACCTCAGCACGACCAAGAGCTCCTCCGATCATCACATCTCTCTTCGATCTAACAATCTTGTGCTTCAATCTAACAACACGACCACATCTCTCTCCGATCTAACAATCCCGTACTCCTCTGTGACAAACAGCAACCACCACGAGATCCATGCTCCTCCACGAGGGTAAGGGTGGGTCGGTGAGTGAATGAGAGTGAGAGTGAGGATGACTAGATGAGACCGCGAGGGGTGGATGAGATGAGAGTGAGAGTTGGTGAGGGTGAGGTGAGAGAGGCGGCTAAGTTGAGAGAGAAATGAGTTTTAGGGTTAGGGTTATGATATATATATATATATATATAGCTGAGTTGAGAGAGAAATGAGTTTTAGGGTTAGGGTTATGATATATATATATATATATATATTTATATATATATAGGTAGATTTTTTTGTAATTTTACATTTAGGCTGATCGGGTCGAGTCCGGGTTCGGTTTCAGGCCTAGTTTTAATAAAACCCGAACTCGACCTGGACCAGCTTCGGGTTTTTTTTTTAACCCATACCGACCCTATTCTTTATCGGACCGGGTAAAACCCGACCCATTAGGGTCGGATCGGGCTAGGTACCTGCAGGTCCGATTGTTATTGCCATCCCTATTAGTAAATTCATCATGAAAAATTTGTACAAACCATCAGAAAGAATACCATAACCAACAAAAGAGGTATTCTTAACTAAAGTAAAACTTTTATTCCAAATTTTATGAAATATCCACCAAGATCAAGTTTAGGCAAAGAGACTAAATTTCTAGAAAGAGAAGGAACATAAAATGTTTGAAACAAATCTATGTATTTATTGGTATCTAGAAATAAACGATAAGTACCAATGGCTTCAATTGGTGCTTTCACCCGATTTCCCATCAATACAAAATTCTCATTTGGATTTATGGTCTGGATTGAAAGAAATCCCTGCATCATATTTGAAATATGAGTAGTAGCCCCAAAATTAAGCCACCAAGTATTAGAAGGAATTTCAGTTAGGTTTGATTCGAAACATACAGAAATATAACCATTAATTAAAGATTTACCTTTTCTTTCAAACCATTGCCTACGTTTTGGGCAATCTTTCTTAAAATGTCCCGACTTTTTACATAAGTGACATCTATAATTGCCATTTTCCTTCTTTTGAGGCTAACTGGTTGGATTAGGATCACTTGCTTTGCATGATCCATGCTTTAAGCCTTTTTTAGGCTTCCTCCATTTTCTTTCAACTTCTTGATTTATGAGATGAATTAAATGTTGCTTAAGTTGCTTGAGTCTTGCCTCTTCTTGATTAACCATAATGGCCAATTGATTTACATTCCACTTATCTTTTATATTGTTGTAATTAATTTGAAATGGCCCATAGGCCCCATACTGAGGAGGCAAGGAATTCAATATAAATTGAACGAGAAAAAAACTCATCCACATTCATCCCTAGAGTCTTTAATTGAGCAGCCAAATTAGTCATTTCAATGGCATGCTCCTGTATCCCACGCTTACCATCAAATTTCATGGTAGTAAGTTTAGCCATTAATGTCCCTACAAGGGATTTGTTCCATTCAGCTTGGGAATAGACGAAGCATGTGAATGAAGTGAAACAGGGACTGATAGTGCAAACAAAGTAATTATATATGCTCACTACATTAGTGCTAAGAGTTATCAATTAAGGAACAATAAACCAAAATGAAACACATGTTTAAACAATGATAAATAGTATTACCGTGATCACCTTTGGGCTATTCTTATGGTAAACTATTAAACAGTTATGGTGATTCCCTTTCACCTAATAGGACTAATTAATAAAATATTCATAATTAAGTTGGTTCATTACCTTTGGGTATCCGTTCCAATCTCAACCATGAATATCCATCAATTATCCTATTCCAATTTATTAATCACTTGAAAGTAGTGCACCTTTGGGCCAAACTAATATTCTTGTGATTAAAAAATTGTGATTTGCAAAGTCTCTAATTTTTAACACTACGGAATATGTGTTAAATTTCAATAAATTTGACTTGTTATCTATGCGTCTTTCCGATTGGGCCACTTTGGTGACTACCAATACGTATCATAATACAGACTCCAAATCAAAATTAATGACTTTGCATGAACGTTAAAACATTACCGTAATATAGATATAAAATTTTGTGTCATACATGTTTACATTGAAACAAATAAGTCCTTTCTTTCATAAAAGACATCAATGAAATACTTGATAGAACAGCAAGTTATAGTCTTGATAATATTAGTAGTTTATTACAACATTAATTAAACTAAATTCAACATTCATTGCATTTAAAAGAGTGAACATAAGGCGGAAAAATTAATAAAGAATAATAACTGACAATCTCAAAGTATAAAAGAGTTTATATCATAACTATTCATGAATGTCAGATGATATTATATTCACAATTTAAGATTTGAGTTTTTAACATTAAACATTAAAGTTGTTAATCTTTAAGTAAACAATTAAATAGACTAGAACCAAATATCGGAGAAATTTGTAATGCCCCAAAGTGATTAACTAATGGAAAAAACAAATTTCATATTATCCAAACTTGAACCATGATCATATAGAAGAAATTAATTGATTTCACAAATCCAAAATCACAATCATGATAATGGAAACTATAATTGTTTATAAATTTTTTTAATGGAAAAACATGATAATTCTAAAACACAAGCTCTGATACCACATGTAAATGTTTTCTTTATGTTGTTAGATTATAAACAATCATAATATAAATTCTAGGATCTTGAATTATCATGATTTCACAACTACACAAATTAATTATAAAGTTTATCTTGATCCATTTCTAAACTCTTCTTGAGATCAAGTCTTAGTATAAAAAACACTTAATTCTTATAGGATTGATTTCTCTCTCTTGACTCTCTTTTCTCTTTAATTATTCAGCGTATTTGATGGGGTAGCTGAATGTCTCTTTTATAAATAGAGAGAAGATCAATTTCCTTGTATCTATAACCTCCACTTGTCCATCAAAATTGAAATTACTTAGGAAACTTACTTCTCCATTAACCAATATTTTAAAAACATGTAACTTCTTATTGAACCATAACATATATGAAGTTATTAAATGGATATGTTATCAAATGAGACAATTTATTTTTACATTAAAAACTAAATTTTTTTAACACTACTCCTAGATATTCCAAAGTTGTTTACTCAAAAATCCCTCAGATTTTAACATTAAACTAACCAATCCATTTGGTCAAATCATCTTCCTAGCAAAAACAGAAAAAGAAAAAAAAAAAAACTTGTTTTCTTCACCATTCTGCCCATCGATTACAATCAGAAATAAAATAAAATAAAATTTAGAATTATACGCGGACAAGTAAATAACTAATGCAAAATTAGAAAACTACTCATTCACATAAGAAGTTCTTCCAGATCACAAACCAAACACCGATTTTCACCTAAAAAAACTAACAACCAAACAAAAAGCCACTGTTTTTTAAGAAGGAACAAAAAGCCATTGTTTACCATTACCATATCAATCAGACCAAAAAAAAAAAAACATAGCAGTGACAAAGAGAATCCTAAAAATTCCTAACCAGAAATCTGAATGGCCCTAACATCAGGCTTCTTGACTTCCTCTTTGGGCACAGTGACAGTAAGCACACCATTCTCCATAGCAGCCTTAACCTCCTCGACCTTAGCGTTCTCCGGCAGCGGAAACCTCCTCGAGAACCTTCCAGTACTGCTCCGCTCCACTTGGTGCCACTTGTCAGTGTCACTCTTCTCTTCCTGCTCTTGACTCTTCTCTCCGCTTATCTGGAGAACTCGACCTTCCTCGATCTCCACCTTCACTTTCTCTTTCTTCAGCCCAGGCACGTCGGCTTTGAACACGTGCGCATTCTGGGTCTCCCTCCAGTCCACTTTAGCAGCGGTGAACGACGACGTTTCGGAGGGGAATATGGAGTGAGAGAATTGTGGCATTTCGAGCTCTGAGAATGGGTCGAAGACGTTGGTTCGGCGGTTGAGGAACTGTGGAATCAGCCACATTTTTTTTTTGTGTGATTGTGATAGTGATATGTTCTTTTGTTTCGAGCGAATTAGGGTTTTGTACGTGTGGTGGATAAATCTTGATGGTTCAAAAGAATACTATGGGGAGTAAAAATAATGAATATTTAATTTAAACAAGATAAAAGTAAATAATATTTGGATTACATTGGGGTTTTCATTCTATTAGGATTTCGTGTGGTCGTCTTATCTAGAGAGCGGAATATATATTTCATATGTTTCCAAACTAGCAAGAGTGAAGAGTCCAACCTTATAATCACAAAAGCCAGACACGTCCAAAGCAATGCTATTCGACTCAGGGTAAGTGGGTAACCTTTCTCTAGCAAACTTCTTCTTCTTCTCAAGTATTTCATGTAGGGTCAACAACTCCAAATGCAGTAGAAATACTCCAGCAAATTCGTTGATGAGAATTTCTTTCTTTGTGTGCTTGTGGTGTAGAATAGAAAAAATATTTGCATGGCTTTACTAGGAAAATAACATGCTTCAAAGCTCTGATACCAATGAAGCAAACTTAAAATAAAACTCTTAATTAGTAAAAAAAATAAATATCTTAGATGTATAATTAAATGAAGAAATAAATGCGAATAGTGTTTAGGTTGCATTGGTTTTTCACTCTAAAAGATTTTTGTGTTGTTGTCTTATTTAGAGAGTTTAAGTGGGGTATATATAATTTGTTTTTTTTTTTTGAGAAAATTAAGTTGAATATTTAAAGACCCACAAAAGTTGCCAGTGCCCCCACTCACAACTCATTATCCTTGAAAATTTTCAATTACATTTTGACCCATGGCCAAACATGCAATACCATGATTGAAATAATTTTATTAATAATAATTATTTATGTACAATATTGTGTAAGACTGAAAGACAATTTCATGATGGTTACTGTTAAATATCATCACACTCCTAAATATTTTTGTGAATAATCCAAATTATTATTTACCACTCCTTTTCACTTATTTAAGTAAAACTATTAAGTTTTAAAATTCTAAATTTTAGGTTATAAAATCTTTTTTTTTTCTTTTAAAAAAACCCACGTTAAGTTAGATTTTAAAGCTAGATTAGAGTTGGAAAAAAAAAAAAAAAAAACCCTTATCCTTATCCCATCATTCATGTATTATTTTTATGAGATTATCCCATATAGCTAAAAGAATTTCCAGTTATCCATCACTCTTTTCACTTATCTAAATAAAATTATTAATTTTTTAAACCCTTAATTTTTGGTTATAAAATACCTAATTTTTTTTTTCTTAAAAACAAAAAAACCCACGTTAAGTTAGATTTTAATGCTAAATTAAAGTTGAAAAAAAAACCCTTATCCTCATCCCATCATCCATGTATTATTTTTATTTTTTTATGAGACTATTCTATATCATCCATGTATTATTTTTATTTTCTTATGAGATTATTCCGTGTAGGTAAAATAATTTCTAGTTATCCACCACTCTTTTTCACTTTTCTAAGAAAAATTATTAAGTTTTTAAAATCCTAAATTTTAGATTATAATTTTATTTTTGCCAAATTATCTAGTGCAGTTACAACTTAAAAGAATAACTACCACTCTTCTTCAATTATCTTTTGTTTATAATCCAAACTTTAGATTCAAAGAATAAAGGTTAAACCACAAAACATGTCTTTACCTTTCTTCCTCTACAAATTTCTCACTGGAGAATTTTGTAGAACAAGATTTGTACTACACCAATTTTTTTAGGTACTTTTTTTCATTTCATAAATAAAATCTCCACACTTCATATTATTTTTACATTTGATTAATTACTTCAAATTGTTGCTACTATTGTTATTATCTATCTATTACTAATCACATTTAACTTTCGATTAACTCTTATTTTGCCTTATTTTGTGCTCCATTCAAGTGAGCATATAGTCATCTTTCAAAAGATGAGATGTTATATAAACACATCCTACCAACTAGCGAGTACCACTAGCTTTATTTTACCTTCGTTTAATATCGTTTGTTTTCTTATTTTTATTTGCTTTGATTTGATGGGAAAGCTCTAAATTTTAGTTTTTGGTTTTGCCATAGGGATTATCATAAATTTATTTAAAACTATATATTTCTTTAGGCGTAATTAAGATAATCTTTTGTATATTTATTGTTAATTTGTGATACATATATGATTTTAGTTTTGAAACATTTTTCCCTTTTGGTTATCAGGATTGCTTTTTGGAAAGAAAAAAAATGGCACAAGAATTTTTCTCCTCTAATTATTGATTTTTATAATTTTTTCCCCTTAGTGATGGCACTTCCACAGTATGCTGCTCCATCACTGAGGAGGGAACCAAGTTTCCCTTGAGATGGCAAATGTCTCTACTCTATCCATTCACGTATGGTGATTATATAATTGTTTTTTTTTTTTCTTCCAAAGTCTAAATTTATATAAGCTTTTTATGGCACTTAAATTTTTTTTTTTTTACAAAATTTTATTCCTTCTAAATACATACATACATACATATATATATATGTATATATATTTCAAACGAAGAGGGAAATTCTTTATTTTTCAATTCCTAATCTTATGTCTATGCTTCTTTTCATCTTGCACGTTTATTTTGAAAATTTTGACTTTTGCATATGTATGGTGGGTGATTTTTTTTTACCTAGATCTTTATGCTACTGATGTTCTTGAACAAATTAACAAGGACCCCTCATTCTTCAGGATTCTATATATTAATTTTTATATTGCTCCATGCCTGCAATGAATTGTTCTTTCAGGGTTTCTTTGTAATGTTACAGGTTAACTTTTGTTAGCAAGTTGGGCCACATTAACGGAGAGATTTAAAATTTAAAAATGAAGCAGATGACAATGTTGAATTGTTGCTTTCCTTATCTTCGGTTGCTGATCAATGGAAACTTAAATATTTAAAGAAGTGGGAATTGGAGAAGTTTGGTAGTTTAGTCCTGATATAAGAGTACAAATGGAATTTGTAATGTACAAGATATTGAAATATATATATATATATTTATATCTATCTTTTTTTAGAATACTAAGTATTTTTAACACACACACGGGAGAAGGGAGAAGGGAGAAGGTCTTAAAGAAACTGACAATGATGTATATCCAAAATGACTTAACTCTTGGATACATGATATTGAAATATAATGTGGTATTATCATCCTTAATTTTACATTTGTACGAACATTTTTTATTGCTTTGATCAATGGTTTGCATTTTACATAAATGGATATTATTCAGCCCATTTGTGCATTACCAAATGGATTTAGCATTAATTCAAGGATTTTTTAAGTAAGTCTCCATTAGTATTGATAAATGTTAAATTTTTCGGTTGTGTTTGATACAAATATATAATTGTATATCTCACAAATTCCCAAACATTTGTGCTTACGTATAACATTTAAGAAATATAAATATGGTGTCCTTAATAACAGGTGCAGACCTATGATTTCAAGCTAGGAGGCCGAAGTATAAGAAGAAGAAAAAAAATCCAAATAAGTATCCATATAGTACTAACAAACTATCAACCAAGATCAATACACAAATTATTATTTCTTAATACATTAAAATGCAATCATTTACTAACAAAGACAAAATAATACAAAATAATATCGTTTCTTAAGAGCATCAACTGTTGCCAAAAAAAAAATTTACAAACCAAAACTTACTTTTGCTACTTTAATATAGCAGTTGAAATGTCTCATATAGTAGCGTTGGTATTTGGTGTTCTACATACTAAATATTTATCATTTAAAACATCTAATGCTAGTACTCTAATACTGGGTTGACTAGGATTTTTTATTTTTTATTTTAAAATTTTGTTTTATATAGCATCAATTGTTGCAAAAAAAAAATTCACAAACCAAAACTTACTTTTGCTACTTTAATATAGCATTTGAAATGTCTCGTATAGTAGTGTTGGTATTTGGTGTTCTAAATACTAAATATTTATCATTTAAAACACCTAATGCTAGTACTCTAAGAGCATTCCCATCAGCTCTTCTATAAAAAATGTCATTTTGACACACCAAAAGCCTACTTTATTATTTTACCACGTCATTTTACAATACATCATTCATCACATGTTCTATTCTTTGATTCTAAATATTAAAATAATATATACAACACATTAAATAATATATTTACTCAAAACCCAGCAATATACAAACACACAGCCCAGTAGCAGTCACCACCAACCACCAACCAAGAACCAACAACCACCGCCACAACAACAACCACTGCTACAACCACCGCCACAAACTACAACCACAATCACTGGATCCTCCAACAAATTCCAAATCCAAAAACCCCAACAAAAGAAAAAAAAAAAAAAAAAAAAAAAAAAAAAAAACTCAAAATCTTCAACAAAACCCCAACCCCAACAGATCAATCAATGACCAAACTCAACCAACCATCAGCGGCGAAAGCTATGGAGGATGACGCAGCTTCAGATTGGCGAGCTTCATATCAGCAGCTTTAGATCAGCGAGCAGAGCTTCAGATTGGCAAGCAAAGATCAGCGAGCTCTAATGTTTAGCATTTGACACACCTTATGGTAATGCTCTAATAATGAGCTAACTAGGATTTTTTATTTTTTATTTTAAAATTTTTGTTTTTGTTAAGTTTTTTTTTAGTTGAATACGTAGTTGCTAGTTGGGCTAGGCTAATTAAAAGAGAGAAAGTCTAAATTTTTGAAAAAGTAAGGCACAACTTTAGAAATAATATATATATATATATAATCATTAATTTTATTATTATTATTATTATTTTGTCTTTGGGCTGGGGGGGTCCCAATTTTTTTTTCTTTGGACCAGGCCCCCCCCCCCCCTCTCTTAATAATGTGTCTTATAGGCTCACCTCTATAGTAGCAAAAGTTTTAGGAGAGTCTATATAACTTACAAGTAAACTATTATCCTCTTATAATATGAGGACTAAGGAGTTTTTTTTTTTTTTGGTTTCCCAAGGTATCCCCAGGTTTTTATCCCAGGACTAATCCTTCGAGGTACTGTCGGGCGCTAAGGCGGGGACCTCTCCCAAGAAAGTTTGCTGCATCCACAAGAGCTCAAAATCGAGACCACTTGCTTAAGCGACCAGAGCCCCTTCCACTTAGGCCAACCTTCGTTGGTTGAGGAGTTATTTTTGATGTACCCATTTTTCGCCATTTAACACTTATTTAATTGGGGGAAGGAGGCAAGGGAAAACTGGGTTCAATTAGAAAAAATTAAAATTAGAAACTTGCCAAATCATTTCTCAAATTTCCTAAATATATGTATAATTCATCAACTTATTCAACTACAATGATAGTTGTTCTTTTTTAAACCATTACAAATTTAGCTTTCATATTGCTACATTTAGCTTGGTGAGAGTGTAATTAAGTGTGTGTGTTTAACAATTAGTTTGATTCTAAATATATATATATATATATATTTATATTGCTACATTTTAGCAAATACATAAATCTCATTAGACAAATACATAGAAAGTGTTCAATTAGATATTAGCCTTTGAGCACGCACTTGCTTAGAAGCTTTTTTTTTTTCTTCCCTATTCATCATAATTCGGAGTGTGATGAAATTGAGTAATGTTGGTACCACATAAAATGACAAAACTTGTATCACAACTCGCCCATATGGGGAGTTGTGAATGGTAGAAATGTGTCCCCACATGCATTCACCATCACACCACTACTATTCACAACTCACTATGTGGGCGAATTGTGACATCAGTTATACCATTTTATGTGGCATCAACATGAAATTTATTCGTTTGTTTGTGAATGAAATAATTTTTTTTTATTATTAACCAATTGATAGTACTGACTTTTAGGAAAAAAAAAAAAAAAAAAAAAAGCCTCTAAACATGGGCCGTGCTGATAGGAAGGATAGTATGAAATAAACAAAAAAGGACAAAAAAAATGAAAAAGAAAGAAAACTTTGTGGCTGCTATTCAGGTTTGTTTAATATATATATATATATATATATATATATTTATATATTTATATATTTTAAAAGCTAAGATTGAATAGATCCGATCTGAAGACTTGGAGAGAGAGAGAGAGAGAGAGAGAGAGAGAGATGGCAGAATTGTTCATTAACCAGGCAGAGCAGTACGCAGAGGGTCGGCCTAGTTATCCTCAACAATTGTTTGAATTCATTGCTTCCAAGACACCTTCTCACGATCTTGCATGGGACGCCGGCACCGGAAGTGGCCAAGCCGCCCGATCTGTGAGTTCCTTTCTTTCTTCCGTACCTTAAAATTGTATGTTCAACAAAATAAGGTAATAACAATAATCAGAAGATACATGGATTTTTTTGTTATTATGAGAAAAAGATGTATGCTATATTAGAATTTAGACCTCAGCTTCTCTTTTTTTTTGTTAAGTAATTAATTGAGAATAAGGACTAGCTAATAGAAAATTTATATCCTATGGATACAACTTAATTTTGCTGAAACTAAAAACTGAAAATATTATAGTAAAATAATTTTTTAATGTGTAAAAAATTATTGTTCACTCTGTTTTTACTGTTCATAAGCCTAAAATTACTGTTTATGGACAATGAACAGTGCCAGACGCGTCCAGAAAAAAAAAAAAAAAAACTTAAAACGCACTACAGTACCAAAACGTGGACGCAGACTTGTATCCAAACCGCACCTGAGTCTCAAACCCACTTTTTTTTTTTCTTTCTTTTTACTGTCAAGAGAGTTAAAGGATTATACAAATTTTTTTTTTTTTTTTGGATAGGAAATCAAAAAAATTCATTAACTAGCAACAGAAGACAAGTTGATTACATCTTGTGCACACATGTGCTCAATAAGGCTAGGAGTTTCCTCCAGCCAAGTCACAAAATCTTCAACATATTTAGCATGCTGAGCAAGTAAATGGGTAGGCATGTTGCCAAGCCTTTTGATATGAGAGAAATCTGCTGATCTAAAGTTCTGAATCTGAAGGAGAATACCAGAGACTACATTCTCGATGGAAGAGGCAGCTGTAGTGTTACCTTGAAGGGCATTGTATAGGAGAAGGGAATCAATCTCAAAAGTAACTTCTCTGACCCCAATATCAATTGCAAATTGAATAGCAGCTTCCATAGCTTTCGCTTCAGCTTCTAATGGGCCCAACGGGATAGAAATCTTCTTGCTCATGGCTGCAACAATCAGCCCCGCATCATCACGAATGACCATACCCAGACCTGTTGCTTTGATTTGGGAGAATACTGCACCATCAACGTTTAATTTGTATCGGCCTAAAGCTGGGGGGACCACTTAATGTTTTCTTTAACAATGGGGGAAGCAGACAGTTCGTTTGCCGCCTGAAATTCTTCAAGTAAGACAAGAGAGCTGCGGGCAATGTCACTACTTGAACGACGATGCCCTCCATGCCGCACCTCACACTTATTTTTCCAGATGCCCCAGCAAATTGCAGCAACCTTTTCCAATAGGCTGGGTGAGACCGAATCGCATCTAACAATTTGCCAAACCATATCCACAAAACCCCATGTCCGGCCTATTTGGAAAGGGAAAACTAGTTTAGTGTTTGCCCAAACTTCCTTTGCTTTATCGCAAAACCAAAACAAGTGGCAGATGGATTCAGACTCCTTTCCACATTCTTCACATTTGTCATCTGTAGTGATGTGCCTCTTCATTAAGTTTTCTTTAGTGGCTAGTATATTATGGCAGGCTTTCCAATTGAAGTTCCGGATTTTATTTGGAGTCTCCAATCCCCAGACCCTTTTCCATACTTGTTTCATTGTTGAGCAATCTGAGCTATCTCCATTTCTTTCCTTCCAAACTTCCTCCATGGCTAGTCTGTAGGCACTCCTAACAGAGAATCTTCCATTCCTGTTGGCAGCCCAAATAACCTTGTCTGGAGGGAGACAGTTACTAAGCGGTATGCTTAGAATAGTCTCTGCATCATGGGCTAAGAAAATCTGTTGCACCAAACCCGCTTCCCATTCCCCCTTTTCAGCATTAATGAGCAAACTCACCTTTGCATCTCTTGGTAGGAGGTTCACTGGGGAGGATACTTTGTATGTTGTTGGAGAGGGTAGCCAGCTGTCCTGCCATATATGAATTCTTTCCCCATTACCAACTCTCCACCTTAAACCTTTCCTCACAATTCCTTGGGCCGCCAAAATGCTCCGCCACACATCAGAAGGGTGAGATCCCATGACAGCATCCACAAAATTACTATGGGGGAAGTATTTGGCCTTAAAGACTAGATAGAACAAAGAGTTGGAATGATTTTGCAATCTCCATCCTTGTTTTGCTAGGAGGGCTAGATTGAAAGTTTTTAGGTCCCTAAACCCCGTGCCACCTTGCTCCTTTGAGAGGCACATCTTTTCCCAACTCAACCAAGACATTTTCCTCTCCTCTTTCTTTTGACTCCACCAAAATTGACTTACCATGCTAGTTAGTTCATCACATAGGGCCTTGGGGAGCTTAAAGCAATTCATTGTGTAGGTTGGCACAGCTTGGGCTACCGCTTTGATTAAAACTTCCTTCCCGGCTGTGGATAACAATTTCTCTTTCCAACCTACCAATTTGCTTACCACCCTCGCCTTGAGCTCTGCAAATGTATTCCTTTTATATCTACCCACCAAGGATGGGAGGCCTAGGTAGGTTTCATGTTGTTTGATAACCTGGGCCCCAAATCTACCTTTAATTGCTTCTTGAATTCTCCTATCTGTGTTGCGGCTGAAGAAAAGTGATGTTTTCTGTTTGTTTAGTTGCTGGCCCGACGACTCTCCATAGACCTTTAGTAACCTCAGAATTTTCTCACTTTCTTTAATGGTTGCCCGACCAAAAATCAAACAATCATCAACCAAAAAAAAAAAGAGATATCTTAGGGCCCTTTTGGCAAGCTGACACGCCTCTCAGCACTTTATCATGCGCTGCTTGGTGCAGTAGGGCCGATAAACCTTCTGCACATAACAAAATTTTTTTTTTTGATAAGTCATAACAAAATTTTAGTTAAATGAAAACCGCAGACTTAAACAGTTATAAAGTTAGGAAAATGTTTAACATGCATAAAATTGTATTATTAAGAACATAATGCAAGAGCTATCATCAGGTTGAAACTATGTAAAAAAAAAAAAGCATTTGATTACGTAGAACTCCAAAAAAATAAAGTTATTAAACAGTCCCTGATATGTAGCTTACTTACACGTTCCACATATTGTGAATGCCTACCTTTATACCTTAATAATAAGTGCTTTGATTGCTCCACTAGCGGTGCCAAGGGTTAATCAGGGTCCCTGAAATATTTTTTAATATAACTTAATAGATTTTGAGTTTTAAATTAACATGGGTCTTTTGACCCCTCTAGAAAAAAAAAATTTTGAGCATCCTAAAAAAAAAACTTGAACACCCTTAATAACAATTGAGCCCATTAAAAATAAAATTCAACCTCTCCAAAATTTTTGTCCATTGAATGTTGAAAAAAAAATTTGTAAGAAATGTTATATTCACAACATTTTCGCAATATTTTCGTAACAAATCATAAATGACAGGTTGTTACTAATGAATAAAAAATAATTTCAGTGGTAAGTTCAAATTAGAACCAGTAAAAACTTACAACTTAGGTTTTGTTGTGAAAGTGTTGCAAAAATGTTGTGGACATAACACTTCTCAAAAATTGCTTAAACAAACATATTAGCCTAAAATCTCAAATCAAACGTTTAATTGTGATTTTTTAAATTGTGTTTCAACTAGCATATTTAAAATTGCTATTTTTTTATATTAAAAAATGCACACTTTTCAAATAGTTAGTCTATTAGTATTTGCTTTAGTCTTTAGCAGAATTTGTTGGATTTATGTGATATATTTTTTCAAAAAGATAATGTATTTTGTTTATATTAGTACTTATTAAGCAATATGTTAGTAATTGAATAGGAAATCAATAGCTTAATAATTGTTTGGTTGTGTATATTGAAAAAAATGTAGCTGATAATACTAATAGTGAAACTATCATATCATACAACAATTTTAAAATATGAAAACTTGTGAAAATTTATTTTAAAATTTTATATATTTGAATATGTTTTTATTTTGTAATGTTAATATATTGAAGTTTTATTATTAATAATTTTTTTAAAATTAAGTGTTTTTAATGACTACCCTGAAAAAACTTTCTAGAGCCGCCACTGGATTGCTTAATTACAATTTCATTTTTCAGCTAGCTGGGATCTACAAGAATGTCATAGCCACAGACACAAGCCCAAAACAGCTTTCATTCGCGCCAAGGCTACCCAATGTCAGATACCAACTTACACCTCCCACCATGTCTAGTGCCGAGCTTGAACGCAATGTTGCACCTCAATCAAGCATTGATGTTGTAACTGTTGCTCAAGCCCTCCATTGGTTTGACCTCCCTGATTTCTACCAACAAGTGAAGTGGGTACTCAAAAAACCTCATGGTGTCATAGCTGCATGGTGCTACACCCCGCCAAAAATTAATGATTCAGTCGAAGCTCTCTTCAAACCCTTTCATTTCGTTTCTGTGGACCCCTATTGGGATGCATCACATAAATTGATGGACGACATGTATAGGAACATCGATTTTCCATTTGAGCCCGTGGAGGGAGCTGATCATACTGGGCCATTTGAATTTGAAACAGAAAGAGTGATGGATTTAGATGATTATTTTACATTCTTTAGATCAAGGTCAGCATATCAAATTGCGAGGGAGAAGGGTGTAGAGCATTTGAGCAATGATGTGATTGAGGAATTTAAGCATGCTTGGAATGAAGATGGATTGGACAAGAAGGTTGTTAAGTTTCCAGTTTATCTGAGGATTGGAAGAGTGGGGAATTTGTAAATCAAAACACTAGTTTAGAACTTGTAGGAAATTGAAATAAACCATTCTGTTTCAAAGGAGTGATAGTATTGATGGATCCATTTCCTTTGTCAATAAAATTGGGAGACATAAATTAGTTGTGTTGATCACATTGCCATTGTATACAGTCTAATTATGCTTTTGAATGCTATTGATTAGAAAGTAAATGATGGCTACCAAATATAATCGTTAAGGTTGTGATTTTGTTTATGAAGCTTCTGAGATGATTGCTCTTGATTTAGAGAGCCTTTATTTGATTTAATTTGGTGGCAGAGTGGCTGTATCCTGTATGTGCTAGTTAAACTGGAAATGTTATGTCGCAAGTGCAAGTGTGCTTACCAATGGAAAATGCAATTGGTCGAAAGTGAGTTCAACTGTTCAAGAAGAACCAGAGATCTTATCAACTCTTCAATGACACAGCAACAAACCTCTTGGTTCCTCTAAAGTTGTTTATAGTATACTGCAAAAAAAACACTTTTGACTGCTGTAACACTACAACTATAGCATTCTCAGTGGGGAAGAACTAGGATTAGTGGGCATGAGAGGGATTTTTCATCTTGCTTGTGGAAGGAAATCTAAACTTGGGATTGACATTGTATTGGTACAATTTGAATTATTGTCTCTTTCTCATTAATTATTTTCTCATTAATTATAACCCTTTTCTTAAAATGACTCCATTTTTCTTCTAATCCAAAACTGACATGGATTAGTGGATTACGCACTGATGGAAATCATCTCTTTACATAAATCCTTCCAACCACAATTCCTCAGAGTCCAAGGTTTTCAACGTTGAATTTATGTTATGCTTGACGCAATTAGAGTCACCTAAAAGTTGGAAAACTTGTCAAACTAAGGCAAAACATAGCTTTTCTTTCTCCCATTCTTTACCAAACAGTAAGGAGAAGTAAAATAAGGAAGCCATGTCATAGAAAAAAAAAAAAAAAAAACTGAAAAGGGACTACATGTGTTTAAACAACAGTTTTCATTGTTTAAACACTGAAACACATATTTTCACAACACTTTTTAACTCACACGTAATTCCACAACACTTAAACAACGATACTAAAAATTTTTAACCAAACGGGCCCAAAATTTTAACTATTCAAGAGACTGCTGAGGAGCTGCCTATTTCAAGGAGAGATCGTAGGTCTACAGGCTGTTTTGAATTATTGAGGGAGAATAATTCAGGTAATCAATCATAATTTTAAAGTTTTGAAGAGACAAAGACATAGAGAGAGAGAGAAAGGTTGTTCTATGTTTTAGTGCTTGTAGGAGACTCAAAAATTAGTCTAAAGTTCACACGCATACGAAGACTTTTAACCGTCTAAAAGAGAATAGTCAGATAGGATGCACGCCTACTAAAATAGAGATTGTCATGTAGTGGCTAAAGTGGTGTTGAGCCGGCTTGAGATTTGTTGCTGCGGAAGTTTTGTAATAATAATAATTTAGCACTCATGAAGAAGAGTCTTTTGGGTTAATATTGCAAAATCTGAACTTTATTTGCGTTATAGGAACTGTTGAAAGTTATTTAGAACTGTGAGGAAAGAGAGTGAATTTCGGTATCACCATTGCTGAAATTCAACAAAAAGTATGAGAGAGAAGAAGAAAAAGGGGGGAGAGAGAAAATGTTGAATTTCGGTAATGTGAATACCGAAATTCCTCAGCCCAAATCCTGCTGCCCGGGTATGAAGTGTGCGTGGAGTGCGCAAAGTGAAAAGGAAAAAAAAAAAAATTGACAATTGTGGCAATGCCATTGCCGAAAATGGGAGGAAAAAAATAAATAAATAATGGTTGCCGAAATCTGAGAAGGAATTAAAAAAAAAAATGCTACGTCCACAATATTTTTACAACATTTTCACAACAAATCATAGGTGATTAGTTATTATTAGTTCAAATTTGAATTTAACACTGAGATTACTTTTTTAATCAAATAATAACAACCTGTCACTTAAAATTTGTTGTAAAAATATTGTAAAAATGGTGTGCACATATCATTTCTTTAAAAAAAAAAAAAAAAAAAAGTGGAATGGATTTGTGGCAATGGCATTGCCGAAATAGGAGGGGAAAAAAAAAATTCCCTCCTATTTCGGCAATGCCATTGCCACAAATCCATCCCACTTTTTTTTTTTTTTTTTGTTTAAGAAATGATATGTGCACACCATTTTTACAATATTTTTACAACAAATTTTAAGTGGCAGGTTGTTATTGTTGGATTAAAAAAGTAATCTCAGTGTTAAATTCAAATTTGAACTAATAATAACTAATCACCTATGATTTGTTGTGAAAATGTTGTAAAAATATTGTGGACGTAGCATTTTTTTTTTTTTAATTCCTCCCTAGATTTCGGCAACCATTATTTATTTATTTTTTTCCTCCCATTTTCGGCAATGACATTGCCACAATTGTAAATTTTTTTTTTTTTTTCTTTTCACTTTGCGCACTCAGCGCACACTTCATACCCGGGCAGCAGGAATTGGGCAGAGGAATTTCGGTATTCACATTACCGAAATTCAACATTTTCTCTCTCCCCCCTTTTTCTTCTTCTCTCTCATACTTTTTGTTGAATTTCGGCAATGGTGATACCGAAATTCACTCTCTTTCCTCACAATCCTAAATAACTTTCAACAGTTCCTATAACGCAAATAAAGATCAGATTTTGCAATATTAACCCAAAAGACTCCATGATGAAGAAAGTATTTTCCAGCATAAATACTTTGAAATAAATCTTCCTTTTTTTTTTTTTATTGATACTTAAAACATTATACACACGTTGCTACACACACCACTCTTCACCATTTCACTCTTACTTTCTTATTTCTTTACACTTATTTGCTATCTCACTACACTTCTTGAATTACTTGCTCACTTATTTGGATGATTTGATATAATCCGTAAAAAGGCCTTACATAGGAGAAAATATATGGTATTTTCGATGCATGTATCTGTTGGATTGTGTGGCCAAATAGCCCACAATATGGATGTTGAACTGTGTGGTTAAATAACCCACAATGTGTATATGTGTAATTATTTTGAGAATACTAAGTATTTGTAATACACACATACGGGAAGAGGGGAGAAAGGTTTTTTAAACCACTATTTTTTCTTTTGAGAATACTAAGTATTTTTAACACACACACACGGGGAGAGTGGAGAAGATTTTTTTAAAGAAACTTACAGTGGTGTATATCCAAAAGGGTCTAACTCTTGGATACATAGCACAAGCTTTAAACCTCTCTTACTTACACTCATTTTTCAATGTGAGATTAACCCACTATTTTTTCTTTTGAGAATACTAAGTATTTTTAACACACACACATGGGGAGAGGGGAGAACGTTTTTTTAAAGAAATACACCACTGTGTGTAATTCTCAAAAGAAATTACCTTACACAATATTGTACATGAGATGATTATTATTAATAAAATTGTTTGAATAATGGAATTGCATGTTTTGGCCATGATTGGCTGTGTGGGGGTTGACATGGTCAAATATACAGTTGAGATTTCTCAGGGATAATGAGTTGTGAATGGGGGCAGTGAAGTGGATAAGAGATCTGATTTTATTATTTAAATAAACGTTAAAGACTTTAAAATTCATGTCCTAATTTGTAGGAACCGAAATAAACATTGGCAACTTTTATGGGTCTTTAAATATCCCACTTGAGATCTCAAGTTAAGATAACCACACAAAAATCCTGCAGAGTGAAAAAACCCACTGCAACCCAAACATTATTTCACTCTTATATCTCCATTTGAATATACGTTTCAGATATTTACTCTCTTAGTGTTTTAGTTTAATAAGGGTACGTTTGGTACACTCAATGAGGATTACAACAGGAATTGTAATCTTTATTACTAGAAATAAAATGTTTTGTAATGTAATAACTAAATCTATTCATTAGTTTGGTTGTAAGTTATAACATTAAAATAAAATTTAAGATTTATTTTAGGAAATATCTTACTCATACAACCTTTTATTCCTTTAATAAAAATATAACCAAACTAAAGAATAACTAAACCATAGGAATAATTATTACATTACAGAGCCTATTACAGTCTACCAAACATGCCCTAAGAGTTCTATTTCAATTTGAGTTCTATTTTAATTTTGCTTCAGTATCTTCCCTCTCACATGAGGGAAGATGCATGCACTAGAAGCAATGTCCTTAATTCACTCACCTAAATAATTGAAATTGTAGAAAAACATGGCCAAAAAAAAAAAAAATGGTCAACAGAGGAAGCATCTCTTCATTTAAAAAACTTATCACTCTAGAGTCGACATAATTATTATTCCTATATTTAGTGCTCGTTTGGATCCGTGTTTGCGGATCCACGTTCACGTTTTCAACCGTTTTTTTTTTTTTTTTTTTTTCTTCTTCCAGCGTGAACAGTAACATTACATGTGAGCACCGTGCAGGGAACAAGAGTACTGTTGAGCACTGTTTATACACTATTTAGCACTGTTCACAGGTTAAAAAAATATTAAAAATGAGTTCCACAGTACTATTAACACATTTAAAAATTATTTTGCTACAATGTTTTCAGTTTTTAGTTTTCAGTTCAGCAAAATAAGTTGTATCCAAACGGACCCTTAATAAGCCAAAATTTTCGATTGCCGTTTTCAAATATTTTATTGGATGATACTTCGTTTTTTTTTTTTTTTTTTTTTTTTTTTAAATTAAAAAATTTACCAACTTTGATTTGGATTTATTTATTTGAACTTATAAATGGAAGCCAAGATAAGGCTGAATAGATCCGACCTGGAAACTTGAAGAGAGAGAGATGGCAGAATTGTACATCAAGCAGGCAGAGCAGTATGCAGAGGGCCGGCCTTGTTATCCTCCAGAAATGTTTGATTTCATTGCTTCCAAGACACCATGTCACGATCTTGCGTGGGACGTCGGCACCGGAAGCGGCCAAGCTGCCCGATCTGTGAGTTTCTTTCCCCCTTCCGTAACTTTAAATTGTATGTTCAAGAAAAGAAGTTTACTTTATTTGGAATCTCTCTTTGACACCTGCTCTTTAAGGTAATAATAATGAGATACAGGGTTGGTGTTGTGGTAGGAAACATATAAGCAGTTCAGTTATCATGAGACAAAGATGTATGCTATATTAGAATTTCAATGACAAGATTGATTTACTAGTTGAGCTTACTAAAATCCACCGACACTTAAACGATTGTAAAATTAATTAGGAAAACATTGAAAATACAGTTTATTTACTACAAAAATGAAAAATTTACAAATTAACATGATAATAAATAGATTTTGTAATTTCCTTTTTGTTATGTGCAAAAGTTAACACGATAGCCCCTCGTTATGGAGGGAGGTACTCGTGATATTCCACACATCACTAAGTAAATTAAGTTAACAACCCCTCCTATCATTCAAGCGTGTACAGCAAAGGAATCATTGTCATATATATTATGCCTAAAATCTTAACATATTGGCTATAAATAGTCTACTTTGCTTTTAATCATGACTTGCTATAGGGTTCAAAACAAATTCAAGGTCTCACAACAAATAAGTTTCACATCACATAAACTTGAAAATATCATTTACAAATGTAAATTACACAAATCCAGTCATAGTACTCAGAAATACAAAGATTTATCCATACATACAAATTTAAATAAGTTCAAGCTGTCCCACAAATTTTTCATATAACAAATAGTCAATGTTTCCATACAATATCCTCATCAGATATTTATAGAATATCAACATATTTATAAAATATCAACATATTTCTTTTTTATAAGCATAGTTTGATAGTCAAAACTGTTTTTGGTAAAACCCCCAAATTAGTAAACACCACTTTTGGGTCTCTACACCCTTTATACCTTAATATTAAGTGCTTTGGTTTCTTGTTGTTATTGAGTTGAGACCCATCTAATTCCATCTTAGACGTTTTTTTATAGACCATTTTTTTTCTTTCTAATACAACCTTATTTTTCAGCTAGCTGGTATTTTCAAGAATGTCATAGCCACGGATACAAGCTCAAAGCAGCTTTCATTCGCGCCAAGGCTACCCAATGTTAGATACCAACATACGCCTCCCACCATGTCTAGTGCCGAGCTTGAATGCAATGTTGCACCTCAATCAAGCATTGATGTTGTAACTGTTGGACAAGCCCTCCACTGGTTTGACCTCCCAAATTTCTACGAACAAGTGAAGTGGGTACTCAAAAAACCTCATGGTGTCATAGCTACATGGTGCTACACTCTGCCACAAGTTAATGAATCAGTTGACGCACTCTTCCAACCTTTTCATTACGTTTCCGTGGACCCCCATTGGGATGCAGCACATAAATTTATTTTCGACATGTATAGGACCATCGATTTTCCGTTTGAGCCAGTGGATGGAGCTGATCATACTGGGCCATTTCAATTTGTAACAGAAAGATTAATGGATTTAGATGATTATTTTACATACTTTAGATCAAGGTCAGCATATCAAATAGCAAGGGAGAAGGGTGTGGAGCATTTGACCAATGATGTGATTGAGGAATTTAAGAATGCTTGGACTGAAGATGGTTTAGACAAGAAGGTTGTTAAGTTTCCAATTTATCTGAGGATTGGAAAATTGGGGAATTTGTAAATCAAGACTAGTTTAGATAAATTGTGGTGCATCTATAGGAATTTGAAATAAACCATTTTGTTTCAAAGGAGTGATAGTCTTGATGGATTCGTATCCTTTGTCAATAAAATTGGGAGCAATAAATCAGTTGTTTATCACATTGCCTTTTTATACAACCGAATTATGCTTTTGAATGCTATTGATTAGGAAGTAAATGATGGCTGCTGAATATAATCGTTAAGTTTGTGATTTTGTTTATCAAGCTTCGGAGATAGAGTGGCTGTGCCTGTATGTACTATAGTTCAACTAGAAATGTTATGGTGCAAGGGCAAGTGTGCTTTACCATGGCAAATGGAATTAGCCCAAAAAGGGGTACAAGAAGAACTAGATATCAACTTTTTAAAATGGCAAAGCAACAAACTTCTTTGGTTCCTCTAAAGTTGTATATACTGCAACTTCTTGGAATGCTGTAACTCACAGGTATAGCATTCTCAGTGAGTCAGTGGGGAAGAACTAGAAGTTGCAGGCGTGAGAGAGGTTTATTCGTCTAGCATATTGCTTAGTTACAAAACTAGTAGAAACCATCCAGGCAATGTTGAAGGAAATCTAAACTTGGGATTGACATAGTTTTGGTACAGTTTGAATTATTGTGTCTCGTTTTGTCACTAATTATAGTTGTTTTCTTAAAATGACTTTCTTTTGCTTCTAATCCGAAACTGGCATGGATTACACAATGATGGATATAATAATCTCTTTACACAAATCCTTCCAAACCCCAACTCTTCATTGTCCAAGGTTTTCATCATTGAATTAATGTTATGCTTGATGCAATTCAAGTTACCTCAAAGACTTGTCAAACTAAAGCTTTATTAAAGAAGAATTGATGCGTATTTCTAATTTATTTTTACAACCACCCCTTCCTATGGCGTATTTTCTAACTTACTTCTACAACCACCCCTTCCCATGACCTTTAACTATTAAAAAAAAGGCAAGATATTTTTTTAGATTGAAGTGACCGAATGTTTCAGTTTGTTGTACCTTACAAAAGTGACAGTCTTAGTTTTATTTTTTCAAACAATAATTAACCACAAAATTTTCATTAAATTTTATAGATTCTATATTTTTGTATGTTTAACTCATGCTTTTGTTCCTATATAAATAACTTATTGCCACTTTCATCTCAAAGCAAAAATGTTTAGGTTAAGTTTGGATTGCACTGAAAAATGAAAGTTGGAGCGTTTGGTGTTTTTTCTGGTACGGAAAAACGCAAATGTTAAGTTAAAACTAAGTCCCATAGCACTATTCACACATTTAAAAATTATTTTGTTACAGTGTTTTCTGTTTTCAGCAATAAACGATATCCAAACAGACTGAGATAAAATTATGAGAAACATTCCTCTAATTCCATAATTTTTCTTTCTTATATGTGTTTCGTTGGCTTTTGGTGCTAAATCAATATTGATGCCAAAGAGGTCCACATATATTGTCTACATGGATAAATTTCTTATGCCTAAGGCATTTTCTGGCCACCACTATTGGTATTCGTTCATTATTGATTCCTTCAAGTTCACAAACCTTGAATCACCACATACCAGACTATCCTCACCACTACTTTTATACACTAACGATAATGCTCTTCATGGTTTTGGCGCTGTTTTATCTTTGGATGAACTAGAGACTCTAAATAAGTCCTTAGGCTTCATTTCAGCTTGTGCTGATAAGCCTTTCAAGCTTGCTACCACCTATAGCCCAGAATTCCTCTCCCTTAAAGCCTCCACTGGTTTATGGCCTGCCTCAAATTATGGTAAAGACATTATAATTGGTGTTATAGATTCTGGTATTTGGCCTGAACATCCAAGCTTTGAAGACCATGGCAGGCCTGCTGGTAAGGTTTCGTCTAAGTGGAAGGGAAAGTGTGAAGGAGGACAACAGTTTAATTCGTCAATGTGTAACTCCAAACTCATTGGAGTTACGTACTTTAATGCAGCATTGAAAAGAAAATTTAGGTCTTCTATTGTAGACTCTGCTAGGGACATTACAGGCCACGGGACCTATGTGTCTTCAGTAGTTGCTGGGAATTTCTTAAAATGGGTGTCTTTTGATGGCTATGCTGAGGGAACAACAAAAGGTGTAGCACCATATGCTAGGATTTCCATGTATAAAGTTGTTTGGGATGGAGGAATTAGATGTTCTGATGTCGTTGCTGGTATGGATCAAGCCATTGCTGATGGTGTTGATGTGATCTGCATTGCCATGGGATACAAGCAAGCAACAGAAAATTATTGAGTACTCCGAGAGTACAATAAATACGTACTCTCTCATTTCATATGAATTGTGAGTCTTACTATGAATTTAATTAGTGAGACTCACAATTATGTGAGAAGGAGGAATATACATTCATGGTACTTCGGAAGTATCTAATAATTACTTAGCACAACTCTAACTAAGAGCAATGGGCTAAAAATTATTGGAGGGTCAATGTTCGTAGGTGCAACCGTGCTAGAAAATTTACCACTAGTGTACAGTAAAACCTTATCAAGGTGTGATTCTTATTCTTTGTTACATGCAGTGCCTAAAGGCACTGTCCTATTATGTGACATTGGGAGGTTAGAGTTGCAAGCAAAGTCTATTGTCAGTTCAAATATAACCGGAGCAACACTTATCTCAAATGATCCTATCAATCTGTCAATCATTATAGATATTCATTGTCCATGTATTGTGGTTCACTCAAGGAAAGCAAGGGATTTGCTCTCTTATGCAAGATCGGCCCCGTTTGGTAATGTTGTTTTAGTAATGTTGTTTAAGTGTTGTAAAAATACGTGTGGGTGAAAAAGTGTTGTGTTATTTAAACAACGAAAACTGTTGTTCAAACAACGTTACCAAACAGGAGTTATCAGCCTTTGGTAAGCATGGAGTTCCGACAGACATTTACAAAATCAAAGCCTGCACCAGTTGTGCCTCCTTTTGCTTCAAGAGGACCATCATTGAGTTTTCCATGGGTCTTGAAGCCAGATTTAATGGCACCGGGTTATTTAATTTTAGGTGCTACAATCTCGCCAAATGGTACACCTGAAAGTTACTTTCAATTGACATTTGGGACATCTGTTGCTTGCGCTCACGCTGCAGGTGTGGTTGCACTTCTAAAAGTTGCACACACAGAATGGAGCCCAGCTGCTATAACGTCTGCCATTATCACCACTGCAAACCCACTTGACAACACTCTAAACCCAATTAAAGAGAAGAATGGAGCCGAAATTGAATATTCATCACCTCTAGGCATGGGAGCAGGCCAAATTGATCCCAATAAAGCACTTGACCCAGGTTTGATTTATGATGCGACTCCACAAGATTATGTCAATCAATTATGCCATTTTATGGACAAGAGTGATATTGATATTCTTACTAGATCAAGAAGCTACAGCTGCTTAAACCCATCATATTTCATAAGTTTCTCCACAAATGGTGTAATGAATCCTCAAAAGTTTAAGAGATTGGTCACTAATGTTGCTAAAGGTTCTGCAAAATACAAGGTTTTGGTGAAAGTGCCAAAGAGCTATGAGGTAGCAATCTCAGCAAAGACGTTGGTGTTTTCAAAGAAGCATGAGAGACAGACATACGATGTCACTATAAAGTATAAAGGGAAGGGCCGTCCTAAATTTGCATTTGGTGCACTTGAATGGGTTGGGGAAAATGGTCGCCACAATGTTAGGAGCCCTGTTATGCTGGTTCCTCATACTAGTGATTCAAATGTTGTTTGTTCTGTTGCTGAGCTGTAGTGTTTTGCTGTGGCTGAATGGTAGTGTTTTTCTATATATGCTGCTTTCTGTTCCTTTTAATAAAAATTTATCCTTTAATTAAAAAAAAAAAAAGTAGCGGTTCAAATGTTTGGCCCGAATATCAAGCAAACTTATTATAGGCTTTTATTCCCACCTCCACTTTTTTACATCAATGTTTTTTACATCCACTTTTTTATGTTTGAATTGTGGACATTTTTTTAATGTTTATTTTTTTGCATCTGTTATGAATATGTGCGTAAAATAATGAATGTAAATGAGTGTGAGTGAATATTTTGCTTATTATTGTCATTGTATTTTATGTTTCCTGAATGTGTTGTTTGAATATTACCTCTATTGGAAGCTATAATTATCTTGTTCCCCGTTCTAATGTGATAAACTGGCAACTAGCTAGCTTATTAATGTTTTATGTTTTAGAAATTGAATTATTTTCATATTGAGTTCGGCTTTGATCAGAGGTCTTCCTAAGTCCAATTTGAGTGATTTTGGTGTCATTATCATAGAGCTCTTGAACTCTTCTTTCAAATACGATTAGACTTGCATCATTTCAACCATTGGCTAAAATTCCTTCTATTTTAAGAAAGCCGCATCTTTTTGGATCTATTTTTCGAGGTATAAAGCACATTTGTGAGCAAATGTTGTCCCAAAATTAGTTTACGCGCCCAAAGTCCAAGTGGCAAAGTATTCTAAATTTTTTGGCCATTTTCTATTGACTTTGCAACATCCTACTTGTTAGTGCTCTAATTCCTATCCATGGACAGTTGATTCAAAAGTTTTTCCATGCTCTTTAAAATGGCAACAAGTTTGCTTCTACCGAACAGTCAGATTTCAATTAAAACTCAAGCAAACCTTGGTTAAAGTTATCCAAATTTGGTCAAACTTGATCTACCATACCTGACCTGTAATTTGATTGACCAGATGGTTATTTTTAACTCGAACCCATTTTTTATATAAACCCGATTGACCCGACACTTGACCCATTAGCTAGGTCTAAATATAAGTTTGAAAGAAACCTTTTAACCAAAAAAATTTGTCAAAATAAATTATTTAGCAAAAACAGTAAATGAACCATGCATGAGTTGCTCAATTTAACTTCCTCAAAAGACCCTTGGGTGACAAATAATACAATTGTTGTATTGACTACGGTATAATGTGTACATCTCTCCTAAGAACAATGCTAATTACATGAATATATTTCATTCTTTCTTACCTAAAACAAATTATCCTTGAAAGTTACCACTTATCTCAAAATTAAGGTTAAAAAAAAAAATTTAATACTTGTAGTATTATATTTTAAAATCAAGGACACTATCACATATAATAATATTCATCAAAAAAAAAAAAAAAATCGCATATAATAATATGATAAAATGTTTAAAGTAGAATTTTATTTTCTCATTAAAAAAAGTAGTATTTATTTAAACTCTTTTACCAACGTTTGGGGGGTGGGGGATTTGGAGGTTTTATAATCTATTTTAAATTATTTGGTCCTATATTTTTTTTTTTTTAAATAAAAACTACAATAACAAGCTGTGCATCCGTTGTTACTAAATTTTAAGAATTTTAAAATACTTTTTTTTTATAATTAAAACTCTATTATCAAAAGGTTTCAAAAGATTTATATATATAAAAAAAAAAGAGTTTAATCATTTATTTTAAATTATTTTGGTCATATACTATATATTTTTTATTTAAAAGAAAAAAGTTAGTTTATTTTAGTAAAATGTGAATGTTTAATTAACAATATTCTTATAATTTACTCATATTTTTAAATTAAACTTGTATTAGTCTTTTGTATTAAATTCTAAATATTTTTTTTCTACGAACTTTTTTTTTACATAGATGTATTGTTTGAATAATACTATAAAGTTTATCAAAAAAGAGAAAATGTAATGTTATAAAGACAGTAATTTTCAGTTTTTCACAATTACTATTTGGTAAATTTTTACTAGTTTTTAAATTTTTTATTATATTTCTAGACTTATTATTTTTTTATTTTTTTTAAGGTTTTACTAATATATGCCCTTAAGGTATAGGTTAGTAAACTATTTTAGAAATTTTTTTATAAAAAATTGAAAAAATAATTAATTTTTTAAACAAAATTTTCAATTTCTTATAAAATATTTCTTAAAATGAATTATTAATCGGACTATTTTTTTAAATGTGATGTGCAAGCAAATGTGTAGCTACTAGAATCTAGAAATGTCTTCTTTTTTTTCATCATAATAAAAATAAATCATATTATACATAATAAAAGTTGGGCTTAGACACCGTGGTTGCGCCACGTGGCTTCACGAAATTGCATAAATTTTATTAAATTTTTAAAGAACTAAAAAAGAATAATATACTACCAGGACTTTAATTTATTCTTATCATTAAATAAAATTAGATTAACATTATTTATTATTTGTTAGGATATATTTCTTAAATTAAGGGATAATATTTAACATACAAAAATTTAATTTAGATAATATTTATCATCTAATTAACATTACTTTTTTATTTGCTAGGATATATTTCTTAAATTAAGGGATAATATTTAACATACAAAAATTTAATTTATGTAGATAATATTTATCATCTAAATTTTCAAAATTTTAATATTACTAAATTAATATTATTTTATCAAAATATCAAACTACAAAACTTGATTATTAAGGGATAAGCACAATCCAAACTCTTCAAGAGGTGATTAATATAAATCTATCCCAAGAAACAGTATTCTCCAATAATTTGATAATCTCTACGTTGATGATATTTAAGATAGATATATATATATATATATATATATCAAAATTCCTTATAACTATTGTAAGGACCAGATTTGGCTCCCTACCTCAAAAGATGGATGGACTCAGGCCCAAAAAGCCCAAAACAATGAATTTGTAGAGAGTGAGTTGGAAAACTGGGCTAAAATGAGTTGGACAACAAATAAAGTGGGTTCAAATGATAAGAACAGAAAGATAGATTGATTTAACCCAAAGAAAATCGTCCTTGGCACAGTCCGAGAAGATCCGTTCTTATATATTTTTACTAAGTTTTATTTCAAATTTAGTTTCTGATTGCTACAGTGTTTCTCTCTTGATTTCTCTTTCTCTTCTCCATGAAAGGCCTCTTCCATTATATAGTTCTTTTTAAACGATCTTGGCTCTCCACTTGTTGACCATCCAAACCACTACTTGAATACTTGTCCCATCGAACACCTTCTCAGGCCATCTGTGCGTTGGGATAGCCAATGCAGCACTGTTCAGGGATCTTCTCCACATTAATGCAGCCAGAAAGTTAGCTGTAGAGCATTCAATGCAGTGGTAGCAACTTTCTCCTTAAATATTTTAGGACTCATCCCTGTCCTGTGTTCCTGTAACGCTTATCCGTATCAACAGAATTTTTTTAGAGTGCTCCCCAAGACGGCAGACCAACTCTTTTGACCTCGATTTGATTAGCCAAGGAGGCATTCATCCTCAGCCCACCCTCCTAGGCCTTTATGACCAAAACTAACTTCTTCATTTACTAACATGGATTCCCCCTGACAATGTTTACTCCTCCTCAAACGACTTTACGTCCTTGGATTGGGCCCCAGGCCCAATGTATACATAGATAATGAGCTCTTAGTCCCAATATCCCTACAGCTATTAACCACGTTCTCTTTCTCTCTTTTTTTTTTTTTTTTAATTTTAATTTTTTATATGTTATGTTATGTTGGATCAACTTTTTTTTTTTTTTTTTTCATTCTATTCATATGACCTTTTTTTTAATTCCAATTTTTATGGGATAAAAACAAACACATTGATTAGATATCTTTAATTTCAATAAGATTTAAATGAATTATATTTCAAATGGAACTCTACCAATATATATAACCCTATATATCCTTTTTGGAGTGAAGTTTATTTCAATATGTGAATGCCTAAATTCCATAACAATGCAGATGTGCATTCTTTCTTATTTTATTATTATTATTATTATTTTCATTTTGTTTATTGTCTTTAGTGTTTTTATTGGTTTTTTTTTTTTTTTTGTCTTCATGTGATTTTAATTAATGAAATTCAAAACATTCGAAAACATTGTAAAGTTTCTAAAAGCTCATTCTTTGTTTTTGTATTTTGTTTTTATTAAATTGATTAGGTTTTGTGTATTGGTTGCCTTTTGTTTAAACTAATTTTCTTAGTTTTGATCTAATTTATATGCTTAGGGTTAGAGTCTTAGAATTAATGATTAAACATGGTTAAAATTAATAGGTTAATTTTAACAATTTTCTTATTTGATTTTTATGTTACATCAAATTATCAAGATGTTCTACACGTGTATTCTTGAATTATCAACTTTAATTTTAATTTATAATATTATCAAGATTATATTAATTTTAGATTTATCAATTGTTTAGTATGTTTTTTTTTTAATAATTATCAATTTAAAATTTAATTTGAAATTATCAATTTAATTTAGTTTTAGGAAGAAATCTTACCCCTTATTTTAGTAAGATAATTATCTACACTTGATAATTTTTTTTTTTATCTTTATTGAATCTATTAAAATATATAATTATTTATACATTTATTTTATAAGTTTTTTCATAAATGTGCAACGCACAGAACTATAACTAATAATAAATAAATAAAAACTAGAAATGTCATGCCACGTGGACCAGGTCCTTTACTTCTGAGTCTGACACGTGTTAATGTAATATCCTTATGGAAAAAAATATTTTAAAAAAACTGAGAAAATTAAATTTTTTTTTTTTTTTTTTTTGTTCCAATTCACCGAATTGAATAGGCAAAAACATAAAATCAAAATATTTAAAAGGTACTGAGAATTTTTTATTTGTAACCAAAACTCTTAGCAAAGAAGCAAACACTATGGACGCCAAGATCGGCAAGTTCTTCGATTCCGTTGGCTCCTTCTTCAGCGGCGGCGATCAGATCCCTTGGTGCGACCGCGACATCATCGTCGTAAGCTTTCTTTTACCTTTTACGGGTCACAGATATTGGGTTTCAAATTTTACCAGGTTGTTCTATTATGCTTCTTTATATAGTCTTTCTTTATCTGAGAGAAAAAAAAAACATTATTAGTTTGATATTTACAGTTACTTGAATTCATATATGGGTTTTCCTTATTGGGTCCTCATTTATAAGTGTAAAAGATTTAATTTGATAACATGTAAGTGTTCATTTTGGATTTGAGGTCTGAAGTGGCTGAGTTTTGATGAGATCATTGTTATTTTCAGCCAAGAATACTGAATTTTGGGTCTGTTTTCTATTTAAACTTTTTTATTCTGTATGGATGGACCAGTTCTTCCATTCCATTAGTTTAGGCCTTTGTGTGTTTGAAGTTTTACTAACCAAATTAAATCTAGATTTGAATTGTGATTGTTAGAATATTGGTTAAGTGATTAAATTCACGGTTTCCAATCCGCTTAGGCTTTTGGGAAAATTGGGTAAGTTATTGGTGATGTTGGATTAATGAACAAATGGGGTTTGTTGAAATTGACATTTTGTAAGGTTGTCTTTTGGTTTTTCAAGCAGTCATGAATCGTTTGCATCCATGTTATTTGAGTGTCATGTGATGCAATGTGTATAGTAGGAAATTTTATGTGGATATATGGTGTCCTGATTTATTGAGTAGTAAAAGGATAGTTGACCCTAGAAGGGTGTTCAAGCCCTTCATGAGAGACAGGGTGTCGAGTTAGTTTCTCTTCCTAGCAATACATCTGTAGAAATACCTATAAATAAAAAATAAAAAAAGAAGAAGCAATACATCTGTAGAAATGACTACATGCTTGCTGGAGATTCTTTATCTTGTTGCTGCAATCAAAAGAGACATGCTGTGGAAGGGGGTGGGTTGGGATGAAAGCAATGCTAGAGTTGTTGACGTTAATCGATTTTCTCTACTTCTTTCAATCTTATGGTGAACGCTATTTATTTGCTTCCCCGTGAGCAACTTCTTGATGCTATGGGAAGTTTCTTTGAACTGTGATTTCATTGGTGGATACCAAATTGGTTTTTCTAGGCATAAGTGCATAACTGCAAAGTAGGGATTTACAAAGTTGGTGCAGCCGTTTTTGGCTTAACTGCAAAATAGGGAATCACAATGTGGAGTTGGAACTTCCTATTCCAATATATTTGTCCCACTTGTGTCATGTCAAATTTTCATGTGAGAGACGTGAAATATGTTGGGGCCTTGGGGGAAAAATATATGTATTAAAAAATTTTGGTGATTATAATGGAATTGGCCTTTAACATTTAAGTGTAATCTATGCCGCACAAAGTCAGGTTCCGTGTTTTAAGGATATAAGAAGCAATCAATTGATGTTTACTTTAGTCTTCATACTGCCATAGTCACATTATTTAAATCCTTTTCCATTTTTTCATCTATTCTTTGGTTAAAACTCTACTGTGTCTTGGCAGGGCTGTGAAAGAGAAGTTGCAGAGGCTGGTGACTCAGATGAACGTAAGAGTGATAGCATTATGAGGTTGTCATGGGCTCTTGTTCATTCAAGGCAGCCAGAAGATGTGCAGCGTGGGATAGCCATGCTTGAAGGTACATAAATCTCTAAAGTAGTTAATGTTCTTTGTGTCGCAATGGCACTGCCCTAAGTTCAAAGTCCCCCCTCCCAAAAAAAAAAGTTCTTTTCTTTCTTGGTTCAAGTTTTTCAAATGTTTGTGTCCTTGATCATTTTTTTAGAATGTTTGTCTCATTCTGGTTCCATTTATGGTCTTTATAGGCTTCCCCGGTGTTGGCATTCTTCCTTTTACACGCCCATAGTCTTAAGTTTTATATGTATGTGTGTGTTGCATGTTTGTTTATTTATTTTTATTTTTCCCTAGTATATTAGGGTTACTCAATTGCTTCTCCTATGATTATTTCTTTGATCTTCTCTGTTCATATAGACATATTCTCAACATCCTCTCCTTGGCTACAGTTTTCTTGGAAATATGTAAGAGAGTTATACACACTACATGTAAGACTAATGGGTCTAAAATCTTTAACATTCATGAAGAGCAATAAATGTAGCATTCAAGCCCTTTTCAAACATATTGCTTTTATGGAAATACTTGAGGAAAGTTACTAAAACTTCCCTTATGACGCTCCAGTATACTTGGGAAAAAGCCATGCTATAGCCATCTAGGCCCAGTGCCTTGTCCCCATTCAGACTTTTGAGGGCCCGAAAAATCTCTTCTTCAACTTGCAGTTGTCTAACATATATATAAAACTTGCAGTTGTCTAATATGATTGTATCATCGGTGTGAAATGGCAATTTGATAAAAGAATTTGGTATTGCAATCACATTTCTTTATCCAAATTGATCATATTTTTAATTTTTGTCTCCAAATTATTTCTTCCATCAGAATGAGTTTTTCAGACTCTGCCTTAGCAGAATCTAGTTTCTCTTCTCAATAGAGAGTGGCCTATCGTCCTCCTATTAATCAGATCTAATGATAACATCCATGAAGAATTTCTTTTCTTTTTTTTTTTCCTTCGCATCACCAAACACCTCCTTATTCCACTGCATCGAATCTTGCCTCAAAAGTTTAGAGTTTTCTTGCCAAAATGAAATTGGGGTTGCCTTGGAAATTATAAGTGGCCGTCCATTGTTTAACCTCCTCCTCAAATCCTTCAGCCTTAAGTCACGTGTTCTCAAATTTGAAAGACCCACTACCTCTTGTAATACCATTATCATTAAGTATGGTAGGGAGTGATTAGACAAAAATCTAGGCAATAGTCTTTACAAAAGACTACTGAATTGCTCCTCCCATTCCAAGGAAACCAAAAATCTATCTAAGCGTGATAACGAGGATCATGATTATTAGACCACATATATGAACATCCTTCCAAGGGTAGGTCAACCAAGTTTAGCTCAGAAATAAAATATGAGAAATCCCACATCGCAGATTTGTCTCTAGCAGAACCCACTATCTCGCTTTGGAATATGGTTACATTGAAATCCCCCTTTTACACCCTAGGATCCCCACCAATTGTGCACCCTTGCTAACTCCTCCCACAGTATCTCGTTCTGTGTCCTCATTGGCTTTATAAACCCCACAGAATGCCTAATAGAAATCATCAAGTACATTTTTTAATCTGCATGATACGGAAAAAATCACCAATAGCTTCGTCAACTTTAGTGACTACCCTTGTGTCCCATAGTACTGAAACACATCCCGAAGCTTCCCCAGAATTTAGGTGGAGTTAATCCACAAATTGATTTCCCCAGATGCTTCTTTTTTAATAAAAGCTCCAGATGACTGCATCTAATTTCCATTCCTTCAGTAAATTTCAAATCCTCTCATGTCTCCCCCACACATTCATCCCATGTAATATCATGACGCTATTTTAGCTACATGATGGTAGCAACAGGCCCTTCCCTTTTCATATGGATCTCCCAATTCTTCTTGTGATTTTAGAATCATGGTTTAATGAGCCAAAATGAGGTTCTGCCCAAGAATTTGACCCTTGGAGTCACCATTAGCCCCTTCTTCTCGAATATCCTTTGATTCCATTCCAGAATCTGTGGAGTTTGTCTTTGCTTACCTTATATACCACGACCGCATAAAATGGATATACCGCCTGCCCTGATCTCTCGCTGGATTTAATTGCCCTTTTTCTACTGGTTTGTGTCCTTGTGGTTCCTCCTCTTATCTGGTATCTAGTAGTTGTGAATTTTTTTGTTTTTTCCCCAGTCTTGTTTGGTTCATTGTAACTGTTGCTGGTTGGTCAGGTGCTTTCAGATTGGCATAACACTGTTGCTCTGGCAGTTTCCGCACTTCTATTCCAAAATTCATCCATCCTGAGTTGCCTTCCAGGATAACCACCATCCCTTCCATACTTTGTTTTGGTTATGAAATTGTCAAACGTGTTGGTACGTTGTTGGACCATGAGGAGGCCTCACAATTGCTCCTCAAGAAAACCTTAGAGCTTTTTTCTTGTGTAAGTTCAATGAATGTATTGATAAGCCACCTCACACTGTCTCGTCGCATGAACACTGAGCATAGGAAATATTTCCCTCTTTAATGAATTCTTAATGTGAAAATGTTAAACACCCCCCCCCCTTCTTTTTTTTTTTCCTCCAATACAATTTCAAACGACTAGGATCCAATTTGGATGAGTTTGAGCCCACCATGACCATTTTCTATGGGGAACAACCCTGAGTGACTACCACCCCTCCTCCCTTAGGACCTCCAGTTTTTCCCTTTTGCCAACAGCAGATGAAGTCCTGTGGAAGTGCTGGTGATTTAGTTTGGATGAGTCATACTCTTTCTTTAATTTTAATTTGCAACAATAAGAGATATTCTTGTACACCCCCTTTGTACTTGTCCTGTTCTGTGTTTTGTTGTTAATGAACTTCTTACCTATTACCCAAAAAAGAATGAACTTTTTACTAATCAAAAAATAGTAAAGTTGCATATTGCTAGTCATCTCTTGTCTGGATTTCTTATAACCCCTTCAAAGTCAAATGCACTCCTACATTTGCCAAGGCCCTTTGCTCCATACATTGCCCTGAGACAAGCAATTGGAGCCTGATCCTCTACAAAGTGCTAAAAAGAAAAGGTGGGGTAAAAATAATGTAAGAGGCGAAGCTGAACCTTTGTATGTATATATTTTTAAATGTTTACTTTTGTTTGTTTAATATTCATTTCTTTACTCCACTGTTTAATTGAATTATCTTTTCCATTTAAAAAAGAACAAAGGTTAATCCTGTTACGTACTTTTCTCCTGTCATGCAATTGCTTCTTTGGCTTGTTTACTGAAGGACCTCATGTTTTTGTTTGTCTTTGATGCTATTGAGCTTTTGATATAAGATAATAGGAAATGCAGGGGTTTGCTAACCTGAAAATTATTTTCTGTACTATGTAACATTGTCATTTGCAGATTCCTTGGTGAACAATACAAGCAGCCCTTTGCAGCAGAGGGAGAAGCTCTATCTGCTGGCCATTGGCTATTACAGAAGTGGTGCATATTCCAGGAGTCGGCAGCTTGTGGAGCAATGTTTAGAGGTTGGTGTTTTGTACTTTTAAGATTGCAACTAATTAATGTAAAATCCTATTCTTAGTTGTATATACCTCCCCTCTTCTACTGTGTGTGCATTTGTGGTTTACATTTGGCATTTGCTTGAGTTAACAGTGTTACATTTAGTACAAATGGGCAGCATTGTAGTCTTTTTATGCTTTAAATTTAGTGCAAATGTAGGCAGCTTTGGCCAACAGTTGTAAATTTCATTTCTTGAATAGTCAACAACGCATGTCTTCTCTTTTGCTGGTCTGCTCACAATGTATGGGCTTTTTTTCTTTACCTTAAACTTTTGCATGTGCATGGAGCTATACCATTTTCATTATTGTACCAAATGTTTGTGATTGATTGTAATAAGTAGGAAAATTTCATTTATTAGCTTATATGATATGATATTTTTAGGACATTCATCCTTTCATCATTTGTATATTAGGGTTTTGATTATTGACTGCTTGATTATTTTCTTATAAATAATGCATGCTCCTTTTTTTATTACTATTATCAACTATTATCTGAAACCATTGATTTTGTAGATTGCACCTGATTGGAGGCAGGCTCTTACCCTTAAGAAGGCTATTGAAGATAAAATTGCTAAAGGTAAAGACTGGAATTTCCATCAACATATTTTTTAATACATAGTAAGCATATTAGACTGAAGTAAATATTAAACACTTTTGTTGGAATGCAGATGGTGTTATTGGAATTGGCATCACTGCCACTGCCGTTGGACTTATAGCTGGTGGTATTGCTGCAGCATTGGCTCGCAAGAAGTGAAAATTTATTTTTAACAATGTGCATAATGACCTGCTTCCAAATTTGGCTTATTTTAATGGTTTGAGTTCCCCCCCCCCCAAAAAAAAAAGAATGTATTAATTGACTATACTTAGAATATAAACAATTATCTAAGTTTGACACCGTTTATGTTATGGAAGTAGGCTTTTTGAATATGAACTTGTAAATTTGTGGAAGTAGGCTTTTTGAATATGAACATGTAAATTTGTGTGTGTAAGGTATTCATCTTCAAGTATATTGTGTTTTCTACTTTCATGTAATTCAGGCATCCTCTGTTTAGTCGTAACTGGTATCATGGTTGCTATTGGTGGATGAAGAAATTTACAATGATTATAGTATACATTACAGAAACCAAAATGCCCTTTCATCTGCCCTGGCTTTCGTTTTTGTTACCATGAGAAGTGGATGAGTTAGTCTTTATAGAAACTCAGATTCTCTACAATTATAGCAGAAACCAGGAAACCATGTAAAGTTCAACATGATGGGATGCCAGATATGCATTTATGGGGATACCAATGCTAGGATACACAAAAATTTTCACTTGTTAAGGTTGCAGTTTTAACTTGTGATTGAAGTAATATCACTTTTATAGAAGCTCATCAACACTTTATTATGTATCAATCACAATAGAATATAGATTATGTTAGCAAATGTGAAAAAAAAAAATGGGGTAATTACACACTCCTCTCTTGAGGTTTGAGAGAATGATACTCAACCCTAAACTTGAATTGGGAAAAACACTCTTCCCTTGAAGTTAAAAAAAATTAACACCCCCCTTTATTTATATTAGCAACAAAATATTCTAAATTTCTATAAGAATCTCTTTACAAAAGTTTAACAGGGCAAAACTTAGGTATTGTTCATTAAGTTCTCACTCTCAAGATTTTGCCATGTAGTTGTACTTAATTAAAAATACACTTCTATTTCATGAGAAAAAAAAAATTACATGGCTGAATCTTAAGAGGGAAACCTAAAAAACAATACCTAAGTACTGTATCTAAGTTTTGTCCATAAAAATAACTGTTAAATTAAGAATAAAAATGCAAAATTTATCAAGCATCAAAACGCTTGCAACGGAAAATCTCTCCATAAGCCATTGAAAAAAGAAAAAATAATAATAATAAAATTGTACTTAATATTTTAAAATATACTTCAATTAAAAATTCAATTAAAAACTTAATATAATGAATTTTAATTTTGAAATGGAGGATAATTCTTGAAACTTGCCTTTAAACAAAGGATAGGCTAGTACATAACACTTTTAATATTAATTTAACAAAGTTTGGTAAATCAGATGTCAAGGAGAGTTTTTTTTTTTTCAAACCTCATGGGAGAGGTGTTATTATCCCAAAGAAAATTATTAAACCTTATCAAAAATTTGTAATGACATCATCATTAGAAACTACTGCCCTAGGTGGCAAATCTACACCATTTTAGATCTCCATCGAAAGGTGCTGCCTTGCTAAATATTCTCAAGGGAGAATCCAGTTGGCCTGCGCATCTTAATAAGCATCGAACATTTGTTTGCCATATTAGTGTTCAAACAACCCGAACCGAACATAGTGTTGCCCTTTAAAACTTGTATTGGTGGAACCAATATTACCTTTGAAAGCCATTTTAATTTGAAAAGGAAAAAAAAAAAAAAAAGTAATGCTGTAAACACAAACGACTATTGTGGCCAATTCTCACAGATTCTCATTTGAACTCACAACTTACATCACTTTTTTACTTTAAAAAAAATTAAAAATCTAGAATTTTCCAAAACAAAAAAAAAAAAGGCAGACAAGATGGCCAGGGGCGGAGCGGTTTTGAAAACTAATGTTTTCAAAATTTAGTCTATAAAAATAAGAGTTGGCCCCCCCAAATATTTGAATTAGTCTAATGATGCTCTTAAAAAAAAATTGGTCTAATAATAATAAAGATATAACTTTATTTTCACAATTTTATTTTTTATTGTAAAATGTGCTCTTATATCTGTTAAATATTTGATAAAGTTTGGCATCAAACATGTTTGAATCTATCTTTTTTAACCCGTTATGTGGCGATTAACAAGTCATTGACTCATTAAAAAAATCTTGTCATTAAAACTATACATGAAATGTGTCTTTAGTTGCCACATAATAGGTCAGAGCAAGATAGCTTCAAATATGTTTGAAAACTAATTTATTCCTCCAAATTTTGGATCATTCATCTTTTTGAAATTTTCATTAGTTCAACTGAAATATTTTTTACTTACTTTAGTATAAAATTTGATAATTTGTATTTAAAATGAAATTTTCTAAGAATTTCACTATGAAAATGAAAAAAATGAATTTTATTTTATGAAAGATCACCATCAAACATAATTTTGATTGAAAATACTAAGCTCTATTTTTTTTTTTTTTTTTTGCTGGGTGTGTGTATATATAACTTATCAAATAAAAAAGTGTGTATATATAAATATATATATATATATATATATATAAAACAGTGTGTGTATATATACATATATATGGGGGTTGTCTTAATAAATATATTAGTGCCGCAACTTGGCCCCCCAAACAAAAATTTCTAGCTCCGCCCCTAAAGATGGCTGACCTTTCAGCCACAACAAAATTAGACCTTTTGCCAACAATTAAAGGATTCAATTTTGTTAACAAATGATGTGTAAATGATTCATAGAAGCACATAGGGAAGATATGCTGGAATTCTGTCCAATGCTCATACTATTCATTGCTTATATAGGAAAAAGGGACAGCTTGTAGGGTTACCCCATGGGAACTTCCTAGCTACTTCCTAACCCTTACTAGAATGGTACCACATATATAACATAAGTATAAACATAATATATCTTCCTATTTCTCTAACAATCCCTTTCTAGAATGGTACCACATATGACATATAGAAGCCCAGCTTAGAACATATACAATTCATTCCTTATATGGAAAGGATAAATACAATGGGACAAGAATATTCTTGAAAGGGACTGTTGCTAGGTTTAACTCATCCATTAGAAAACTTCCTAACCATTTCTTAACCCTTTCTAGAATGGTACCACATATATAACACAAGGTACAACCGTAATAGATCTTATTTGTCTAACAAATTTCATAAATTACACATTTCAATCCTCAACCTCCCTTTAAATTTTCTCGTTTGTCTTCTTTGCTCATTGGTATGCATGTGCTAGGTCTATGATGAACTAATGAGACGACTCCTTTCTTTTAAGACTAGAGATGTCATTTCCTCATTTTAATGTCATGAAACCAAGGCCATGTCTGGTTCCTCAAATTTTTGTTCTCAGTTTTTATTTTCAAAACTTTGTTCTCATAACCCATTTTCACAACTCAAAAGGTCACTTACTTTTGTTTGGCATCAATTAAAAATTCACAATCACACCAACATCATCAATCACAACAGCACTAGCACTAGTATTAGAGGTGGCAAACGTGTGGTTTAGGTCAAGTCAATCAGGTTGCGGGTAAAGATGGATCATTTTAAACGGGTCAATCGGGTTTCGTGTCGGGTTGACCCGTATTTTTCAAACGAACTTTTTTTTTTAATTACAAAAACAAATCAATGGCAACCTTTTTAGAGAGAATGAATAAAATTAATCAAAGAAATAAATCACACCTAATGCTAATTGTTAATATCCTTCCAATTTTGACCATGATAGTTTTAAGGAGCACCAAAAGTATATATTTCAAATTTACACCACTAACAATATCATTCCCACCAAAAAAAAAAAAAAAAACTGTGAAGCAGTGGAGGTGTAGGCGGTGGTCTGAAGATTAGGTGTTAGGTTTGCTTTTTTGGACTTTTTTTTTTTTTTTTTTTTAATAAGTTTAGTAGCTTCAACTTGTTTTGTCACTTTGTGTAAGTAGACAAGTAATGTTACTATGTTAGTAATTTAGTAGTGTTAGACTAGTGTATAGTCGAATCAAATGTCTTGTTTTGTTTACTTGTTTTCGGTTTTCCTTTCATTTTAACTTTTTTTTTAATAAATGGGTTGTCAACTTGTCATGTGACTCTTATTGGCTATTGGCTAGGAGTAAACTGCCAACCAGCCACGCTTTGTGCTTTATGCACCTAGTACCCATGGCATAGTCTAAATATTTTTTAGTGATTTTTTTTTTTATAAACGAGTCGGGTCATAAGTTAACCCGTTTTTGCTTCAAATCAAAAAACTCAGGTTTGGATCAGGTGTTTTCGGGTCTGGTCGGATCAACAAATTCTAACCCGTTTTGCAATATCTAAGCACTACCAACAGCCACACCCACACCAATGGGAAAAAAAATTCCACCCCTATTCTACAACATACTTGATTAAGGGATTGAAATGCAAGCAAAAGGAGGAGAGCATGAAAAGGCACAAGGCTGGAGGCGAATTTTTCCCTCTTTTTAAGTCCAGGATTTGGCATCACCTATTGTAAAATCCCAATGTTTTAACTACAAACATTGACTTTTTCATACTTCGGCATAAGCTACAAAGACAACCCAGCAAACTCAGCAACAACCACATAACCAACCCATAAACCCACTCAAAACTCAACCCAACAGCAAACCCATCACGACCACAAATGGCAAGACCTACACAAACTCCACCACAAACGGCCACAATCACACCACACCTAAACCACCAATTGAACTCAACTGAGAGAGAGAGATGTGAACTCAACCGAGAGAGAGAGATGGGCGAACTGTTGAGGAAGTAAAAAAAAAAAAAAAAGATCCATTAGGCTCAATTAATGGCACAGGTGTGTATCCCATTTTGTATTACAAAAATGGCACTTAACTCAGTTCTCAACTTTTGAAAACTCCAAAATGCTGTTCTCATTCTCATTTTTTTGGGTGATGGGTTCCGAAGACTGAGAATTAAAATGAAACCATACAAATATTGAGGTGGTGGGGCTCAGCAAACAAGAAATGAAAACTGAAAATGAAGTGTTTTCAGTGAAACCAAAAAAGCTCCAAGTAAGTACTGGCTTTTAATCAACTAGCACCATTTGTGAGGCATTCAGATTACATGCCCTGACTGAAATGAATAGTGTTAATTCAAGGAGACTATGGTACGAAGTTAATAAGCCAAAAATGGTGGGTTTTTTTTTTTTTTTAATGAATAAAAATGGTTCAAAATTCTTCAGGAACATATCAACAATTTGTTATAACTTATAATAGATACAATGTAGTCTCCATCAGTTTTGCTCTTCCACTAAATCTATAATAATGAAAATTTCATTGTTAGAAGCCAAAGACAAGTGGGTAAATTTAACAAGGCAACATCCTTCAGCAGAAATCATCAGATCAACAATATATACTCATCCATTGTCCAGAGATAAGCCACAATTAAATAATAACAAAAGCTATCCCTTAGTGAATTTACTCTGAAGTGGAAAGAGCTGAATGCAGTACATCTTCAAGATACTTCTCAGCAGCAGCATACTGCATTTTCTTGTCCTCAATTGCCAATGCAGCCAAAGCTTTATCCTGTATGATAAATAATAAAAACATTAAAATTTCAAAATCTTTCCAGAAATAAAAGAAATCCAACACATGCCAACTGTTCTTTGTTACTGAAATAGAAACTCACCGGCGGCAAGTCCTGGTAGCTCCTCAAGGTTTCAAGAATGGGCTTCGTTTTCTTCTCCAACTCCTTCCTGTGCTCATCCATTTCAACCAGCATCCCATGGCTAATTTCTGGGGCATAGCCCACACGATTGAGTACAGACTGTCCCAAAAATTGTCAAACATGAGTCAAAAACAAAATAACTTTAAAGAAGAAAAATGAAGGTTAAACCAAACAATAGCATCCTCAAAATATGTAGATAAATCAAATTCAAAATAAATATTGGATGAGAAAGTTCATTTTAAGTCCAATCTACTTATATTCATCAACAAAAACAGTGACTGCCTCCTAATGTCCCAAAGAACTCACATAGAGGTAACATGTCTGTTAGGAGCCCAAACCTAACCAAGCTGGACTGCCGATCAGGAAACAGTTTGCTCTAATAGGCAGCCGAAGCTTCCAATCAGCATTTTGTTGTTATCCAAGTGCTGATTGACAGTTTGATACTCTAGCTCATGCCAACTCCTTGCACACAGGAAGCTTCTAATAACAGCCATGTACTTGATTTGGAATTGTAACACATATTGTAATTGATTAGGGAAAATTTAGCACATCTAAATGGCTAGGAGCTATAGACTTATAGTGAGTTAGGAGTTAGTAAGACATTGCATATATAATCCATTGACATGTGGAAATTCATTCAAGCACATGTCTAATGAGTTAGTTTGGCATAAGCCAAATGGAATGAAGCATGTAATAGCCAATGGGAATGAGGCATGAAAGTATATAAATAGAGCATTGTAATCATGCACTAGTCACAATGAAGAATAATAAAATTGATGCATTGTTTCTTGCTTAAGTCTCATTCTATCTAAGTCTTGCTCTATCTAAGTCTTTGATGCGGGAGATGCAAGAAAATTATTATTTAGTATTATTTATGTTTGCTAGTCAATTGTATTTTTATGTTTTAGGTCCTATTAGTTTATTGGGTTATTAGTATTTTAATTTAGAAGCAAGGGTATTTTTGTAATAAGGCAATTAGGGTTTCCTAGCCAATTAGAACTAGGGTTTAGTAATCCTTTATAAGCAGCCTATTGTACTCCTTGAGGGGAGAGTTGATATTTTGATGAATGAAAACAATGGCCGTTTGGTCTTTTTTTGGTCTGGTGCTGACTCCAGGTCTACTCTAGGTGCTGACTCCTAGTGGTTTCCCCGCTTGGTGCTGACTCCAAGCAAGGCCTAGGTGCTGACTCTTAGGTCATATCTTTTTATTTTATTGTTGTTTCAGTTTTGTTCTGGTTGTCCTGCGTCAGTCTTGCTCATTCTTTCTCCTCTCAATTTCTTATGGAGGTTGCAACTCCCTTGAAGTAGTCACCTAAGCCCATTTCCACTCAAACTCTCATAAACCCATGACGTAACCGAAATACTAGAAGTTCCACACACATACCCTTAACACTTTTCACCTCAAGAACCCACTTGAAACACCAAACTACCCTAACCCTAACCGAGCTCTGATCAATGTCTTAGCCTCTGCATTCATCTAAATTTTCAAACCTACACTTCTAAATAAACTATTGCCAATAGCAGTTAGAAGCCATGGACTCCTTTTAATACTATGAAACAATGCTGTAACGTTGCATAATAATTAATAAGTTACACACACAACTCAACTAGAACTTCTCCAGACATGAAGTGGCAGACTTGTATGAAGTTTCTTGAATCCCTTCTAAAATCTTTATAGATTCACTTACCAATGCTATTAAGAATATACCTAAAATCCATCTCCGCCTAGATATTGCAATAGAGATCACCGGCATAACCTTCATTCACGGTTCTGCAGTGAGTCAGCATTCTTCGATTCAACCAAATACTAAAGAGAGTCAACACAATTTCCAAATAGGCATAAATAATGTCAATATCAAGTATTTATGCTTCTAAATCAGGGAACAATGTGATCAAGAGAAAGAAAGTTGGACCTAGAACAAGCTTTCTTTCTTTTTTGATAAGTAAGAAAAGACTGTATTAATTAAGCTACTTTATGCAAAAAGGCACATAAAAAAGAGCACAAAGGAGGCAAAATGTACAAAGAAGAAAAGATGAAAGAGGAAAAAAGAAAAGAAAAGAAAATTAAATACCAGAGAAAAGAGAACTAATGAACCAAGGGAGGGAATCACTAGACGTGAGTCCCTAAGCGAGACCAATCAAACAAAGAACTACTAAAAGAAGTAAGCAGCTGGTCTTCCAAACTCTCCACATCCTCAAACGTCCACCTATTACGTTCCCTCTATATACACCACATCAAACACAAAGGAACTAAATTCCAAATGTCTAACAAGTGTTTCCCCAACCAATTCCACCAACCAAAAAGAATATTTGATACCATACTTGGTAAGACCACGAGACCCCAAAAGATCTAAAGACAAAACACCACAACTGATGAGCCTTCTCGCAGTGGAGTAGTAAATGATTCACAGTCTTCCCACAACAACGGCACATGACACACCAGTCCACAAAAGCGATAAACCTACTTCTCAAATTGTCACCGTGAGTATCTTATCCCAAGCTGTGGTCCAAACAAAACACGATAGAGAAATTTGTCAAAGGGCCTTAACTCTCCAAATACCTTTCCAAGGAAATACAATGGAGAAAGGACCTCACAGCTCATTATAATACGAACGGATATTAAATTCCCCATTCTTCTTCAACGTCCATCTCATGCGATCCCAATTTTCAGTAGAAGGGATATTGGATTCCAAAATATGAAGGAATTCCACCACTAAATCCAACATTCACACACAACATATTCACCTAATTTTTAAATATGCCTACTTCTAACTAGCAGACTCCATTCTTTGGACTCATAAATTTGTAACCAACACATCACAAAAGGCTAACTCCTATTCCACTTTTTTTTTTTTTATGTTATTATTATTATTATTTTTTCATAAATAAGGCTGTTGTTGTTGATGAAGTATGTTTTAAATATAACCTTGCTTTTTAACTGAGGCCCGAGTATAAGTGTAATGGCACCCCATTTTTGCATCCCATATGTCTGCAAACAAGAGTACCTCTACAAGTATTGAACAGAGTCCTATGCCATTTCAGAATCATCCACATAGACATAATACATCAGTCTGAGAACAAAACACTGTCAAAGAGCATAAGGCAGCTAGGAGTAGTAGAGGACTGGCTAAGCTTAATTGGAACTCATTATTATAGCTAGTTTTTACAACAAATTTAGTTCTACAATTCCATCACAACCCTATACAGATAGTTTAACAACTCACTGACCATGCAATTACATTCAGTTTCATCAATAAATTAAATAAAAACAAAAAACAAAAAACAAAAACAAACAAAAACAAAAAATCTGAAGTTAAATCTGCACTCAGAATGGTGCCCTTAAGTTATTTTACCTTCACATTTCATATTAGTTTTGGACCACTTGAATTTCTGTTAATATTACTCAATCCACATAGGCTTCGCATGAAACTTCACATCTTGTAAATGCATCATACCACCAAAGGACTCACATTTTTTGTCATTAATTATGAAACTTAATGTCCCCTAGATAGTGACCAACATTTTTTTTTTCATGATAAGTGACCAATACTGAGAACAAAGTATTAAATTTATAATACTTAAATACCTTGTAGTTGGCACACTGTTGCAAGTATTGCCGCTCCTTGGCAGCCATAACTTGCAAGTTTGTCTTCCAATTTTCCATTTGAGCCTCACATGGAGCTACATCATCTTCTAGCTGTGCCAGCGTTCTAAAAAAAATGATTTTTAAAAATAAAACAGACAATCAACATCACTTTCATAGAGTGAAACGATTTTTCAAAATACCACATAAAAACTTAACGATAAAAGAACAGTACCAGCAATGCTTTAAAAAAAAAACCTATATATATGTATCTCCATTAAAATTTTACCTTTTCAAATAAGTTAGCCTAGATATTGCCTTTCGAGTAAAATCTAGAAGAATTTTGGACTCCTTTTGTACTTTAGCCCTCTTTTCCTCCACACCAGTCTTCCTCAAAGAAATATCCCCCATTGCTACAAGAAAGCTATAAAAACACATTTCTCCTAGTTAATCTCCAAAAACCTAAATGCAGAGATTAAAGAATAAAAAAACTTACAGAAAAACAACAAAGAAAACCCACCTACTTAGTTCAGTGTCTCTTATATTCAACAAATTAGACACATTCGCAAGAACTTGGGCAGATCCAACCACATTCGATGGCAAACTCTCCTGCGCCAACCCCACACTCTCCAATATCTCCCTGATCCTAGCAGCTACAACCATATTAACAAAACAACAGCTTTATGAGACTAGAAATCCAAGTAAAAAAACAAAAAAACTGCTACTCCAAGTATTACAAGTTTCCTACAATACTGCTACCAATTCATGTAATAAATCTTAGGCAAAATTACAATTTACACCCTATAAGTTTGGCGAATTGTCATTTTAGTCCACCAGGTTTGAATCTTGTCATTATTGGTCTATTAACCTTGTCAACATTGCCATTTTAGTCATTCCTTCTCTTGCCCTTTGAAAAATCTCGTTAACTTCTCCTCCTAAAACAACGTCTTTTCAGTTTGTAATATTGAAAAATGATTCAAAATGATGTCATCTTAAAAGAGTTAATAATGTTTGCCAAATGGCAATGAACAGAGAGACTAATGCCCATTTGGCATACGCTTATAAGTAAGTTTATAGCTTATTTTTCCTACTATTTGCAAATCTCGTGTAAGTCACCTACTTATTTTATTTAACTTTTTCTTTTTATCTACAATACTTTCAGCAAAATAAATAAGCCGTTTTCAAACGGAGCATCCATTTGGGTATCCTGTAATTCCCAGTAGCTTATTTGCATAGTATTTATCAAAAGATATAGTTTTTAGTAACTTTTTGTGTTAAATGTGAAAACAAAAAGCTAAATAACTATTTTTTTTTTTTTTGAGAGAGTTTTAACTTATGGCTTTTGCTACTGATGATAACACTTTATCATCATCACACCAATCAGTTTTTTGTGTAGGTAAAGATTAAACCCAGATCTCTTATACAACCGTAAGATACTTTAACAGTTGAGCTAACTTTACCGGTTAAACTAACTGTAACTCATGCTAAATACTAGGTTATATTTGCTGCAACAACAACAAAAAAGCAAATTTTCAAAGTTAACAGTTCAAATGACAAAATTTAAACTTAGCGGACTAAAATGATAATTCACTATTGCCCTAATTGTATACCATTCTAAGCATCAATGCCAAAAGAGAGGGGGAGAGAGGTTGACCTTGAGAGCGATATTCGGCGGCTTTTCGGCGAAAATCTTTGGCGACAATATCGGCGGATTTTTCTTTGGCTTCGGAGATGGTGATGAGATTGTGTAAATAAGAGACACTTCTGGGAGTGTACTCGAAATCGGGGACTTCTTTGCCGGCATCGCCGAATCGAGCAGCTAGCCATTTCTCAACGTCCGATATTCGCGTCGCATCGGATCCACCACTCTTCGCTTCGCTCTCACTCATCCCTTTTCTTTACAATCCAATAAAAAAAAATGTGGGATCTGATTCTGATTCGATCAAAATATGGAAAACGAAAGAGGAAATTTGATGAAATGGAAGATGAAGAAGAGTACCTTTCGAGAGTTAGCCGGCTGAGGCGACGCCGTGAACCGTTAATACGTTTTTGAGTTTTGAGTTTGAGATGTTTTTGAATGTGACTCGGTCTGAACTTTTTCTTTTTTCTTTTTATTAACAAAACTTTTCCTTTTTTATTTTAAAGAAGGATCGGTTAATCTATTTAGGAAAATTTTTATAAAAAATTGTCAAAATAGAAAGTTATTTTTTTGTTTTTTATAAAATATTTCCCAAAATAGATTATTAATATATGCTTAAGGGCACACGTTAATAAATCCCTTTAAAGAAAGGGGAGAACGATGATGTAAATCATGTAATGTAATAGTAAAATAATAAATAAATAAATAAAATGATAGTTTATTTTTATTTAATAATTAAATTAAAGGATAAATTTCATTTACACCTTTTGAGGTTTAAACTAATGTCAATCAGATTCAAAAATTTTTAAAACTAACTAATTTAGTCTCTAAAACAGTTGAAAAAAAAAAAAAAAAAAAAAACCTGTTTAGGAACTAAGTTGGCTTTAGGGATCAATCTGGCTAGTTTTGAAAAGTTTTGAACCTGATTGGCATTAACCAAAACCTTAGGGTACATTAATGGAATTTACCCTAAATTAAATTTAGTATACATTCCATTTGAATTATGGAGGTCTTTATTAAAAAATATTAGGAGGTGTTAACTAGTTGACTTACAAAACTCTCGGCTAAGTTAGTAAAATTATTAAATTAGGAACTTAGGATAGTTCAATAAAAAAGTTAGGATATTTATTGACTTATTGGGGCAATTCATACTTTTTCATCTTAATCTTTCACACCGAAAACACTTAAGTTTTTGAACTATCAAAATGCACAATTGACCCCCCTCCCCTAAAATTATAATCATGTTTCAATGTTTCTTTACCATCAATTTTAGTATTAAGTATGACGGAATTTTGTATTGAAAATCCAATTTACCCTCTCTAAAAACCAAAATGACCAACAAAGGTAAATTGGTTTTAATGACTAAAAATTTCATCAAACTTAATAGTAAAACATGTGATAGGAGGTTAAGTGTAACATATTTTGAAAATTGGGGGGTTGGTCATGTATTTCGATAGTTTAGCGGGTTTAGTATAAAATATATTAATAATAATATTTTTTTTTAAGTGTATAGGGTTCCATTTAAATAGGTTTGTAGGAATTTTTGTCCAACTCAATACAGAGAGATTCATAAAACTAACAAGATCAAATTATTTAAGTAAATCACATGACTCATGTTACAAAAAATATGCGTGGATAATCTTGATTGAATTTCCATACAATGTCTTCTAAAAAAGAAAAATGTAAAACAAAAAATTTGTCATATGGTGGATTTTAGGAGCTAAACTTTGTCCCTTTTAAAAAAATCACTTGTTTTCTATGTGAAATCAATCACATGACCAAACGGGATCATGTGGTTGCAAAATATGCATACGTTGCATCTCTTGATATAAGTATTTGTACGGCCCCCTGGCACCCAGGCCCATTTGGGCCTTAGGGCATGGGTCAAAGATATGGACCAGTGCCTCAAATTTTACCAGGCCCAGAATACCAACCCCCGTTCGCGAAAGGTGCGTGGCCATGATCGGTGTTCTCCGAGAAAGGCTGACGGACGAGGAGCCTACGCCGGTCATCCTTCGACTGTGCCGTGTAATTATGCTCGGCCTGTCCGGCCTGTTCGGGAAGCATCACTGCCGAGAATATGCCACGAAGTGGGAGCAATTTCCAAAGCCACTCCCACCTAAACCCACTTACAATTAACCATATTGGACCCTCAATTGCACTAACCGTTGCAGCAATCATGACCCTTCCACTAACCTGATGCTATAAATACAGCAAGTTGGGTACGAAGCTGGGGATCGAAAAAACAGGAGAGAAAGGTGAGGGAGTGAAAGATCAGCTCGGCAGAGTCTCTGCGCCGGGAACTACCCAAAGTAGGAAATCCTATACCCAGATTACAAATAGGTTGTGAGCCCCTTCGAGGTTAGGCCTACCCCGCCTCCAAGGCACGTACAGTATTCTACATCATTATGGATAGATTCTTTTGTAAGGAAAGTATCTCAGAAATCTTTTCGTTCTGATAATGACAATTAAACAACTCATGAATGCGCAAGCTAAGTTTGACGATTCCTTAAATTCAAAAACTTGTTCAAGAGAGACCATCACCTAAATCAGATCATATTCCATGTTCAGTTGGGATATGAAGCACAAAAAATTACTCTAGTTTGTACTTTGTACAAGCTGAAGCCATTTTTTGATCTTCTATGGTATTTTCCTATAGATAGATTCCTTGCTACAAATGCAGCTTATAACACACCATATTACAATTTTTTTTTAGATAATTAAAATATGCTGCTAGCCCCACATCTTGAACCCTTTCTACCCCTAAGCATTTTGTACATGAAAATATGCCTATTAAGCTACAAACCCTCAATTATGGGAAGAAAACCAGTAAAACTATATTGTAATACATCCCTATATTTGAACACTATTAAAATAAAAAATAAATAAAAAATAAATAAAAAAAAGACGACAGTAAAGGGACAAAACTTAAATATAATTTCTTAAGCATTAATTATTTCTTGGGACAAAACTTAGATATAATTTTTTAAGCATTAATTTTTTCACCAATTAAATTCAACCATATGACAGTATTAGACGTTACTTTTGCTCATAGACAATTAAATTCAATTATATGACTCAATGGCCATTACAACTATATGATTAAATTTAATTAAAAAACCTAAAGTAAAACACTTAAAAAATTGTACCTAAGTTTTTTCTTATCTCAAAAAGCTTCACATTACAAATTTCTGCTAAATCTTTTCATTAGCTGAGCTGAGAATAGAGAACAGAATGGGTCCTGCCATTTGGGAATAAACATGGATCATTATGCCCAATTTAACAACTGAATTATAATATAAAAGAAAACAAAAAAGCCTAATAGGTTCACAGTTATCTTTAGAACAATGGGTGCGTTTTGCCATTCCAAAATCATAAATGGTTGATTTTGGAATGATTAGAAAATAATGAATTTAATCATTTAACGGACATTCTAACAACTTCAACATATATAGTATTTTTCTTCAATTTGCTATGCCTTGCGTTTTAGCTAGGACTGGGGATGCAAAATCTTTGTAAAGCAGTAAACCATATTAAGAGATCCAAATTGACATGAAAATAAGACTGTTAAAGAACTACAAGGGATCATAGTAACCCAAACTGTTTCATAAAGCACACGTCACAACCAAGCATCATAGGTAGTGTGACCTGAAGCGTTCATAAAGCATACATCAGATGATACAAGAGAACTTCCAGAGGAAGATACATAAGAAAACTGCATAATGAAGGCATCACCAGACACATCGGTAAGTAACATGCGACTGGGTGATTTCACCACCATAGGTAACCTTCACCACCTGCCCTTTCTCTAGTGCAAAGTATCTTGCAATTGCATCTTTTTGCAACATTCGAGGAAGCTGAGGAAAGAAAACCAAAGTGAAATATAACACTGACTTTGAGCGATTTAAATAAATCAACACATAATCATAATTCATATGCCTTAAATGGGAAGTGATAAGTTTTTGGCATTATCTATTGGCTACAAAGAGCAGTTTTCCTCTACCAAGGCACTGCAGACAACAAATTACATGCTGGCTAAATTAATAATACCTATGTCAACTTTGAGTTGGCCAACAAACAACATTCACAACCTAAAGGCATAAGTTCATTGCCTTATTTTATTATCAATTACCATCAGAAGAAACAAAATCAGCATTAAGGCTTAGCCCTCCAATTAAAATTCAAATAAGATTTTCATTATTTATTTTTTATAATTTTAATAATCTACCATAATTATTTGTTTTAATAATAAAAGTTGGGCTGTATTTATCGTGTTTGTATCATGTGTGCCTAATGATTTGTAAAACAAATTTGTAACGTGTCTTATTATAAGTACATTAAAACTATTAACATCGTACACTATGAGTTAAACCTTATTACCAACTTTTTAATAAAATTAAAATTCTATTCCAATTAGAATTCAATATTAAAAGTTTCAAAGGAATTTAAAAGGAGTTTCACCATTTATTTTAATTTTTTATGATTTACTGTAATTTTCTATTTTTTTTTTTCCTTTTATAAAAAAGTTGGTCTTATACAAAGTGTATTTGTCATGTAACTTAAAGTAAATTTGTTTTTTATTTTTACTATCGTTTTTTATTCAATTTTTATTATATTATTGAAATATCCTTCATATTAAGCAATTCATCACACATACATTTGGAAGTTACTCACACATAAATTTTTATCTTGTAGCCCAAAGAATGGAAACTGAATCGATTTCTTAGCTTCCTGTTTCAAAGAGGAAAACATTTTATTTATTGGGGATTAGAATGAATTTTCACCCTTCAAGTTGTGCTATGCTTATGGTTGTAGCTAGTACAAAGAGAAGATCAAGATAGCAATACCCCACTCTTAGACAATAAAATCCTGAAGTGCACCCAGCCTAGCCAACATACCGCTATATAGCAGTTGTAGCAGTTACTTCATTCCACAGTTCAAAAGCATAAATTCTATAAAAAGAGTAGCTTAAGATGGAAATACCCCAATAAGGTTTTCAGCAATTGTTGTGGAGGGAAATATGAAATTTGAATCACATTTCCTACAAAGGATAGCAAGAATGATACAATAGAAATAACTCTTTACATTATTTAAAAGCACTTCAGGGGATTTGTGATATACATGGTCACCCCAAGAAGTAACATACTGTATACTTTACTTGAAAGGGTAGAAGCATTGAGAATGCCATTTATTTGGGAGGAAATCCTAAACCAAGATAGATCTTTCAGATCTGAAAGTTTGGTAATAGTAAAAATGTTCTTCCTTCACAAACAAATGGAAGAACATTGACAAGAAATATGAAATTGCTGCATAGCACCGTTGAGACCATATGAGGTCACTAAAATTTATGTCCTATTGTCAATCAAATGACTACAGCTAAGTACCTTTACTATGTACTTTTTTGTAACACAAACCCTTTTAGCATGAGAAATGCAAATTGCAGTTCAGATTTATCATATGCTAAATTGTCGTTCTTGCTTTAGCATATTTCATAATATACCATCTCATAAGTCTAAAAATTTCCAAACAAGTCCACAATTGATACATATATATATATAAATTTAACAATTTCTTAAACAAAGATAAAGCAATACAACTATGATGGCCACAATCCTTATGTCTTCCTCTTATTTTCCCCTGCCTATCCACCAAAGAATCACAAATTTTTTTAGGCACACCATAACAATCCATTTATTGTGGAAAAAAAATTGGATAAAGAAAATTAATCCACTTCCTTCCAAAAGGCGACCCCATTTACATGGGGCTTGGGATCAAGACTTAGTTGAATTGAGTAGTCTTGAAGAAGCATTGGATATTTGCATGACTATTCTAGAAATCAAAGTATCAATATGAGTACATCGGATGCACATATGCTCCTATTAGCACATTCGATGTAAAAAATAATTTCTTTATAAACACACACAAAGCAATAATCCACTGCCAGATTTACCAAAGAAATCAAACAAGCTCTGTTTCCTGAGATATCTCCCCTGTAGCTTTTCTAGATTTATTTTAATTTTTTTGATAAGTGCTTTTCTAGATTTTATTATCCAAAAATAAAACAAAATAAAGAACTGACCTGCTTTTCATCTATGTTGTACTTTTTTAAGAGCCTTTGTTTCTCTTGGTCAGTCAGAATGCGATGCTTTGGCTTTAACACATGCTTTGTAATGTTAACCAACATGTCAGTGATCTGATGAAAAACAAACCCATGGTGAAAATGTTGGCAAATGAGATCAATAAATGATTAAATTTAACATTTCCCATCAACTCAAGCTTTTGGAAGTATTAGATTATTAACTTCAGACTCAAGGATTAGTAAACAAGATTAATAAAAGTGAGAATATTCAAAAGAACTTCATGCACACAAAGCCACATAATGCAGTCCTTTTCAGTCTTAAATAAAAAAAAAAAATAAAAAAAAAAGACATGGATCTATATGTGCCTCAAACATCCATAACTGTACATTATAAGAAGAACAAGTTAGTCTTTTAATTTTTTGACTTGAGGTGCCCAACAGTAGTTTAGGAACTCTATATTACTTTGAAGAAAAGAAGATTTTGTCCTAGACAAAGTATCTTTCTAGATTGTTGAAGGCACAATGTGGAGACAACTTTTTCTACGTGGTCAAAAAAATATATATTTTACATTAAATGTTTATTTCATATACTCTCATTTAGTGATGAAGAAAGCACCAGATTTTAAGTGTGTACACACAACAGTGCATATGACCCATGAAAAACCTAAGTTTTCTGAAACCAGACCACGGAAAAAGTACAAGTAGATCAAGACACTGGATGGCATATAAAAAGGCAAAGGGCTAACTAACCTGGAATATTTCAACTTTAAATGGAAGAATATCCACAGCTTTTAAAGCTTGGTTTGTTATATGGTTTTGCACTATTAATATCAACCCACTTAAAGTCTCCTTGTTGGCAATCTGACTTGTAATGAGACGGATTGAATTAACTTTTACCATACTTGGGCCACAAAAAATGACCAAAATCTGCAATTAAAAATGAAAATAAAAACCATCATTAGATTCATCAAATAAGGACTGCTTGATGTATAACTAAAATCAAATCTCAAAAGCAAATAAAGTGCCAAAAAATAAATAACACAACATTTCCTATCGCTGCCTTTTTTTTTTTTTCTGACACTTCGCTCTATTTGTTTTGAAGTTAACATTTTCTAGAAAATTAATCATTTTTCAAAAAGCATTTCTTAGAAAACTATCTCACTTTCCTATGTTTGGTAGGAACTATTTGTTGACTTCTCTTATTTAGCTTCATGTGAGATATAATTGTTTTTCAAAAAAATTTAGCGGAAAACAACTCTATCTCACATCAAGCTAAATAAAGGAAGTTAAGAAATAGTTTTCCTTCGACCCATTTTTTTTCAGGTACTACCAAATACAGAAAAATGCGGAAAACTATCTTCACATAGGGTTTTCTATTAATACAAACACCAGTACTTACACCCAAAGAAAAAGACTAAAACAAAACACAGCTCAAAAGTTAAGCAGGAAAATCTTAACCAATAACAGAATTAACAACAAAATCTATACCAATTTGCACTATGATCAAATGCTATTTATATTTACTGTACCATATATCAGAAACAAAGTAAACAAATGCAATATGAAAATCCATACTGCGTGTTGGCATGAAAGGTGATGAAATTAGCTTCTAGCAAAATAAAAGGTACAACAAATTGGGCTCAAAATGAGAGGAAGAGTTTAGTTCGGCTAAAGAAAGTGCAGGCATATAAGATAGTGGGTGAGAATGACTAATGCAACAGACCTCAACATGAACATGAAAACAAATACTAATTTAGCAGAGCTGAGTGTGTTTTTAATACAATCTGGAGTTTCCTTTCATCCTTAAATCCTCCAAACTAAAACCTATTATGTACATGCAAATTTTAAGGTTACCTAATGAAGAACAAAGTGCCTAGCATACACAGCAACCAAACAATCAGAAACGCAAATAAAAAAGGCCAAAACTTACAAAGTGAATAGTATTTTTAGCACACCATTACTATTTTGTATTTACTAGACCAAGAAAAGTAACAAAGATTTTTTTTTTTTTTAAAGCTTAGCTCAGCTGAGTGTTTTTTAATATAATCTGCAGGTTACTTTCATCCATAAATGCTCAAAACAAAAACCTGATGTACATGCAAATTTCTGGTTTTTCTTTTTTTTTTTTACCAATGAATATACATGCAAAATTTTAAGTTCACCTAATGAAGAAACAAAATGCCTAGCCTACACAGAAACTAAGAAAAAGGGGGCAAAAGCTAAACATTTAGCACCCAAAAACAAAAAACACCAGAAACTGAACTAACTGAACCATATTTCTAGCACAGTACTATTACTATTTCCTAGTCCAAGACTTCATTAAATCGAAAAACCAAGACAAACCCAGAAAAGGCTTACTACTATAACTATTTGCTAGTCCAAGACACAAGAAACAAAGAATAAAAATAAAAAAACTTGACTCATTGGAAAAACCAAGAAAAACCCAGAAAAGCATTACTCTTTTGAGAGGGTCTATGCGATGAGTGGCGGAGAGGCGGAGGCGCTCAATGTCGGGAGTTTGGCCATGAATGGCTCTGAAGTCTTGGAGAGAGAGCTCGATCTCTGAAGTGGGTACAGAATAGCCTCGGTCCTTGATCATTTCCAGCACAGTTCTGCGAGCTAGGTAGTATCTGTGACTCTCTGTGCTTTCTTGGTCCACATAGCTGCTCATACAAGGTCCTAGAATCTCCTGATCCCCATTCATTTCACCCTGCCCCTCAGCTTCAGCACCAGCACCCTCCATCTCTCTCTCTCTTTCTCTTTCTGAACAAAAAAGCCAAACAAGCTCCCTTTGTCTGTATTTCTTTATGTCTCACCAAAATGACTAATCTATAACCACAGTTTACTTTGGAGGAAAAAACTACAATGAGGGCAAGCCCACCAACCTTATCATGAGCTCTAATATTTTTTTATTTAATAACAAATAGTTCATTTAAAACAGTTGAAACTAAAAACTTTTTGTTAAAAGTGTAAAAAATTTATAAAAAAAAAAAAAAAAAAAGCTAAATAATATAATGTGACCCATGAATAGTATCAAAAAATTCAATGAGATCCATGAATAATAGCAAAAATAAGCTAAAATTACAAATAAGTTGAAAATTTTCGGCCTATTCGAAATGAACATAAAGATTACTACAATATACCATAAGAATATGTGTGTGAAAATTTTGTAGTATTATTATTATTTTTTTAAGTGTAGTAAAAGTTGTAACTTTTAACTAAGAGTTCTTAAATTTGAAATCTTTAACTAGCATCTTAGGGCCACATAAAAAAAATATTATTTTATGTAATAAAACGGCATGTGAAAGAGTAATTATACAATACTCTTAGAGTACCATAAATGCATACTCCTCCCTCTCATATAATTGTGAGTCTCATTAATTAAATTTTTGGTGAGACTCACAATTCATGTGAGAGATGAGGAATACACATTTATGGTACTCTCAAAGTATACAATAATTTTTCGTGTGAAATAGGGCATAAAAGAACTAAACAAATGCTCTATTTCTTTTTTAAAAAATGATAATAATTTTCATTCCAACAAATATTATACTCCGTCGGTTCCATTTTGTTAGAGCTCTATTCTACTTTATATTTTTCAATGATAATAAAAATAAAACAGTTATGTGTTTGAATTTAATTTATAAACTTAATGCATTAACTAAACTTCAATTATGAAATAAATTTTAGCTAACTCGTCTAATAAAATTTTTAATTGTCAAATAAAAAATATAGATATTGAAAAATGGAGCCAAGGCCATACATTAGAATTTTAGCACCAAAAAAAAAAAAAAAAAAAAAAAAACCTCCAATCATAAAGAGTCTCATTGGAGCTCTGGTCTGCAAAGTCACAAACTGACTTTTCCTTTTATGTTTCGAATCTACCGTTTCAGTTTGTAACTGAAAAAGTAAAATGGAGTTCAGGGATTTCGTGGTGTCTGAAAATTGAAGGGAGTACTGCCGTATAGTATTGGCCAATGAGAGAGACTCTGTACAGTGGGTAAACTAGTTAGTTTTTATTTTTATTTTTTTTTTGGACGGTAAAACTAGTTAGTTAGGTCATGTAAAAAAGGTTATGAAATTATTTCAGGCAAAGGAATTGACTGTTTTACTGACCGTAACACTAACTGCTCGTGGTGCCTCATCAAAAAAAAAAAAAAAATTACTGCTCGTGGTGCGTGCGTTACTTTTACTTTCTTGGGTTTTGGACTTTGTCTTATATTTCTGTCTCTGCTTTCATCGAACTCCACGCGCAATATAGCGCGTCACATATACTCAAGTCAACATAGCTGGATTGGATCAAGTGGTACATGTACATCAACTGCCTCACTAATGTCCACTCTCAAAATGACCGGCCCACCAATTGGATTGATCTTTGGTGGCTTCACCCATTCATTCTGTTAATTGGTCCGATTTATTAAATAAATAAAACAAGACAAATTTTATTTTTTCAATATTTTTATAACAAATTTTAAATAGCTGATTGTTATAGCTTGTTACTAATGGTCAAGAAATTAATTTTTTAAATTCAAACTAATAATATTATAACTTACTACTTAGAATTTGTTGTAAAGATGTGAAAATATTATATATGCTGTGTCTTATAAAACAATCTTCTTCTTTTTTTTGATGAAATATAAAACAGTCAATTATTAAGGTGAGTCATGATACTACCATGGAAGGAAAATGAGTACTAGTAAAAATGTTAATTGGTTTTGTTTTGTTCAATTTTTAGCTAATAAAATTATTTAAGTACTGAAGAGCACTCTCACGCCTTTCTTTGTTGGATCAACCCAACATACCATTTTTGTATTCCTAGATTTTTCAAGTGATTCTCAACAACAACAACAAAAAAAAAAAAAAAAAAAAAAAATCCAGCGGTAACAAGTCTTTCTTACTTGTGAGCAAAACTCTCAAAGAATGAACCCAAATAAAAAATTAAAAAAAAAATGATTAGGATCATATAAGTATATTTCAATAACATTTTTTTCGTAATGAATTAATTGGCTATTTTCCTTTCGAATTTTTTTTAACTAATTCACCATTGGTAGGTTGGAAATTTTTAAACCACCGCCGACCCACCAACCTACGAAAATGGTGGCTAAATTGAAAATTTGGGTGGTTTCAACTAGGTAGATTGGGCAAATTAGACGGGTTAATTTTAGTTATGTATTATATACTAACCATGGTCCGTTTATTCGCTAAAAAAAAAAAAAGTTTTACAGAAGACATTTTTGCAACATTTTATTGTATTTATTTCATTGTATAATTTGGTTAAATTTGAAAATGTTTTATGTTGATCTTAAATTTTTTTGCAAAACATTTTAACATAAAAAGAAAAGGTAAAACAATTTATAAGAACACACAGTGGCTCTCTCCCCTACCACCCCACTGTTGGGGATATTACACAAAGTAATAATGGAAGAACAAGGTTAACACAAAAGATAAACAGAAAATAGATAACTTGAAGGCACTATATCGTTTTCCTTAGACAATATTTGCCCCCCACACTTTTGTTGCTAAAGGGTTATCACAAATTTGTCCCCAAGATACAACCAAGATGTTGGGTTCTACAAATAGCAATTTTGGAGAATGACCACAAGATTTCTTGTGTTTCTTGTGTTTCTTTTTTAAGTGAACATAAGTCTCTATTTATACCCATAGGGTTATGTTTCATGAAAAGGCACGTATGGAGAGTTAGTTATTTTTCAAGTAAACATAAGCCTCTATTCATGAAAAGGCACGTATAGAGAATTAGTTATTTTTTTATAAAATGGTTAACAAAAATTGAAAAATCTTCAACTTTTCTGAACAGTCACCAAAAAATTCTGCAGAAATTTTCAGAAAATTTAGATTTTCGAATTTTCACTTAGAAATTTCCAGAACTAGAATTTTCATTTTATGAAACCATATTCTCCAAACTCAAATATCATTATTACAACCTATCATTGTATATACCTATATATACAACACCCACCCCCCTAAAAAAAAAAATTTGGTGGCTAGATGTCTAAGTCTTCAGTCGCAGAAGTCGATAATCAAGCAGCCGATGTTGGCAGCTCTAGTGGCTTAGTCATTAATTTTGGTGGTTTATGTTTAACAAATTTTACATATCGCACCAAAAACTTGAAAATATTTTATCAAAGTTGATTTCAAATGTAAAAGGTTTTCAATGAAAACATTTTACAGCAAAATAAGCAAAGCGTACACTTCAAATTTTATTTTACCATATGCAAATAAAAAATAAAAATTATTTTCTCTAAATCCTATAAACCATTGAAGAACTTGCAACAAAAATATAAATTATTAAAGAAAATCATAAGAAGTGTCCACTTTCTCATAAATCAAAATACTCACGTCTTAAGGTATGAGTACTTTCTAACTTTTTCTCCCAAAAAAAAGAAGATATGCTTAGTTTCTTACCATATCCATGTTATTACGTATGTTTATAAATAAGTTGAAAAAGTATCACATTTTTCATATTGACACGAATAAATCATGGAGTAAATTTTTTAAAGAAGTACACCTTAAATTTGACATGAGATAAAGACTAAAAATAGATGGATATATACACATACACATATACATAGGTGGTTGGGTCGAGTCTTCGCGATTATAAAAAAAAATCCATCAGCCACTTTAATAGTTGAACCTTCCCAACCCGCTTGAAAATAAATATCATATCCATATGAGGGCAGTGCGGAGCGGAATGAATTGAGTGGTTTTGTCAGATTAAACGGTTTGTTACACAGGCCATATGAATCACAATTCGTTTTTCGTTATCCTTTTAAAAGCTGCAATAATATTGAGAACAAACCATAGTAAATGAGTAGCTAGTAGGTCATGGACTTGGCATTCAATTGGTGTTATAATTGGAGCTATTAGTTGATCTGATTTGCAATTGGTGCTTTGAATTGGGTTAATGATGCGGACTGCATCTCCTTCCAGGGTTATAGCTTAAGCTGGCAAAATCAATTTAACATCCATTAAGGCTACTCTTGCCTCAGCCTTCAGCCCAGATAGGATCACCTGGGAGATCTTTATCAATCCAACTATTCACTATGTCCCCATGATTTCTGCAGATCGTCGCTAGACGACATGATTCTGGCATATTGCCTTGCTGTGTCAAAATTGATTTTGCGGCAGTATGATTCTGGCATGGTGCCTTGCCATGTCGAAACTGATTTTGAGGCGGCAAGGCAGCCTAAAGCAGGAAGAAGGTATTTCATGTATGACAAGTACGCATCCTCTCTCTTATAGCATGTAAATCCCACGTATTAATTTTGAGTAGGCCCCAAAGCAGAGATTAATGTATTTGATATATGTATTGGATAGATGAGATAATTATTGCTATAAGATTAGATGAGGCTTTTCTACAGCCGCATGCTAGAAGCATACCATTCGGAGGTGATATAGGAATTAAATTTTCATAAATCCATGTTTCTTCTTCATGGTGTTGGGTCCCAAGTTTCAAGCTTAAAAATGGAAGAAGTAAGCTTCCAAGATATCTGCTGCTAAAGACAAGTCTTCTGAGAGTTCCAAATGTTCTCCTTTCAAAATTTAATTCTAAGAATCCAGATTTAATCACAAAATACAGCTGAGAATAGAAGAAGGTTGCTTGCTTCTTCGTTCAAGAGGCCCAAACTGTTGTTGGCATTTAGCAAGAGTTGAATCCTGTCTTTCGAATCAGTCGGGTTTTAAGTCTTCAAATTTCAAAACCCATGGAAAGTTAATCCAGATTATTTTCGCAATGGGGGCATATTAGAAATGAAGAATTGGTTTAGCTAAGGTTTTTCGTTGCAAAAATTTATTCTAAACCAGATATTATGGTACAGCTAATACATACACAAAAAATGTAGCTCTTTTTCCCCATAATACAACTGAAAAATTAAATCACTGCCAGTTCCAAAGAAAATCAAGGTTTCCAGCTGCTGCCAAAAAGTTTGCTTTTGGTTTGGCTATGACTACTTAGCACCTACCTCTCTACCGAACGCTGCAAATTAACATGACAACAGCACATGGGAGGCAACTGGATTTCCAAGAGCACATGGTCCTTCGGCTTTGGGGTCAAATACAACCAAGAATGGGATACTTGGAAATGTTAAATGCAAGAGACACAGACAATTGCCAGCTTGAACTCTTTACATGTTATAATGATTAATGACTTGACATTTCACACCAACACAGTATAAAATCCACCTTTTTTTGACAAGTAATGCAATTCTTATTGATATCAAAAAAGAGAATCGCCCAAGTATACGGTACAGCCGGGGACCATAAAATCAATCACAAAAATTACACGAATCTTTCACATATAAACAAACATAAAGACAGACTATGCAAAACTGAGCAATGAAAGCCATGAAAAGTGAGTATCCAACTTTTGCTTGTATAATATAAGGGTCCGGTTAATGTGTGCCTTAAGAGCACACATTAAGCTATCAATTTTTGAAAATATTTTCTCGAAAATTGAAAAAGTTGTCAATACTTTTTCAATTTCTAAGAAAATTTTTTTTCAAAAATGAAAATTATTGTGTGCGGGCACACTAATATAATTTAAGGTCAAGAAAAGTGAACAATGAAAGCCATGACTATTTATTTATCTTTTGCTAATCAGTTATTTGGAACTCTTTTTAAGTAATTGACTATTAGTCCCTTTGTTTCACACTAGATGATTACTAGGATAAATTCTAAGGAATAAAAGGTTGGTTAAATGCTAAAGGGAAAAGCCACAATGAAGACTTCACGCTCAGAATGAGTTTGATGAATCAATAGTACAATCCTAGGGGCTCCTGACAATTATTGCCATTGCATTATACTAAGCTCTAAAGTATGTCCTTCTCAAAAAAAAAAAAAAAAAAAAAGCTCTAAAGTATGTGCAGAGACAAATGCACTGAAACACAACCGCACACACTTGTTGGGTGTTCACTGTTCATAATAGATTGAATGTATATATAAATAAGGAAAGCTTTCAGCAATGCACATGGGGAGACACTCTTGAAAGCTTTCATAAGTTTTGGCCTCTTCTAAACTTATTAGTTATTACGTCCTGTCTATGATATTTAGGAATGCTTCAACAGTCTTTACTATAACTCCAATGGATAATGAAGAACCTTCTGAGTTTAGCAACAAAATTACCAAAGTGCAAAATGCAGCATGAAAGAGTCCATTTTTAATATAGCCAACTAAATAATTCCAATCAAGAGTCTAACAATCAAATACACAGAATACAATTTCTGCTCCCATAAAGATAAAGAAACAACCACAAAGACCTTAAAATATACAGAAAAAAGTTTCACAAACTCAACCAAATGGATAATTAAATTTTAAAAGCAAAAATGCCAGGTCTTATTTAATATTGTTCAGAAAGAGCATTAACGATGAAAACAAAAGCATAATAATATAGACAGATGAAAATAAAAGAAAAAAAAATCTCAAAGCAAAACCTAAGCATATATTAATTCATGGCAATCTAGTGGTAGCACTACAAATAGTAACATTTTATAGAATCTCAAAACATAATTCTAACAATATATGCATCACTTATTGGCATCCGTACACATTCATGAGCAGCAACAACCTGGGCACCGTATCAACCCGTTCTCGTTGCAATCTGGGCACCTTTTCAACTCCCCTTCCTCCTCTTCAAACACCTTCCGACTGCCATTGCAATTTGGACAAGGCACGAACCTTGCATCTCCACACCCCACGCATACAGACCCTGGATCCCTCATAGGAAACCCTTCCAAAAGATTAGACAATTCTCCAACTTCATTGAGTTGCTTAACCTCCTCTGCACCCCCAACGTACTTCCCCCTAATAAACACTTGTGGCAAGCTCATTGTTTTCCCTCCAAGAGCCCTTTGCAACTCCTTTCGATACTCTGCATCCATTGATATGTCCCTCTCATCTACCGGCACTCTAAAGCCCCTAAGTATCATCCTAACCGAACAACAATCCTCATAAGTCTTTCTAATTCCTCTCAAACTTGTAAAGTAAATCACAACCTTATCTTCACAGCCAGGCAAACTATACCAACTATTGGAAAATGAATAACTACTAGTCATGGGACTAGACCCCAATGATCTTGCTATACCTTTAGTGGAAGTAGTATAATTCAATTGCCTGGATGACAATGCACGCCTATAGCTAGAAACCACATTGGGGTCCATTTTAGACAGCAAAGCTTCCTCAGACAAATGCTGCCAAAGTGGTTTCACTGAAGACGATGACTTCTGAGACAAAAGTTCATATTTTTTCGTAGATTCAATTAAATCAAACAGTTTTGGCACTGACCCATCAGAGGTAGTGTACCTGCACGAACTGGGTTTTTTCTGTATCACAATTGGGTGGTCGAAAATTGAAGGACTGGGGAGTTCACCGTCGTCTTCGAGACCATCCATGAGTTCCCAGGTGTTGATTACAGAGACAGGGGACAGTGAGTGTTGTTCTTCTGGGTTTGGGTTTGTATTTGGGTCTGGTTGTGGGATTGGAGTTTTAAAGGTAGGATTTTGATGGGGTTTAGGGGGGTCAATATGTAGGAGAGAACCATAGGTGGTGGAGGTGAGAGAAACAAGGTGGTGGGTGTCACCTTTTCTGAGAGGTGGGTGGTGGACAAGTGAGGTTGGGAGAGAGAGAGCTCTGGGGACTGGTGGTGATGAATTTGAAGAGTGTGAGTGTGATTGTGAAGCTGAGGCAGAAGATGATGATGATGATGGTGAAGGGTTAGATGATGGGAGTTCTGCTGAGAAATGGGTGTTGTGTTTTGAAGAAGAGCAACCCATGAATGAAAGATTGAGCGATTGAGAGAAAATGGAGATAAAGTGGTCAACTCAAACTCAAAACTCCAAAAAAGTGTGTTCTGCCTTTTTTCTCTCTCTCTCTCTCTCAAAACTTTTTGGTTTGGTTTTTGGTTTGTGTCTCCTTTGAGAGGCTTTTTGTTTTGAGGGGATGGTTTTGTTTGGTTTTGGGAGTGTGCTCTTCTGGAAATTGGAAAAAGGCCTTTTTGTGGGAATTTTTTGATTGCTGTTAGGAAGAGAAGAGATCTCCAGAGATAGAGAGAGATGGGATTGCTTTTGGAGACATGGAGGGAAGGATTGGAGGGAAAGTGAGAGAGAGAGAGAGAGAGAGAGGGAATAGCGTGTTGGTGATAAGGAGCTTTCAAGATGGGTTGGATGTGGGGGTGGGAGGAGTTGATGAAACCAATGTTGTTATAAGGATCTGTTTGATGAAATCAATAATTGACAAACAGTTAAGTCGGCTTCTTGGGGCATTATTATTACTTATTAGATTGGGAAGATTTGAATTTATGGTGTTTTTGGTTAATGCTTCAAAGAATGTGTTCTTTTTCTTTCTAATAATATTTACATTTTCGGAAAGTTCCAAGAATTAAATACGGTTGAAAAAATTGGCTGGTATGTCATACTCAGATGAAACAATTTTTTTTCTCAAAAAAGAGATAAAACAGAGTTGGAGCAAGAAAATATAAATCATTAAAACCTTGATTGACATTTGTGGAAAATATGAAATAACCAACATTCATGTATATTTTGCGGAAAGAATGCAAAAGATCTTTTTCTGTTTCGATTTTTGTACCTAAGAATACTTGGCAAACCATACTTAATTTGCTCAAATCTGAATGGATTATTTGATACTTTTTTTAATTTACCAAATGTCATAAATTTCTTTTTTATATTATGAATTACTCAAGGGAAGTTCCTTAAAAAATTGAAGCAAGTCTTATAGTAATTTTTTTTTTACTAATTTCATAATTATGTTTTAAGTTACACTTGAACTCCGCCTAGGCAACTACACTAAAAAATAAAAATCAATTGGTGTTATGGTCTGGTAAGTTAAAACTGTCTCTCAAGAAAAAAAAAATTACACATCTTGAATAAAACATTTTTAGCTATTCAAATTCAATCATAGATTTTCAAATTTTGGCTCTTTTTAAAATATATAAAGATATATGCACTGTGCACTGTGCAAATGCCGTTGTTTTTTTTTTTTAACAGAAAAATTATAAATTTATAACTTATTTCAATTTCTAGTTTTTTTAAGTCTTCTTTTGGTTAGAAGGAGTCAAGTTCACTGTTCACAGAAGATTTTGTCTTCAAGTTACTCGCAAAAAATCACGTGAATTTTAAATGCGGTTCTCCGTAATGGAAGCAATTAAAGAATAAGCAAAAGGCAGATTGTGTTACAGCAAATTTATTTTATAAGTGGATGTTGTTAGATTTTGCTTTTCTAACTCTGTTCAAATTCGCTTGTTCATTATTCAAGCATATCTGATTGGTAGCAGTTGAGTCCAACTTAGCATTCCTATAAACAAATTATTGTCATCCTATGAGTCTATGAACTTAGTTTTAGAGTGTGCAAAGGTCGGATTGGAGATTTTTCAACTTAATTTAATCTTTTTAGGTTGAAAAATTCTTACTCTAACCCAACCAATTACATGTATAGAAACCATCTCAACACATACCATTCGAGTTGAGCATAAATGTTTCATGCCTTGTAAAATTGGAATTTCATAATTTTGTTTTCTTTTTTCAATACATTATTATGATATGACTAAACTATATTCCAAATTTGTCAAAAATATTTTTTAGAGAATCAAAAAACCAAAATAAGTTAAATAAATAAATAAATAAAAAAGGTTAATAAAATAAACTTATATATGTTAAGTCGGGTCAAATAGCTTTAAAAAAAAAATTAGTAGCTTAAATCCAACCCAACCTGAGGCTCAAAAAAATTGTGAACATCAAACAAAGAGAAATGGGCTTCTCAAAAAAAAAATGTGACCATAAGATTATGACATGATCCTAACCTTTACTCTCACCCAATACACAATGCTTTGGGGAGTGAAAGTTCCATTTGGACCAAAGCCATTGGCTAATACTTAATACATCAGGATCACTCCCATAACTATCTTATTACCTATCTCATTCTATTAAACTAAATGAGTCATTTGAAATGTGTATGAGATTCAGTGATACTCAATGTCTTTGTGATTTAGTGATACTCGCTAGTTTGCCAAAAAAAGAAAACTTGGGTTCCAATTTGTACACTTAAGATAAGAATAATTTTGATATAAAGTTACAAAATCATGTTATGACTTTCGATATTACATAATTGTGAGATCAAACATTTAACCCAATTTAACATGATCTTGTTGTTGTGAACTACTTTGTGATGACAAATTATTGTCAACATCAGGGACGGAACTAGGATTCGAAGTCGAGGGGGGCAAATATAATTTTTCTTGGGCTTATTTTCTAAAATCTTAAATATATACCTACTGTTTAATATTTTAAAAAAAAATTGAGGGGGGGCCACAGCCTCCCTCAACTTGTACATGGTTCCATCCCTGGTCAACATTCAACCCAATTTAACATGACCTTGTTGTTGTGAACTACTTTGTGATGAGAAATTATTGTCATCCTTTTGGCAATGTCTCTCGTGGAAATGATTAATGTGTTATGCTATCTGTTCCCAAAGAAAGTGGCACTCATGGAAGTAAAAGCAGGGAACAGTTTCTCATGAAAGTTTTAATTTTCCCTACAACATCTAGCTAACGCCTTGCTGGATTGAATTGGACATGAACTGAAAGTTTCTCTTCATTGATTATTTAAAAAGAAGAATACTTTAGTCAAGTCTAATTCGTGTTGCAAATTGTATAAAGGTTGTTGGATTCATTAATGTTTTTTTTTTTAAATTAAATTTTGAACTTATTGAAACTTTGCAGGAAAAAAATAATAATAAACTCATTGAAATCTTGAAAAATTACACCAACACATAATTACCATTTGAGAAGAAATTATCCGCCTAGTGCTATAGATAGAAAATCGAGTAATGCAAGTATGCTACAAATTTTATTACATAAATCTTATAAATTACGTGTCAACTTTCAAGTACAAAACCAAAAAGAAAATTAATTTATTATGTTATTGATAAAGGACGATTTATAATCATTGTTATTTCTTTAATTTATTTCCACTCTTTTTAGTTTCTTAGAACACAGAATTTATAGTGAAATTAAATGAACAAATGCAATTTTTTAGAAGACTTGTCTAATCATGTTAAGCTTAACCTTTAGGTTAAGCAAAACTATTTCAGAATTCATGACAAGAGGAAAACTAAAATCTATCAGGTTAGACTAATCTTAGATTTCTTTTTCTTTTTCTTTTTCCAAATTTTCCTCTGCTTGCAGGATTTTAATTCAAATTTCGTACCCATCCAGTTGATACTTTATAATTATGCTAAGAGAGTGTGTGCATTTTTCCCAGAAAGCTGAAACAGTAAAAACTTAAAACCACAAAACTTTTCTTCTTTTTTTGGTTTAATTTTCTCCGCGTTTCAGTATACAAACAAAGCTGAAAGCTTATTAGGTAATGAAAGAATGATAGTTCCTTGTCAGTTTATCTGGCAAAATAAAAGGAAAAGCAGAAAGACATGATGAAATCCAAGCGAATAAATATACAAAGGTTGCCATCATTTGCACCCCAATTAACATATAGAAATGGACATATGATAAGGTGCTGGACCACCTTGCACCAATTGAGGCCTAATGCCACCCAGACCAGACCATGACTCTTTTGTTTCAATGTGCTGCTCAGGCCTCTGGTACCAAGAGAGTCATGATCGCACCCACTTTATTGTTATGCTATTTCAAATTTCAAAAGAGGAATTTTTTTTTTTTTTTTTTAACATATATAATAAGTAGTCAGACTATTTCACTTTTTACCCATAAAACACCCCGGAAACTCTATTGACTGATAGTGTGATAAATAGAACTTGGAACATTCAGATTTATAGTACGTCCTTTAAATTTATTGAGCTCACCACCCGAGTGTCTTCGAAGGGATGAAGGAAATATCTAAATTGTTATATGCACAAGTAGCACATCATATTCAGCTTCTGACACACCATGTTCATGAGCCAAATGCATCTTTTAATTATCAAATGCTGACAAACAAGCTCATGCTTAGCTTTGGAAGATTTGCGTGGTAAGTGACATGGTCAATGTCATTATCAAGTGAAGCCAACAAGCACTAGATTGGTTAACGTATTTGTCTTGATCATGATAGTCAAAAAACAATTAATGTTGGTTTGGCATGTTTGTTCAGGTTGTATTTAAGAGACGATATCTAGCGTTTGGGATGCATGCAATATCACATTCGTGACAAGTGTGGGCCTAGACGATGTGAGTATGATGCTATATGCATTCAAAACGCTAGATACTTTTTCATATTCTATAGCATGGTGCTATTTTTTTTTTTTTCCTTGGTAAACATGGAATATATCAAAACCTAGAAACCAGCCACAGGGCTGCAGAGTTACAAACACGGTTACAAAATAGACCAGAGAGGTCTTGCATCAACAGTTGAGACATCTCCACAGGCGGAGTGTCTAATAAACAAAAATCCTGTTGGCTAAATACTGCCTTCTTGGCCAGGGCATCGGCACAGGCATTAGATTCCCGGTAACAGTGCTGGATCTTCCAAGTTGGGTGCAGGTTCAGTATGTTCCTGCAGTCATCAATTAGAGGAGCATATTGAGCATAGGACTTAGTGTTGTTAGTTAAAATGCTAATAACAGCTTTAGCGTCAAGTTCTATATACAACTCCTGGATTAGTAGCCGGTTGCAGATAATGAGACCATCCCTAATGGCCCATAGCTCAGCTTCAAGGCTACTGACCTTGCCAATTTTCCTGAGAAATCCCTTCACCCATCTGCCATGGTCATCCTGAATGAGTCCACCCCCACCCATCGGGCCTGGGCAGCCCAAGGCAAATCCATCCGTATTTAGTTTAAACCATCCTGGGCAAGGGAGGTTCCATCTAACCTGAATTGTATTGTGGGTCGTGATAGGTTTTTGGGGGAGGACAAGACAAGAGAACTCAGATGCAAGGTTTACAACATCCCTCATCAAAGAAGGCTTGAGATTAGAATGTTGAAAGCTGCATCTATTTCTTTGCAGCCACAGATTCCAAATACCAAAAAAGAAAAAGGTGTCCCAAGTAAAGGATTTTTTAGGAATGGTGTTAGTTTTGAGGGCATTGACTTTAAGCCAACTATTACAGGGAGAAGAGAAAAATTTAGGGTCATTGACAGGAATCCCAGCCTCAATCCAGAAGCTTCTGGCAACGTGACAATCCCTGAGAACATGAGAAATGTCTTCCACCCGAGAGTAGTGAATGCATGAGGGGTTTTCAATGAGCCCTCTGTGATGAAAGGTAGTTTTAACCGAGAGACTATTGTGAATGCATTTCCAAAGGAATAAGTGCATCTTTGGGTAGCATTTGAGTTTCCAAATTCATCTGCCATCAAAGGAGAAAGTAGGACATACCTCCCTAAAAGCCAGATTATAGGCATGTTTAGAATCAAAAAGGCCTTTGGCTTTCCCATCCCAGCAAAGTATGTCTTTGCTAATTGAGGCTTTCCTAAGGGGAATGGCTTTCAAAGTCAGTAGCCAAATGTTAGGTATCACAAAGGAAATTTGGGAGCAGTCCCATTGACCATCAACCATGGTGTTCTTGACCATAAGTTTTTCTTCAGCAAGGGTGAGGGGACCCTGTATCAACTGCCTGAGAGGACCAAAGGTGGTCCATTTATCGTACCAAAAGGATAAGTTGCTGTTGTTGCCAATAATCCAGTGAGATCCTTTGGTGCATATCTCCTCGCTTTTGGTGATGGCAGACCAAGTTCTAGAGAACCCATGCTTCCTAGGGTGATTTCTATTCAAGTATTTCCTTTTGAGGGTTTCAGCCCACAGCTCCCCTTTACAATTTTTGAATCTCCAACAAAGCTTGGTTGTAAGGGACAGATTTTTCTGTTTTATAGCTTTAATTCCTAAGCCTCCCTCTTCTTTATGGCTAATCACCTTATCCCAACCAACAAGGTGTATTTTCCTTCTATCCTCCATAGACCCCCAAATAAAGTTCCTATTAATTTTATCAAGAGCATAGTGAATTCTGGCAGGGAGGATTATGCCTTGCATAACATTGGCAGGGATGGCCGAGGTAACAGAGTTAGTGAGAACACATCTCCCAGCCATTGAAAGTAGGTTGGACTTCTAGCCCGCCAACTTACTTTTTACCCTATCAATGATGAAGTCAAAGTCATGCCCCGTGGAGCCAGGCTGTTTGAGGGGAAACCCCAAATACTTACCTAAGTTTGAGGTACCTTCAAAACCAATGGTTTCACAAATGGAGTCACGGGAGAGTTGGGAAACATTGGGGGAGAAGAGTATTTTGGATTTGGACAAGTTAACTTTGAGGCCAAATAGTTCACAAAACGATTCCAACACTTCTTTGATGCTTTGGCTATTTTTGAGGCCAGCTTTAGCAAAAAGAACTAAATCATTAGCATAGCACAAATGGGAGAAGGCAAGTCCACCACAGGCTACCTTGAGTGGATCCCAAAGATTATTAGAACATTTGTCATGGATGAAGAAGCTTAGCATTTCCATACAAATGATGAAAATATAGGGGGAGAGGGGGTCCCCCTGTCTAATACCCCTCGAAGGCAGAAACGGATCCAGCTTACCTCCATTGAACAGCACGGAGATGGATGTGGTCGAAACACAGCTTAAGATAAGCTTTATTAGATGGGGGGGAAACTTGTAAAGGTTAAGCATATCTCTTATGAAGTTCCAATCTAGCCTATCATAGGCTTTTTCTAAGTCAATTTTAATTGCCATGAAACCAGATTTTCCTTTCTTTAAGCTGAGGGTGTGGATTAGCTCTTGAACAATGATCATGTTGTCCATGCCCCGTCTCCTAGGAATAAAGGCTGATTGGAGGGGAGAGATAATTTTGTCCAGGAAGGGTCTAAGTCTTTGGACAATAAGTTTGGATATAATTTTGTAGGAAGTGTTGCAAAGACTTATGGGACAGAAATGACTGATGGATTCAGGACCATGGCATTTAGGTATCAGGGCCAGAAGGGTTTGGTTAAGATAATCAAGAATGGAGCTAGTCTGGAAAGCCTTAAACACCACCTTTTCAATAGACTCACGAACAATGGACCAAGAGTTTTGATAAAAGCCTGCGTGGAGGCCATCAGGTCCGGGGGCTTTGAAAGGCTTGATGGACCATAGGGTATTTCTAATTTCCTCAGGGGAGATGGGAAGGTTGAGGGAATCCAAGGCTTCCTCTGACAGGACATTGGACCAACTTGGGACCTCCTAAAAACTTCTGAGAGCACTACTTTTCTCAGTACAGAACAGATTCAGAAAACCTTTCCTAACAACATCCGCAACCTCATTTGCCTCATGCACCTAATTACCCGAGCTATCTTTAATTTTGTCAATTCTATTTCTTTTCCTTCTAACAATGGTTGAGGTATGGAAAAAGGAAGTATTTCTATCTCCAAGAATAGCCCAATTGTATCTCGATTTGATGGCCCAAAGATCATGTTCTTGTTGTAGGATAAGGTTGTATTCTTCTAACAAATTCCTTCCCAGGTTTATAAGGAATTGGTTGGGGTTGTCAGCTAAAGCATGCTGAGTGCCTTTGATTCTAGATTCCAATCTACTCTTTTTATGAAAAAAATTCCCAAAGACTTCTTTGTTCCACACCCTGGTCGTGGTAGTGAAGGCTAAGTTATTGGCTTGTAGGGACAGGGAGTCAGTCCAATTATCTTGGACAAGCTTCTTGAAAAGGGGGTGAGATAGCCACATGGGTTGGAATCTAAAAGGTCTATTAGTATGGTTCCCATTACTCGGGTTAAGGCTAAGGAGTACAGGGCAGTGGTCAGAGTGCAACCTAGTAAGATGATAGACAGAGGCTTCAGGGAATAGAGTTCTCCAACTAGAGTTAGCAAAGCAGCAATCAATTCTTTCTTGAATTAAGGCAAGGAAGTCTCTCTTATTAACCCAGGTGAACCTAGGTCCCTGGAATCCCAGATCCAGCAAATTACAAGAATTTAGGCATTGTTGAAACACCATAGCTTAGTGAATATTAATAGGTCTCCCCCCCAAGCTTATCCTCACTTGAGAGGATTTCGTTAAAGTCACCTAGCACTAGCCAAGGCAGATTGTGAAGGGTAGCAACTTGGTTAAGGTTATCCCATAGGACACGTCTTTCCCTATATCTATGACTCACATAGATAGCAGTAATGAGCCAAGACAGGTTTGAAGAGTGTACCTTAATGACTACATGTATCCCCTGTTTTGTAGTTGCCAAAATGGTGACGTCCATGACTTCGGTGTACCATAGTACCTAAATGCCTCCAGTATAACCCACAGTATCAGCATGGGCCGCTCAATCGAAAGAAAGCCTGTCAGTAATTTCTTTCGCTCTATTTCCACCAACTCGAGTTTAAGTGATGATCATCATTGAGGGTGATTGGTAGCTGATGATATTATCCACCGACTGATGGAAGTTGGGGTTTAAAGCTCCCCTGTAATTCCATAATATTATATTCATGGATAATTGGAGATTTGGGTCGGGGCACTCATTAATCTGAGGAAGAGTCCTTATCTGGTCCATCATGGTCCATCCCATGTCCTTCAAAAGAGACTTCATGAACCCCTCTCCCTGGTTGAGCACCATTACATGTTCCATCACTCCCATCATGCGTTCCCGTTGGCTGACTACCAAACTGAAAGTTTGGATCGGGGCAAAGACTTGAATAATATTCCTTCCTTCCATGTCGCCCATTATGTTGACTGTTATGGGTTTGTCCACAAATATTCTCCTCTCCATGAGTGTGTCTGGTTGGTTTAAGTCTCCTAAGATTAGCTCCCTTGATCTTGAGGGAAGCCCTCTCCAACCTAGGATCTGACTCTCCTTTCTTGACGATCTGTCTAACAAGAAATTCCACCATGGGTTGTACCTGTTAAACCAGGCTGGGTCCGAGAGTGGAAGGTAACCATTCATCCACCTCTTCGGGGTGAGCCGAAATATGTGACTCCAAGCTTTCATCAGTTCCTCCTCGAACCAGCCCATGATGTGAGTTGGGGTTGTTTTGATCTCGGCGATCGTGATGCTTGAGATTACTATGATCTTCCCTTTATAAAAGATTTATTGGCTTTTCCTTTCCTTTTGAACTGGCTGCCATGGTCAAGCTTTTTCTGGTTAAGGTTGGGTTTACGTGCGTGTTTAGGGGAATGAGAAGTATTAAGGTCCGGTGAGTTTTTTGGGGAATGGGGTTCGCCAAACAAGAAGGCAATGGGAGGTGGGGGTTGTTCATGGGTTTTGTGACCTGACACAGGAGCGTCATGTCCCATCTCACTGGAAGGATGTGAAGGGCAGGGGTGGGAAGGAGTGTCAGTATGCACCAACGAGTTCTTTCTTTTGGCGTCCCTGGGCCCACGAGGTGGGGACCGAGATGAGGGAAAGGATTTCGTATCCCCTTTTTGCGGGCTAAGGAACTGGGCTATGGGCCCGGAGTGGGTTCTAGATTTAGAGAATTTGTCCTTTCTCCTAGAAATGAGGATTCAAGGACCGTAGGCCTCAATGGTAGCTTCGCGAGTGGGGGAAGGTGGGGATGGGGTGGAGATGTCCATCTCCGGTGTTTCTACATGCACCACCTCATGCACCAAGTATGGGCAGGCTTCTCTTCTATGCCCAACTCTGCCACAGGTAAAGCAGAGAGTATTTAAGCCTTCATAGATGACCGGTTGGGCAAACTTACCAGTCATGATGGTTCTGATCAGAGGGTTATTGAGGTTGACCTAGACACAAATGCGAGCAAAAACGGCCCCGCGACTCAAAGGCGGTGTGGGTGTCTATCTTAAGCACAGGGCAAATGGCTTGACCAATTTCCTTGAGAGCCATCTGTTCATAATATTCAATCGGTAATTCTGGGAATCTCACCCATACAGCAACAGACGAGCATTGGACAATAGATGGTTTAAAGTTTGGTTCCCAAGCTCTTATAGACAAGAACTGGTCCCCAATAAACCAAGGTCCCTCCCTTAGGACTTTGTCGTAGTCCTCAGCTAAGCCAAACCTAACCAGGTAGAACCCGTATTCAAGATCAATGCATTCCATACGGCCCACTGGTTTACATAGTGCCATTATCTTGCTTTGAAGGAAATGAAACCCCACATTCCTACCAAAGGTTTTGATGATGAGAGCAAAAGACCATCTACCTCTAAGACGGGCTTTATCGACACACGAGAAGCGCACTGCTGCAACACCATCAGTGAGATCATCCAACTCATCTTTAGAAAGAGTCTCACCCTCCTCAAGAGGGTTGAAACGAAAAGCATGTGCTTACGCACCAGGAATGTCCCCGAGGAGCTCATCTTTGAAGGATCCATCACCGAAGGAGGGGTGTGAATCTTTAACTTTTTTTGTACTGCGCTTCAACTCAGCCTCTTCTTCTCTAGAGCGTTATGGAGTTTCTCTCTCCATCTTTTTTTCCACTTAGGATTATTAGCATGTGCTATAGGTACTTAAAAATATGGCAATTGAGCCTTTAAAAAAAATTATATGGAAATTGAAAACTTGTTCCAAGTTTCAATATACATTCTGGCAATATAATTTATACATCAAATTATAATATAGAAGAGAAAAGTAGGATGATTTGTAGTCTTGTATACCTTAGCTTCACCATTGCTTAAAAATTACAGAATAAGAAGAAAGGAGCAATAAATAAAACCCAAAAAACCCTTAATCACAGCCCAATCTCAAAATGCTAATAGCAAGAGTAGCTACAATAGCAACCTTTGGCACCTCACTAAAAGAAGAGATATACCTTTGAATAAACTTTTTTTAGAATTGCAAAAAAGGCTAATTCTCCAACCTTTAAGCACTTTAATGATTGTAGTTTGTTGCACTCTTACAGTTGCTCAGATTCCCACCTGATTAACCATAGCTTCAAAATAAGTAATAAGTCATTTGGTAAGGAGGATAATTAATCACTGTAGCCTACCCCCAATATAATTTAGTTGATCATATATCTCAAATTAGTAAGCAAGCTTATCAAAGCATAGAAACAAAGCTGCTTGCCTTTTCACCTCAAGCTTCCTTGAATGCTCTATTGCCTGTGCATGTTTTTAGCAATACATGCTGCATCTTTATCTTCTTCTTCTTCTTTTTCCATAAGGAGACAAGTAGTAAAAATTTTGTGAGAGGAGATAAACTCAAATACACAAGGATTATACAAGAGAATCTCATAAAGAAGTACAACGTAAGGTTTAAATGAATTACAAAATGAACAACAGGAGGGATAAAAGCTTCACCAGTAATAGTTGACAACTGAAGCAGAAGAAAGTAGCAAAAGAGATTTAATCCATAAAGGCTTGTGTATTCCCTCCTTGAGGTTTGTATAAAGGCTTGTATAAATGAGTGGGAATATTTTTGTTTAAAATTAAAATCGTTAAGGAAGTTTCATTGTGAGAGGGTATATGACTTATTTGTTGTATTTATAAAAACCTGAAGGAAAAAGTATCAGGTTTGTTCATACTTTATAGGGAGTATCGTTGTGTGAAACCTCAACCTCAAAGAATGTTGATGTAGATTATTCATCATCGTTGAATTATATATTATAGTTGACAAATCCAACAGGGGCAATTATTTATGCTAGTAGTGCTTGTACTTTCTTTCGACTAAGGAAGGATGAGAGTTGGGATTAGGTTTAATCATAAGAACAGTGGTGGCTCTAGGAATTTTTCTCGGGGTGTTTCTTAAGAAGCATAAATTATACAATCTAATAAAAAGAGAAATTCATATATTGACAACAACAACAATAAAAAAAACACGCAAATATATAAAGTTTACAATTATCTTTTACGAGTTTTTATATTTTGAAATCGGTGCATGATAGTCTCATTATCAATGCTACAAACTACATCTCTTTCAATGTATACAACCAAGAAATTATCTATCCACTGAATGTAAAACAAATTATAGAGCAAAATTTAATTTTATTCGCATAAAAAAAACTGAGTGTTCCCAAATTTTTTTTGAAGTGTAGACAAATAAAAAATTTTAAATTATTATATATATATATATATATATAAATAAATTCAGGTTAGGGTGGTCCTGGGACCACCCTGGCCTTAAGGGGGCACCACCCCTGCATAAGAATCAATGTCCTAGAATGATCATTTACTCTGTTTTTTGTTAGTGTCAAGTGCAGTGTCATAACATTTCTTCCAAAGTTGTATAGAATTGGTAAGAGAGACGATATATTATGTGAGGAAGTCGTGCATAAACTCATATTAAACTTATATGTAGTACTTTTTTTTAGGATGAAATTCAAGAAGATTTTATAGAAACGTCTGAAACTGTTGTATCATTTTATATGTCGTATTTATATAAACTTTGAAGGAGGGAATATTATTTTGTCTATAATTTGGAAAGGGTATCATTTCATAAAATCTCAAGAGACGTTGGTATCATTTACCAATGATAATCCATAGTATAAACCACTTCAGGCTCAAAGCTATTAAACAATACATTCTGAAAACAACAAAGCCAATAAAAAATTTGCCAAAATGAGGGAAAAAGCGAGCCTACCCTGTCTAAAAAGGGCAAACTAACTACTTTCATTCCCTAAATATCATACATGACTAAAAAAAAGGATTAGACCTTTATTTGGAATCCAAACTTTTATGTTTCTCTTTTTATCTATTTGAAGAACAATCCCCCAATAAATGGTGTCTTCAGAACACCACCAAACACAATGTCACGCAGCATCCAAATTGGAGCATCAAGACATTGTCACAGTTATTTGTTATACAACCTTGTTGTAAATTCTACAGAACTGGTTTCAAACCAAAAGCGCCAATTCAAACCCCCCCCCCCCCCTCTCTTTTTCCCCCACCCTAATAACAAATATTAATCCTCTCGTATAAAGTATGTCAAAGCTTTACAATTTGTTTTAAAATGGAAAATGAATCATAAAACATTTAAGAAGATTTGCACAGAGCATTCAACTACTGAACTTAGATGATAGCTTTAAATCCCCAAACCATGTATTCAATCTCCTCTCTTGTTTCCAACTGGCCTCGGCTGATCTGTCCACAAAAAGGGGAAAAAAATTATACTTAATGCAATCTGTCATCTCAAATTTCAACTGAATCAACAGACTATAGAAAGCTAGAATATTAGCAGAAAAACCTTTTTAATCACTAGGTAGTCATAAATACTGATAGTGGTTTTTTCGCTGTAGTAATTCATCTTCTTTCCTTTCATTATGCCTATAGTAGCTAATGACAGAATCAACAACCAAAAGTTTGACTTTGAATTTATAAGCCATATTTTAAATAAACATGTTTACGAGGAGCGAACAAACAAGTAGGATATGTATTTTCATATAACTAAGATAAGGCATGCATGCAGCATAGAAGTTTAAAACATAAAAGAATCCCAATGTATGCTATTATATATGAAGCAAGTGCTTGCATGCCACGGAGAGTATAAAACTAAAGGGGCGGATGTAACTCACTGAATATTTATCTATCACAACAAAATTGATTGATAGTTCTCTGTCCCATTAGTCTAGGCCATAGTCTAATTCATTAGCCTAGATTGTGTTGTCTCTCAAAAGTTAAAACACAGAGAATGAGTACTGTTTATAGTTGCACTAAAGATTTTGCATTTTATCAGATAGATAATGATTAAAGTGCTCCATGGAACATACACCACTAAGGTACCTAGTACCGTACATGTAGAATTAGTACTTTTTACAGTTACAGACAATAGGTTTTGCCCTATATCAGATGGACATAGATTTAAGTTATATCATTGAAAAGTGAAGAAAAGCTTGCAATTTTTCCAAGTTTTTATATTTCATCTAAACACTTGCTCCTTGCAATTGAGCAAATCCCATATATGACCCACAAAGTTACCAGACAAAAACTCAAAAACCACAGCTTTTGAACAGATGAGATGACCATATCCATAAATAATTCAACAAGCCCACCATAGGAAAAACAAAAACAGAAACAATTATAGGGAAATCTCACAACTTTAGAGTGATATAACCAAACAGTTATAGTTTTGCATGGATCAGCAAAGTAAAACAGGAATTAAAGAGACAGAGAAGGATATATTACAATACATCACAAATAATCAGCATGGTAGAGAAATATAAGAAATTGTAATAACCAAACAGTTATAGTTTTGCAAGGATTAACAAAGTACAATAAGAATTAAAGACACAGAGAAAGATATATTACAGTACATCACAAATAATCAGCGTGGGTTTTAGAGACAAACCAGAAAGCTTTGGACTTGTGAATTTGACAGTCCAATCAGCCAACATGGAAGGATCCCATATCACCAGTTCTAAGAGAGCCAGCAACCTCATCAGCAACTGTCAAACAAGAAGAAACCTACCCAGACAGAGCCACCCACACCGTCTTTGCCATCCACAGAGTCATGGCCCATGGCATTGCCATTGCATTTGTATAAATGAAAGGAGGGGACTTTGGCCCATAAAAGTGAAAAAACAGTACAACATTACCCTTCTCTCTCCAATTTTTGGTTCATTTTAACTTATAAATCATCCTAGATGAACAGAGCATCATCCAATTTAATATGGCCGACTAATAGGTAGATGCTCCTAATTAAGCATCATTTCTACATGTCACCTATAGTAGTACCATCAAACCTTATGCCAATTCAAGTCTTATGTTATTGCAAAATCCTCATCCATTATCAAATCATCCTGTGGTACATATCCAACCTTCTTCATTTTTCCATGAAGATCATGAAGTAAAGAACAAATAAGCTCAGATTGACTATTAGACTTATCACCAACTACAAACACATATGGTCTATTCCCAATTTCTATCCAACTGCAACCAGGTTGCTTTTTCAACCCCTTATCCTTCATTTTTAACCTCATATTAGCTGCTTCCCTCCATTTCCCAGCTGAAGCATATATGTTAGACAACAATAGATAAGTGCCTGCATTCTTTGGCTCCACTTCTAAAAGGTCTTTTGCAGCTAGCTTCCCTATGTTCACATCCCCATGAACATTACATCCAGCAAGTAGAGCCCCCCAAATAGATGCTGATGGTTTGTTCCTTAGCCGCTTTATAAAATCAAAAGCCTCTTTAAGCCTCCCTGCACGGCCACAGAGATCAACCAAGCATGTGTAGTGATCTTCTCTCACGATTATGGACCCATCTTTCACAAGCTCATCAAAGTATTTTAGCCCCTCCTCCACCAAACCAGCATGGCTACATGCTGAGAGCAACCCCACATAGGTGACATCATCAGGCTGGACCCCTAATTCCCTCATTTCATTAAACAAACTAATTGCCTCTATGCCGCATCCATGGTGCGCATAAGCTGCAATCATGCCATTCCAAGAAATCAAATCCCTATGACTTGTCAGCCCATCATCAAACATCTTTCTAGCAGCACCCAACTCTCCACACTTTGAATACATGTTTATGAGTGCTGATACCACAAATGCACAACCTTGATAGACTGTTTTACTTATCATCTGATGAACTTGTTGTCCCTCACTAAGACCTGCTAGATCACTACAAGCACCCAAAACTGTTACAAAAGTTCCCTCATTAGGTTTCACCCCATCGGCCACCAGCATTTTGGAGAAAATCTTCAAGGCTTCTTCACTTTGCCCATCTTGAATATACCCTGTGATAATCGCAGTCCAAGATATGACATTCTTTTGGGGCATTTCATTAAACAACTTCCAAGCCCTACCTAACTCCCCATTCTGAATAAATCCTGTAATCATGGTATTCCATGAGGGCATATCCCTCTTGGGCATTCTCTCAAACAAGCTAAGAGCCTCATCCAACTTCTTATTCTGCGCATAACCGGTAATTATAGCATTCCATGAAACCACATTCCTTTCAGGCATCCTATCAAAAAGTAACCATGCCTCCTCAATCCTACCATTTTTTGACAAACCCGCAACCATTGCCGTCCATGAAATCACATCCCTCTCAGGCATCCGTTCAAAAAACCTCTGTGCCTCATCAATCCTCCCACATTGTGCCAACACCGTAATAACAGTATTCCACGAAACCACATTCCTCTCTGGCATCCTATCAAACAAGTCCAAAGCTAAATCAACTTTACCATCTCTCGCATACCCATCAATCATTGTGTTCCAAGAAACCACATTTTTAACCGGCATCTCATAAAACAAACTCTCAGCTTCCTTAAACCTTTTCAACCTTATATACCCACCAACCAAAGCGGTCCAAGTAACCACATTCTTCTTAGCATCCACTCTATCAAACAACCTCCTCGCCTCCTCAACCATCCCACGCTTAACATATCCCGCGATCACCGTTGTCCAAGTGACCACATCTCTCTCACACATTTGATCGAACACTCGGCGTGCATCCCCAATTCTACCCTCTCTAAAAAACTTGGTGATCAGCCAATTAGTCCTTGCCAAATACGAATTGGCACTAGAATCTCTTCTGGGTATCTCAAATTTGGCCATTCCGGGCTCATTCATCGAGTGATAAAGACCAATTCTGGGTCTTCCACAAAAATTCCTAAGATTGCACAGTAATGGAATAACATATTGGACACAACAGCTGAAAATGGGTGATCTAAGAATATTGCTGAATTGTCTCACTGTCACATTGTTTGATACTCGAAAAATTGCTAACATTTCAAGCTAGAAACTAATAATCCCTATTACTGTATCCCATGAAAAAATGCTAACATTTCAAGCTACAAAGCTTTTAGCAAAAAGTAACTCCTCTGTTTGTTTCGAAGTAAAATATTTTCATTTACAGTCACAAACCCACGAACCCAGCCACCGCTGCGAACCCACAAACCACCCAATCACAACCCGGCCACCCACCACAACCCGAAAGCCATCCAAAAACGAAGAAGAAAACTTACGAAGAGTCGAACCGAGATTGTGTGGGTGGAGCACACTATGGCGGAGGTGGATTAGGCGATGAGTGTCTCCGACTAATTGATCGGTGGCCGGTGATGAGTGGCTCGGTGGTCTGGTTTGTGTGGGAAGAGAGAAGAGTGAGAGAGGGGACAGTGTTTGTCGTAGAGAGCGGGAGAGTTGTATGAAAGATAAAAAAAGTGTAAAAGCTGAATTTTACCCTTTTGACTGTAAAATATTACAGTTAGCTAGATTTACACTTAACAAACGTGGTAAAATATGATATTTTACTTCAAAACAAACTAATCGTAATTCTGAAATACAAATCTTTCATCTTACATTGAGAAGCTGAAGCTAAATGAATGCATCTGTAAATTTTTTTTTACTTTGATTTTGGTGGTGCTGCACCGATAGGGTCATAAACGAATCAAGCCGTACATGAACAATTCGGGTTTGACTTAATAAAAAGCTCATTCATATTCGTTTGTTTATGAATAAATCAAGCTTGAGTCTTAGTTTTAAGCTTGTTTGATAAACAAGTTGAGCCCAAGCAAAAAAAGAAATTGTTCGTGAACAAGCTCGTGAATAATAGAACTCGATACAAAACATACCGCACTTAGTGTAGTTTATAGTTTGATATATATTTACTAAATAAACTCATAATTATTACATTACACATATCTTAATAATAACATAGTCCACATGAGACCACTTACCACTACCCATTAATTTTTTTCCTCTAATTTTTTTTAACACTGCCTCTAAATTGACCATGGAACACTTTTAGACTTAAGTTACATTTTTTTTTAATCCAAGTGGGCCCATGTATGGCTTTTCCCCCACCCACAATCTTTGTAAATTTGTGAAATATGTTACTATGTAAGTTTTCTCATTCAGTTACAAATGTAATTCTTTATAGACTTCTAGTCTTTGCCTAACTTCACAATCTAGTTCTATCAAAACTAAGATTCTTACTTGTCAGTTGTCACCCTCAATGTCTCTATCCAACGTCTATCTTTTGCAGTTGATAATGCAATTTTTTTGGATCCCAAGCTAAAAAGCTTGACTTGAGCTTAAGTTTGAGCTTGATATTAAGCTCAAACTTAGCTTGACTAATTAATCAAGCCAAGCTCAAACTTTTTGGCATTCTCACAAACTCGAGTTCAAACATTGTTTTTAGGCTTGTCTCAATCTCGGGGCAAGCTTGAGCATTTGATTTTTATTGAAGAGCCAAGCTTAAACACGCACTACTCGACAAAGTTTGGCTCGTTTATAGCCCTATGCACCGAGTTGAGAATTTGAGAATAAGAGGAATGAAAGAATCGAAAGAGAGAATGATGGACTGCCTATGCTTGGTTCAAGGGAAGAGAGGTGGAAGGGAAAGTGAGTAAGGAAAAAAGAGGGAAAAGGAACATTTTGTTGATTGAACGGGTGGAACTTGGAAGTGAAGAGGAGGAAAATTAATTGAAAGGATTTTCTTTTGAGCAAATGCAACTCAAAAGTTTTCACAAGCTGATAAACTTTTATTGGTTCTTGACAGGACCCATTATTAACATTATTTTTTTACTTGCTACTAACAATAAGTAAAATTAGTTAGTTGTAAATTTTTTTTATCAAAATTTTTATGTCTATAGAATTTCTCATTATTTTCCCCTCAAATTTACTATTTTCGTTCTATTTTCATTCTTTCCAAATTGGAAAGAGAAAGAGAGGGAGAGGCAAGGAGAGACATTCCCTCCTGAGGTTTGTTTAAAGGCTTGTATAAGTGAGTGAGAGTATTTTATTTATTTTTTAATTAAATATTTCGTTATAGAAATCTCATTGTGTATTGATAAAAAGTTAAAATCCTCAAGGAAAAAGTATCATGTTTGTTCAAACTTTAGAGGGAGTATCATTTTATGAAGCCTCAGCCTCAAAGAAAGTTGATGTAGATTATGAAATCATCATTGAATTATATATTATAGTTGACAAATCCATTGGGCGCAGCTATTTATGCTGGTAGTGCTTGTACTTTCTTTCGAGTAAGGAAGCATGAAAGTTGGTATTAGGTTTAATCAGAAGAATCAATGACCTAGAATGATGATTTACTTTGTTTTTTCTTGGAGTCAAGTGCATTTCTTCCATAGTTGTGTAGAATTGTTTTTAGGAGAGATGAAATATTATGTTAGGAAGTCAGTGCATAAACCCAATGATAATCCATAATTCCTAACCACTTCAGGCTAACATGATCGAAGCTATTAATCAAGGCATTGTGAAAACAGCAAAGCCAATAAAAATTAAACCAAAATGAGGGAAAAGGCGAGCCTACGCTGCCTAAAAAGGGCAAACTAACTGCGTTCAAAAAAAAAAAAAAAAAAAAACAAAAGGCCATACTAACTACTTTCATTCCCCAAGCATGCGTTTGGATTGGGCATTTTGCCCAATCCGTGAGTCTGCGTTTTTTTAGTGGGTCCCATGGATACTGTTTATAAATCCACAAAAATCAGCAAAATACAAATTTCTAGGTAAATTTGGGTCCCACAGCACTATTTACACATTTAAAAATTATTTTGCTACAGTGTTTTCAGCAATAAGTTTTTAGTTTTCAGCAAATAAGTGATTTCCAAACACACCCTAAATATCAAACAGGACTAAAAACAAGGATTAGGCCTTTATTTGGAATCCAAACATTTATGTTTCATTTTTATCTATTTGAAGAACAATCCCCACTAAATGGTGAGTCTCTTTAGAACACCACCAAACACAATGTCATGCAGCAACCAAGTTGGAGCATCAAGACATTGTTACAGTTATTTGTTATACAACCTTTTCAATTTTACAGAACTTGTCAAACCTAAAGCACCACACCAATTCAAACCACCCCACCCCCCCCCCCCCTCTCTCTCTCTCTCTTTTCCCCCATCCCAATAACAAATATCAAACCTCTTGTATAAAGTATGTCAAAGCTTTACAATTTGTTTTAAAATGGAAAATGAATCATAAACCATTTAAGAAGATTTGCACAGAGTATTCAACTACTGAACTTAGAGATGGCTTTAAATCCCCAAACCATGTATTCAATCTCCTCTCTTATTTCCAACTAGCCTCAGCTGATCTGTCCACGAAAAGGGAAAAATATTATACTTAATGCAATCAGTCATCTCAAATTTCAACTAAATCAACAGAACTATAGAAAGCTAGAATATTAGCAGCAAAACCTTTTTAATCACTATAGGTAGTCATAAATACTGATAGTAGTTTTTTCCCTGTAGCAAATTCACCTTCTTTTCCTTTCATTATGCCTATAGTAGCTAATGACAGAATCAACAACCATAAGTTTGACTTTGGAATTTATAAGCCATATTTTAAATAAACATGTTTATGAGGAGTGAACAAACAAGTAGGATATGAATTTTCATATAACTAAGATAAGGCATGGATATTTACAAGTACACTTATTGGTTGAAAGAATCTTCTAAACAATGGCATTATATCTTCAATGATAATAAATCCAAAATTCACATTTATCCCAATCATTTCTATTGGCTATCAATCAGAAAGAAATTGATCTCTTTCCGTCTTTACATCATATAATAGAGAGGATAATTCAAAAATATTGTAGATCATGCACACAATGTCATATTAACTTGTACATAATATTTTTTTTAAACAAAATACTACTTCACTTCTCAATATGATTTACTTGGAGTAAGCTTAATGTTACTTAAAATCAAAATATAACGAGGTAGTGGGGTGAAGCAACTTAAGGCAGGTTTTTGGCCATACAAGAAGATCCTCAGATTTTTCAATTTGTGAAACATAAAAAGCATGTGCATTGTTTTCAATATTCATCCCTTTCACATCATTTTCACAATAAAACTGTATAAGATCTCAACCAAACCAGGATGCTTTCACACGGTTCATTTTTGTCAACGAGATGACATGTTTATGATCAAACACACATGGGAATTTTTTTAGCGTGCACATCAAAGAGGTATGAGTAGCATCTAGGATGGACACATTAATGTATAAGGGGACCAATTTGTCATAAGATGTAAAAATAATGGCAGTAGTACAAGAAAAGAAAAATAATAAAGGTGGAAAAGGAATATTATGCCCAAGTTGTCTTTTAAACCAAGTAGCATTTACTATCTTTTTTGCAAGTTGTAGCTAACTACATTTCAGAGTGTTTGATGAGGTTCAGAAGTATATTGCAGGCTAATTTTGTAAGAGACCATGATGAGAAAAAAAATTAAGCACTATTAGATGTTACCTTTGTTCAAGCAAAAAACAAGGTTTAGTTGCCGTGCAACATAATAGCCACAAAGACCGAAAGCCAAAATCAGTAATCATTTTTGTCCAGCTAACATTCTTACCTTTAAAAATCTATCATGACCATCAAAGATGGAATAGTATGACTATTAGCTAACATGTACAAAAAAGTTGTAGGGGCAGACAAAGTCCTTCAAGACTAAAGAAGCATTATGAGATGTAAGATCATGTGGTCAGAGCCCCCTTTACAAAGCTATACTCAGTATATTGTGAACATAAAACTAATAAGTTGAAAATCTTCTTGCTTTTTAAAACTGATCTTTAGTTCTTAATTTTTTTTTCTTAGGATTCATGATGAAACCCACAAAACAACAAACTGGCACTTGCCACATAGAATGCCCTTAAAAACAAGGGACTTAAGCACTTGCCACATCCAAATTTCACTAAAGTTAACCAAACTGACTAACGGATCTAAGCATAGGGGAGTGAAGTATCACAAACCAAACCATAGGGTACCTCTGTACCATAGGGGTGGTAGTTGAAATTATCCCCAAAAAGAAAGTTAATAAATAAACAAAGAGTACATAAAGGAGACAAACTTTGGACATAAATGAATTATTACCTACCCTATCATAACTGGAAGCTAAAGTGCATTCACATACCTAAACATTAAGCATTCAACAAAAGATGTATACTGAAATCTCCTTCACACCCTTCAATCCTCCATGTTGATTTTACTATATCAAATGCCTTTAAGCAGGATAATGCAACAACAACAAAATGTCATAGTTTCCAATACACTCTTATCCTCAACATGTTAGACTATGTACAAGAAGACATATTTAAAAAATTTATACCACATCAATTAGTAGCACACTGATCATCTCTCATGCAACATAGAATATCAAAACATAAAAGAATCCTAATGTATACTATTATGTATGAAGCAAGTGCTTGTATGCCACAAAGAGTGTAAAAATAAAGGGGTGGATGGAACTCGCCGAATATTTATCTATCACAACAAAATTGATTGATAGTTCTCTGTCCCACATGTCTAGGCCATACTCTAATTCATTAGCCTAGATTGTATTGTCTCTCAAAAGTTAAATGCATAGAATGAGTACTGTTTATAGTTGCACTAAAGATGTTGCATTTTATCAGATAGATAATGATTAAAGTGCTCCAGGGAACAAACACCACTAAGGTACGCAGTATCTTACACGTAGAATTAGTACTTTTTACAGTTACAGATCCTATTTCAGATGGACATAGATTAAAGTGTTCCATGGAACATGCACCACTAATGTACCTTGTACCCTACAATTTTCAACCATTGGTAAATAATAAAATAGCGATAATGTATCTCCATTTTTTTACTCTTCAATTTACATCTACTTCCAATGGCTGCATAAATATTTATGCTTATTTTTAAGACTAAATCTCAATCATTCCTGATGCCCAGACAGCTTTTAGTGTTGCTGCAAAATTAAACTCAAAACTTCATATGTTGGACAAAAGAGCAATTTACAGATCCAAAATAAGGTTGTCTCTGAATCTAAAATCTAAGGTTGTCTTTGAATCTAAAATCTCCTACAATAAAGTTTCCGTCAAAGTGTTTACCTCAAAATCATCATCTGATTTCAAGAACTGCCTATTGAAGAAGGTGGCAGCAAATTTCAAATTCAATATGACACTACAGAACTCAAAGTTTACAAAGCAGACAACATCTAAAACTTCCAATTGATTAAGCACATGCATATCATCAGTAATGGTCACAAGCCAGAAACCAGAGTTGTTCAATGGGACAATGACTTTGCCAAATTTCACATTCAACAATAAACATGAATAATTATAAGTAAAAGAATAGCCAATTCATTATTTCATTTCCAACAAAACCTAGATCCTTTAGATTCTGTCTTTCATTCACTACTAAGGATTCTACCGAAATTTCTTCTTAGGTGTCGTCAACATTTTGCTCATTGCTTTTCCTTTTTATTTCACTCAATCTTTTCCTTTCTTTTCTGGGTTGGTATTATTTTCCCTTTGTCATTAAGATATGTTAGTTGTCACTGTGTCCAGAATGTAACAATTCAAGAACAAAAATTTGATTGTATAGCTCCACTTAGCTACCAAAATGTCATTGAAAAGTGAAGAAAGCTTGCAATTTTTCCTAATGTTTCAACTAAACACTTGCTCCTTGCAATTAAGCAAATCCCGTATATGACCCGCAAAGTTCCCAGACAAAAAGTCAAAAACCACTGCTGTTGAGCTGATGAGATGACCATATCCATAAATAATTCCACAAACCCATCATAGGAAAAAACAAAAACAACAACAATTATAGGGAAAGCCCACAACTTTAGAGGGATATAAGAGGTTGTACTAACCAAACAGTTATAGTTCTGCAAGGATCAGCAAAGTAAAACAGGAATTAAAGAGACGGAAAAAGATATATTACAGTACATAACAAATAATCAGCATGATAGAGAAATATAAGAAATTGTAATAACCAAACAATTATAGTTTTGCAAGGATCAACAAAGTGCAATAGTAATTAAAGAGACAGAGAAAGATATATTACAGTACATCACAAATGATCAGCATAGTTTTTAGAGACAAACCAGAAAGCTTTGGACTTTCGAATTTGACAGTCCAATCAGCCAACATGGAAGGCTCCAATATCACCGGTTCTAAGAGAGCCAGCAACCTCATCAGCAACAGTCAAACAGGAAGACACCCACCCAGACAGAGCCACCCACACCATCTTTGCCATCCACAGAGTCATGGCCCATGGCACTGCCATTGCCTCTCCCTCTCTCTCTCTCTCTCTCTCTCTCTTTGTTTTGGTTGTTCAATCAAAACCCAGTAATTGTTTTGGGACTCAAAGAGAACACATTTGAGGATCAGCCCATTTATTTGGAAAGAAACAAAGGAAATCAGAGTTATACCCAAAGAAAATTGAAAAGGTGAAGTGTAAGGAAAAGGAAAGAGCAAATGAAGGGTCAAGACGTGTGGTCATGTGGGGTATAATTTATTGGGTTTGCTTATAATTGGGTATGCTTGGTTTCTTTCTTTTTGGGTTTTTACCTTTCTTTTGAAGTCCCTTACTCCAAAGTCCAAACTATATGTCCCACCCCACCAAAAAAGAAAAGGCACTATCTGATAAGATAAGGATGATATCACATATTTAGTGATGACAAATTTTGTTTCTCAAAAAAAAAAAAAAAAAAGAGGTGATGACAACTTTTAATGAAAAATAAATTTAATGTGTTATATAACACTATAAATTTCATCGTATTTTAACGGTTAAACTTTTATTAAGATGATAAATTATGATAATTAGTATCACATCACATTCATATGAGTCCATCATTGAACATTTATTATTCATCATTTACAACATTTATTTCTTTTTTAAATAATTGTTAAGTTTCAACTTAATAATTATAAATAAAAATTGTGAAATTTGTTTGATAAATAAAAGAGAAATTAGAAAGAAGCTTTTATGACTTTCTTTTTTAAATAATTGTTAAGTTTCAACTTAATAAGTATAAATAAAAATTGTGAAATTTGTTTGATAAATAAAAGAGAAATTAGAAAGAAGCTTTTATGACCACCGCACACCCTTGGTGCGATGATCACTTCACAAGTATAAGTGCTTGTGAGATGTGGGGGGCAAGGGTCGGGGTTCAAGTCTCCAGGAGAGAGTTTCACACATATATACACTTAGATTAAGTTAGAGTAAAATTCTATCTTGTAAAAATAAAAAATAAAAAATAAAAAAAGAAGATAGAAGCTTTTATGATAAGCAAGGTTGTCAAAATCGAGATCCTACGTAGGATCGTGGGAGGTAGGTAGGATCGTGGATCGTAAGATCCTACCTATTTTCAGATTTTAAGCAAAAAACCTATTGATAGTGACTTTGTATGTTATATAATCACTTAAAATATGAATCCATCCATTAAAAAAAAAATTGTATCATAAAATGTAATTTGCACGCATTACATCGTTCTTATGTCATTCTAACGAAACAAATAATATTTAACTTTTGACATAATGTATCTAAAAAGTTCAGTACATGTTTAATTAGCAACTAAGTACCAAAATATTATCTACACATATGGAAAATGTTTTCCAAATTCTAAGTTCCAAATCCAAAATAAGTTAGGCTAGTTAGCATATAAAAACTAGCTAACTACAAATTTTCAATATGTAATCCAAAAGAGAATTCTCAATCTAAAGTAAACTAGCTAATTACAAATATGAAACCCAAAAGAGAATTCTCATTCTAAGGTTCTTCTAATCTAATCACTGTCATTGTCGTATCCCATTTCATCATCTAAATATTTTAGGTTTTGTTTTTTAAAATGTTAAACTTAAGTACTATAGGTTTTTTTGAGATTTTATGTTGACATAGGGGTAAATTTGGGACTTCAATTCATTATTGGGCTTCTGATAACCCGTTGGGCTTGTGGGTTTAAGTGGATTATCTTACCCAAATGAATCCCACTTAAAAAAAAAAAATCAAGCCAAATGGTAGGATCGATAGGATCCCATACGATCCTACGATCCTATGCGATCCTACACGATCCTACCATTTTTGCGATCCTGCTACGATTTTAAACTTTTTGGTGAGATGGGATCGTAAAATCGTGCGATTTTACGATCCGAATCGCGATTTTGACAACCATGATGATAAGGGAGATTGGATTGGATTGCCAGTGAGAAATGCCACAAAGTAACCCCACAATGTTGCGGCACAGCACAACTTTGAATGGGCTTTGGTTACAGCAAAAGGCTGAAAATGTGTACGCAATTCAAGGCATGAACCGAGATTTACTGTAAATAGTCGAGTTAATGAATCGCCTTAATTCAATTGTTAATATATTATAATAAAAAAGTTTTCATATCATTTTTATGAAAAATATAAAAAAATTGTCAATAACAAAATGTTTCTAAAAATAATTTCTAAACCAATTTCCTAAAGGCATTAGTTAATATTTCTCAACCACAAAAAATCATTATTTTATGAGTTGCATTAATAACTTTTGACAAATTAGAACTTTTTTTAATATATTCTGACAAATTAGAATTATTGGGTGTACTGTTTGGATTCTTTATGGCAAAAAAATAAAAATAAAATCCGTTTAATCATCATAATTAATTATGGGGAATTGGGGACTCTCTTCTAAAAAAATATATGGGGACTCGCAACAAGTTGTGCAATACTATTATTGCTATATTAATTGCAAGGGTAAATTATTATTAACAAGATAATTTATTTGATAAGAGAAATGATGCTCTTAGGCCTAAGAGCATCATTTGAAAAATATCATTTCACTTATAATTTCTGTATGGCGCCATACAGAAATTATAAGTGAAATGATATTTTTTAGAATGAAAATATTTTTGATAAAACTCAATTAATCATAGGCTTAGAAGAGGTCTAAAACTATTTTTTTTTATAGGGAAAAAAAATTATTTGAATGGTAACTGTGATAGAATATAATGATGGTTGTTGTTGCCCTGATCAATAAGGTAATAATGAATCATTAGATGATTACTATTATACGGTGAAAATCTATTTGCTTTTATATATTTGATATGAAATAATAAAGGATAGTTTTTTGTTAGCTTGACTAATAAAATCTCTTATTGATATCAATAGAAAGGAAAGGAAAAAGAATTAGGTGTATCGAATTCATGACCGCAAGGGGTTGAGATGTTGAGTTAGTGGTTTTCAAAATCTCTTGAGATCTATGAAGTCTTAGGTTTGAAATCTCTAATTAGCATTCAAAACCTTTAGCTAGTATATTTGAGCCACCTCCAAGAGATTCTTCTTTGTAATTGCCTTCTATCCCTTGATACACACGAATGCATTTAAAAATAAATACAATTAGATACATATTAGCATTTCTACCTAAACTTAATAGTATCAATAAGAGATTGTAGGATAATATTTAGTAGAGTATGCAAATCATCCATTTTTTGTTGATCCATTTTAGTTAAGAAGAAGAAGTATATATTTAATTTGTACTCATTAACGTAATTTTTGTTATGGTGATGTAATGAATTTATATAATGTTTAATTTTTTTCAAATAATATATGAAGATTGATTTATTATAAAAATATATTGAAAATGAATACAAATTTTAGAATATGGTAATTTTTTTGTAGGGATAAAAGCCCAAAATCGTATATTAGGCGTTGGGCTCAGTCCGAGGACGTTGAATGGTCCTAGGAGGGACAAATAGTTATTAGGGGTCCAATTTAAAATCTCATGAACAAGATACAAATGGGAAGGTGGTCTGAGGAGGAACATCTCCTCGGATATGATAAATACAACTCAAATATGTATTCCAACAATCAAGGTAACCTTCCAGGGAACTCCAGTGATAAGGATGTGCACCACAAACGCCTAAGGACGATGAGAACTCAAAAATATCTAATTGCTACCACCGCATTAAATGCACTGTAGCTGCTTTTCTGACCGTATTTATGTAGAAAAGACCCTAAACAGTGTTGCCTTGGCTACCGCGACTCACAGAAAGCCAGAGGGGGTGTCTAATGGGACAAGCATTCAAGTATTAGCCTGGATGATCAACAAGTGTAGGATGAAGATGGTCTAAAGGGAGCTATATAATGTGAGAGACCCTCTATAAGAAAGGGGATCGGAAAAAAGAAGCAGAAACATTGTAGCTCTCTAGAACAAAAATTTGTAACCTAACTGGAACATAAATAGAAGAGAATCAACCTCCTCGGAATTGGCCGAAGACAATCTTCTAGAGTCTAAACTAGTTTATTTCCTCTCTCTCTCTTGTTATTAAGATTTACCTCATTGGTTGACGAGTTCACTAAAGCCCAGTTATTTGACCCACTCTCTACAAATTTATTGTTTCGGGCTTCTTGGGCCTAAGTCCCTCCATCCTTCGGGCCTAGGTTCCAAAGAGGGTCCCTACATTTTTCATTCACGTTTATACTTTAAATAATATAAGTTTTGGCAAGGTAGTTTGAGTTAATGAGGTTAAAGCGGAATGAGCTAAAGTAATTTTAAATTGGAGAGGAACTTGACACAAAATTATAGTGTAGTTAGAATCTAGTTGTAATTATTTATTAAGGTTATATTTAAATATATTTCTAGAATCATATATGTGAGATGCAAATCAAGAACCATATATAAACTAAAGAAAATATTTTAATAAAATTAAAGATAAATAATAAAATAGATGGTACAAATAAAAGAACAAAAGTACCTCAAACTACATGAAGAATTTATATTGGGTAAGACCAAGTTTTAGTTTAAAAAAACTCATGAATTATAAAATAATTTAAAATAAATAATTAAAATTCTTCTAGATTTCTTTAAACTTAATAATTGAGTTTTTGATGAAGTAGTGTAGGGATATTAGGCCCAGTAGAATGTATTGGGCCGAGGGCCCAGTCCGAGGACACCTCATAAGCCCGAGGATGGAAAGACATGGGATAGAGGTCAGCACTGATAAATAAAGGAAGGGATTTAGGCATTATGTTCCAGGAAAGTGATCCGAGGATGAATGCTTGCTCGGCTGGTCAAAGCCGAGGTCAGAAGATGTGGTTTGACATCAAGAGCAACATTCCGGACGGTTCCACTGATGAGGATAAGTATCTAGAAGGAACAAGACAAAGAAAGGTCATGAAATATCTAAAGGGAAAGCTGCTACCACCGCATTAAATGCTCTGCAGCTAACTCTCTAGCTGCATTAATGAAGAAGTGATACCTGAACAGTATCTTTCAGGGTCTCCTTTCTATAGTTTAATGAAGAAGTGATACTGTAGTAATCAAGAATTAAACTTGTAATCAAACTTGAGAGAAATATATAAGAACTGATCTCCTCGGACTGTGCCGATGATGATTTTTCTTTAGATTAAACCAGTATATCTATTTTCTTTTTCTTGTGATCTGAATTTACTTTACTTGTTGTCTGATTCATTAAAGCCCAGTTTTTCAACCCACCCTCTACAAATTCATTGTATTGGGCTTTTTAGGTCTAAGTCCATCCACCCTTTGGACTAGGGACTCAAATCTGGTCCTTACAAGTAGTATTTTAAATTTTCTGGGACTTTGGTTAAAAATTTTCATTTAAACTAAACTATATTAATATTTTTAATGAATTTAAAATTTAGGGTTTAATTTAAAATAGTAATAAAAAACTCAATGAGAATTATGCAAATTACCAAAGTCTTTAATAGATGGTAACCACTTGGTGCAAGGAAAGTGTAACAACTTGTTGTAGAGAGAGAAGATATCCACTAGGTTCAATCACGACTCCTCTAACCCAACTCTTATTTTGGTTAATTTAGTCCAGCACTTTGTCAAAATAAGTCAATCTAGTCATCTTGTCCAAAATTCTTAGAAAATTCTTAGCAAATAAAGTAGATTTTTTATTCAATACTCATTAAATAGTAAATACATGGGGTACTTTTTGTCCTTTTCATTGTACACTAGGCACGTGTCTCAAAAAGATACACAATCTAAATGTATATGTGTGTAATTTTTTTTTACAATATAGAAATTATACTCTAATATAATCTAACTGTATATGTGTGTGAAGTTCCCTTCTGGAGACTTGAACCTTGGTCCTTGTCTCCCCCCCCCCCCTCTCTTGCCTACAAGAACTTTGTACTTATGGATAACCATTATGCCAAGGGGTGCGTAGTGGTGGAAGAGGGTGTAGTTGAGCGTAGCCAATCGTCTCAAAGTCTAGACATCATGTTAGTAATAGTTAATATGAGTTGATGAATATTTATTGTTGGGTTAAGGTAGCTTAACCTCGGTTAATTAATTCAATTATGCAAGTTAATTAATTAGGTTAAATTGTATGCAAACCGTGGAGTCACCAACAAATCACCAAAAATACTAAATGCAGTGGAAAAAATTTGACACGGTGGTTTGTTGACAAATAGGGAAAACCTCTCGCAAGGCAAAAACCCCCCATCAAATGATTTTAAGGTCACCACTTTCAAGAATTAACTAATCAATAATCAAGTGGTTACAAGTATAAGGAATCTTACCACTACCCTACCCTATCCTGAAAATACCAACCTACAATTGAACATTTGATCTAATACCCAATTGGACTTAATCTTGTAGTAACCTTCTTTCCTTTGTTGCACAAATTTTCAATCTGTGACTAACTCCTTTGCACAGATCCTAGTACATGACTAATTCGAGCAACTTTAATCGTTGTTGGCTGCAAAGTTCTTCACTTCATCAATAATGAGCATCAAGAAGCGCTTGGTTACAAAACCCTATGGTGTACAAACACAATAGCTTCTCATAAAGAAAAATAAACTCTTGGTCTTTGTATCCATGCGTGACGGCTCTTAAAATAAGCCTTATATATGTCTAAGATTGTGAAAAAAGAAACCCTAAACAAATATATCAACATAGGCTGAAATTCAGATCTAGAAATTTTGAATTTGTAAAGCTCGATAGATCGAGCTTGTGTCAAGCTCGTGTCGAGCTACCCATTAAATCTCGATAGCAGCTTTCTATCGAGCTATCTGTCGAGCTTTAGTAAAACAGCTTTTCTTCACTTGTTTCTTAGATCAATCTTCATGTCTTTAACATAACCACTTGATATGTATCAAACCTAACTTAAATCTACCCAATTTACAAGTAAAATGTATTTTATCAAAGGATTAGCCAATTACATAGAAAATATGACCATAACATTTATGTTTAGCAATAATGAAAAGTAAAGATTGAGCATTGAATATCTTGAAGTAATAGTCAATTTTTTGAAATCTTCTCATATCTATCGATGAGTGGTGGATGATCGCGATGAATATGTAGTTTGGTGAGCACCCTTTTTTTTAGGAAATGTTACCCATACTTGCTGGATTGCAGACTTGTGCAACCTTAGGAGCAAGGGAAGACGTTGCTGCTAATCAACGCCCATAAGCTTCATCCTCACCTCAAAGAAGCCATGAAATTCTAAAGTCACGTACAATGTATTATCAAGTTCCGGTGCAAATGCTGCAAAATGGATAATCCTCATTGCAGATGAAGAGCTGATTGAACACAATGCACACGTTGCAACTTGCAAGCGTTAGCTGCCATCCAAGAGTTCACCAATACACATAATTAAAATATCAATAACATGCGTCTCATTTAAACAATACAGAATTATACAAATAAGTAAACTGATAATTTATAAAAAATTTAAGTAGTAGAAGAGAAACCCTAGGCAGATGGGGATGAACATCAGTCTAAATTGAATGAAATGAAATGAGTGGAAAAGTATGCATTGGAATTAGCCACAATCTAAGAGTAGGAATGGCAACGAATCGGGTTTGGGTCGGGTTTCTTTATGCCCGGACTCGACCCGCGGTCCTGTACCCATTACCCAAACTCGGCCCGTTTAATAAACGGGTTTTTTTTTGTTGCACCCAAACTGACCCGTCGGGCCCGCCCCAAAATCACAAACACAGAAATCAGTACAAACCCAAAATCACAAATCACAAAATATACATGTAATTTTCTTGGCAATTTTCTTGCCATCCAAACGGATGCCAAGATCTAACAAACCAATCTGTACAAAAAATCCAACAAATCCCAAAAATAAAATTAGCAAATCTGAAAATCCCAGCAACAAAACACCAAAAAAACCCAACAAATTTGGCTTACAAAAAAAAAACCCCAAACCCAAATTTTGCTCGCAAAAACATGAAAAGAAAAAAAACCCAAACCACACCGATTGTGGATCTGTAACGGGTGAGGGGTGGTTCACAGTGGATCTGTAACGGGCGAGGTGCTTGATCGCTTGATTGTGGCTGGTGTAGTCCTTAGACTGGCCGGCGGAGAATGATTAAGAGTGAGTGAGAGTTTGGACCAACGAAGAATGATTGGACCGATGGTGAGAGCTTGGGCAGTTGGGCCGGCGGTGGGATTGAGAGTGAGTGAGAGTGGGAGAGGAGAATTTGGTGAAAACTGAGTCTGAGATGAGAGGCAGCTATGAGTGTGAATGAGGTGTGAGCTGAAGTTTTAGGGTTTATAACTATATATATATGGGGTATTTTAGTAATTTAGGATATAATCGGGTCAGATCCGGGTCCGGGTTTAGGCTGGGTTTTAATAAAACCCGGATCCGACTCGGACCCGTTTTGGGTTTTTTTTTAACCCAAACCCGACCCTATTCTTTATCGGCTCGGGTAAAACCCGACCCATTAAGGCCGGGTCGGGCCGGATACCAGCGAATCGGGCAGAAATTGTCATCCCTATCTAAGAGTTCACCAATACATATAATTAAGATATAATAGCACGCTTCCATTTATTTCAGTCCCAAAATTTAAACAATACAAAATTATACATATAATTTATCAAAATTTAAATAACATAAAAGGAAACCCTAGTGGATGGGAATGAACTCAAAATCTATATTAGTTTAAATGAAATGAAATGAAATACGTGGAAATTTGAAAGAGTTTTGTGAACGGAAAAGTATGCAATATGTTATAAAAATCAAAGAGAAAAGTCAATTCAAGTTCGTTTGCTCAAATTAAAAAAATACGAGGAAATTCAAAAGAGTTCTGTGATTGGAAAAATATGCAAAAATATCAATTTAAAAGTGTTTTATGCTAAGAGGTGTTGTGGCTTCAGCCATGGTTGGTTGGCCGCCATAGATGAAAATGCATATACTTAATATAGCAAATAAGATAAAATGGATAATAATATTTATTATTTATAAAAAAAATGTCTATACTTAATTTAGCAAATAAGATAAAAATGCATAATAATATTTATTACTTATAGAAAAAAGGGTAAAATATCATTTTCGTCCCTAAACTATCACAAAAGTTCTACTTTCGTCCCTAAAGTTTCAAAAGTTCTATTTTTGTCTCTAAACTTTTCCAAACGTACTGATTTTCGTCCCTCCATCTGTTTCCGTTAACTTATGTCTTATGTGGCCTGACGGAGTGCTGATGTGGTATTTGACTTGGATTAAAATTATTTTGTTTAAAAAAATATGAACACGTGGCAAATAATTATAGGTACATGTGGGAACCATTTTTTAAAAGCCCAAAATTACCCCACTCCCTCAGATGGTCATGCCTATGTGTGTGAACCCAAATCATTAAGCATTGAAAACCCAACCCTAAAATCTCAAGTCTCAGATGGTCATGAGTGTGGGAACCCAAATCACAAAGCATTGAAAACCCACCACCTAAAATCGGCAACTCCAATCGGTGGAAGAGTTCCTATTGAAATCAAACCGGCAACTCCAATCTGCTGTTAGTCTCCACCGTAAAGCTCCGCTTGCGTTGAGATGTGAATAGGTTGCTCCACTGTGAATCAGGTAACCACCATGAATCAACTAGTTTAAGATTCCAGATAGTGGGTTAATCCAAACTACATATATGTAAAGGATAAAAAGAAAGGATCTATATTATTCTTTGTGCTATTTGTTGGGTTGCTAGTAGTTTTTTGATGAAAAAAAATTCAGGTTTTCACTAGTTGTGCTATACAATTCTGGGTTGTTAAATTCTAGGTTGTTATTAGTTTTTTGTTCATAATTTCTGGGTTGTTAAATTCTAGCTTTCCTTCATATTTGGAATTGAATGTTTCTTTTTGTCAATGCTTGGAATAGTTGGGACCATTTGTGGTTGCTAAAGTAGATAGCTTCGAATAATTGTGACTATTCAGTTTTTTTGTTACTAAATTTCGTTGGAAATTAATATAGAGTTTAGCATCATTTTTGTTTTTCTTAAGGTTGGGTTTATGTTGTTCTTGGCTAAAATCTTTTTTATGTTGTCTTAATTTTATATTCAAATTGAATGAAGTGGTAGTGAGCAAAGTATGTGCAGGTGCAACAAAGATAATCAAATTCAGCTCTAAAGAATCAAGTGGCACTGTGGCAGCAACCAAATTTTGGAATATTGTGTATAAAATGAGATTGTTTCATGTAATAGGATGTACGTACAATTAATTGACATGAGTATGTAAGGAAGTGATGGGTATTGGCTTGTATAATTTCACAATATAAGAATTATCAATGAATTTATATTTAGTGAAATTGATGTATCAATGTGTGCTTTTGTTTGTGTACAAATAAGCAAATGTCCCTTTGTACATATACAAAGATGCATATGGTTATCCATAATTATTTCTAAACTTAAAATGAAAATTAGTATAAAAATTCTTACACTGGTACAAGTACAACAACTATTTTATAAGATATACCCTGGATTACATTGTTCAGAATCTCAAAAAGTAGCAATTCAATCCAGAATTCATATTCAAGAGCATTTAATAATTCCCTGGATTTCTTTGTTCAAAACAACGTTATAATTCCTATTCATTCATAACATTGCAGGCTTAAAATGGATAGTATCCATGATTAACCATACAATCATCACAAAACAATAAGTCATTGCCATTACATTACAATATCTGTATGGCATTGCATACACAAAATGGATAGTATCCATGATTAACCATACACAAAATAGATAGTAAGTCATTGCCACTACAATACAAAATTCGTATGACATTGCATACACAAAATGGATAGTATTTTAGTCGTCTTGTCCCCCACTACTGTGTACTAAAATACTACTCGAACCTAGTTCTACATCCCTGACTTGCTACAACCATTGTCTCCAGTGATATTCCAGAGTTGCCTCTAGCCTGTGGTTGTGGATGTGGATATAATGGTGGATGTGGCTGTGGCTATGGCTATGATAAGGAGCTCCCTATTTTTGGTCCCTTCCTGCTTATTTTTTTAACCTGCAGACAATAAGAAGAATTATTTATCATCCTAAGACATGAATTATGCATGTTAGTAGATTCTTTCACATCCCTTACACCTACTTAATTTCTTTGAAATTGTTACTATCTCACCTGTGACGCTTTTGGACCACTTGAACTTGCTGCATTTGTTGCTCCATTTTTTTCCTTGACTTGTCAAAAATATACCAAGCCAACCCACTAATTTCAATAATTACTTAATACAAACATTAACTAATTAATTACAATCATTGAGTATAAATCTCACTGGTTTCTTTCTCTGCTGGTTTGATGCCTCATTGTCTTTGCATCTTCTCTTGTTATGGCCCAACACCCACACTGACTACATCTAATCTGTGTATTGGTCCTTGGAATTTTGTATGGGTTTCTTGGCACATCATGTTCCCTCTTCCTTAGTTTTTTGGTCTGCCTGGTTGTCTCCTATGCAGAGAAGGGAGTATTGGATCTCTATTACTTTGAGGCCACAAGTTACTACCACTAGTAAGATATACACACGACTCCCATGCAGCAGCTAAGCATTTTGTCCTATAGTATTGGTGCACATAATCCTCAACTTGCTCACCCTTGGATCCTAGTGCAGCTATAAAATGAATACAAGGAATCCCAAACACATCCCATAATCCATAAGAGCATGTACGTTGTTCTATGTCTACAACATATCTATCAGGTGCTTTTCTCACCTCAAACCTAGAGACCTTTTCATCCCCACACCATACTGCAACCCACAGTCTACTATTGATCTTTTCTATTTCTAACTTATGTTGTATTCTAAGGCATATAGGACCCTTGTATCTAGCAATCAGCTGCTTCATCTTAACATATCTCTCCATCAAACAACATCTAATTTCTTCAATCATGGTGATGATAAGTCTGTCCCTAAATTCTAGGATTAATGCATTGAAACTCTAACGCAAGTTGTTGGTCAAAGCATCACACCTTGGGAATGTCTTAAATGCAGCTCTAGTCCATAACTCTGGTGGCTTTGCAACTAACCACTCCCATGCCTCGTGATTGATCTTCTTAATATTTTTCATCTCAATTCAAAATCACCCATGTTAGTGGCCCTTGCAGCAGCCCACATCCTATATTTGAGTAGTTTTCCCTTGTGCTCCTTACTGAAGTTATTGTATAGGTGTCTGACACAAAATCGATGGTCCATACCTGGCATAAGCTCATCAACGTAGGTACCAGTCCCCGTACATTATTGTATAACAAAAATTAGCATTATTAATAATCATGCATTTATAACTAGAATGTGGTTAAAAAAGCAAAGCAAATCATTACCTTCTGTTGATCAGACATGAAAGTCCATCTCCGCTCATTCACACCTCCAATATCTTCAAGCAATCGTGAAAGGAACCAAGTCCAAGACTCTTTTGTTTCAGCTTCAACAACGGCAAATGCAATTGGATAAATTCCATTGTTGCCATCCTTGCCTACTGCAGTAAGAAGCTACCCTGTAAATTCACCCTTCAAGTGACATCCATCAACCCCAATAAATGGCCTACATGCACTCAGAAATCCCATCTTACAAGCATCTAGGCAAACATAAAATCTCTTAAAATATGGCTTCAACTCTGGATGGGGTCTGTTAACTGAAAGTATTGCAGTAATTCCAAGATTAGTTTTGTACAACTCCTCACAATAATCACCCAACTGTGCATATTGCTCCTTATATGTCCCCTCCAATACCTCACTTGCCCTCAACTTAGCTCGTTGAGCCTGCCCTTTGTTTATATGGATATTGAAAGTACTATACACATGTGCTGTCACATCTTTCAACTTCATATTTTGGTTAGTCCTTAATTGTTCAACAATATTCTTGCCTACCACTTGGATGATGCTTGTTTATTCCTAAATTGCCTCTCACATATATGCTTATCATTATATGTCCTAATTTTCCAAGTGTCCACGCTCTTCCTCTTTGCACAGTATATAACAAAAGGACACTTATGCTTGCACTTTACTCTTACTCTAATGCAGTCATCTTTAACAAGTCTTACATTAAACCCTTTTCCCACAACATAGTCTTTTATAGCATCCTTGAATTCTTGCTTGGATGTAAACAACATCCCTTTTTCAAAACTAATTTCAGATATAGGACCCTTATGATATTTAGGATACTGAGGTCTATCCTCAACATCTGAATCAGACCCAACCAAGCTAGCAGAAGTATCAGACACATATCCATCCTTAACAGCCTCGGTAGTAATACCTCTTGGCCCATCAATTACTGCTTTTGGCCCACTAATTTTAACACTTGGCCCAACATCACCTGATCCACTACCATCACTAGCCTTGCTCCTACAAGCTTTCGATTTTTTCCTCTTAACACCCTTTGCATTTTGTTTCTTGCCATTTATTGATGTTCCCTCATATATTTCCTTCCCTTTTGTATTTGTTATTGGTGTTACTTCCTCATTCCTAATATACATATGAAACATATCATCATTGTCATTCTCACTACCACCAAAATGGACTTCACAAGCACTATTATATTCCTTAATGGCCCCATTATCAACCTTTTCCCTCTCTCCCCCCTTTCTATTATTTGTATCTTCTTGCCCAAAGTCTTCCAAGAACGTCACGTATAGCTCAACTTCATGGTGCCCTCTAATAATTTCCACCATTTTCACAACATCATTGTCATATACTAAGGGCTTTAAGCCTCCCACAAATGGTAAACCAGGATCCCTATATAACAACAAATCAAGGGGCCCATAACCAAACTCTCTAATAATACTAATCATCTCGATCATTGACATTTCATTGGAATTGTAGTCTTCATGCTTCTTTATCTTCCCCCCATCATACCTGAATGGATTATTCTTAAATTTCCCACCATAATGAAGACATATGGTGAATTAAAAGTCTTCATCCATCCTATAACAAACAAAGTGTAAAAAGAAAGAAATATCATGAATACAAAGGAAAATATTGAACGAAGTACCTATCTATTACAAACTTCAAGTGTAACATCTACATTAATATTGCTAACAATCTTTTGATGAATTCAAGTAAATTTGTTTCGGTGATTCTGAGCCAATAATTCCTTGTGATATCATTAAAAAATCAGTGGACTAAGTTACATAGTGGTTACCATGTGCAAATACTATACAGCAAGCCAAACAAAATTATTAAAGTCACTTAAATATAGCATGTGGTCCCTCAATGTCTGATGGAGTCTTCAACACTAAACACTAGGGACCACAAAATCAAATTACGCCAATTTTTAAACATAAATTCTTGTCCCTTTCAGTAGCATAGCACACATTTATGTAAACCAATTTGTTATAGTAACAAAACTAAAAAGCTCTATATATATGATACACTTTTTCATTGGCCTTGCAGGCTGCCTTGTCACTTTTCCACTGGAGCAACTTTTCAAATATAAAAAACTTAGTTTTATAGTGGACTCTTGTGTATTTTCATTACACTGAAAACTTGAAAATAGACTTTGTCTTGGAAACGTTTAAATCAATATACTTTGACCCATACCAATCAAGCTATAGAAACGTATATGTACATTCCAATAAAGCTATAAAGCAAAACCAACAATTTTACCTTATAAGTCAGTACGAGCTTTGATTTTAACAGCAACTTCACAGCAGAGTTTTGAACCCTATTTCATCTCCTCAATGTTGGCAAAGGGAGGCTGACCGATTGGGGTCTCCGGCGGGTTTGAACTAGTTGATTCTGGTCATCGATTATAGTGGGGCTTGGGCGTTAGGGTTTCATGAATGAAGAATCAGTGATTCACAAGAGGAGGGAATGAGGGGTAATTTTGGGCTTTTAAAAAAATGGTTCCCACGTGCCCTATAATTATTTGCCACGTATTTGTATTTTTTTAAATAAAATAATTTTAATCCAGGTCAGATACCACATTAGCACTCCATCAGGCCATATAAGACATAAGTTAACGGAAACAGACATAGGGACGAAAATCAGTACGTTTAAAAAAGTTTAGGGATGAAAATAGAACTTTTGAAACTTTAGGGATGAAAAACGAACTTTTGTGATAGTTTAGGAACGAAAATGATATTTTACCCCAGAAAAAACCTATATTTAATATAGCAAATAAGATAATAATAATAATAATATTTATTATTTATAAAAAAAAATGTCTATACTTAGTATAGCAAATAAGATAAAATGTATAATAATATTTATTACTTATTAAAAAAAAGCCTATACTTTGTTTTTTATAAATTGGTTAGAATATCAACCTATAACGTTTATTCTAGATGATTACTCTTTATCATCAATCCAAGACATGTATTGGTTTTGGTGAGATGACAACTAAATTGAAAGCGTGAAAATTCTCCTATACTTGGTTTGATGTGCAGTCCACTCAGCCATTCCATTAATTTTGACATCGCAATTTCTAAATTTGTCATCTTCTTGGACACTTTGTCGTAACTGATTTTTGATTTCTTCTTTTTCATTCTTGAAGAAAAGGGTTTTTGAGGTAGGGATTTGGGAAAAAACTTTTGGATAAATGTCTAATCTATAAAAATTGACTTTTGTTTATGCCAAAATTGACAAAATGGCCGAGTGGACTACACATCAAGCCGAGTGTAGGAGGAAGACAGGGTAATTTGTGTATAAGGAAAGAAAGATGTAGATTTTATTCTAATTTTTAACCATTTATCCCCATCTTGCACTGCGTGGGAGTTAAAGGAGAGCTGTGACAGCGAATTAAGAATGCAAAGGCAAAGTCACCAAAAATAGAGAGTAGATCTATGTTTGTGAGTTATATGACCATGATTAACTGATTTTAATAAGTTTTCTATTGGTTTCTTTATGTTAAATTTAAGGAAGCTTGTACCCAATTCTTAGGAGATGCAAGTGGCTTGGCGTGTTTAAAAATACAAAGCTAGATGGCATAGATTAACAAAGATAAGATGCAAACATGGTAAAAGATTATGGAAAGTATGGATGCTAGTTCACTTAAACTGACCCAAACAAATTGCACATGAAAATAAATCTCAAAAGTCGTTTTTTTTAATAGGCTTCTTTACTATACTTACATTCTACAATACGTTTACGAGCCTCGCTAAGTTTGTCCAAGTCATAAGAACGTTTAATAGAAACAAATGCATCGTAAATTGGCTTACTTTGCTTCACCCTCATTTCAAACTCTACCACTTTTGGCTACAAACCAAAAAGAAAAAAGGACCTAAGAGAAGACGCTCTTCTCTTTGGTTTCTTCCTCCCGCACTCGGCTCGCATTAGAGAGGAAGATTAGCAAAGCGAGAAAAGACAGAGGAAGGGGGAGTAGCATCTTATTCTCTTCGCAAGAACTTCTGGATCGGAGAAGCATTTGAAACGGGCTCTGCGTTCATTTCGTTGGCAGAAACAATCCAATCCATTCAGGTCTTCGAGGAACCAAAAAACGAAGTCTTTCGACTTGATTCATAGATAGAATCAATGAAGTTATGTTTATTTTTGGTTTGTAGTCAAAAGTGGTTGAGTTTGAAATGAGGGTGAAGTAAAGTAAGCCAATTTACGATGCATTTGTTTCTATTAAACGTTCTTATGTTTATTTTTGGTTTGTAGCCAAAAGTAGTTGAGTTTGAAATAAGGGTGAAGTAAAGTAAGCCAATTTATGATTCATTTGTTTCTATTAAACGTTCTTCTGACTGGGATAGACTTAGCGAGGCTCATAAACGTATCGTAGAATGTAAGTATAGTAAAGAAGTCTATTACCACCGCGCAGGTGGTCACTCCACAAGTACAAATGCTTGTGGGGTGTGGGGGGCAAGGATCGAGGTTCAAGTCTCCAGGTGGGAGCTTCACACACATATACACTTAGATTAGGCTAGAGTAGAAATTCTATCTTGTAAAAAAAAAAAAAAAAAAAAAAAAAAAAAAAGAAAAAGAAAAAAGAAGTCTATTAAAAAAAAGGACTTTTGAGATTTTTTTTTTTTCTAGTGCAATGTGTTTGGGTCAGTTTAAGTGAACTAGCATCCATACTTTCCATAATCTTTTGCCATGTTTGCATCTTATCTTTGTTAACTTGTGCCATCTAGCTTTGTATTTTTAAACACACCAAACCACTTGCATCTCCTAAGAATTGGGTTAAGGTTTCCTCAAATTTAACACAAAGAAATTAACAGAAAACTTATTAGAATTAGTTAGTCCATGTTCATATAACTCACAAACATAGATCTACTCTTTATTTTTGGTGAGTTTGCCTTTGCATTCTTAATTCGCTGCCACAACACTTCTTTAACTTTCATGCAGTGCAAGATGGGGATAAATGGTTAAAAATTAGAATAAAATCTACATCTTTTTTTTTTATACTCAAATTACCTCTTTCTTCCTCTTACACTCGGCTTGATGTGCAGTCCACTCGGCCATTCCGTCAATTTTGGCATAAACAAAAGTCATAATTTTATACATAGTGAGTAAGATTAGACATTTATCCAAAAGCTTTTTCCCAAATCCCTACATGAAAAACCATTTTCTTCAAGCATGGAAAATAAGAAATCAAAGATCAGTTACGACAAAGTGTCCAAGAAGAGGACAAATTCAGAAATTGCGATGTCAAAATTAACGGAATGGCCAAGTGAACTGCACAACAAACCGAGTGTAGTAGAAATTTTTCATGCTCTCAATTTAGTTGTCATCTCATCAAAACCAATACGTGTCTTGGCTTGATGATAAAAAACAATCATCTAGAATAAATGCTATAGGTTGATATTCTAACTTATTTATAATAAAAAAACCAAGTATAGGCTTTTTTTTAATAAAACAATAAATATTATTATACATTTTATCTTATTTGCCATACTAAGTATATGCATTTTTTTGTGCCAAGTGAGTTAATTCAATGTAGAAAACAAGGAGTTCAATATAAATAAACAAATACTTAGAGAAATTTTAATTAGATTCAAAATTGAATTTCGCTTTTGTTAACTTTCCATACAAATTAAATTATTTAGATTTTTACTGTTATTTTTTCTCTAAACTAATGAGTATATTTTTTATATTGTTTCTATATATTTAGATATTTTATATATTTAGATATACATAATAGTAGTGTAACGAGAAACTTGACTTGCCAATATCATAAAAATTGCAAGAAAAAAACTATTTTAATACCTCTAAATGTCCTGGTCGAACTAATATTCTATATGTTTTATAACCCAATCTAACATCAATAGCACCACTACAATTCATCATTCCTGTGTGTAAGCACGAGTTACATACTAGTCTATATATATAATAATAGGTAAAGCAGAGAGAAAATCCAATTAAATTTCAAATTGGAATTCAATTAGAATCTAATTTTGCGTCATGTGTCTCATCTAAGCTAAATTTTAGAATTTTGTGCCAAGTGAGCTAATTTAGTATCAAAATTAAATTTTAATTAGAGTTTAATTTTGCACCACGTGTCCCATCTAATCTAAATTTTTAAATTTTTGTGCCAAATTAGTTAATTTAGTGTATAAAACGAGGAGTTCAATATAATAAGCCATAAAAAAACATAATCATATAACTAAAAAAAATTCAAATTTATAAGTCATATATATATATATATATATATTAATAGGTAAAGCTTAGAAAAAATTGAATTAGAATTTGAAATTATAATCCAATTTTGCGACATGTGTCTAAATTTATGTGGAAACTACACCATAATTATCTACTTAAGCTTGTGCCATGTGTCTACTTAAGTTTTTTAATCTTTGTGTCAAGTGAGTTAATGAATGCAAAATACTAAAAATCTAATATTAATGAACTATAAAATTTTTAAAAAAAAAGCATAAATGCACTTTTAGTCCCTACATTTTGGCTTTTTTCCATTTTAGTCTCTACATTTTAATTTTACCACTTTTAGTCCCTAAATCAATTAACGTGTTCAATTTTGGTCCTTTCTGTTAGCCCACTAACGGAAATTGCTTAGATGGCAGACGGAACTATTAAAATAATAATAAAATTTTTTATTTTACTATTAAATTTGCCACGTCAGCTTATAAATTAAAAAAAATTATTTATTAATTTTAACTAAATAAAAAAAATTAAAAACAGATCGTTTAAAAAAGAAATTAAATTAATTAAATTTTAAAAAAAATCTTTGCATTATGTTCTTCCCAGTCATCATGAAGAACATGTTCATGTTCTTCCTCAAATAATATGTTTAGTTGCCGAGGAAATTAAAAAAATCAAGAACATGCCAACATGGAACACGTAAAATCAGAGGGCACAGATTTACAAAATACAAAGACCTTCAAAGATTCAAAACACAAATAACACAAACCCAAACCCAACCCTCTATCTCTAGCAAACCCAAAACATCACATGAAAAATCAAACCCTCTATACAAACATCAAACCCAGAAACAAACCCATAAATTTCAAACCCAAATTCGAGAAACCCGTAAACAAACCTAGAAATTTTAAACCCAGAAAAATTCGAGAAACTAACCCACAAATTCGAGAAACCCAGAAACAAATCCAGATTTACGATCTCTCTCTCTTCACCCAACCTCCAAACCAATTGGCTCCCTCCAACGCAGATTGAGGTCCATCTGTTGACGGCAACTCGATCCGTCCGCTGCTACTCATTCCTCTCCTCATTGTGCAATGACTCTACCACCACCACCAGTAAGAGAGGAAAAGAAAGAGAGTGAGTTAGAGAGAGAGAGATCTGAACTTGCTTTTGAAACATGGGTTTTAGCTATGGTGATGAAACATGGGTTGGCTTGGGTATGAAACATGGGTTTCAGCTATGGCAGTTGGTGGGTTTAAGATTGATGGTGCGGACCAAAGATGATGTTTGGCAATGACCAGAGATGTTGGTGGCGTCGCCGACCGGTACCGATGAAGGTTGATTGTGGTGGTGGTGGGTTGAAGGTGATGATATTGGCTTGGGTTTGAACTTTGAAACATGGGGTTCACCTAGTTGATGGGTTTGAAAGGAACAGTGGGGATGGGGTTGGATTTAATGGTTTATGTTTGTTATTGTGTTCTTTGTGTTTGTGATCTTGTGTTAATGTTTAAATTTGAGTTTGTGTTTTTTGTGTTTGGTTCTGGATTTGTGCTTTATGTTCTTGTGTTGATGTTTAAATCTGTGATTGTGTTCTTGTTCATAATGAATTAGATCTGAATTGATTTATTTTATTGTTTTTAATTTTCTTTTTTCTTTTTTAATTTCGTTAAAATTGATTAATAATTTTTTTTTATATTTAAAAGTTGACATGGCATTTTTTTAAATGCTAATTAAAAATTTTTATTATTTTTTAATTGGCCACGTCAGCATCAGTTTGCCACCTAAGCAATTTTCGTTGGTGGGCTAACGGAAAGGACCAAAATGGAACGCGTTAATTGATTTAGGGACTAAAAGTGGTAAAATTAAAATGTAGATACTAAAATGGAAAAAAAAAACCAAAATATAGGGACTAAAAGTGCATTTACACCAAAAAAATAATAACAATCACATATACTCAATAAAAATCACCACATGTTTCTCAAAAAATAAATAAAATAAAAATCACCACATGTTCTATCTTATTAAAAATTAGACAAAAAATGATCATAAGTAGTATTAAATTTAGGTAAGAATTTTAATATGTGACTAATTACGTTTACTTTAAAAAAATAATTTGACTAATTATCTATATTTTATGATAAAAATTGTGTTTAATTTTAAATGTATCTATATGTATGCATGAATGCATGTGTTACATGCTTTAAAAAAAAAAATTGACTTATTATTTATATTTTTATAATAAAATTTTTGTTTAATTTTAAATGCATTTATGCGTTTAAATGGAGTTACATGCTAGTATATAATAAAAGCCAAAGCTAAAAGAAAATCAAATTAAAATCCAAATTGAATTTCAATTGGAGTCCAATTGTGCGCCATATATCCCATCTAATTTTTATTTTTTGTGTCAAGTGAATTATTGATTGTAAAATTCGAAGTGTCAAAATCTAATTAGATTCTAAATAGGATTTCAATTAGAATCCAATCATGTGCCATGTGCCCATCTAATTTTTAAATTTTTGTGGCAAGTGATTTATTTATTTTTGATAAATGGCAAGTGACTTATTGGGTGCAAAAACCTAATATGAGAAATCATTACATATATTAAAAATCTATAATTTAAAAAATATGTAAGCTAATACCATATATAATTTCAATTTATTCTTAAAAAAAAAGGTATAATTTGATCCGTGTACATAATAAGATTCTCAAAATAAAAGTTATATATAAAAAATAAAGATACGGTTTTTTTTTGGCTATAAAATAGGACTACTAAGCCCAACATTTTTACTTTTTTTCCCCCTTTATCAAGACTTGAATGTTTCTCTCTCTCTCTCTCTCTCTCTTTTATTTATTTTTTTTTTCAGATTCCTTTCTTCTAAATTCTAATCTCACTTTTTTTTTTTAAAAAATTTGGTTTTTGTTTTTATTTTTTCAAATCTCTTCTTCTCTATTTTTGAATTATTAAAAAAAAAAACTGTGATTTTTAATGTACTCCATTTTTTTTTTCTTTTTAGTAATTTATTTAGGTTAGTATTTGAATTGTTTTCTCTTCACATTTGTTTATACTGATTTTTTTTTCTTTTCATTTTAATGAATGTATTTTCTATGTTCAAAATAAAAATTATTATGCATGTGGTTTAATTGAGGTGAATGGAAAATTATAATAGTAAACTCAAAAAAAGTCACATAGTGCGTATGAATATGATGACGCTAATTTTTATATTACTTATGTGTCACCACTCCAGATCCAGAAAATCAAACCCGACCCGGCCTGGCTCGTTTGATTTCAGTCACAAACACATTCCCGCTTGCTCACTTCGTTTGAATTTTTTGATCCGAGTTCCAAATTCTCAAAGATCCAACAGAGAAAGAATCTCTCTCTCTCTGGCTATGGCTCCTCACTTCGTTTTCCCACAGAGCCTCAGAGAACTAGAAGAAGACCACGAAGATAACCGCCTTTACGCTCAGAACTCCATCGATGTCGCTTCGCTTCGTTCTTCTGAACTCGAAGAGTTCGTCAAAGGTTTTTCTCTCTCTCTCTCCCTCTCTCATTTCCTTAACAATTCCGTTTGGTTGCTGAGAAAATGAAAATGAAAACGAAACTCAAAACTCAATTTCTACTCCAATTTTGATTCGTTTTGTACATTTATTTGGATAATTTTAACTTAAATTTTCCTCTTCTTCTACTTTTAAGTGAAATTTATGAATTTTGTTTTTTACTTCAATAATTTCAGCAATCAAATAGTGCATGAGTTTGTTTTTATGTTTTTTTTTTTTTTTCCTTATGAAACCCTAAAAAAAGGGTAAAGTTATGTTTGTTTCCTAGGAATATGTAGAAATGAAAAGAAATTTGAAATTGAAGTGAGAAAAAGCGAAAAATCAACTTAAAAGGGAGTGGTTTACTCTGCATTTGGCTACAGTTTGCTGAATTTTATGTCTTTCAGGAACTAAGAAGCGTAAGTGTAAGACGTCAAATTGGTTTTACTTTGTTTTTGTTTCTGTTTTAAAACTCAAATCTCTCTCGGGAACCAAACAAATATCTTAGTGTAGTTTCTCATTTCCGAGAAAATGTATGAAAAGAAAAGGGAGCTATTTTTGAAACTTGAAAGTTTAGACTATTTATTTATTGATTATTGTTTTGGTGTTTAGAGATAACTATAAGTATCACATATTGTGATATTTTGATACAAAAGAAGTAATAGAAAGAGATTAATTCAACTAATTTGTTTACATGTAGTGGGTTATTGTACTTGCAAGAACAAGGTAGTTCATGTTTCAATTTTGCACAACCAAATTTCTTCCCTTCATGATAGAAATCTCACTGATTTTTAAATTTTTTTTTTTTTTTGTCCTTATCTATTTGAATAGGTGTTTCTTTTGATCTTTCCGACAAGGAGCTCTTTTGCATTGAAGATCAAGATATCTTTGATCGTGTTTATTCTTTGATTCGTGGTTATGCTAGTCTCCCTTCATCTTGTAAATTGAATCTCGTAGAGAGTCTTCGATCCAACCTCAGTGTTCTTCTTCCAAATGTTGATTCGCTTACTCGAACTCAGGATGATGACACTCTGGTGCACGATAGGGTTGCTTCACATCGTAATGCTTTTAAAATCTACACATTTTTCCTCATCAATGTTGTTCTTGCTGAGGAGTCCAATGCTGGTTCCAGCAACAATCCGAAGGTACTCTTTCTCTCTCTACTATTTGCATGTTCTCATGTATGTGGCAATCTTGGGTGTGATATTGCAACTTTTGCTGGCAATTTGGTGAAGTCTTTTGGCCATGGATTTAGGTAATAGCAACTACAAGGAAGAAACTTATCAAAAACTCATGGAATTGGGAGCCTCAAAGGGGTAGGATACTCAATTTGATTGCTAATTCACTAGAGATCAACCTTGCGTTGCTCTTCGGTTCCACGGACCCAGATGAAAACTATCTGTCTTTCATTGCGAAGTAAGTTGGATAACTGAATTATATTTTAGGTATAGTTTTACTGTTTTGTGAATGGACTTTAAGTTGAAATTTTATGATTTGTGTTTTTGTAGACATACATTCTCTATGTTTGAGAATGCAATTCTTTTAAAAGACTCCGACACAAAAGATGCTCTATGCCGTATAATTGGGTCATGCGCTACAAAATACCACTACATGGCACAATCGTGTGCTTCTATCATGCACCTAATTCACAAATATGATTTTGTTGTTATCCCCATGGCTGAAGCAGTTGCTGGTGCTAAGAAGAAGTATGCTGATGGAAGCCTGGCCAGTGCCCTTGTCAGAGAGATTGGTAGGACTAACCCAAAAGACTATGTGAAGGACACTGCTGGGGCTGAAAATATTGGGCGTTTTCTGGTAGAGATTGCTGACCGGTTGCCAAAGCTGATTTCAACCAACATTGGAGTCCTGGTCCCACACTTTGGTGGGGAATCTTATAAGATAAGGAATGCTCTTGTTGGGGTTCTTGGAAAGTTAGTTGCAAAGGCGTTTAAGGATGATGAGGGTGAAGTGAGTTCTAAATCTGTTCGTCTCCGAACCAAGCAAGCCATGTTGGAAATTTTGCTTGAACGGTGTCGAGATGTTTCAGCTTATACTAGGAGCCGCGTTCTTCAGGTTTGGGCCGAACTATGTGAAGAGCATTCTGTTTCAATTGGTTTGTGGAATGAGGTTGCAGAAGTTGCTGCTGGAAGGTTGGAGGATAAGTCTGCAATTGTCAGGAAATCTGCACTGAATTTGCTTATAATGATGTTGCAGCACAATCCGTTTGGCCCACAACTTCGAGTAGCTTCATTTGAAGCAACCTTAGAGCAGTATAAGAAGAAGCTGAATGAGCTTGAACCAGATGTGCCTGCAGAAAGTGTTGTGGATGATCTACCTTCTGATAATGATACTTACAATGAAAATGGTGAAGTTCATAACATAGATGCTCAAGTTCTGGCTGAAGAGCAGCAGGAAAGTTCAACTGATAGTTGTTTGACTCAGATGGAAGAAGAGATTATTCAGAAGGATAATTCTGTGCCAGATGTTGGGAATTTGGAGCAGACCAGGGCCTTGGTTGCATCACTTGAGGCTGGCTTAAGGTTTTCTAAGTGTGTCTCTGCTACAATGCCTACACTTGTTCAATTAATGGCTTCATCTTCTGCCTCTGATGTTGAGAACACAATTCTCTTGTTGATGAGGTGCAAACAGTTCCAGATTGATGGTTCAGAAGCCTGCCTCCGCAAGATGTTGCCGCTGGTAGGCTTTCATTTTTGGTCATGCCATGGAAACAGTCTTAACAGTTTCTTTGGAAGTCAAGATGTTTATACTCCCCCCCCCCCCCCCCCTTTCCCATATGTATTTGCTGACATTTACCCAATAGATTTAGTTCTTGATCCATATTTGGAATTAATAGCAATTTATCTGCTCTCTTTTGTAGGTATTTTCCCAGGATAAATCCATCTATGAGGCTGTGGAGAATGCCTTTGTTACAATTTATATAAGGAAAAACCTAGTAGAAACTGCAAAAAATCTTTTGAGTCTTGCCATAGATTCAAATATAGGAGATCTAGCAGCTCTGGAGTTTATTGTTGCGGCCTTGGTGTCCAAAGGTGATATATCTACTGGCATGGTATGTGGAGTATATGTTTCTGAATAATATCTTGTATCAAATAGTTCTGAGCTTTTATTCTAACATGTCTAGTACATTCCTTGATTTTAACACACAAAAATGCATAAAATGATGACTGTTTCAGCCTTTAAAATCTACTATTTAAATAGGTATAAAATAAATTATAAATTAGCTTCAAAGATGATATATAATTTCTAGCCCTCAATTATAGGGGCTAACACATGAACACACAAATTTTAAAAATAAATAATAGCTTAAACAGCTTAAGCCGTAGGTAAGCCTGTTATGGACAAACTGTAGATTGTGCAATTCTGCTCAGGTTTTGTGCCAAGTTAAGAACTTTTATGCCCAGCCTTATAATCTGAACATTAGGTTTTTCTAATACCTTTCTTGAGCTTTTCACTACACAATCTGAAGCCACTTGACTAAAAGTTGGGTAAATATTCAAACACAAAATTATCCATTTGTTCCAATCGTTTTAATCTTCTTTTTTATTTTATTTTGACAAACTTGGTTATAGCTAAGAATATATTTGGATTTTTATTGTTTGAGTAGACACTTCTGTTCTGCTTGAACTTCTTCAATGAGAATATCTGTCGTAGACTGGATAAACATGTTGGAAATGAGAAGCAAATAGAAGGCATTTGTGATAATTGAGTTTGATGATGATCACTGAGAGAGGGTTTCAGATCTAATTTTGGAAATTTACTCAGAGAGCTAGTTTCTATCATGAATCATGGTCTGTCCTGCTTTATGAATGCTTTATCAGTTTTTAGCATTGTTGAGAATTTGCTCTGTTGAAACTATGTTTCTACCATTACTTGAAGAAGTGGTTCCTCAATAAAGTAACTGTTTCTGCAGATATCAGCATTATGGGATTTCTTTTGCTTTAGTGTTGGTGGAACCACTGCAGAGCAAAGTCGTGGTGCTTTATCTGTCCTTTGCATGGCAGCAAAATCATCCCCTTTTATTCTTGGTTCTCACTTACAAGACATTATTGATATCGGGTTTGGTCGTTGGGCTAAAGTGGATCCTTTGCTTGCTAGAGCAGCATGCTTTGCTCTTCAAAGATTATCTGATGATGACAAGAAAAAGTTGCTATCAGTTAATGGCTGTCGTGTATTTGGTATGCTGGAAAGCTTAATTGCAGGATCTTGGCTTCCAGAGAATATATGGTATGCTGCTGCTGATAAAGCAATAGCTGCCATATATACAATTCATCCCACTCCAGAAACACTAGCTGCCGATATAGTGAAGAAATCTCTTAGTTCTGTGTTTGATTGTAGTGGAGGAGATGAGTTGCACAATGACATTGACAGTGGTAGTGCCAGCATACTTACCACAGTGCAAGTTGCGAAATTGAGTAGATATTTATTTATTGCAAGTCATGTTGCCATGAATCAATTATTATATGTTGAATCTTGTGCTCGAAAGATCCAGAAACAAAGAGCTGCAAAAGAAAAGGCGGATATTGATCGTCACAACTTACAAAGTAATGGCACAACACCTGCTGATACACTTAAGGTAAGATCAGATTCTGTACTTATTTATCAATGAAAAGGAATAGGGTATCAATATTGGTTGTTTGATATTTGATTTTTCTTCATTATTAATCTTTTGGTTTGATATAGAAGATTTCTTCCTTTGATAATGTTTTGCAGGACAATAATATCAATGCCGAGCTAGGTCTTGCTGCATCTGCAGATGCAATGCTTGATACATTATCTGACAAAGCAGAAAAAGAGATTATTTCTGGTAATTCCAGTGAGAAGAACTTGATTGGACATTGTGCACCTTTCCTGTCAAAGCTTTGCAGAAATTTTAGTCTGATGCAAAAGGTGATTGCCTCAGTTTTCTCATCCTCCATTTCAATGGTTCCATGATTCTTTAACTATATCAAAGTATGATCTTTCCATTACATTTAAATTTGAAATCAGGCTTTGTAGTTCATTCAGTTAAATTTAGATGTCATTAACGTGATTAAAAAAATAAAAAATATGAAGCTTCCAAACAAAAAAAATTGGACTGATGTCACATCTAAGGTTACAAATTTACAATATGACACATGATATGATTGTTTCAAATATAATTTGATAAAAGTTCTTCATACAAGCGTTCATTTAGCTCATTACTGTTTGAGTAATCATTCTTATCTTGTCCAATACTTCTGCTTTCTTTTCAGTATCCGGAACTACAAGCATCTGGAATGCTTGCTTTATGTCGATTTATGATCATTGATGCAAAATTTTGGTGAGATCTCGTGCTCTCTCTCTCTCTCTCTCTTAAAGAAACGAAACATGATGCTTGAGCTTTTGAGTGCTTGAATTTTCAGTGATGCGAACCTACAGCTTCTCTTCACTGTTGTGGAGAATGCATCCTCAGAAACTGTTCGTTCCAATTGCACTATTGCTCTTGGAGATTTGGCAGTTCGGTTTCCTAACCTGTTAGAACCATGGACCGAGAACATGTATGCCCGGTTACAGGATGCTTCAGTTTCTGTTAGGAAGAATGCTGTTCTGGTGCTTTCGCATCTCATATTGAATGACATGATGAAGGTCTGAGAGACTGGCTTATTTCTACTTGTTCTTTAGCTTTTGTTATATTGATCTAGAGGCTGATGTGGTCATTTGCTTGATCAGGTTAAAGGTTATATAAATGAAATGGCTATACAGTTAGAAGATGAAGAAGAGCGCATTTCAAGTCTAGCCAAACTTTTTTTCCATGAGTTATCTAAGAAGGGTAAGTTTTGAGACATCCAGTAAAATGTACTGATTGTTATCTTGTCTTGTGTCTTTTTTTTTCCTGGTCAAATGAACAATGTTTTTTCCTATTATGCCAACAGGAAGCAATCCAATATATAATTTGCTTCCCGATATACTTGGCAAATTATCTATCCGGAATCTGAAGAGAGAGTCTTTCTGCAACATCATGCAGTTCCTAATTGCTTCCATCAAGAAGGTATTAGATTGTTTAACTAGGTTGAATTGCCAAGCATTTTTCAATGATGACTAGATGCTATCTTTTGAAATTGCTCCAGGACAAACAAATGGAAGCTCTTGTTGAAAAGCTCTGCAATAGATTTAATGGAGTTACAGGTATGCATTCATTCAGTTCTTGTACTTTATTCTTATTGAACCATTTGCAAAGGTGATGCCACTCTTGTCAGAGTTCAGAATATGACACTGTTGTAACAAGCAAGAGCTAAATCATGTCTCTCTTCATTTCTTTTAAACATTAATATATTTTTGAAGCAAATATGATTTAGGAAATTGCAGTTTTTCAGATTGAAAACATAACTTATTGTACTTTTTGGTAGAGCAATTTCACCAACCTGACAAGTTCTGGTTCATGTTTGCTATTGCATTGATTTAGTGATTTGATATCTAGTTTATGCTGTGCCTTTTTTTTCCTTCTTAATCATGTGTCGTACTGTATAGTAGATGCTTTCAACATGAGTATAGAATGTTATTGGTCAGTCATTGATAACCTTGCTATTGGTCAGTTGATGATAACCCTGCTATTTCTAGTCTCTTAGTAATTTGAGCCATTTGAAAGCTGTAACTACACTTTAAGCATGAGCTTTAATATACTCTTACTAATTTCATACATTTCTGAGTCTTATATCCACATGATAAGACGTTGCTCATATTTTTAAGACCAGTAGGCTGTCATTTTACTTCTAGTTTTGTTTAATTTTTTTTTTTTTAATAGCAAGTATGGGATGTGGGAGGCTGCTTCTCATTTTCACCTTATAATTTTTTTTTGAGAATACCTTAAGTTATTATTTTCTAAATTTTTAAAGGGCCACATATCCTTTGCTGATATTCCTGAGACTGAAATGGGTCCCAAATGCCATTAGACCAAAAGAAGTCAATTTGGTTTTTTAGCTGTCTGCTGTTTTCTGTTTTCATAAATGATCAAAATATAACTTACAATGGGGGACTATTCTTTTGGTGCAGATATCACACAATGGGAATATATTTCTTACTGCCTCTCTCAGCTGGCATTTACTGAGAAAGGAATGAAAAAACTCATGGAGTCATTCAAGACATATGAACATGCCTTATCAGAGGAATCTGTGATGGACCATTTCAAGAATATAATAAACAAGGCATTAATTTATCTTATTTTCATGTATCACCTCATTCAAAATGTTCAAGATATGTTTTCTATTTACGCTAACTCCTTTTTTTGGGGGGTTTGGGGGAACAGAGCAAGAAGTTTGCAAAACCAGAACTGAAATCGTGCATTGAGGAGTTTGAGGATAAACTTAATAAATTTCACGTGGAAAAGAAGGAGCAAGAAGTGACTGCAAGAAATGCCCAAATTCATCAGCAGAGATTTGGTAGCACGGAAGGTTTACCAGTATCTGGGAACAATGGAGAAGATAGTGCAGAATCTGATACTGAAGGTTACTTCAATTGGCTTTTGCTATGGTTTAATGTTAATTTCTTATACTTTTTTTTTTTCTTCATGATGCCGATGGTACTCTAGTTTAGAAGCTTTAAACAACATTGCTGGAAAAATTGATCTTTGCCTTTTATTAGTCTGTTAATGATACAGATATGGTTTTTATTCCTGCAAACATATAAGAGTAAAGCATACTGTGTGATGATGTGCTGCAATGAGGTTTCCTTTGATGCATTATATAGTTGAGTAAGGACTAGCGTATTAACAACATGCTTAAGGACTTTATAGTATTAGTTGGACATTTTATCATATGTTTTCCCACAATGTGTAAAATTGCTATAAATAATTTTAATCCTTTCTCATCAGTGTAAATCAAATGCATCTTTTGATGTTCTAAATATATTCTTTCAAGCATCACAGCCACTCACTTCTTTGAGTTCTTTATGCAAGCAGCAAGATATAGCATCTTTTTTTTTCTCCCTTTCTTTTCCAGTTCCGTGTAATGAGGTTGCTTTTAGGATTAGGCTTCTGCCATTTCTTAGAGTAAGTAATTCAAATATATTTTGCTAAGAATTTAAAAACTACATGACCTAATTGTACTTGAAAGATCTCTTTAAGTCTCTTGCAATTGATTGTTTTATTTGAATAATTTTGTTGCTTGATTGTTTAATTAAATGTTGTGAAATGTTGTGTTGGTTATTGAACTTCAATGTCAGCTGGTTCTGACTCTGTCAATCACCAAAAGTTAAACTTAGAATTAGTTTAAGCCCTATCCTACTTTATGTATATTATGCAAAATTAAGAAAGAAAAAATTTTATATTTGTCAATTTATTTTCCATGTTCTATGGCATTGAAGTAGTACTACCATTTACAGGGGCCACTAAATCCAGAGCTAAGAAAAGCAGCATGAAAGATCAAAAGGGCAATGTTTCTGCATCCACCAAAAGAAGTATTAGGTCAAAGCGAAGGTAGAATCTGTAGTTCTCTCTCTCTCTCTCTGCCTTTTTGGTAATGTGCTATTGCCAGCATTGCACGTAGTCATGAACGTAATATAACAAGAAAACTGTCATGAAAAATGTATATATTTTTTTCATAGTTAGAACTTCTGCCTTTCTATCAAGGCGATTGTTAAATGTTTAAATTTGTTATGACTTATTACACCTTTACATCAAGAGGGTTTTCAACACGATGAATAGGGGTTCTTTAGGCAAGTTGTGAATAGTGATGCAAGCAAACTTGTGCGCAGTTGAGTGGATGGATTGCCATCATTACAAATGATTAATGCAAGAGGGTTAATTAGAGTTGGGATAAATTTACCAATAAAACAATTTTTGCATATGCAATTTGGTTATCATTTTGGACTTTTTGTATTTCTACAGCAAACACCATTCAAAATTATGATATAAATGCTGCAAATTGCTTTTGAAAATGCCAAGTAAATTACTGATTAAGTCATGCTTTATTTTGTGATTTTAGCATATTGCATAGATTAGAAAATGCATTGTGAAACAGCTTTTCAAGAAGGCCACATTTGTACAAAAAATTTGCATTCTTTTTAACACCATGTAAAAGGGCACATGATAAATTTAATAGCATTAACTTCATACTCAAACTAGTTTCAAAAATGGGGATAATGAACTTGAGACAAACAAAATGTTTCAAATGATGTTTGTGGTATGGTATTTTACTGTTTTTACACATGCATTACATATAAGGCAAATGATATTTTGGTAATATTTACCCCAAATAAAGGGCATGACCTGGACAGGAGATGTGAGGGCAGTGAAGTCAGCATACGGTTTGGGAAGGGGGTTAGAAAGAGTCAGTCAGGGGGCTTTAAAATCTTTACTGAAATAATTTTCCAGCAAGAAGTGATATTCTTGAACAATGCATCAAAGAATCAATAATATAGATTTCACATTTTTTATCATCACTGAAGCTCACCTATCTTTTATTTATGTTGTACGCAACAAATTATTTAACAGATTTTTATGAATATGCAGGTAGAAGAAAGGGTGCGAAATTTTTCTGATCAATCCTATGTTTTTTTTTTTTTTTGGTGTGAATGGAAGCGAGAAGTTGTTGTTTTGTAGAAGGTGTTTGTATTGTAATGATTTGATGTAATACTGTTGCTTAAGTTAGGTAAAAGAGTACCAAAAGGGGCAGGGTGGGGGGTTGGGTGGAACATATTACATATCTATCTGACCAGTAGAAAAGAAAGATGTTTGTAAGTGAGTCATGTATATATCTTGCTCTGCTTAATGAAGACACAAACATTAGTAGCTCTTACGTTTCTGCTTATTATCTCATATCTGGTCCTTTGCATTTGCTTGCTATCTCACACCCGTTGCTGCTTATTATTTCTGGACCTTTGAATTTGCTTACCTTTCTGCCTATTATGACTGCTCTATGAAATAAGCATGTTTCACTGGACACAGCAGAATTAGGAACTGGTATGTAGGTGTAGTATTGCATGCATTCTGATTTTGAAGTTAATTATTTAAGATCTTTTTAAGTTCACCATAGTAAATTTGAGTCGCCAATTGACAATGGGTATAATTAAGTTGCACACGTGTCTGGCACATACGTTAATACAAGAGTGAGAATGAACCAAATGACACCCAGTGGTTTGCAAAGGAGAGAAACTTCATGCAACCAGCAATTAGAAACCATCTTTCAGTGATTCAGAAGCACTTTTGCTGCTCTTGAAATGGCTCAATTTTGGTAAAAAGATGTTGAGATGCGTTGCCGACATTTCACTCCTTGTAGCAAGAGTTCCCGGAATCTTTTGGCAAATTGGCAAGGACCTTTATTGTTTGGTTGTAGTCTTCTGTTTATTTGCTAATTTGCAAAAAGTTAAAGTATAGTTTACTTACTGTCAAAAAAAAAAGTATAGTTTACTTAAAGCATTTACAACCCTCAAATTGCTATTTTACATTCCCAAAAAAAAAAAAAAAAAAAAAAAAAAAAAAAAACACTTTATCCGGGAGTGTATATCTAAATTTTTTTACATCCATGTTACAGTCCATAGTAAGTTGTAAAGATTTTTTTATATTGAAAATATTGTGGGTGGCTGAGAGAGAGAAGGGAAGAGAGACGGAAATTAGAGAGGAGAGAGGACATTTTTTAGATGGTAAAATAACAACATTTATACCAACCTGGATGTGAATGCTAAGTGTTTAAAATATTGTACATGAGCAAATAAATTAAAAAGCTAAAAGAAAAAGCTTATGCCAAATATGTAAGCCAATTGAAATTAGAATTCTCTATTCTAGAGGTCTACTCTAGAGGCAATTCAATTTAAATGATCTCAACACTTCTGTTCTTGATTTTCTTTCTTCTCGTTTTCCATTTAATATTAAATGTTAAACACTCCCATACTACTGTTAGCACACCTGAGCCCAGAGAGCTACGTTCTTCCTCAAAAAATTTCAAGTTCACATCAATCCCTCACCCAAAGGTTTCAACTGCACCAATTGCAAATAAAGAAATTGCTGTCTCATACATACAGAGGTTATCAACATTATGCAAAAAATGGAAGCATAGGAGTGCTCTCTTCTTGACCTTATATTTCATCAACCTCAAAGGGATCTTGTTCAGGATAGTCACCAACCTGGAACATGATAAGATTTGTATCAGCATCTAAATTCATCAAGAGATCAAGTTGAAATTAGTAAAAAGGCTAATGAATTGGGAAGCTATGCTCTCAGTTGTATAGTATTGAAATGCAATTGCATTATGCATCAAATATTAAAATAAAGGTTGAAACATAATGTTCAACCCTGAAAGTTAGATTTTTATCTCAAATTTAAAAACCATTTTCATCCACCAAACTGATATCATTGGTTTCTAAAAATAAAAACCAATCACTGACCAACAGATAGAAACCAGCATAGCCAACATCAAAGAAATGTCAGTTTCATCAGCTGGCTTTGTGGCAAAGGCAATGGTGATTGACAATGACATCAACACTGACAGATCGGTAATTCAACTCAGTTTTCAAGTGAAAAAGATGCAGTCAAATCTATAACTTGAAAGACAGGATCAGAAGAAGATGATGATGATGAAGATTGGAGGAAGAATAAGAAGAGGGAGCATATTGGTTGGTTCGGGCCATATCAGTTGGTTTGGGGGAATATCAGTTTCAAACCGAGACTCTCGGTTTCCTTAACACCGGCAGAAACCATTTGCAGGGAGTAGAGAATTCCAATCATAATTGACAATGGGATCTGTTTTCCTTGCACCCCTAACTGGAAGAGATTTCTTGTCAATTATTTAAATCAAAGTTTAAAACAAATTAATGAATGGCTTTCTTAGATTTGCAGACAAGCATTAGACGCTTCAATGCTCTCATACAAGGGAAAGGTGAATCAATCCTTTTCTTATCTTATCCCATAAAGGAATGGTTTGTGGTGAAAATAAGACACACACACACATATATAAATATATCAGTGGATAGCAATGTAGTAAACTTAGCAGGGCTCAAAGACAAGTCCTGAAGCCACTCTTTTCGCTCATGAAAGTGGCTTAAGTAGCGAAGCCGCACGACTGCAGCCCTTGAATTTATGGTTCACATTCATTAAGGTAAACTAATTATGCATATACTCCATGTGATCTGTGGATGGCAAGACAGTAAGATGCCTCTGCATTTTAATAGGACAATGAACAGCATGCATGTGAAAGTTCCTATATAAAGTGTCACTAGAACATAGTTGCACACAAACCTTTACTTTGTCTGGCCTTACAATTGCACCATGATGAGGAGGGCAATCAAAGTAACGTACTCCTTTCACCCTGCAACATGACCAAGACAAATTCTAACCCATGGATACGGAGAACAAAGCATGTCAATCAATTAAGAGAGGAAAATAGTTAAATTTAACAATCTTTATGCAAGCAACCAGCAGGAGGCATTCACTGAGCATGAGAGGCAGAGTCCCAATTAAAGTTCAAACTTGGTATGGTTGAAAATAAGTAACTCATGATACAAGAAAGAATGAAGACTAAGTAGCAGACAGTCAGAGGCAAATCTCAGAATGGAACAAGGTTGTATCTGCAAAGTTTCAGACAGAATAAGAACACTTCACAATAATCAATTTTATGGCTACTGAATGCCACCAAATTATATATTACGCAGCCCAGCATATCCATGTCTCATAAATCAATCAGTTGTTGATGCATTGTCTCCCTGACTTTTTTAGCATAATCTAACCAGAACGCTAGAGCCAAAAACAAAGATCATCTAAAATCTCTCCTCTTTGGTACTCTGTTTCATTGGGCTCATATTTGGGGGTGTACGAATTGTATTTCTTTATCTGAATTCTTAGTCTCTATTTCCTTTAGTTCTTGATTATATTGTATTTGTTTCGTGTTCAAAGTGTTCACCATTGTGAACAAGATGTTCAATTTTTTTTCAATAAAAGTCTTATTACCTATCAAAACAAAGCTAGAGCCAAAAACAAAGAAGGAATAGTGTTTCAACTTCTGTTATGGATTTTATAGATTTCATTTCTTTTCATTTGTAATGATTAGAGCTTTTAATTTTTTAGGAGTACTTTGCATAAGGTATCTCCACTTTCTCAATAAAATTCTATTACTTATCAAAAAATAAAATAAAATAAAACATAAAGGACTAAAGGTTGAAATTGTTCAATGGAGGATCACTATGACTATAGTGCTTCATAATTTTACCACAAACAAAATTATTTATTTGATATTATGGATAACTAGTTATGGTGGGACCAGTTTTGTCTTGTCTGTTGCCCTTTTCTTTTGCCTATTTCACCTTAGGGGGTTGGTTTACTAGCAAAAACACAACCTAACCATGAAAATCAACCTATTATCAAAATAAGCCCTCATAAATGTTGAGCATGAGTTTTACATTAGCCATCTCATTACAGCTGCTAGTTTATTTTTTTCCCTTCTTTTGAAAAGTGCAAGATTCAATGGAAAAGCAAAAGTGTACTAGCCAAGTACACTAGTAGACACCGCCACCCAATTGTAAAGTAATTTTAAAATCAGATTCTCCAACTTAGCCACTGACTAAAAGTTGGGGCACTTCTTTCTTTTCAAATGCACCACATGAGACATATAGGAATCACATTCCAAATCATGCTATTGAGATTACCCTAGTTTCTCCAGGCTTTGAACCAGAAAAATCACAATAATTTAAGTAATTAAAGACATTTGAGGTTCTCACTAAGCTTGCCTCCAACTTCAAGATTTATTAAGGATGGCTTGATTATGACTCAGTCCTCAAGGTATACTCAGAATGTTTACACAGCTTTGTAATGGCCTAAAGTTCTTTGGAATGGGATTACACATATTTATTCTATGTCTTTTCCTTTTCCAGTTTCAATAAAAAATTTACTTTAAAAAAGGGCCTAAAGTTCTGCATTTTAATCCCAAAGATCTTCCATTTTCCATTTTAGGTTTTTCTGGTTATCCTACTCTTGGCTATTAAATTGCTGAACCCAATCATAAGCTTGCTTTTTTTAATTATTATTTTTATAAAAAATTTGTAAGTTACACATGCACCCAACGGGTCTTGAACCCATGACATCACCTTCCACCTTGCTCTTACAAGGGGAGGAGATGCCATTTGAGCTAGAGCTCTTTGGTCCATAGTTGATGACATCAATGTACTGAAAATATTTGAGCTACATAAAATACTTATCAAAAGAAAAAATTGAGCTACAAATACTTGTCATCCTTTCCCAATTAAAATAATTATGTGAATAACTCCACAACAAGTGCAGAAGCATAAAGGGTAAAAGTGGCAATTAAGTGCTTTGAATAAATTAAATATTTTGATGTCTAAAGATTTGATGCAGGACCGTTAAGAAGTTCAGCACTATACTAGGTTTCTTGATGAATTCTTGAATAAGGATTGATGTTTAAGAGTTTAGGTTAGAAAAGAATGAATGTTGACGGCTGTTTGGGGCTGAAACAGGGGATAAACAGAAAATAACATAAATAAAACACTAGGCAATCACACCTAGGTCTTCCTAAGCATCACACCTCGGAGAAACAAAGCTTAAGATAAGCTATTAAATTTCATTAATCAATCACAATATATTCTGAAATAACATGACTACAAAAGAGCCTTTATATAGAGGCTATAGTTATCATTTTCCTAGTAGGACTTGGACTCTAAATAACCTATTCCTAAAATTAATAGGAATACTAATAATAATTAAATAAAAGACTTAATAATACAAAAACATAAAAAAAAGACTCATGGGCCTTTGGTATGGCCAAGGACAGCTCATTCCAGATTTTTGGAAATTACCAAATTGCCCTTATTCTAATAGAACTTAATTAAAACTGATCCAGCAGCTTCTCAACCTAAAAGACTCAAAACTGATAACTAAAATGATCTATCAAAGGTGCTAAAAGGGTCCAACATCAAAACTAGACCACAATTCTTGAATCTTGGTATATTTAATCTTTTTTTTCCTTGAGCTCTTCCTTGTCTTCATCAGATTAATAATCAGTTAGTTCTTTGTGGTATTAGTATTGGTTTTTAAGTTCTTTTTTTGTGAAATTTTTTGTGATGATTTAGTAAGGTGTGGAGTACGTGAGAATGTGTCTAGCATCAATATTGTTACTAACTTGTGTCTTGGGAATGTCTTAGACTACTTAATAAACTATCTAGCATTTATTATGTGTCTTCATTAGTAAAGCTTAGTAACCACTTATAACTATCAGCAAAAATATGAAGATAACAGACTATCTTTGACAGAAACTTTGATTAATTCTAGTATTACTCTCCCCTTCTACTTTTAGGCTTATCTGCTACCAAACCTATCAATTTTGCAGCCCTATTAGGGGTGCATCAACAAGGGTTCCTATAATCAAGATGAAGTAAAATATTGTTATTGATAAACAACCTTTAGCATGAGCATATTTAATATTCTTCTTTCAAATGCTTTTTTTCTATAATAGGCTGTCATGCATTTACGCATATGATCAACATATAATTTCAATAGGAAGTTGTAGGATTTTTTTTGGACAAATAAGACACTTTTATTAAACAAAGATGCAAGGAATACAAAATTGACAGAATTACAATCTTAAATTTAGACTATCTATGAAGTTGTCTAAGGAAACCACAAAAAATATTACAGAAAGCAAACCACAAAAATGAGATTTTTTTTTTTTTTTTTTTCCTATAAGTTCACAAAAATGAGAATTAAGTGGCAACTTACATGCCATCATGATTTCCCAATGGTTCATCATATTGAACTCCAACCCAGAAACCAGGTGCCAGTGATTCTGCCCGACCCACAAATTTTACCACACCTCTTTTCTCCCCCGGTTCAACTTCGCATCTATCTCCAACCTTAGTTATAATAAAAATGAAGAATGAGAAGAAAAAAAAAGTTGAAAAAGGAAGAATGAGAAAAACATAAGTTCAAATTTGCATGGTCCATTCATGTGCTTTGTACGTTACACTATTTTTTTAATTTTTATAAGTTTTGTACATTACCTGTTGTTCTTGACACAATTGATGAATTAATCACTCAATCTAATTATTGTCACTTTTTTCCTTTTCGATATGTCCAATAATAAACAAAAAAGAAAATATAAATCAGTACACACAAGAATTTGACTACCCTAAAATATTCCTATATTTTTTGTTAGAAATAGAATAAAGCACCAAACAAGGATTAGTTTGGAAAGTAATAATCTTTTTTTACTGGAAATGGAATGATAAATGATGCCCCCTTAAAGTTGGAATTTACAAAAAGGGACAAGTGAAATGTGACGGAAGGTCTATTAATGACGATTGCACATAAACACACAAAAAGAAAGAAGCATTCATGTAACTGAAGTTACTGAACCTTCAAATGCTATATCTTTTACCATTTGCCTTTCTTCCAAAGCTAAGAATCCAGCCACAATAATAGGATCAATCTGTCAAAAAGCTTAGCCAACTTCTTTTGCTCTATGCTACAAATTTCTAAGAGACAAGGCTAATTATCTTTTACAGAAGTGTGGAATACACACTCATACAAATTGGAGTCTTCTCCAGTTTGTATAAAATAAAATTTCAAATAATTAATAGGAAGAAAAGTTATCTCATGGATTATTTGAAGCATTATTTGTTTTCAGGGGAAATCGAATTATTATTAAAAAAAAATGATGCTAATAACCTCTAAAAGGAAATGCATATGACAAAAATCAATAACCATAAATTCTTTCTTTCATCTTTATGTTTTATATCCTATTTTATCACCCATAAAGATTACTTCTTTAACATTCAACACCACTTCAGCTAATACCTTTTAGACTATTAAGGTAGGGACTTTGCCCCATACCGGCTTTGAACCCAAGCTCACCCATGGGAAAGTCAGGCGGCTGCTGAGCCAAGAGCCTCTTGTCATCATTTCAGCTAATACCAATTTCCTTTAATGAACTAAATCTTCATTATTACATTTCAGTGGTTACAGAATAGCCAGTTGAGGGAAAAAAGAGGTAATAAACACAAGCATACAAACACACATGCTTACAACTAACCTTGATATTGGCACAGAGATCTTCCATGTAGTTGTCTGGTTTCTGTAAACAAATGTCTAGTTAATGTGAATAACAATAGCACAATGCTTACAATAAACACAAGTTTGTTAATTTGAAAAGAGAGACTTTAACATAATGCAATGCTATCCTTACCACCAAAGTAAAGAGATCAAACACACATGAACTTACCTTGTTCCCAAGAGCTGATGGATTTTGAGAGGCCAATCTTCCCTTAAATTTTCTAAAAGTGCCTGAAACAGACAAAATATATAAAATGTATAAAAATAAGAGAATTTTAAATTATTTAAATCTATTACATGATTTCAAGTTTTTAACTTTACTAATTCCCCATTGAACATAGTAAATAAGTATTTTCACCCAAATGCTTTTTCCCTTCAAACAAAAAGAATTAGCTTTCTTGAAAACTTTACCATCACGTTTCTCATAAGCTTCTTCTGAAATCGAGTATTTCTCCACCAGTGAAGTGTCTTCCAGCCAACCACCAGATGTTACTGATGAAGGGTCGAGATCTATAATATGTACGCGGTACCTTTTAACAAACAAAAGCCAGTCAATCAGTAAACCAAGGAACCATCACTTTGCCAATAATAAAGACAAAACCAACAATGGTTCTGCTCTTCACAATGCACAACATGAAAAGGAAAAAAAAAAAAATCATTACAGGATAGCAAAGCATAAATCTTGATCAAACTCACTTTGCAACTCTTGATTTCCCAAATTATGCCAAAACAACATAAAAAGGTCGTACTCAGTACCCAAATCTCCCACTTTTATGGGGTCTGGGAGAGGTGATTGATAGGCAGTCTTACCCCCAATATCGTTATGCCAAAACAACGTAATGAAAGCAATATTCATATAGTTGGGTGAGTTTCGAAAGCACTTAACACCAGCTAGAAGTCACAAAATGAAACACATACATAGTTACATACATACATTCACACAACTGGGGTTCAATGACATAATAAATTAATGACCTTTCTCTAGACAAAACATAACATAAACCACATTGAGCTAAAGATGTTTCTTAAGCTTTCAACAACAATAAAAAAGCAACTTTTAAAAAGGGAATGAAATGGGTATACCCATTAAGCGGAGAATAGAAACCAAGAGGCCTGGAATTGTCAGACAAGTCGGAAAGTTTGGTGTTGGTATCGTCATAAAGCTCAAGGCACATAGAATTAACAGAAGTCCCACATTTTTTCCAGAGCTTTTCTTTGACGGAATCCACTGTGGACTGAGAGAGAGACACAAAAAGTTTTCAAATTTATGTTTGATATATGAAAAAAATATAGGAGGTTTGTTTGTAAGATCGGTACCTGAAGTGAGAAGCGAATGTCAGCGGAGAAGGTCTTGAGGTTGGCGTGGGTAACACGCAATAGCACGGAATCGTCCCCTTCGATCTGTAGCCGATTAGCAGCCATTGCTATTGCTTTATCTTCTAGACAGTACAACGCACTACACACTTCACAACTGAAAGCCCTTCCCCAATGCCCACCTAAAATGAAATGGACGCGTCCCTTCTCTCTCTCCTTTCTTCCCTGTGAAAAGTACCTTTTGTTCTTCACATTTATTTGCAGATTGTCTTTTTTGTTTTTGTTTTTTAAGCCATTTGCCAAATTTTATCTTTTTATATATTAATTATTTAAATAAGGGTAAATGGTAAAAATAAAATACAGTTAGTTTGGTTAATGTCAGACAAGTTAAAGACTTTTAAAAAATGGCTAACTTGATCACTCTTATGAGAAATACAGTATTAAGGTTCAAGTTGGGTCTAGGGATGAGGCACTCTTATGGAATTCCTCCCTATAATAACTTAGTGTGCGTGGAGTGGGAGACTACATACACTCGAGAAAATAATCAATTACTTGAAAAGGTTTGAACAGTTTCGTTTATTAAAAAAAAAAAAGTTCGGTTTAAGAATCAAGTTAGTAATTTAAAAAAATCATGAACCTATCTGGTATTAACCCAAACCTTCTAACCTAAGAGGAGGTGTTAACTAAATAAACATGTTTTGAAGGTAGTTTTTTTAATAGATATTCAAAACACTTTATTTATATATATATATATATATTTATATATACTATATTCCCAAATAATCTCAGTATCAATTTAAAATGTATTTTTTTAACAAATATATTAGACATCATAAAGTTAAACTTATGTGGCGTTGGATTGTTCTTTATTACATATTCCATCGGTATGGATTAGTTATGTTTTTCTTACAATAAGTGGGGTAAAGTGATTTAAATCTGCTCATAAAAAAAAAGTGATTTAAATCTAAATTTTCTCCGTAAAAACTAGGAGATGCCACTAAGACACAGATTCATAGATTGAATCTAATTCCATCTTTATGTTGTGCTTTCATGTAGAATCAAACTATTAAGATAAATGATATGTCTACAACATTTTTACAACAAATTCTAAGTGGCAAGTTGTTACTGGTTGTTATTGTTGGGGCAAAAATGTAATCTTAGTGTTAGGTTCAAATTTGAACCAATAATAACTAACCACCTATGATTTGTTGTAAAAATGTTGTGGACGTAGCACCTCTCAACTATTAAAGTTGGAGTTTTTTCTTATTTTAATAAACAATGCATTTACTCTGTTTATATATAATGATAAAAACTGTGCATTTATTCAAAAAATTGTAGTATCAAATGCATGTACTCAATATTAAGACATTAAAATTATGTATTAAAAAAAACATCATTAAAAATATTTAGTATACTAGCAAATGCCATTATTGAGTATTCGTAAGGCGAGCCGATTTTTGTAAGTATTGAATGCTTAGGTTTGAATTAACAACAAATGAAAATGTTCAAGCTTGTCTTGAGCATAAACCAAGCTTGTTGAGCTTGAGCTCGTCAAAAGGTTCAAAAGCTTGAGCTTAGCTTGTTTCATTAGTCAAGTCGATCTCAAGTTCAAACTCAAGCTCAATATCAAGTTCTTGAATTCGATATCCAAAACAAATACATTATCAAGCTCATTTAGTTTGGAATATAGGTCCGAACTTTCAATTAATTAAAGGCTTAGTAAAATAAAGTTTATTTTTCAAGCTCATTTCAAGCTTATTACCAAGTCTATGAATTAATCTAAGCTTGGCTTGTATTTTATCAAACACTATTGTTCATCACAAATCTGTTCATGAACAATATTTTATCAAGCTCTATTGGTCACGAATTTGTTCAAGCTCAAACTTGACTTGTTTATAAACAAACAAAAATAAACGAATTTTTTATATAACTAAGTTATGAATGACATGATTTATTTACACCCTATATATCTCACAGGGCAAATGAGAAAAATCTTGTCTTGTTTTGTGTCACCCACAAGGGACACAAAAACATTGTGCTCTTCCCACTAAAACCCAAAAAAAAAAACCCCACGTAATACTCACCAAGCCCTAGTCTCTAGATGTACCAACCTTAAAATGGCGACTCTGTACATTCATCGCCAATCAGTACCCCACCAACTTCGAAGTTCAAACACATAACTAGCATTTCTCTTACATTAGCAAAGCCCAAACCACATAACTTATTAGAAATAAAAACCCTCCATAACTCCTCTTCAATTTTCATGGCTTCCACCTCTTCATTCTCTATCACCCCATGCTTTTTCCGCTCCACGGATTTCAACGATCACGTAAGCTACCCCTCCCCACTCATTCTTTTTCTGCATTACTCTATGTTTGGTTACCGAGAAAATGCCCGAAAATTTAGTATGAGGAAACTAAGAGGACTGAGGAATAGTGGCCAGAATTTGATTTGATTGCTTCTTCTTTTATTTATTTATTTTTATTGCTATTTAGATGGATAAGCAGAGGGTTAGAGTTTTTGTTCCATAATTATAATTGTTTTGATTGTTGACTGTACTATATTAGAACTTGTTTTGTGTCTTACTCTCTGTTTGCTTCCCGAGAAAATGCCGGAAAAAAGTTTCCATTTTGTGCTGAGATTGTCGTTTTTTAGAAAATTTAACATGAGGAAACTAAGAGGACCGAGGAATGGTAGTCAGAATTTGATTTGATTGTTCTTTTTTCTTTTTCTTTTTTTCGGCTATTTTAATGGATAAGCAGAGGTTTAGGATTTTTGTTCCATAATTATGATTGATTTGATTGTTGACTGTACTATTTTAGAACTTGTTTTGTGTGTTTCTCTCTGTTTGGTTCCCCAGAAAATGCAGGAAAAAAGTTTCAATTTTGTGCTGATATTGCCGTGTTTGAGAAAACTTAAAATGAGGAAACTAAGAGGACTGAGGAATAGTAGCCAGAATTTGATTTGATTACTTTTTATCATATTTCTTATTCTTGCTATTTAGATGGATAAGCAGAGGGTTGGGGTTTTTGTTCCATAATTATGATTGATTTGATTGTTGACAGTACTATTTTAGAACTTGTTTTGTGTGTTACTCTGTTTGGTTCCCCAGAAAATGCGGGAAAAATTTTCCATTTTGTGCTGAGATTGTCGTGTTTGAGAAAATTTAACATGAGGAAATAAGAGGCCTGAGGAATAGTAGTAAGAACTTGTTTTGATTTAATTTAATTTTTTTTTTGTTTCTTGCTATTCAGATGGATAAGCAGAGGTTTAGGGTTTTTGTTCAATAATTAAGATTGTTTTGATTTTTAACTGTACTATTTTAGAACTTTTTTTTGTGTGTTACTCTTTGATTGGTTCCCCAGAAAATGCAGGAAAAGACTAGGAAATGACAAGAAAGTTTTCCATTTTATCATGGTATTGGTGTGGTTGAGAAAATTTAATATGAGGAAACTGAGAAATGTTGAGGAATAGCGGATTGTTTTGTGTGTTACTCTCTGTTTGAATTTTATGCATTGGCTGAAACTTAAATACAGCTATTTGGGTGCAGTACATTAAGTTTCCGAATTAAATTTAAATGCGTGGTTGCATTGACCATTGAAGCACAAAAAGTGTTATCTTTTCTAAGAAAAATTAAATCCAATGCAATTATGTGTTTGAACTTAATTGGGATCCTAATATACTGCACCTAAGTCTTACTCTTATGCGTTTTGGTTATGATGATTGATTGTTGTTTGTCTTTGATTAGAAGAGTGAATGTTCAGTTTGGTTGCTGAGAAATTGTGGGAAAGCAGAGAAATTTTTGACATTTTTGAGAGTTGGGGTATACACTAAAACATCATTCATGTTCAATTGGTTCTCTAAAAACTTATTTGTGCAGCATTACTCTGTGTCTGGTTCCCTAAAAAAAAGTAGAAAAGAAAAAGGATATTTTTTCTTTCCATTTTTATACTGAGGTTGTCTTGGTTTGGGAAATTTAATATGAGGAAATAAAGAGGTCTGAGAAATAGCAGTCAGACTTTGATTTTTTATTTGTATTTTTCTTTTTAGGTGGATGAATGGAGGGTTAGGGTTTCATGCTTTATAATTCTGATTGTTGATTGTTATTTGTCTTTGATGGAAGAATGGATGTTCTCTTTGGTCGTTGAGAATGTGTGGGAAAGCAGATCCATAAACACTTTTAAGATTTTTTTTTGGCCAGGGGGGGGGGGGAATTGTTACGCTATAAAATCCATGCTCAGTTGGAGACGAAAACATTATTTTGCTCATTGACGGTGCATTTTTTATTTATTAGAAATTATTGCAACTTGAACTTTAAGTTCTATAAATTTGTTGAGTTCTTGCTAATCACTATTCTGGGTGATTTTTCCCTTTGGTTGTAGAGAAAATGTTGGAAAAGAAAACAGCAAAAATGTTTGGAGGTTTTATAATTTTGGTTGTGGAAATGGAGAAAACTTTAACTGTAAAATTATTTTTTTGAAAAATTAAAAAATAGAGAAGAAAAGGTTGGTATTTTTATTAATTTTTTCCATCCCTTCATGTTGTTTTCTTTAATTTTCAGGAAGGTCTTTTTTGTTTTGATTCTAATTCTGATTGGTGGTTGCTCAGGATTTAACTGCAAGGAATTTCTTGCCAAGCTTTGGGTTCAAAAAGAATACCAATTTTAAGGGAAACCAGTTGTTAGTTGGGAAGTCATTTAAATTGAATTGCTCGGTAGACAGAGAAATGGATGTCAGCACATCTGCCTTGGTTGATGGTGTTGCAGAGTGCTTAAATGGTATGTGTGGTTGTCATATTGTGGCAATAAAGATATATGATTTTGTTAATTCTATCCAAATTTATGGGTTTTCATCGTATTTGTGGTTAATTTGTTTTGTTGGTTGCAGAAATGGAGGTGAAGGAGCCAAGTATTTCAACAATGGTACTGAATTTTGAGAATAAGTTTGATCCTTATGAAGCAATGAGTACCCCACTATACCAAACAGCTACCTTTAAGCAGGTAATACTTGAGAAATTCTTGCTAATTTTTGTGAATTTGTTTGTTTATTTTATTCAAGAGAGACAGTTATGAGTTTGACTCATTTAAGAAGTTAAATGCGGGGCCAAACTGTGATTACTTAACTTTTTTTGATAATGTGATATCTTTAATTATATTTATTAAAAAACTTTTGGATTTGAACCCTTTTGGGAGAAAAGTTGGGTGGGGGGGGGGTAGGGTTGTATGAAGGACTATTGATGTCATTAACATTTCTTTATTTCAAGCTATTGAGCAATGTTTTTGCTTTAAGGCACAGTGGGTGCTTACGGAAGCAAAAGGTTGGAGATATGAGATATCTGCTTAATTAGTGAAAGGGGAACTGGTGATTTCATCAAATGGTTTAAGTAAGGTGATGGGCGACCTTGCACACTCTCCATTTTGTGTCATCTAGTCTAACTAGCTTGTACCCTTGAAATTGTATTTGTTGTTCATCTTAAGGAGGTTTTCTTGTCCTTTCTCATCTAATTTCTTTTCTTCTCCTAGCACGCTTGAATTTTTTAGAGGGTGAGGAAAGGTTGGTTTATATGATTTTTTTTTTTTTTTTAATAAGTAAATTGATTTATATGATGTTCTAAGCATGTATTGTAACTCTCCCTTTTAAATCTATGTTACATTTTTCATTACTTCTTTGTTGATTCCTTTTCGTTTTCTTTTTTGCTTCTACTTTTCCAAATTCATACCCAATCAAAGTTGTCAGTGTTTTAAAGCTTAAGGATTTTTCTAATTGGACATAATTCAATTGTTGCCCAAACCTTTTTTTTTCCTTCAAATTTTAAAGGTCTCATTTTCCACCCTTTTATATTAGAGTGTTGGATGTTTAGATCACAAAAATATGTGTACTTTTTCAGATGGACTGAACAAAGACTGTTGTGATAATTACTAATTCACTGTTGGCTGTAAATTACAATCATCTTGTAGTTTGTGCCACCTTTTTGGCAGGCATGCACCTGTGATTGTGCTTGACACATACACACACACACAAGGATTCTGCCTGTAAATTTGTATTAATTATAAAACATGAGTTTTTGAACCCATCTTTACTTTGGATGTCTATATATCATATGAGAAAATGTGCTTATTGGTCATCACACCTATGCATTTATCTACCTTTTATAATATCTGGATTGCCTCAACTATTTTTCTGTCTCAAATGGTCTTTAATACTCTGTTATGCAGCCTTCGGCAACAGAAAATGGCCCCTATGACTATACCAGAAGTGGAAATCCTACACGGGATGCTCTAGAAAGGTGAGATTTTTTGTTTGGTGTACAAATGCAGTTGAATCAGCTCTCTCAATTTATTTTGTGCCTTTTCTATTTTATTTCTGATAAGCTTCACCTCTCTGTATTCTCAGCCTTCTAGCAAAGCTTGATAAAGCAGATCGAGCATTTTGCTTTACTAGTGGAATGGCTGCTTTGGCTGCTGTTTCTCATCTTGTCGGAACTGGTGCTTCCCACTGTCATTAATATTTAGTATTTAATTTTCTTGGTATACATGTATTAGATTCTCAAATTAACGTTCAGTGCTGTCAAATTAACTGGATTGATGTCCATTGGGTTTGTAAAATCCTTGCTGATTGTCAAATTGTTGGCTGCCTGATTTTATTATTATTTTATTATTATATTTATTGCTAACAGTGTTTTTTTAGGTGAGGAAATTGTTGCTGGAGATGACCTGTATGGTGGTACTGATCGTTTGCTGTCAAAAATCATTCCTAAAAAAGGAATAGTGGTGAAGTTAGTATTCCTTTCTCTTTTCTTCATATTAATTCAGCTACAACTGATATTGAACATTATAACTCACTGCTTACAATGTGCAGGCGAGTGAATACAAGTGATTTGGATGAGGTTGCATCTGCCATTGGGCCCTGGACAAAGCTTGTGTGGCTGGAGACTCCGACCAACCCTCGACAGCAAATATCTGATATAAGAGTATGATTTCTTGGATCTAAAATTCTGAAAGTAGGTTATTGACTACTATTTTTGGTTTATTTAATACTGGGACAAGATCGTAGCCAATGAAGACAATAAAATTGTACGACTATTAATCTGCCAAGATTCTGTGTAATAGCTAATGTGTGTTCCTGGTAACAGTGCTTGAATAGGTGGTCAAGGTACCAAGGGACATTGACTTTAAATGGGCTTATTATTTTTGTAATGGTTGTATGCCGCATCCCTCTCACATTGGAGTGGACCCCACAAGTGTGGGACCCACTCCCATGTGAGAGAGGATGTTGCATGTAACCATTGCACATAATACCACCTTCTTACGCTACTTATCAAAAAAAAAATACCACCTCCTTTAAATAGGGTCTTTGCCACAAAGTTTCTACCACTTGAGTCTTGACTGGTTGTGATAAGACTAAGGATGCATGGTGCTTCCATTTTTCCTGGTTTGTGTTTCTTTAAGCTCTTAAGGGATTCTGTATTTCTGGATTTAGATTTTATAAGATCCGAAGAAACAAGATAAAAACATTGACTCTGGTAAGTTTACCACATTGTTCTACTTATCAAAAAAAAAAAAAGTTTACCACATTGTTCTAATAAATAGTTATTCAGTTTGATTTTTTGGATGATTGAATCTAAGATTTGATCTCATAGTTGGTTATTCCATGTTTTTTGCTTTGTTCTATATTTCATGTATAAGATATTTTGAGTTTGAGAGGCTAGAATCTAAGAATTCAGATTCAGGGCTTGAAAGGTAAAGAATGTTGCAGATTGTGAACATTGGATGCTTCTTTGTCTCATTGTTGGCTGCATCTCTGTGTCATTTTATTTTGTTGGATAAGAAATGTAGCTTATGATCTTTCAAAGGATGATATGATAGGCTTATAATTGTGAATGAGAATCCTCATCAGATTTACTAAGCTTTTGACGGGGAAATAACATACAATCCCTTTAAAGCTCAATATTACTGGACTTTTTATTCAGTAAAGCCTTGCCTAGCTAGAACTTCATGTAACATCAAAGAGAACCATGGATTCATGCTAGCCATCCAGATGGTTCTTGGTAAAAATTGGGTATAAACTAAATCACCAGGTAATAAGAGTAAATAGTCTGCGACACCAAGGCTTGGAGGCCATTGAAACCATTTTAATCTAGAGAGTTGAATGGGTCTATTGGTATACCAGTAACTGGGCTAGAAATTTATTTGATTCCCTGTTTTACACCAAAAATGCTCTTTGGCCTGCTGACTAGTCTTTCAGCTTGGTGTAGTCCTCGTATCTCATATGTCTGTGGACTTCATCAATCTATCAACTTGCATCAAATTTCCTTCTAAAGAAAACTCTCTTTGCAAAGCCACCGATATTATTTTCTTTGAAGGGCTGCTTTAACACTTACAAGGATATAACAGATACTTGCCTGTTTTAGAAGTGGGGTTGGTTTCTTGATTAATTAGTTGATCCTAGACTCAACCTTCTTTTCTAATAAAAAAGCTCATTCTATATTTCCATCTTTCTTGGATATAGGTGTTTTGAGTTTATAATTGAAACTTAAAATGGGGATATTAGAGGAGCTTTTGGTCAAGGTGGCATCTACCCTTCACAACTTATTTTGACTCTTTTTAATTTTGAGGTTGATATTCTTGTGCATAAAAAAGCCCTATGGAATTAGACATTTGCGTTCTTGGAGTTGATGTAAGGTGATAATAGTGATAATTGTTGTTATAGGCATATAGGAATAAATGGTTTTCACTTATATATATTAAAGAAAAATGATTTTTGCCTTCCATAAGATACGAAATGAAGAAATTTGTTTAAAGACAGGAGTGGCTTCTATCGAGGAAAAGACAATGGAGAGTTACTTGAGATGGCTTGGATGTGCAGAGGAGAGCGATAAATGCGCTAATGAGGAAGAGTGATTTGATTCAAGTCAATTGAACAAAAGGAGGTAGAGGAAGTCTAATATAACACTAGCAGATAGTAAAAAAGGCCATGTTACTTAAGGAGTTGATAGAGAGCATGATTTTGGATAGGATAGAATGGCAAAAAAAAAAAAAAAAAGTACATGTGGTCGACCCCAATTAGTCTGTTGAGGATCCATGTCAAGTAATGACCGAGTGTTCACAATATTCTTTTATGTGTGAGATATTTCATTGGCCAAGGACATATTATCAGTAAGCCTTTACATATTGCAGAGTGGTTCCTCAATTTTTATTATTATCAGTTTTTATTGCCTAATTAGTCATTACACATCTTAGGTTGACTTTACTTGACAGTGGTATTGCATTTGACATAGAACACCATTGCTGATAATGTAAAGAGATGCATCTGTAGCTATTTAAAATAATTGGATAAACTTTTACATTTCTTTGTAGCTGTGAATCTTTGTGCATAGTTGTTATGATTGGTTTCTTCATGTTTATATGATAAAATTTTCAGAATAGTATCCTTCTTTCTTTGGGCTGATAAAATCATATAGAAAGTCAGTACTTTCTAATGGAAAAATTCTTTTGTGTTGATCCGTTTCAGAAAATAGCAGAGATGGCTCATGCACATGGAGCTCTTCTGATGGTGGATAATAGTATAATGTCCCCTGTATTATCACAACCATTGACACTTGGAGCAGGTTATTAACCATCCACTATAGATGTAAAGTTGGGTTTTTTACAATTGTTAGATTTCTCCTTCTAATCTTCTATTTTTTAATTGGCCCTTCTCCCTTTTAGATATTGTTATGCATTCAGCTACAAAATTTATTGCTGGACATAGTGATCTCATGGCAGGTGTGCTTGCCGTGAATGGGGAAAGGTAATACCTCTTGCTCTGTGCTTTCAGATTGAACATATAGCATGCATCTTTGTAAGTTGTTTTATCTGCACTATTTAATTTTCATTTCAATTTGGTGCCTTATCCCAAAAAAGGAAAAAATAATTTGGTTTGTTGGAAAGTAATGAATCCATTTGGAAGTGAGCGATGAACTTGATGTTGATTAAAATAGCACGCTTTCATGCACTTAATGAACTGAACACCTTAAAAAGATAGTTCTTCAAAATTTTTTGAAGCTCTTCATGATGGCGGTCTGATGCAAGGTCCACTCAGTCAGTGAGTACTCAACTCCATGATAAAAAATAGCTTAAGAAAACATTGCTAATTGTTTATCTATGAATAGTATTGTCTAACATTGAGCACACCCTTTTTGCTGGTAGGAGTTGTTTTGTATGTCTTTGCTTATTGTGCTAATGCTGTTTAGATCTTGAGATTAATTTTGGAATAGAATTAATATAGTGGGTTACATTGATTCATTTAATGACTTATTGCTCTTTTCTTATAATTTCTTCCTCAATATTTTCTGGTTGATGTTTTATGCTGACTTGGTTGTTAGAGTGAGTTCTGGCTTCCCTATTTGTGGTCCTATGCATGTGAGTTGCATCTTTTTTTTTTTTTTTTGATAATTCAATAGTTACAATAGGGGAGGGGGGATTTGAACCCTGGATGTCTTTATTGGAAACACCAAGAGGTGCCAGATGAGCTATAAGGCTCTTGGCTCATCTATGTATATTTATGATGATTGAATTGACAATATGCAATCTGTTTGGCAATGGACAAACTGTAATGCAATATGTGGATTAAGGGAACTAGATTCAAATCTGGTCCTTTGACATCTTAATGTACTAGCAAATTGGGCTTTTAGTGGTAAACTATATGCATTGCCCACAGCAGAGCTTCGACCTCAAAAGCTTATTACAGTTACACACCTAAAATTATTAAATCATTAGGCTTATCTGCTACTTAACTTGTTAAGAACTGTGCATGTATTGTGGACGTAAAAAATGCATTCTTGAGAGGCTGTGGACCCTAGGTTCAACTTGAAAGTTTCCACTCAAGCTTTGACTCCTCTCTTTCTCTTGCTACAAGCTCCACTGTGAGATAAACCTTGTTTTAAACCTGGGTATTATGTGTGGTATTTTGTTATTTTTTTGCAGTCATTCTTCTCTTCTAATTTTTGCATGTTTGTTCTAGTGTAGGTAATTTGGAATTCATTCTTATCACATTTGCTTTTACAACTTCGCCACTGTTCTCATATTTTTCAGCTTGGCAAAAGAATTGTATTTCATACAAAATGCAGAAGGCTCTGGGTTAGCTCCATTTGACTGTTGGATCTGTTTACGGGGGATAAAAACAATGGCCTTACGAGTTGAGAAGCAACAGGTGCTATTTCAAACCTTATTTAAGTACCTCTTGTACCTTCCTTTCTAAATATTTTATCCAATGATATATGAAATTTTGTTTCTCATGTGGTATTTATTGGATTTCAGCATAATTTTATTTACTCAAATGCTTAGGGCATGTTTGGTACAAAAAATAAAAATACAGAAGGAATTGGAATTGCTATCCTAATCAGAATTCCTGGAAATATAATTGTTATTTCTATTCATTCTTGTTGCAGCATTGGAATAGAACCTATAATTAGAAAATTTTGTCTTTTTGATGGCTACAGAGTTAGCATTATTGATTTGAGACTTCTTGTTGAAAAGATTCGGTTGGGGTCTTTATCAATTCCTCTGCTTCTAGAATATAATATGATTTCGAATCTGGAATTTCATCATTATCATTTTTGTATTACATACTGCCTTTGTTCTTCTGCATTGTTTTTCTGTTGCAAGGATAGAAATATGCTAGTGGATTTTCCTATTGAAATTTGATGTTTTCGCTTCTTTGGCAGGATAATGCACAGAAAATTGCTGAGTTCCTTGCATCCCATCCACGAGTGAAGGAAGTTTACTATGCTGGTCTTCCTGATCATCCTGGACATGACTTACATTATTCTCAGGTACTGATAGATCTCTGAGATTAATACTGCAATACCAATACCTACTCCTGAAACTATTTATATGTTTACCTCTTCCAGGCAAAGGGTGCAGGGTCTGTGCTTAGCTTTTTGACGGGCTCACTGGCACTCTCAAAGCATATTGTGGAGACTACCAAATACTTCAGCATAACTGTTAGCTTTGGTAATCACTCTCCCACCTGAAGTTCCTGCAAGCCTTAACAGATAATAAAAATGAAAATTTTTGGTTTAACATCGGTTTCTCCAGGGTATCACATGGTTAAGAAAATTGATGGTAAAATTGAAGTGTTCCATCCATCCATCTTGAGTATATATTATGCAAAAAAAATCCAGATTTTTCTCTCCATACTGATTTTTCAGAAAATAACTAACCCAGGCACCAATTAAAAATCTACCCATTTATCTTCTCTCTCTCTCCCTCTCCCTAACTGTCACTTGGTGCGTCAGTACTATGTGCTTTGCATTGCACTTGTTTTGTATGTTATCTTGCATGAGACAGAATTATATTTGAAAGTTGGTTAAACTTGCTATTCCAAAAAATAAAAAAGGTTAACATTTATTTCCTTTTAAATTTGAAATTTTTTTACATTAATCTTTAGCATTGACAAAACTTTATAAATTTAGATTTAAGGAGATTGTGGACATCTCACTTTGGGAAAAAAAAATCATGTGGTTCTTTAACTACGTAGTTGGAACAATAATTTCTTTTTATCTTGAAGTATACAACTAAATGAGCAGTAGTGATTTCCCATGAAACCGACTTAAAACAGCCAATTTACGCATGTTTTTGTGCAGTACTAGTGGTATTGTACTTGTGTCGTTTTGTATCTTGTAGCTGGTAAGATATGGTTTAACGTGTGATATGTATTGTTACTCATGCAAAATCTATGATAAGGTACTACGGACTTTGGTCCTAATCAGATTCTGAATTAGATTTTTCTATGATCTTTGGTTGTGAATCTCTTGTGACATTATCTTGGTTGAAAATATACCTATATAAAAAAATAATTCTTGGGTAAAAATCAACATGGGATTTACTATTTCCATAAAACTAATATCGCCTGACCAATTATGAAGTTTGGATTTGATTTTCCGAAAATTTCTTAACCTCTGTAATTGTATCTATGTTTCATTCATAGGGAGTGTGAAGTCCCTCATAAGCATGCCCTGCTTTATGTCGCATGCAAGCATTCCAGCTGAAGTGCGTGAGGCCAGAGGTTTAACCGAAGATCTTGTTCGAATATCAGTGGGGATTGAGGGTGTAAATGATCTAATTGCTGATTTAGACAATGCTCTTAGAACTGGGCCTCTATAGGTGCTTTTGGATATCCAACCTTTAAGCACTTGGCTGCGACGATGACCTGAATCTGTTTCCAATTGTTAACATACGAATCATATGATTCGTGCTTAAAATTTATAATAGATTTGGGTGCATTATTATTCTTAGTCTGGACTGATCCTAAGAATATTTTTGAGGTTCTTTTGATATGTATTCATAGTTAAGAGAAAAATGCATTTTGGGCCAAATCAGCACCTTAGTTTATACGGTTGTAACTTGTAAACTTGTAAATGCTATTTTATGTGTTGGTCAAAGCCATCTTTGAGAGTAAATTTTGAGATTTATCCATGACTGCTATTTCCTCTAGTCTTAAAATCTCAAATTCCTCTGTGGGCCTAAAAAATGGTTTTTCTTTAATTTCATGAGCTGTTCATGGATTTAATCCAATCCTGAAATGTTGACCTAGGACGCATCGTCCTCTTCTGCAAGGCCTGTGTAATTGTGTATGCCTGTTCTCTTAGGCAGACAAGTGAAATTCAAATGATATTGATGCCAGAAGCGATTAAAATTGTTTGCATTGTTTCATTTGAGGTCAGTTTCTTGTAATAAATATGCCATTTTATAAGCCCTGAATCTCTCTTTTGTCATGAATGAAAGTGTTAATTGGCATATTACTGGCAAAGACGTCAATTTTGGTCTGGTGACTATTCGGTTTGTCTATTAGAAAAAAAATTTAAGTATTAAATATCCTGGTGTATCATTGATTCATTATATATATTTATATCAGTATTATAAAATAGATAGATCTAACTATTTATCAAGTCTATAATATATATAGTAAAAGTTATTAACACCATCCCATAAAAATAAAAAATAAAAAAAACACCATCATTTAATAATAATGAGGATTTTTTTCCCTTTTGTATTAATAGGTTTTGTTGGCATATCTAATTTATTGTATTGTAACTTATATATTTTATATACTTCACACCTACACTAATGGTAAGATTAAATAATTAACAAATATATAGTAAGAAAAGTTAAAAAAAAAAGAGAGAATAAGAAGGAGAGTAAAGGGTGGGAAGGGTAGCACACCTTTTGTTAATTAATGAATTTATTCCCTCCTTTGCCCAAAAAAAGGGTAAAATACAAAATCTACTTGTGAGATTCGGGTTAATGTCAAGTGCTACAAAAACTTTTCAAAAATATTCAATTTACACTCTAAGCATAAATGTTACTTAATACTGTTTGAAAATTTCCCTACTTTTGCTTCAATCTCCATCTTTGGCTATTATTTATCTATCATTAATTATCCAAACACTCCATTGTACATATAATTATCAATGAGATTTGTACAGTCAAGACAAGTAGTTGGAAGGAATCAGAAGACTTGGAGCATGAAAATTTCATATGGTATTGAATATTTGAACTTTGAACATCTCTATTGAAAATACCAAAATGTTGCAATTGATCTACAAAGCTCTTGGCACTAGTAAATTAATTTTTACTTTGTTTAGATATGTTTAATTGATTTAATTAATTGGTTAGTTCATATTTATGTGTGCTCTACAATGGTAAAATTACTTTGTAATAAGCAAACTTTAAACTATTGACCATTTAAGTTTCAAATCGGAGTATAGATTAGAATCTTCTAGAGTCCTTAGGGTAAATTTTTCAAATTTTATCTATTCATTTTAAAATAAATGAATTTAATTTTATCACATAATAATCATTAATTTAAATACACATGCAAATTGTGATAGTTAAGGTGTGTTTAAATTTGATAACATGGAAATAATTCAATTCACTTATTTTAAAATGGAGGGATATAATTATGAACTCCTATATAGAATTATCCTAAATCTTTATAGGATTTTAGTCACCATGACTAGTGAAAATGATTTTTCTTTCTTGTTTCTTACCACTACATTTACTATATGTATGGTTGGAGACTTGGAGGGAAGATAAAAGATAGAAAAATAATGAAGAGAAATATGAGGGAGGATAAGAAAAATAATTTGTTTGGTTGATAGAAATTAAGGGAGTAAAAAGAAAATGGAGGGAATGATTTTTCCTTGGACCTACCATTTTTCTTTCCTCGTAAATTGAAAGGAAATAAAAGAGAAGAGAGAGTTGCACATGGGATCACATCATAATCCATTTCCTTCTTTACACCCTAGTTATACACTTACTTATTGTGTACCAATCACAACTTGGTTGCATTGTCCTATAAGACACAAACAATGTTAGATATTCCTAGAAAAAATAAATTCAAATTAATCAAGTGTTTGAATTCAATTGAAAATTTTAATGTAGGAAAATTATTAGTTTACATTGTATTATCAATATAAGATTTACATTACAAATTAAAAAAATGTGTACATATTTGCAAAAAATGTACAATATTGAACACATTTATTTTTTTACAATCTTACGTTTATAGTACAATATAAACCAATACTTATCATTTAATGTATTGTGTAGGGACTGGGTCTGAGCATTTCTACCATGGGATGAGTTGACTCAGGCCCAACTAGCCCAATACAATAAATTTGTAGAGAATGGGTTTAAGAATTAGGTTTTAGTGAGGATAATAATGAATGAACATGATTATGGGTAAGCTAAGTAACAAGAAAATGAGTTTTAAGTATGAAATTCTGTCCTGGGCACTTGTCCGAGGAACTCTTTGTTCTTCTCATTGCCTCTTCAGTACTTGGTTACAAGGTTTACAAAGATGATACCAGCTGCTACAGTGTTTTCTACTCCCAACTTCCCATCTTCTTTTTTGGAGAATTCCTTACATTATATATCCCTTTTTAGTTGATCTTGGCCCTCCATTTGTTGATCATGCAGGTCATTACTTGAGTGCTTGTCCCATCAGCCGTCGTCTCAATCCTTCTGTGAGTTGCAGCAACCAAAGCAACACTGTTCATGGGTCATTTCCTCATTAATGTGGCCAGAACGTTAGTTGTGGGCATTTAATGTGGAGGTGACAGTTTCTCCTTGAATCGCTCCTCCACCAAGCTCCCATGGCTGACCCACTGTACTCGTCCTGTTTCTTGAGATGCTCTACGAGGCTGCCCTTGATGGCGTGCTGCTCTTCCCCTCTATGATCTCGGTTTGCCGAGGATAATATTGTCCTCGGCGATGCTCTTTCGCAATTTGGACTTTCTCCGTTCGTCTTCGGACATTTCTTCTTCATCAGCGTGGGCCTTGGGCTTAGTATAAAGTGGGCCGGGGTGGCCAAATTCTTTGACCCCACATATTGCATAAAAGGAATTCAGAATAATGGGCATTTGCCCCTAATTTACAAACTATGCCATAAAATACTATGGTTTAAAAATGTCCCTATTTTTGAAACTCTATTTTAATAAAATCGAGTTTCATTTGTAACTCAACATTAGCAATGTCGAGTTCTATGCATATTTTGCCACTTAAATTTTTTTGAAAATTTAAGTGCAACTTGACATTGATAAATGTTGAGTTCTACTTAAAAATATACATAAAATTCGTTTTTGAAAAAATTGAATTTTACACAAAACTTGATTTTTTTTTTAAATCGAGTTTAAAAAATAGGAGCATTTTGTTAAATAGTTTTCAAATATTTACTACATAATTTACAAATTAGAGACAAATTTCCATTTTTCCCCCCAAGGAATTTTACCTGAGGATCAAGCTGTGTTCATATATTTATAGAGAATATAATACTACCTTTATCTTTCCTTTCTTTATCTTCTGGGTCCCTCTGTTTTGCCAAATATAGCGTTGTATTATTCGAAGACGCATGCATGAGGGATAAGTGGAAAAAGCGCCTACTGGCCGACACTGACAAAACAGTCTGCCTTTCGTCCCTTCATTATCACACCATAATATGGGTCCCGCGCATCGATGCTGATATTCGCAATAATAAAGGCGTGGCTAATCTGCTGTTCATCTGCAAAATGTTACTAAAAGATATGGAGGTTTCAGTGTTAGAACATGTGCATTAGCCACTCCGCAAAGCTGCTCATATGGGTTGTGTGGGAGCTAGGCCAGACCAATTATTGTTTCAAAAAATTCTTATTATACACTTCTTAGAACATCGCCATCAGTATGTGTAAAGTTGTGCAATATGAAAAAAATAATTAATTTTACACATTTTGAGCAAAAAAAACCCATATAAGTGGGTGTAAAATTGTGCATAAATGCACAATTACTATAGTAACCGTGCATATATGCACTGTTACTATAGCATGTGCATTTATTATTTTATTAATTTCTTCTCTTTCCTTCTCTCCTTGTCTCTGGGTTTCGATCACTCTCACCTCACTCTCAATTTCTTCATTTGATCAAATCATTCCTCTATTGCCGCCGATCATCAAACCACGCCGATCATCAAACCATGCCGATCAAATCATTAATGGGTTTCGGGTTGGGTGGGTGATGATTTGGCTTGACTGGGTTTCGGGTTGGGTGGGTGATGAATGGGTTTGGGATTGAATGGGTTTCGTTGCGACAGTTGCGGCAATGTCCAATTCGTGTCGTGCATGAACTGCAATGGGAGTAGGAAGGTGTTTGATAGGGAAGAAGATAGAGTCCATAGATGCTTGGAATGCAATGAAAATGGTTTGATTCGGTGCCCGAATTGTAGTTCTTGAAAAATGTGAAAAATTGGATTTGGAATTGCATTGTTGTTGATAAATAAATGTGAAGAAGAAGAAAGAAAAAAAAAAAAAGGATTGATCTATTTTGGATTCAAAGTTTGGTCACTGGGTTGATGGGTGGGTTGATGGTGGTGGCTGGGTGGGTGTGGATTGATCTGAATATGAATATTTTATTTGAATAAATGTGTATAATAGACAAATTGATGTGGGTGTTTTGTAAAAATAGGAGTGTAAAATAGAAAAAGTAGGTTTTAGATGTGCAAAATGGAAATTTTTTTGCATCAACGGATGCAGTTGCTCTTATTGCATAGCACATTCTGTACCTACTGCGTTTTAAAATTGTGTTTTTTTTCTATAAATATTTTCAGTTAAAATTATAAAATTGTGTGAAGTACTGTTTTAAAAACACGATTTCATGAGTAACGTGGTAGTGTGTATAGTGAATGACTATCATCATTAACTTATTGTTTTACATCTCTATGTTGATCAGCAGTCTTCCTCTTAATAATTCCTATGATCTTATACACTTTCAACTTTAATAATCAGTGCGCTTATCATATTTCTACTATCTACTTCTACTAACTATATAAAAAGAGGCAATGCCTCTATCTACAGTAAACTTGGTTTAGTCAATTGGTGAGCAAAACTCACCATTTTTGTTTTTTTGTTTTTCAGCCAGCGTTTTTTTAATATTTATATGAGTTGTCATATGTATTGTTATATTGACACAACAAATTTCACAATAATTTCATAATTATTTAGGTGTCAATTTCTTATAGGTTGAAATCTATATATAAAAAGCGCCAATCCGTAAATAGTGCCACTTTGGTCTGTTCAAGTGGCACTGTAGCTACAGTAGCTACAGTGCTTTTTTTTTTTTTTTTTTTTGGTCATCCGTTTCGTTTGTGTGTTTTTTATATTTATTTTTTTTAATATTTATATCAGTTGGCATATATATTGTTATACTGACACAACAAATTTTACAATATTTTCACAATTATTGAGGTGTCAACTTCTTATAGGTTGAAATAAAGTAATAAAATATGAGACTATGACCAACCACAACTGAAAATAAATGTTTTGTGAAAATATTGTAAAATTTGTTGTTATCACAATATTTTCACAATTGTTGAGATCTTAGTTTCTTATAGATTAAATAAAAAAAAAAAAATGCTAAGTCCACAACATTTTCACATTAATTTCACAACAAATCATAAGTAAGCTACTATTGATGGATAAAAAAGTGACGTCAGTCATGAGTCCATTTTCAAATTAGTAACAACTTGCCAACTAGAATTTGTTATAAAACTTACCACGACTGAAAATAAAGGTATTGTGAGAACATTGTGACAATTTGTTATGTTCTTAGACTTCTTTTTTGGTTTAGTCAAATTTGGTGAGCAAAAATTCACTGTTTCATACACAATTTTCTTTTGTTGGTTTTTTGTTTGTAGTTTTTTTAATACATAGTTTAAAGTGGTTGTCCCAATTAAAAACCAATAACAATTTACTACCTAAAATTTGTTGTGAAAATGTTGTGGATGTAGCATTACTCTAAAATAAAATTATAAAATATCATATCAAGGCCCACCATAGCTAAAATAAAGGTATTGAGAAAATATCGTGACATTTATTGTGTTCCTTCCTCTTTTTTTTAGCCAATTTGTTCAGCCAAAATTCATAATTTTTCGAACAGTTTTCTTGGGCTGACATTTTTTTTAACACATTGTTTAAAGTAAAAAACACATAGTTTTACCAATAAAAAAGAATTATGGAAAAAAGTACTTCCCCCTTTATGTTTGGGGTAGTTTCATCCCCTCCAATTTTAAAGTTGAATAATTTCCTCCTTTATATTTTGTAGACAAGTATATAGTTCATACTGTTACTCTCTTAGTTAAACCCTAACAAAATCTTATAATTCCTAGAATATTTCATTGTGCAATAACTAAAATGCCTCATTAAATTTAATGTCCCAAAAATTTTCTTCATGTATTTTGAGTTTTATGTGTTAGTCATACTTAGAAAGTAAAAATGGTGATGTATGGTATTCTATTTGTTACCTAGAGAACACTAATTTATTAGTGGTTTAAATTTCTAGATTTATAATTTTATCTAATAGAAACTTCAATGATATATGTCTTTTTTTATTTGTTTTCTTTCTTAAAAAGGTGTTCATTAAAATTAAGTAAGCTAAGCATCGTAGTTAGGCTCATAAAATAAAATGATAAAGAAGGAAGTATGAATAACAAAATATTCATTGCAAATGGTTCTAGGTATTTAATTTGATAAAGAGTTTTAATTGTAGCATATGTCATCATTTATTGCAAATATTTAAATATTGTAATAATGTTTTATCAAACTTAGTTGTTAATTGTTGGAAGATGACGGCATTTGTTATCATTCTTAGTAGAGCTTTTTTTTTTTTTTTTTTTTTTTTTGTGAGTAGATACTATCTTTAGTAAATAGGTTTTAAGAAATGAAAAAGTATTTTCTATCAAATGATACTTATCAAAATCCAATAAACGAGAAACAATGTGCAAAAATAACTACCCACTAACACATGTTTTTCAATTGTTAGTGGGTTAGTTATATTTTGCTGACATGTCTCACACTTATTAGATTTTAATACTGTTGACATGGTATCATTTGATACCAAATAGTTTCTCCTAAGAAATTATCATGCTAAATTAGGGTTGTCCACGGGTCGGGCCGGGTCGGTTTTGGACTCAACCCGAACTCAACCCGCTGATGTCGGGTGGAGGGTGGAGGAACCCGGACTCAACCCGCCGAAAAAATCGGTCGAGTCGGTTTCGGGTGAGGGTGAACGTCGGTCGGGTCAGGCGGGTCGCCGAAATAAAGAAAGCATCAAAATCTGAAAAAAAAAAAAAGTTGCCGGAATCTGGAAAAACTCGCCGAGTTCTGGAAATATTTGCCGGATTCTGCATTTTCTCGCTAAAAATTGCTAGGATTTGGCCGGATCTCCTCGAATCTAAGCTTGACCTCGCCGGATCTACTCAAATCTAAGCTTGATATCGCCAGATCTCCTTGAATCTAAGCTTGATATCGCCGGATCTCCTCGAATCTAAGCTCGATCTTACCAAATACGGTCGAGATCTCGCCAGATCTCCTCGAATCTAAGCTTGATATTGCCGGAGTTGGCCAGATTTGTATATAACATCGGTCGGGTCGGGTGGCTTGGGTTTTGGAGAAGAAAACCACCACTCGACCCGCCGGCGTCGGGTCTTGGGCGCGGAAACCCGTAACCGATTGACAGGAGCGTCGGTTCGGGCTGAAATCGGGTGGAGATCGGGCGGTTTGGTCGGTCCGGCGAGTGTGGGTCGGGTCTGGACACCCCTATGCTAAATAACTAATCATATGTTAAATAACTATTCTAAATTTAAATACATAGTTTGATACTACTTCAAAAAAAAATTCTACTTAAATTTTCTCGCTCAAGGGGTAGCATGTGCAACCCTTACTAGTAGTGTAATGAAAAATTGCAATTATTGTGTCCTCTCAAAACAAATTAAAAAAATTTTGGTTTAAACTTTTTTTTTTGTCTTTTTAAGGTCATCTTCTTTTTGGTGGATTTAAAGAAAAAAAAATCATTTGAATAAAATCTTCTCTCCCAACGTGAGTATTTTTCTTTAGGATAAAATGCAAAAATTATCCTTCAGGTTGGGGTTAATTTATGTCAAAGTAGAATCCCAATTTGCTCCATAAAAACAAATGACACTTAATATTTTTTGAAAATTCTTCTACTCCTCAATCATTCTTTTCCATTTATCTACTACTATTAGAGAGAGTAGAAGACTTAAAAGAGTAGGAAACTTTCAAACAATGTTAAGTGTTTTTTGGATTTATGGAATAAATTGAATACTTTTGAAAGTTTTGGTAGTACTTGATATTAGCTCTACCCCAAGGGTGATTTTTGTATTTTACCATTTATTTATGCTCTATCAAGTATCAATTATGAATCATATAGTGTTCGTTTGGAGTCCGCTTATTTTGCTGAAACTGAAATTTTTTTGCTGAAAGTACTTTAAATAAAGGTAAATGCTAGCTGAAATAGTACAGTGAGACCCATGAATAGTACCAAAAAGTGTAATAGAACCCATGAATAGTAGTAAAAATAAGCTGAATAATCTATCAATTTTTTTTTTATAAAAGGAGAAGAAAAAATAGCATATATGACACTTAAAAAAAAAAAAAATTAAAGATCAAATCTATGACATTGACATGCTATATTTAAGCCTACCTCTTGGTATTTTCAATTGAGACATTCAAGATTCAAATTTCTCATACCCGGTTGTAACCATCATTTTATCCAAAAATAAAAATAAAAACAAAAAGACTAGGACTCAAGTTCTATTTCTTTCTTTTTTTCCTTAAAAAAAGAAAAAGAAAAGAAAAAGACAGGTTCTATCGGTAACTTTGAGTTTTTGCCTTAAATACCTTTTTTCCTCCATTACTACTGGAAATTGATGTGCAAATGAAGGGTCATATATCTTTCTTATTTCTTCTTTCTTCTTTTATTTATTTATTTATATTTATAGGAAGGGTCACATTTCTTGATAAAGCTGAGCACAGCGGAAGTGTATTCCAACAAGTTTTTTTTGAGAAAAAAACTTGGAATTCATCTTATTAAGAAAAATCGGCTAAATTAGCCTGATAAATTATAAATTTTATTATATACTTTTTTCTATAATTTATAAATTTTATTCTATGTAAATCTTATAAATGGAGATGTTGACTTTTTTCCCCTAAATCATCGAATTTTAAATACCAAATAAAAAGTTAATGAAAAAATTATTTATTATATTGATGTGATACCACATTAAATGTAATATTAATTTTTTTTAGTAAGATTAATAGCAACTTTAGCGTATATGTTGAGGCTGCCGATGGTGAACGAGATGGTGGTTGATGGAGGATCTAACTTTCAGACGTCGATCGGAATGGTTGTTAGCATATGTTATGAGATTTTGACATTGAACGACACTGCCACTCTATATACATAAACAATAAAAGGTAAAAACAATGGGGAAAGTGTTTCCCTGAGTTATATGATAGTTGTGTTGTATATGAAAGCAATGGCACGACAGTTGGATATGAAAGTAACTGTATATGAAAGTTCCAGTTCTCTTTCATCAGCCTTTTTCCTTTATCTTTTCAAAAGATGCAAACATTTCTCTCCTCAACCTAACACTGAAAATTGAGTGGTTCAGACATGCCAGAATTCTACAGATGACAGATCTTTATGCCAAAAACTTGGAGCTATCAGACTCTGCCCCTCTCACATGGGTCTTAATGTTTATTTATGCAACCCGCGTTGGGGGGCCATCACCTGAAGGAGAGAAGTCTATCTAGCAAACAAACCTAATAATTTTGTTGTGTTTGTAAACTTTGTCAGTAGTTTTCCATGTTGGAGTGGTCTCTTACACTATGTTTGACACGGTGGAAGGGAGGAAAGAGAAAAGAAAGGCGAAACACAACAACAATAGGAGCCAAGGGGTGACAAATTGGGTAATAACTCCTGCACACACTCACACCATTCACACACATTGTTTTTTTTTTTTTTTTTTAAATTTTTTTTTATATACTAAAATCTTGATTTCAAGTAACGATTTCAGCAAAAAAAAAAAAAAAAAGAGAAAGAAAGTATATAACTGGACTTGAATACTTAATTTGACTAACCAAAAACCTCAAATTTTACACTGGTACTCAATAACAAATTGACCCCAACAATCACTATGAATTCGATAATTCAATTGTAAAACAAACGAGCTCATCTTTTGACTTTTTAAATTCCGTCCTGCCCATAAAAGAAAGATTAAAATCAAAAATAAAATCACCTAGGTGAGAGATGAGTACTTTCTTTTGTTATTTTCAGAGAACTTTTACATAGAGAAAAATAATAAAGTTGAGAAACTGATATAACAGAATTAGATTTAAATCCATAAACTTGCTTTTAAATTAAATAGTGTCCAAATATGTTATATTAAGGCCCCAAGATGTCATCCAACACATCCATGATCGAGATATTTGCAATAGTTTATACTTTATATAAGCATGGCTATAGCATTTTAAAAACATATGGTTGTACAAATTACAAGTGCCATTATTTTGGGCAAAAATTGAGAATTATATTGTTGTAATAATATATTTTATCATATATTATTTTTTAATAATAATTATTTATATCTGCATTGTTTTGAAACTATATAAGAATATAAATCTCATTTAAAACATGGTTTTTTTGAGAAAAATTTAAAGCATGATTTTAAGTGTTGAAATCATGTTCCTAAAAGAAGATTAAAAAGAAAAAGAAGAACTATTGGTTAGATCCCCATATAACTTTTAAAAATGTCAATTTAAATAATTAAATTAGAAAGATATTATTTTCCAAATCTTGCCCTGTATTCAGGATACATGAATAAGTAAACTTGTTTGTCTTGTGCATTTCTTTTTTTGACAAATGCCTATATGTAACCTACTCGTTTTATATAAATATATGGACAAAGTTTAGCTATAAAATTGGTTGTAGTCTAAGACTACAATCTTACTTAATAAAATAAAAATTATTACATAATTTGAAAAAACTGTTGAATTGTATGTTTTTTATGCTCTCAATACATATGTCAAATTTTGTATCAATCGAATATTATTTACTATATGTTGTTTCTTAGAACAACATATTGGTAAATAAATAATATTCAAATTATCATTAAATAATCACATATCACATAAATTATAATTTACTATAAAATTAGAGAATAATAGAGAGATATTACCTCGATGATGCTTCAAAATTGAACTCATAACATTAGAAGCAAATTACCATCAATTCATATATGTTTTTAGATGGCGGGGTTGAGACGTGGATCATGTCACTGTCTTGAGATGATACACGCGTCTACGGGGTTTCTGGTGTAGTAGACTAAACATTGCTCGTTTCGCCCCCGGGATACAACAACCCAACCACCTTCGTTGATTATCTTTCAAGCCTACACCGCTTGTAGGATAGGAAGCTCTCAATAGTACATTCTTTTACCCAAAAATAGTGTAATAGGGATATATATTTTTTCAAGGGAAGAAAACAGACAAATAAAATTCTATCATAGTTTTCTATTACATGAAAAATATATATTAGGATAAAAAGTTGTTCTCCTATATATATATATTACCTAGCCGGACATAGATATATTTTTTGAGAAAGAGCCGGACATAGATATAGGGTTGTATATATAGAAAAGAAAAGTGCCATTAGTTATTACAAACCATGTTTAATGGCATTAACATTAGACATAACTTCTTTCCAATGTTTCCATATGTTATTTGACTCATCAAATCAATGATATAATACTAACGTTGATGTGCTTTGACTATCCTATAAATGGATAGTAAAAGGCAATTAAATTAAATTAAATACACGTAATATTTTTCTCAAAAAAAAAAAAAAAATACACGTAATATATATCAACGGCAACAAAATAGCTGTTCACCTTACAAAAACGTTTGACATTAACAAGCCAATTAAGGCAATGGTTAAAACCAATTAATTAAAATGAATAAATATTAAATCATATAATAAAATTACGTACTGTAATTTTTATAAACATTCCAACACTATATAATCTGCAAGCTTATTTATATATAAATATATATATATATATATTTATCTGTAAGCTTATATTTTATTCATAATTTTAAACTACAAAAACTTGCAATTTAAATAATTTATTGATGACATAGCTATTGATCTTTAATTTTCTAAAAATTTTGCAAGCATGGAGAATATAAGAAGAAGATGTAATCCAATGGTGGATTTGTCAAAATTCATCTCCAATAAAAAGATATTGAGTATGGTTGTAACCTTAGACTATAACCAATTTTGTAGCTAAACTAAACTTTGTCCTCTATATATATAGTGCGACAAAATTTAACTTCAAAATTGGTTGTAGTCTAAAACTATGATCTTATTCAATATCTTTTTATTGGAGGTGAATTTTGAAAAAACCACTATTAGATTACATTTTCTTCTTATATCTTATATGCTTGCAAAATTTCTAAAAAATTAAAGATCAATAACTATGTCATCAATAAATTGTTTAAATTGCAAGTTTTTGTAGTTTAAAATTATGTATAAAATATAAGCTTATAGATGATATAGTAAATAATATCCGATTGATACCAAATTTGACATTTGTATTAAGAGTATAAAGAACATACAATTCAACGGTTAGATTCTCAAAAAAAAAAAAAAAAAAATTCAACGGTTAGATTTTCAAAATATGTAATAATATTTATTTTATTAAGTAAGGTTGTAGCCTTAAGCTACAATCAATTTTGTAGTTAAATTTTGTAATTGTATCTACACACATATGTAAGCTAATTGTCACGTGTATTGTGTGTAAATGAGGGCGTGCAATAGAAATTTTGCTATATAATATAACAAAAAAGATATGCCATTTTAGAATTGCATTGAAGCAGTAAAAAATTCTTGTCCGTTGCAAGTTACAACAAGCAGTGATCATTGCCAGAGAACACGGTTTAGCAGATAAATATAATCGAAGTAACAACGACTGAAAGACTTGAAGTACACTACAAGGGGAATGAGATTTAGTTCCCATCTTGTTTTTTTTTCAGTCAGTTCTCAACAGAACAACTACTCTAATCCTCTTCTTCAGCAAATTCAGAATCCTCAGTGGCATGTTCACTTTAAGAGCTGATATTAAGTTGAAAATTTCAATATATAATAATTTCTAAAAAAGATAAAACGCCAAATCTATAACCACATCAATATTTATATTAAAAAAACTCATATGAACAAAAATTAATAAAATGAAAAGAAAAATCAACATCTTATTTTCTTTGCTCACACTTTCATGACAAACAAACACAGCAATAGAAAAAACAAATCTGTTTTGGGTTGAAAATCACAACTTCTCTTTACTTTGGCTGAAATTTCCGCCAGGATTTGAGAGTTTAATGACAAAAAATTCATCAAACTCACAGAAATTTCCACTGGGATTTGGATCTTCACCCAACCAAACATAATCCCCTTTAATGCTTTATCAAATAAATTTTTTATGTAGTTATTTTTTTTGAAAATAAGATCAAACTATACACATTTATTTAAAAAAAAAAAAAAAAAAACACACACACCTAACGTAACTATAATAAATTTCTGTGTAAGCCAATATATCATTAATAACTGTCCTTTTTTTTTTTTTTTTAATATGCATTACATCTCATAATTGAGCATTTTTTGTTAACTTTTTACCTGCCTTTAGGGCACTCATTAACAAGACCCATAATTAATTAATCTACATTCAATGAGAAACAAAACTTTTATTGTTTTCTAATTTACATTTCATTTTTATTCATATAAAATTTATGAAAAATTTTAGTAGCACAATTTATTTCACAACTTCTTTGCTGCAATTGTGATGTAGCATAGTGTGAGTGATGGAAAAAAAAATAGTGAGTCTATGTGTAATTGATAAGCAATCACTCTTAGTCTACCACGTCATAATTGTGACAAAAAATTATTAAATAATTTGTGGTTTTGAAACTACTCAAAACTTATTTAAAAAATTCATTTTTATATAATATATATTTTAATAAAAAATCATGTTAATAAATACCCTTAGGGCAAATTTTTTTTTTTTTTTGAGAAACAAACACACGTACACACATAAGGGAGATGGAAAGGAGTTCTAACACAAAAGCACACCGCAACTCCACTCAAAAGCCATAGTCCCTTAGGGCAGTTGTTAATAAATCATAATAAGAAAGTTTTGAGACTACTTTTATGATAAATATAAAAAATTATCAACAACATTTATTAATTTATCATTTTCCTAATAAAATGTTTCTAAAAATAGCTACTAAACCAATGTTCTTAGAGCATTGGTTAATCTTTTTTTTTTCTTTTAAATAAATATAACAGTGATGTTTTACTGGTAAGTAATAATAAAGTCATCCAGAAAGGAGTTTTACACATATAGTGTGAAACACAAGTATAAATGCTTGTGGAGGGTAAGGGTCGGGGTTCAAATTTTCAAGAGGAAGTTTCATACACATATACACTTAAATTAGACTAGAGTAAAAATTATATCTTGTATAAAAAAATAATAAAGTCATCCGTGCGGGTAGTCATTCTTAATTTTGCAGGTCCAACTACTCGGAACAGTGTTTTCATTTACATTTAATTTGTAGGTGGTTCTAAAAAAGAAAACATTTAATTTGTAGGTGACCTGTAACCATCATTCATTTACTTGTACCTATTTACAATAATTACAGCCCACTCAAAAAGGACGAGCTGTTAATGCGGTGAATTTCAGATTGTACAAGGGATGAGGCTGAGAAGAGAGTTGATCTGCCCTAAAGGCCCCAAGCCATGTGATCCGCACAGTATGCATGTTGTATTGAAAATGACAATATTTGGCACTTTCATTATCTTGATTTTTAAAGAAGAATCCTTTCCAAGTTAGTGTTTTTAAGAGCACTTTCATTACATTGATTTTTAAAATAAAAAATAATTGTGAGAATAGTATGGATAACTTCAAATTATAAAAGAAGAGGAAAATATGTACATTTTATTCGTGTATTTGTTAATTTTATTTTCTAATGAAGATACATTTCAGAAGAGTACTTCTAGAACCAAAATTGTTCCTACAATTCAGACGTGACAAATTGTAACTGATTGTTTGTTACTTTTATACGAACCCTTCACTTTTTTTCCACTATTTAGAGAATCAACCCTACCAGGGTTATGAAAAAGGTCATGGTACAAGAGTTGTGTCAACAAATAATTCTAGGAATACACTCAATCACACACCTGATTTCATAACAGTATATATGTACGATTGTAAGTGGTGGACACTTTCAACCCACTTTTGTTTACATGAATCCACTATTTTTAGTTGGGGCAAAAGTTAGGTACAGTACTTAGATGCTGTTCTTTAGGTTTCCCTTTTAAGATTTTGCCATGTAGATTTTTCCTTATGGAATGAAATTGTATTTTTTAATTAAGTAACCACATGGCTGAATCTTAAGAGGGGAACCTAAGGAACAGCACCTAAGGTACTATACCTAAGTTTTATCCTTTTAGTTGATCACTCACAATCGAATAAATCAACAACTTGTAAAAGCATTAGTACCCGGTCTAAAAATAAATAATTTTTTAACACACAAAAAATTCATTTTTGATATTTTAGCACATCATTTAATAATACACCATACATTACATATGTTATTTTAGCATAGCACCCATTAAAACAATTAAATAATTTAAACTGTTTTCACACTCAAAATTATAAACCTCAAGTTTCTCAAAAAAAAAAAAAAATATATATATATATATATATAAAAACCTCAAACAAACTCACAACCTAGAGCCATCGCCACAACCCAAAGCAAACCATAATAAAACTCACCAATAAAAAACACATAGAAACCACAATAATTTGATGCGGATTGGGCAGAAACCTGAGCAAATTGATGAGGTTTCGGCAACCCAAACCTGCGTGCAACGGCCTAAGAGAAGAGAGAGACTGTGAAAGAGTCAGAGAGTAAGAGAGAGGAAAGTGTTTTCTATGACTTCTATCATGAGAGAGAGAGAGAGAGAGAGAGAGAGAGAGAGAGAGAGTTGAAAAAAAGTAGTATTTTTGTAATTTTTTTTAAATACAACACTTTAATAATATTCTATACCTTTCTGAAAGATAAAATCTATGTACACAACAACAATATTATGGAAATCCATTTTTCACATCTAATTTTAGAGCATTAGTATCGAGTGTTCTAAAACTCTTTAAAATGCTATTTTAGCACACCCTCCCTCTTGTGTGCGAGCTACTTTTTTTAATTGAATGCTATAAAAGAAGTGTGTTGACTGTATTGTTAAATGGTTTATTAAAATAACAAAAATAATTTTTTGGAGTGCTAAAATATTTTTTTAACACATAATATGCTAATGGGTTTACTCTTGCCAATTTTTTTCATTTTCAATAAAAAAAAAATGCACGCTGAGCGTTGCCCCATTATTTTCAATTGTCAATTGTCAATTGTCCATTTTTTTTTTTTTTTTTTTTTTAGGTTTCCCACAGTGTATCCTCAAAACTTTTAACCAGAGACTAATCACTGTTCGCGACGGGTGGGCCCTAGTGGGGTAAATCACTAGCCCAGGAGGTTTTTTGCATACGTACACCCAGCTTCTCACAATACAGAGAATACAAAAACTTGGGTGATCAACATTCTTCTACATCCTCATCCACTTGTAGAATATGAACTTTTCTATATTAATAACTTGTTGCTTACAACTCCAAGAGGTTAGTTAAATGGTTCATAAGCTCTCAGGAGATTTTGCGTTTGAAATCACTTGTCAGTATTATGGAGTCACCTCTAAACAATTCTTTCCTGTAATAACCTAGTGTGTGTATGAGAGAGACTTGGGGACAACATATACCCAAGGAAATAATTAGATACTCGAAGAGGTCTGGATATACTTATTTATAAAAATAAAAATAAAAAAACTTGTTGCTTACCAAATGACTAAAATAATATAATACTACCACTTTTCCTTTTGAGTGGCTTGTAATTTAATATGAGAAAATTTAATTAATCCCTTAAGAGTATTGGTTTAAAAAATATTTTAAAAAATTTTAATGAAAAAGAAGTACTAATTAATTTTTTGTATAACTTTTTATATTTTCTATAAAAGTAGTCTAAAACCTTTCTTAAAGTAGCCAACAAATGTCCTAAGATTCCTGTTAACCGAATTAAATATTAATAGCTATGAATTATGACTATTAGGTACAAATTTTTTTTTTTGCGAGGAGGTACAAGTAAATCGAGTGATGGTCACAAGTCAACTACAAATTAATTGTAAATTAAAATACTGTCCTGAGTTGTTGGAGGTTGAACTGCAAATTGAAGAATGTAAATTAAAAGTTATCCCGATTTGGATCCGGTGCAATTACACTACAGCCACTCACATTAATTTTTATCACTTTAATTATTTTTTAATTTTTTTAATTTTTTTTTTTAATTTTTTTATTCAATGATTGAGATTAAAAGTTTCTTTTTTTAACTTTCAATTTCAACCGTGTCTTACTATTGCATCAAGTGCAATTTCCTAAATATTGCACCTGCTCTAAATCCCCGTCCGGGTACTCATTTTTAATTTTGCAGGTCCACAGTGTTTTAATTTACATTTGATTTGTGGGACCATCACTCATTTCCTTGTACCTAATGCCATAATTAAAACCCACTCAAAAGGACAAGTTATTAATGTGGTGATATTCAGATTGTAAAGGGATGAGGCCCAAAGGCCCCAAACCCAAACTATGTGATCTGCACAGTATGCATTTTGTATTGAAAATGAAAAAAATTTGGCAGTGGGAAAACCCACTACGCTTTACGGGATATCTTGTAATTGTTTTAATTAATACCAACACTTAATAATATTTTATCACTTTTTTTAAAAAGAAAATCTATGTACACAATTATGGATATCTATTTTTTTCGCACCTAAGAGTGTGTTTGGTTGGAGGGGTGAAAAAATAGGATGATAGAAAATGGTGGGAGGACAGAAAAGTTGGAGGATAGAAAATATTTTAATTTCCCTCATTTTTGTTTGGTTGGAAGTGAAAAAGTGGAGGGATGGAAAAAATGAGTTTGTATAAATTTACTCATATACCCTTGTTAAAAAATGATGCACAATTAAAATAAAAAAATGACAAGCAATTAAAAAAAAAAAAAACAATCACCCAAATTTATTAAACAATAAAAATTATGTCCAGAAAAAAAAATCATGTCTAATTAAAAAAAAAAAACATAACACTACGTACAGCTTAGAAAATCAAAAGAAAAAAGGATTTTTTAAAAAAAAGAGTAGGCATCGTTCTCAGAAAGTGACAATAATAATAATAATAATAATAATAATAATAATAAAAATAATAAATAATGTCTTAAAAGGAGCAAATGTCCAGAAAAGCAGTGGGCAATTTTGTCATTTACCCATAAAACTCCTCCCACACTATTTTCTCTCCATTTTGGAGAGACAAGTTTTAGGTGGGCCTGGGTGGAAAATGCCTGGGCCCCACCAAAAATTTTCCTCTCCTTCCCTCCTTACCAAACAACATCCTTTCTCATTTTCTCTCCTATTTTCTCCCCAAATTTTTCCATCCTCCCTAAAATCCACCCATCCAAACATAGTGTAAATATACAATTTGTTGATTTGTACAATTGTAAGTGATTAATTAAAAGTGGTGAATTCATGTAAATAAGAATGAGCTGAGAATGTCCACTGCTTACAGTTGCACACATCATATTATAAAATTGGTTATAAAACTAAATGTGTTCCCTAGAATTATTTGTTAACACAATTCTTATACCATAACTTTTTTCATAACTTTGATATATAAACTTTGGATTTTTATTTATCATTTACCCAAAAAAAAAGTATGTATATATTCAGACATGCACTAATGGGCCAATCCTAGTATTAATTTAAATATACTAATATCCCCCCACTCCCTTTAGGTACAAGTATAATTAACAACAATAACAATAAGTTTTAAAATTTAGAATCAGATATAAATTCTGAAAGGGATACTGTTACACCCTGAACCCAACTATAAAGACAGGCATGTGACAACCACCGCACGCTTATAAAGTAAGCACCCTACAAGTGTGCAAGGCCTTCTTAGCAACTAAAATTTATCCTCAAAAATTAAATCAAAATAAATCCAAAATACCTCAACAATTTCTTTATGAATAGATTTCCAATAATTTAAAAGGAACAAAATCCAAACCTCATGTACATAATGCCAATTGGCCAATAAATATAAAACTATTAGAAGACCATCTAATCCCAAAATCACTAAGCTTCTTTCCTACTCACAACACAATATCAAAACTCTGAAAACTTGCTATTCTTCACAATCTGAAACTGAAGGGGAAAAAGGGAGTGAGTTGACAGCTCAATAAGTAACCAAAGTCCTAATAAGATCTATCAAACAATAGATCTGTAAAGTAATAAGATGTAATACGAGTCTTCAAAAGTTATAATATACTATGAGTTTTTAAAAATAACTAAAGAAGTTTCATAGTCTTAAAATAATAAGTTGCAAATAAATCACATACTTTAATCTGATAAATATATCATAGATGATTTAGAAAGAAGTCAGTTTTCCATATATCAAAGCTATAACTTACAATATGTTCCAAAAAAAAATACATAAGCAGTTTTAATGACTCAAATTAGTTCAAATACTCAAATATTTCCAAAATCACATATGTAGTTTTAAGGACTCAAAATAGTTCAAATATTCAAACGTAATTCATATTCTTAAGAATCTTATGACTATGGTCACGCTATATCCCCGTGACTGTGCATCAGAGTACCAATGAATAACCCCCATTGGCTAGGTATCAGAGTACCAATGAATAACTCCCATTGGTTTGGGTATCAGAATACCCCCATTGGCTGGGTATCAGAGTACCAATAAATAACTCTCATTAGTTTGGGTATCAGAGTACCAATGAATAACTCCCATTGGCTGGGTATCAGAATCAATTCATAGTCAGATTGTTCATAATCATATATATAAATAGTTTTTAACATTTCCAAAATTAGTTTAAATACTCAAACATTTCCAAAATCACATATATAGTTTTAAGGAATCAAAATAGTTCAAATACTCAAACATTTCCAAAATCACATATGTAGTTTTAAGGACTCAAAATAGTTCAAATATTCAAATGTAATTCATATTCTTAACAATCTTATGACTATGGTCACGCTATATCCCCGTGACTGGGTATCAGAGTACCAATGAATAACCCCCATTGGTTGGGTATCAGAGTACCAATGAATAACCCCAATTGGTTTGGGTATCAGAATACCAATGAATAACTCCCATTGGCTGGGTATCAGAGTACCAATGAATAACCCCTATTGGTTTGGGTATCAAAGTACCAATGAATAACCCCCATTGGCTGGGTATCAGAATCAATTCATAGTCGGATTGTTCATAATCATATATATGAAATCATAGTTTCTAACAAAAATATATATTATTCAAGCATGTATATAAAAATCATATACTCAGTATTAAAATATATTTGTAATAATCTTTTACTTGAAATCAGTAATACAATAAAAATAAAAATAAAAATTCTAGGTATCAAAGTCAAAACATAGTCAGATTGTCTAAAATCATATATATCAAATCATAGTTCGAACAAAAATATATTTCATTCAAATACATATATATAAAATTATATACTCAATACTCAATATATTTGTGATAATTCTTTATCCTTTACTTTAAATCAATGTAGCTTAAACAATTAAATAAAATAGTAACAATTATAAACAAATTTCAGTAGTTAAAATACAGTAGTATAAGTAAAATAAAACCAATTAAGATAAGATTACTTACCTTACCTAGCTCACCACAAAGAACTTCTATCTAACACTTTCTCTACAATCCTTTAGATCTCACCTAACAAATTTACAAGCATCATTTACTTAATAATCAAATAATTCAAGAAAGACTTATAACGGTACCCAACAAGAAAAAAGACTATTAAAAATATCCCATATTTGTCTACTTATCTTACACCAAAATTCCACCTATCATAATATAAATATATATATATTTATATATATAATTTTACTAATGTGTGCTCTTAGACCCATATATATATATTCTAACACCTTTAATGCCTTAAAAGATAAGGCTATAACTCCTAGTGCTATATCACACTAGGAAGACAAGGACGTGGGCCATCCTTCAAGTACAGCACTTACATTACAGCTTTTTTTTTTTTTTTTTTTGGACTTGTCAGACCTCAAACCTAAACCTATACCCACTAGACCTTTGTTTTTCTCCAAATCCATCAATTTGGTACAATTTCCTGACATAAACACTGTGCAAAAACTTGACCCCTCACCCGCTTAAATCTGCAGCTTCAATATGCGTTTAGCGCACTCACAGCAGTTGTGCTATATAGGTATAATGATATTTTTTAGATCTCAATCACAAAAAACAATGATGCAGCAGTGGAGCTAAATCTACAGTGCACATTTATCTTTAGATGTGCACTGTAGCTCAAAGGTAAATTTTTTTTTTTATTACACTTTTCTCTCTTCTCTCATTAAATAAACATTTCCTTCTCTCTCTCTCTCTCTCTCTCTCTCTCTCTCTCTCTCTCTCCGGCTTCTCTTCTTTCTTCTTTCTTCCTTAATTTTTTTTTCTCTCTAACTCGCCAGCCAGCTCCCTCAGCTCCTTCATCCCTCAGCTCGCCAGCCAGCTCCCTCATCGCCGATCTGTTCAATTGACCCAGCTCGCCGACCCACCCCAAGCCCCATCGCCGATCTCCCCAAGCCCCATCACCCAGTCCGTGCCTCTCTCTCTCTCAGCCACTCTCACCTCTCTCTCTTAACATCTCCGACCCACGCCTCCGCCGGCCTCAACGTCACCGGCCCAAGCCGACCCAAGCCCCAAGCCGCCGCTGGGTTTCATCGTTGATCGTTGATCCAAGCTCTGGGTTTCTCTGGGTTTCATCGTTGAAGCCGTCGCTGCCTTCCTCGACGTGGGTTTTTCCGTCAATCCTTGCTTTGGGTTTTTTTGTTTTTTTTTTTGCTGCTGTGGATTGGTAGTGGTGGTGGTGGTGGTTGTGGCTGTGGCTGAGGAAAAAGATTGGAGATTTGGGTTTTTTTTTTTCCTTGCTGTGGACTGGTGGTGGTGTTGGTGGTGGTTGTGGTTGTGGTTGTGGCTGTGACTGATGGTAGAGGTGGTTGTGGTTGGTGCTGTGGGTTTTTTTGGTATTGGGATATATTATTTTATTGTAGTGGTTATAATATTTTATTGTGATGTTTATATTATTTTATTGTGTTGAAAGCTAAAATAGATCCATTGCTGCAGCATGTGTGTAGGTAAAATAGATAAAGTAACTTTTATTGATGCTAAATAGCTAAAATTATAGATCCACTACTGTGGATGCTCTAACACTAAACCTAAAAAAATTTGTAGGTATGCTGTCCAGTTTCCAAAAATATAAATCTAAGCTTTTCTTCGTTTGCATCCTTAAAACTTTTGTATATTTAAATAGTTTCACTGCTGGTCAAAATATCCACATAAGAAAATATTTTAATACCACATAAAGTCTAAATTTGACAAAAGAACAAGATTTCTTAAGCTCGTATCTTAAGAGTGTAGTCAATCCTTCTCTACTTTAGTCCTTTGGATAATCTCCTTTCTCAAAATATCCCTCCCTATACGTTGATTTAATAAGCTTATATATAGCTAAGGTTTCAACCTTATTTTCTAAAAACTCCCTTACAATTAGAAATTATAAAATTGAGAAATTTACTTAAATATCCCTCCTTTTAAATCTTTTTTTTTTCCCGGGTATTACAGATACTATATTTTCTTAAAGCATACTGATCAATATTTACATTTACTTTAAATTAATTTAGTTCTCTCCCTTTTCTCTAGGCTTGGAAGCCTAACAATTCATTCGGGTGGAAAATAATTGAAATAATTACAAATCTCATCTGTAAATTGTTTTATGCACATACACACCCACAAATATTGTCACAGGCACTGTTTTACAATGATCATATGCAGGATCCACTTGAATAATATCAAGAAATTAAATAAATTATAAAAGTTCTGGGTTCAATATGTAACTCTACAAAACTATAAGATTTAATTTGAAATCTCCAATAAGCTAATTATAAGGTTTTTAATTTATAACTTCTAAACTTATAGGGTTTAAGTTCAAACCTTCATGAACTATATATAGGGTTTAAAAGTGTAATTTTTTTCAAAAAAATAATTTTCATGGTCCCATCCAACACCTTATCCAGGCCAATTATTATGCATTATTTAGAGCTAACTATTAAACATAATAATCACATGCATGGTAAGATATGCATGTGTCCACTTGGTCGAATATATCTAATGCACTAACTGCACCTGCTGATAAAATCCACTTGTTGAAATTATATTATATATATGTGGTGCTTTACCATCAAACGTAAGACTTGAGAAAGAATTCTCGATTTCCTTCTTCCAGCATCTGCCAATCTGAAAGGCAAGCAAGTGACCAATTCTCTATTCTTACAGTATTTTATCATTTGGCTGCATGATAGACTCAAAACTATATGGCTGCATGCATGGAACCCATTTCTCATAATTGATTCATGAATGAACAGTTAACAATACTTGTCTTGCTTGGTCTTACTTTTTAAGAAATTTGCTTGAGCGGCTGCAAGTGGAGAATACTTTGTATTTTTATTTTAAGCGCGTGTGTGTGTGTTTTTGTTGAAAAAACTACACAATAGAGAAAATGTCTTAAAACTTAAAAGTTTTTGTTGCTGTTTTCTTTTCAAGTTGTTTTCCTTGATATTGTGGGCCATTAACCAGAGTTTTGATTGTTGTGTTTAGGGGTTAACGGCTAGGAACTTCTGAATAAGTTTTGGATTCATTAAGTTGAATTGCTAGCTTGACAGAGAAATGGGCAGCAACTCCGATTTGGTTGATGGTGTTGAAGAGTGCTTAAATAGTATGTGTGGTTGTCACATTGATGATATCAAGATATACATATGGTTTTAATTTCGTTGATTCTATAGGAATATTTGGTTTTTCATCAATTTTGTGGTTGGTAACTGTCGGGTTTTGGTTGCAGAAATAGAAGTAAAGGACCCAAGTATTTCAACTCTGGTAGTACATTTTGAGAACAAGTTTGATCCTTACAACGCAACAAGTACACCACTTTACCAAACGGCTACCTTTAAGCAGGTAATACTAGACATCTCAGTTCAGAAGTGATGTTTTTGTCTGAAGGACTGGACTATAATATTGGATCAAGTTACATAATTTAATAACTTTTTTATTGAATGCATATTTAGACAAATCCATTGTTAGATTGCATTCTCTCCTTTGTACGTGTGCGTGTTTGTTTCTCTAAAAAAGTTTATAATATTTCTTTATATGTAACTACATGCACACACAATTGCAAGAAGATCAAAAAACAATAATTATTTCAACTATAAAATGTTCAAATCTCAAGTTTTTTGAACTTCAAAGTTATATACAAAATATAAGTTTATAAATAAAATAAATAAATTATATTTGATTGACATGAAATTTGGTGTTTGTGTTAAGAATATAGAGAATATATAATTTAATTGTGAAATTTTTAAACCATTACTCATATAAAAAGTTATTGAGTGGTAAAATATTAAGCTGCAGTTTCACAAAATAGAAAATGATTCTAAGCCCCCTTTACACACACTTATATGTATATATGTAGACATGTGTTGGCTTGAAAAGTATAAGAAACGTTATCGATTCAATTTCTTTTTTGGCTTGTTAATGACATAGCTTTTAATTAAAGATTTTTCTTATATGTTATACTAGTTTGTAACTTATGCATGCATGAGAAAGTTTAACATAATATGAATTTTTCCTCTCTATTGTTTTTGTGTCTAAATTAAAAATTAAAAATTATGGTAGTTATTATTACTTTTTTTGAAATTTTATACAAAATAAAAATTCTACTCTAACATAATCTAAGTGTATGTGTATAAAACTTCCTTCTGAAGACTTGAACCCCGGCCCTTATCCTCCACATTTCACAAGCACTTATACTTGTGAAGTGACCATCGCGCCAAGGGTGCGCGTGCGGTAGTATTATTACTTATTAATAGGCATGTATTATGATTGTATTTGTGTATGGAAATATATATTCTATAATTTTAAGAAAATATGATATGCCAAGGTTCTAACGCATGTTTGGTTGGAGTCCCTTACCAAACAAGCCCTTAGGGTTAGGAGTTCAAAATGTGAAGCCGCCCTTGCTCTTTCTAATTCCTCTGCTTAACTATGTTTTTGAAGGCCATTGCCCCTTGGGTTATGAACAATAAAATTTTCAAATCCATTTCAAGGGTCCAACCACAAACACATTTTGGGTGAAATGCTAGGTCCTGAGCAGTTGGATTTTTGGAGTTTGAAGCTGACCCAAATCATTCTAGATCTGGGTAAGGGAACTTTTTGAATATGAAGCTGACCTAGATCAATTTATTCTCCAAAAAACTCAAGAAAGGGTATTAGGATCTTCTAGAGTTTTTAACTCTACATTGAGTTTTAAAATCTTATGCATTTATTTTAAAATGAATGGATTTGCTCCTGAAAGATTAGATCTTATGACTTTCATTTCATGATGATTATCTTTTACTAATTAAAATACTAATGACTTTCTTTTAATTTTTATTCGTGTGTGTAAGTGGGATTTGATCTTAGAGCATTCAAATTTAGCATCGAAGCATTAAAAGTGGGCATTACCCGGAATTGTAGTTGTAAAAAATTTTACAATCAAGCTACATTACCATCCTATATCTAAGATGGTACTGTAGCAAGATTGTATAATAAATTATTTTTTTTCCCTTGGACATGAGTGTGAGCATTCACATTGACTCTTGTAAATGCTATATGTTGGTAATATTTAGCATCAGAGCTCCAAAACCCCCCATTACCCGGTCTTGCAAAGTCTTGCAATTGCAAAAAAAATTACAATTGTGCTACAGTGTCATCCTATTTTTTGTAAAAGGTTTATATTGTATTTTGTGGTGGTAGGTGGGTATTTTTAATTATTTTTTATGGAGAGAGAGAGAGAGAAAGTTGGTGAAATTAATATTTTAATGAATATATGAGATAAATAAAAGTTGAGATGTTGGGTGTGTTATAAAATAGTATGTTATAATTGATAAAGTGCATAATAGTTCCAAGAAAGCGGATGTGAATGCTCGAGAAGAGAGATGTTTTATATTATTTTATTGTATAATTTATATTATTTTAATGTGTTGTATGTTGAAATAAAAGTTAGAATGTTGAGATAAAAGTTACATTGGGTCTTGTAAATGCCATATGTTGGTAATATTTAGCATCAGAGCCCCAAAACTCCCCATTATCCGGTCTTGCAAAGTCTTGCAATTGCAAAAAAATTTGCAATTGTGCTAAATTGCCATCCTATTTTTATGATGTCACTGTAGCAACTTGTAAAATGTTTATATTGTATTTTATGGTGGTGGGTTGGTATTTTTAATTATTTTTTATGAAGAGGAAGAGAGAGAAAGAGTTGGTGAAGTTAATATTTTAATCAATAGATGAGATAAATAAAAGTTGGGATGTTGAGTGTGTTATAAAATGATATGTTATAATTGATAAAGTAGCTTTTAAGATGGTAAAATAGAATAGTTCCAAGAAAGTGGATGTGAATGCTAAGTATGGTATAATAGATAAAATAGTTTTTAAGATGGTAAAATGAATTTTTTTTTAGGAGTCCAGATGCTAATGCTCTAAAGGTTAGTTGAGTTAATTGAGACATTAAGAATTGATATAAACTGATTTGTATGTCAGCCTAATATTTTTTGGGGAATAGAGAACATTTAACCTGGATTAATATGGGCTTGGGGTTATTATGAAGGACAATGAATGTTTCTAATATGAGCATTATTCAAGCCGTTGCATTTTTTTTTGGTAGTTGTTAGGGAAAATGAGTGCTTTATTGAAGGGTTGGAACTTTGAAGGAATCAAAAGGTAGCTGGTATGTACTTCAATTAGTTAAAGAGGAAACTGTTGATTTCATTAAGTGGATTAACTAATTACCTTGCATTTGAACCTCTCTAATCTGTGATGGGTGTATTTATTGTCCATTTTGATTCTTGGAGGTCTTTTTTTCCTTCTCATGTAGTTTCTTTTCTTCTTTTAGTTAGAGCTTCTTTGTTAAGAGGGGGGAAGGAAAGGTTGATGTATATAAGGTTCTAAAAAGTAGGAATTGGACATAAGCTTCTTTGTCATCACCTTTTAATTTTAGAAGATTAAGGATTTTATTAATTGGACATAATTCAATTGTTGTTTAACTTTTCTTTTTCTTTTTCCAAATTTTATTGATCTCTTTTTCCCTCCCTTTATACTGAGAGTAGAGAGTTGGAAGTTAAAATCACTAAAACATCAGTTTACTTTTGTCAGATGGACTGAACAAAGACTGGTGTGATAATCACCAAGTTCACTAGTGTTGGCAGGCAGTAACCACAACCACAACACACTCACACACACACACGCACACAAGCACACAAGGATTGTACCTGTAAAAGGGTATTAAGCATAAATTTTGATTTTGAATTTAATTGGACTCTGGATGTCTGTACTCTATATGTCACATGAGAAGTGTGCTTTTATTTTTTATTTTTTATTTTATATATATTAAATAACTTGTTCTCCCTATATTCTAAATTTATTGTTCCGACTTAAACTGTGTCTTTAACACTCTGTTATGCAGCCTTGTGCAATGGGAAATGGCCCTTATGATTATACAAGAAGGGAAAATCCTACGCGGGATACTCTAGAACAGTGAGTCTTTTTGCTTGTTTTACATGTGCTGATGCAGTTAAATCAGTTTTTTCTCAATTTATTTTGTTCTTTTTCTGTTTTATTTTTGATAATCCTTAAACTCACTCTGCCTTCTCAGCCTCCTAGCCAAGCTTGATAAAGCAGATAGAGCATTTTGCTTCACCAGTGGAACAGCTGCTTTGGTTGCTGTTTCTCATCTTGTTGGACCTGGTGCTTCTCAATATCATTAATTTCTAGTATTTAAGTTTCATGTAGTTATCATCTGCATTTATTGGATATTCAAAGGAATATGCAGTCATTTAAACTGGATTGGAGTCCATTGGGGTTGTAAAACCCTTATTGCATGCAGATTTTTTTTTTTAATTGTTTGTGAGACTCTTTTATGCATTAAGTCAATAAAAAAAGAAAAGAAAAAACTCTTGATTTGAATTTTCTGTCGGTTGCTGATTGCAAATTGTTGAAGTTATCTAAAAATTTTCACTTTATTAATTGCTAAAAGTGCCATTTTAGGTCTGGAAATTGTTGCCGGAAATGACCTGTATGGAGGTTCTTATCAATTGCTGACAAAAGTATTTCCAGAAAGAGGAATAGTGGTGACGTTAGTATTACATTCTCTTTCCTTCATATTAATTAACTCCAATTGGTATTTAACATTATAATGCTTACAATGTGCAGGAAAGTGAATACAAGTGATTTGGAAGAAGTTGCGTCTGCCATCCGATCCCAGACAAAGCTTGTGTGGCTGGAGAGTCCAACCAACCCTCTACAGAAAATATCTGATATTAGGGTATGATCTCTTGGTTCTAAAATTAAGAAATTAGGTTATTTACTACTTTTTTTGGTAATTTATTTATGAGACAAGATCATAAGCAATGAAGAGAATTATATTATATGGCTATTAATCCGCCAAGATTCTATGTATAATAGCTTATATCTCATGTTGGAGTAAGTCCTTTTCTGGTAATGCTGCTTGAGAAGGTGGTCAAGGTACTGAGGGACATTGTCATGGGTGGATATTGTCTTTGGATGGGGCCTTTGTTACAAATTTAATGCCGTTTGACTGGTTGTGAATCTTGTGATAACACTAATGGCCTGTTTGGATTAAGGGGGGAAGGAGGGAGAGTGGAGGGGAGTAGAGTAAAGTTGGTTGAAAATAGGCTAATTTTGGGCTAAATTTACTCTACTCTACTCTTTCTCCCTCCCCCTCAATCCAAACGGACCATAAGTATGCTAGTTCCTCCATTCTATTTTTTTTTTCTTTTGATTGTTTACCAAGTTGGTTCTGTAAATCATTTTCATTATCTATATATTATTACTATGCTTCTGTTGAGCCACATCCGCGTCCATGTCATTATTTTTGTTTTCTAATTTTACTATAATTGTTTTTAACATTTATTTTTTTAAATATTTACACTACTCCAACTTTTCTTCCTCCTTTACATTTTCATCTCTCCACTACTTTTCCAACTTTTCTCCATTCCTTACCTTTTCATCTTCCCAGTACCCTCTAAATTAATATCATTCTTCATCTTTCCTTTCATCTTCTTTTATTTTTGTCTTTTCTTATTCATACCCATTTACTATAAATTTGTCGCTGTTTCTTCTATTCTATGCATAGTTTTCCCTCACAACAAAAATGTTGTTTCTCTCTTTCTCTCTCTCTCAAATTTTTGGTGGATTTTTTTTTTCTTGCATATCTGCTTTAGGTTGATAATTTTTTGTATTTTTTAAAACTCTATTTTGGGTTAATGCAATTTAGTTTTGTTTTAAAATTTTTTTTTTGTTCTCTTTGATTGTTAACTGTTATCCTATTGCGTTATAAAGAATTAAATATAGCATGTAAAAATATAGTATTATTCTATTACATAGCATGATTTGGATAATTTAGTATTTATTGTAAATTGATATTTCTTCTATTACATAGCATGATTTTTTATAGTGCTCAATTTAGATGTTAAACTATGAGACTTTATTAATTTTTGTTTATTCTTTAATCCCTTGTGGTGGACAAAATACTCTTAATAGTTGTATTAGAAGTACACTATAATGCCATTTTTTAGAGAAAAACAAATGTTAACCAAACGAAAATAATCGAAAGGGTGACAAATTTTAGCTTTTGCAATTTTATTTTAATTATTATTATTATTATTTTATAACAATGCATGTATAGAAATTTAATTCTTAGATTTTGCTAATAATTGTTTAATTGATAATATGTTTAGGGTGGATGAAATTACAACAAATTGTTTTCCTAATTGTTCCAATTAATCATTGTTAAGTTTTATTAATTTTCTTAGTTACATTTTTCGGTGTTTTGGATTGTAGGCAAAAAAAATAAGGTTTGAGAAAGTTTTTTAAAACTAAAAGAATAATTTCCAAATTTTATATTCTTTTTAATGATTCACAAAATGTTATAAATAACTTTTATTAAAAAAATGAATATTTTCATTAACTTGCCTTTTGAATTTTTGAGAAAAATTTTATTTTTTTCATTTTGGTACGACAAAATTTATATTTATGATTTATGATTGTTCTTATATTACATTTATAATTGTTCCTATAATAAATAAAAATATGATTATGAAATACATTACTCTTTATTAAATTAGTTTAAATTGTAAAAAAATAATAATAATAAAACCACTATAAAATAATTATCACGCGCAACGCGTGGGTTCATGGGTAGTTTAATATTAACTTCAGAAACAAAAACTTGTATGTCATATAAGCAGCAAGCTTGTTTGAAGCCCCTATCAAACCCCAGCATATTTTGATTCAGAAGTATGTATTTTGAATTTTAGACCCATATGATATGAGGCTTAAGTTCTCCGCTTCTTTGCATTTTTGAGAGCAAAACATAAAAACTGCACTCCAATTGAGCCAACAAAACCTTTTAAACTCAATGAGTTGAACTCTATGTTCTGAGTAATATTAGAAAAAATTAACAGAAATTCAATGAGCTATTTTATTTTCCTGTCCTCCATTTTCCTTGCAAATAAACATAGCTTAGCAGTCACATTCATACTGTTGATCAAAAGCTACTTGTAGTCATTATGTGGTGACTTTTCTTATTCTAAGGAGTTATCATAAGCTAGTTTGTTAATGATCATTTCATTTTAATGATAAATGTTTTGCATTCAAAAGCTCATAAAACTGGAATATCAGTTGTGAATTTAGTAGTTTACTTCATGATTTTGCTCTATCTGCTAATTGACTAACCCTGACTGTTTGAAGTGCCAATAACATCACTAATGCCTGTTAGAGCATTCTCATCAAGGATCTCAAAAAATTTAACATTTAGCATCTCAAAAATCTACTTTATTTATTTTAACAACTCACTTTACAATACATCCAATATCAAAAGTTTTATATTTTTTACCACTTATTAATTAAAGATAGTGAGAGAGAGAAGAAAAGATAGTGAGACAGAGTCCGGTGAGAAGAAAAGAGGAATAGTGAGAGAGAGAAAAGATATTTTAATTAAAATAGTATAAAAATATTATTATATTTATAAGATTTGAGCTATAGTAGACTGACATAGATAGCAGTCCACTGTATCTCAGATGCTAAAAATTTTAACACTAACACTTGTCAGAGCATCAGCATCAAAGAATGTTATCCTATTCTATTTTACCATCTCAAAAAACCACTTTATTACTTATACCATACCATTTTACAATACCTCCCACATCCTAAAACTCTATTTTTATTAAAATATTATTCTTTAATCTTTCTTTATTATTTCTTTCTAACCGATACTTTTTTTCAGACTAGGCGTGATTCCATTTTCCAGGGCTTTCCAACAGTATTTTTTTTCCTTAGTCTCCCTCAACCTCTAGCACCGGTTCAACACACAGACCCATGATACACCGATCAACCTATCCAAACCCATCACCACACACACAAACATAAACCATCAAACCATCAACAAAGCCACACATATTAACACAAACCATCAAACCAGTTGGAGCCAACAATGACCACCACACCCACCACCCAAGCCACCGATCAGCAAACCCAAGCCACCGATCAGAAACCCACGCCGCCGATTTGAAACCCAGCCGATTTGAAACCCACCGGAGCAAACCCATTCAAAAAAAATCATCACCGGAGCCACCATCGGAGCTACCGATGATCAACCCAACCGATCCACCCACTGATTAACAGATCCACCGTTTCAAACCCACCATCAACCGATCCCAGCCCATCGATCCAAACCCAGCTCGCCGATCCACGATGAGAGATGAGAGAGAGGCCGTGTGAAGCTTCGCCGATCCACGACCAACAACCCACTTCAGCCACGACCCAAACACCGGACCCAACCACGACCCACAACCCCTTTAAGCACCGGTCACAGCCAAAAAAAAAAAAAAACCACAACCACCATTGACCCACGCCGTCACCCACGACCCAAACACCGGACCCAACCACGACCAACAACCCAAACACCGGACCCAAGAGAGAAGGAAGAGAGAGAAGAGATGGTGTTTGGGTTTGAAGAGAGGAGAGAGCAGATGGAGAAACAGAGAGAAGGAAGAGAGAGAAGAGAACTGAAATACTGAGATGAGAGAGAAATTTCGGAGTGAATAAAATATATATATTTTTTAGAATACTGCTACAGTACAATTCTAACTTTAGAATTGTACTGTAGCACTATTGCAAAAATTTTTGCAATAGTGGGGTTTACAATTTTTTGATGCAAACGTTTTTGAGCCATGAAATGCCAAAAAAGCCTTAAATATGCATTAGCATTCTTCAATGCTAATGCTCTGAGTGTGCTTATTTGGAATGAGATGCTAAAAAATAGCATTTCTAATTTTTGAGAGCTTTGATGCGGATGTTTTTAGGAATTTCAAGTTTGATGATTGGATTGTGTCTTCATCATTTGACAGATGTGGAAATGGCTGAGGGAAATCAAGGCGTGGGTTCCTAAATGATTTTAATTATAAGAATAAATATATATAATGTGTGAAATATTTTAATGGCCAAGGACAAAACATCAGTAATACTTTTTTCTTTTTCTCTATAAATTTGCCTTTTATCAGTTTATGTTCATTTTTTAATACAAAAAAGATTTAAAATATAAAGTTCCTCACTGTGAGACCAAGTTTTCCCTCAAAATTATTTATGGCAAATGTTAACAAGCACCGTGCGGTGCTTGTTAAGGTTAGACTAATATAGGCCACACTTAATAAAAAAATTAAATAAATAAAAGAAAAAGACATAAAATTAGCCCTACAACCTATGTTAATATCTTTTTTTTTGTCTATAAAGCTAGCTCCACATTTTATAAAGCTGCAAAAAAATGACATTAAACTATAAAAAAAGACAAAAAGCTGCTGTTAATGGGCACCTTATGGTGACCGTTAACACAGCCCACTATTTATTATCAGTTGTTACTGGCTGAATGGTCATTAGATTTTGTTAATGTTTACTATACTAGGCTCTGGTATTGCATTTGACATTGAACATTGTTGCTGATAATGTGAAGAAATGTGCCTGTAATTATTAAATAGCGAGATAATCTGTTACAAGTTACAACACCTCTTTTTTTGGTGACCGTAAAAAGTGTCAATCTTTGTCCCTGATTGGTATGATTGGATTTCCTCGTGTTTATATGATAAGAACTTTCAGTATCGTATTATCTGTTAGTGTTTTTTTTTTTTTTTTTTTTTTTTTTTTTTTTTGGATAAAAATCATATAGGATGGTTCTACTTTCTAATGGAAAAAATTCTTTTTGTGTTGATCCCATTTCAGAAAATAGCAGAGATGGCTCATGCACATGGTGCTCTTCTGTTGGTGGATAATAGTATAATGTCCCCTGTATTGTCACAACCGTTGACACTTGGAGCAGGTTATGAACATTCTGCTTGAGATGTAAAGTTGGGTTTTACCAATTCTAAAATTCTGCCTTAAAATCTTGTGTTTTAACCGTTCCTTCTCTCTTTTAGACATTGTTATGCACTCGGCTACAAAATTTATTGCTGGACATAGTGATGTCCTGGCGGGCGTGCTTGCTGTAAGAGGGGAAAGGTAATACCTCTTTCTTTTTTTCCCTGAAAATACCTCTTGCTCATTGCTTTCAGATTCCACATATAGCATGCATCTTTGTAATTTGTTTCGACTGTACTATTTTAACTTTCATTTCATTTCGCCTTCTCCAAAAAAAAAACCATGTAGTCTTTGGAAAATTATGAACCCAATTGGAAGTTATTGATAACCTTGTTGCTGACAAAAATGGCATGTTTTCATGTATTGAAAGGATTGAAAACCTTGAAAAGATAGTTTGGTTGTTCAAGCTAGTAGAATGTCTTCAAGATGGTGGTTTGATGCAAGTTCCACCTGGTCAGCAAGTACTCAACTCCATGATAAAAATAGCTTAAGAATTCTTTGCTATTTTTTTTTTTTTTAAAATTTAAATTTTGAGTTTTCTATGAATAATATTGTCTATCATGGCTTTTTCTTGTTCCTCTGGTTGGAGTTATTGTGTCTAAATCTATGGCTATTGCATAATTCTTGTTTAATTAGTCCTTGAGACTTAAGTTTGGGATAAAATTAAAATAGTGGCTATACATTGATTGATAACTTATTTCTTTTTCTTGTAATTGTTTTCCTCAAAATTGTCTGGTTGACATTTTACCCTGCCTTGGTTGTTAGTGTAAGTTACCAATTGCCTATATGTGGTCCTATTTATGCATGTTCATATGTTCATATGTGTGTATTGATGATTTAAATGGCAACGAGTTTGAGATCTATATTTTTTAATAAATTCTGATTTAGAATATAATCTCAATTTAAACATGTCTTTTCTCATTCGTAAGTGCATTGAAATGGACCAAAATAAACTGAAGTGGATCAAAATGAATCCAAGTGGACCGAATGGATTGAAGTGGACCTAAGTGGACTGAATGGACCACATTGGACCGAAAGGACCAACATAGACCGAATTGGAACAAATGGACTGAAGTGGACGGAAATGGACTGGACCAAGTGGACTGGGATGGACCGAAGTGGACCAGAATGGACTGAATGGATCAAAATGGACTGAAATGGATCAAACTTGGTCGAATGGACTGAAGTGAACCGAAATTGACCCAAATGCTACGTTGATGTGGCTTAACAAAAGTGTAACAATAATTAATACTAACACTTCAACTTTTAAATATTATATATAGATATTTGGCAAAGTACAAACTGTCATGTAATATGTGGGGATTAGACTTTTTAATTTACAAGCAAATTGGGGTTTAGTGGTAAAATATACGCTTTTCTCCCAGCAGGGCTTGATCCCAATTGCATTTCTTATTATAGTATTACACACCTAGAATTATTAACAATCATTATGCTTGCTACTTAAGTTGTTAGGAACCATGTTTTGTATGTAAGCAAACTTGCGTCCTAGAGGCAAAAATATCTCATGCAATAGGTGTATACAACACTACTCTCACATGTATATGGGATTCACAAATGTGCACCCCATATGCATATGAGAGTAATGTTGCATCTATCCATTACACAAGATACTACCTTGTTCTAGAGAGGCTGTTCACCTTTGGTTCATGTTATTGCGTTTCTTTATATAACCTCACCACTGTTCTCATATTATCCAGCTTGGCAAAAGATTTGTATTTCCTACAAAATGCAGAAGGCTCTGGTTTAGCTCCATTTGACTGTTGGATCTGTTTACGAGGAATTAAGACAATGGCCTTACGAGTTGAGAAGCAGCAGGTGTTATTTCAAACCTTCTTTCAGAGCCTAGAATTAGTAAATTTTATCTTATAGATGGCAATAGAGATAGCTTTGTTGAGACTACTTGATTATAAAGAGTAGACGGGTCCTACTGACTCCTTTGCTTCTTGACCATGATACGATGTTTAATCTGGAATCATTCTCGAAAAGCATATAATATATTTCAATTCTGTTTTGTTATTTCTTCTGCCTCTTGTTCTATTACAATGATTAAATATGCTCGTGGACTCTCCTATTGAAAACGGATGTTTCAAATCTTTGGCAGGAGAATGCCCGGAAGATTGCTGAGTTTCTTGTGTCCCATCCACGAGTGAAGAAAGTTAACTATGCTGGTCTTCCTGATCATCCTGGCCATGACTTACATTATTCTCAGGTACTGTGACAGTTTTCTGAGATTGATACTGCAATGGTAATACCCACCACTTCTACAAATATTTATCGGTTTAACTCTTGCAGGCAAAAGGAGCGGGGTCTTTGCTTAGCTTTTTGACGGGCTCAATGGCACTCGCAAAGCATGTTGTGGAGACTACTAAGTACTTCAGCATAACTGTTAGTTTTGGTAATTTTCTCCCACCTAAAGTTCATGCAAATTTTTTTTTTAATCTCAGTGATGACTTTGTCCAAGTTATCACATGGCTAAGAAAATTGACACATAAAAATGTTCTATCCATCTTGATTATTATATTATGCAAGAACCCATATTTGTCTACCCTTATCGATTTTTTGGGAAAATAACCATGCAGGCTCCAATTTGAAATCTACCCATGTACCCTCTCTCTCAACTGTTGCTTGGTGTAGAGTCCTATGTGCTTTGCATTGCACTTGTCTTATGTCTAGTATGTTCAATTTCATGAGGCAGTCATATTATAAAAGTTCATTAACATGTATCTCCTTTTAAATTTGAAATTTTGTTGCATACTTTTATCTGTAGCAGTGAAAAACTTAATAATTCGAAGTCAAGGAGTTTGTCGATGCCTCGCTGTGAATTAAAAAAAAAAAAAAAAATCATTTGCTTCTTCGCCTTTCTAGTTGAACACTAATTTCTTTTTATCTTGAAGTTTACAGCTAAAAGAGTAGTAGGTGATTCCCTATAAAACTGACTTAAAAAGCCAATTTATGCACATTTTGATGCGTAGTAATGTTGTATCATGTTGTGTAAATTCTGATATGATCAAATTATGATTTACATCCTTTCTAAGATCTCTGGAAGTGAATATTTTGTGTCAACATTCTCTTTGGTGGAAATCAATTTTATATTAGCATTTTCGATAAGACTAATATTGTTTGACAAGTCATGAAGTCTGGTATAGATTTTCAGAAAATTTCTTAGTTTTTGTACTTGTTTTTATCTTTTTATCATTCATAGGGAGTGTGAAGTCCCTCATAAGCATGCCCTGCTTTATGTCACATGCAAGCATACCAGCCGCATTGCGTGAGGCCAGAGGTTTAACTGAAGATCTTGTTCGTATATCAGTGGGGATTGAGGATGTGAATGATCTAATTGCTGATTTAGACAATGCTCTTAGAACTGGGCCTCTATAGGTGCTTTTAGATATCCAACCTTAAGCACTTGATAGGGATAATAATGACCTGAATCTGTTTCAAATTGTTGACACACAATGATACAAATCAAATGATTCGTGCTTAATATTTATGTAGTGTTAGATTTGGGTGCAGCATTATTCTGAGGTGCTTTCAATGTATTCGGATTTGAGAGAGATCCATTTTTGCCAAATCAGCCCTTTGTTTGTAAAGGCTGTAAATGGGCATTTTTATATGTTGGTAATAGCAATCTTTGAAGTAGACTACAACTAGCCGATGTACGGTGTGGATACTATAGCCTAGACATGGCAAAACGGTCGGGTCAGTTCGGGTTTGGGTCGGGTTAGGTTCGGGTTATGGGTCAAATGGGTTGCGGGTTAAAACGGGTCATTTTAAGTGGGTTAAAAACGGGTTCGGGTCAATCGGGTTGCAGGTCAGGTCGGGTTGACCTGTATTTTTCACATGAATTTTTTATTTTTTATTTTTTTTTTATTTTTAAAGAAAACAACATGTATTTACCGTTTGGAAAGTCATGCAACAAATAACTTGATATAAAATGCATTACTTTGAATTCACCACTTATATAAAAAATGAACTCAGTTAAACTTATTAATACTTATTCAATAATTTTAAAATTATACAAATCCTAACATTGCTATCTAAAACAAAATAACACAAAGATAAGTAAAACAAATGCACAAGTTTTATTTCTACACAATATCAACATCCCAGAATATAAAACAAAATTACAAATGACTTATTGGATAACTCATTTGACAAAGAATAAAAACATATAAGAAATTTATAATCTTGAAAATTAATTTTATAATCTATTATCAATTGTGGTTGACACTCTATTTTAATTTGAAATATACATTAAAGTTTGATTGTTTACTTATACATAGTCTCTTTTATGAATATTATATCATTGTTAAGTAACACACACTCTAGAAAATATCATAATTTATTTTGAAAGTTGTTTATTTTGGACATAAATTGTTAAAAAATAAGTCTAAACATTCATAATTTATGCTAATTTGATACTTTGGCTTCACTATTTTCACACTTGTGAATGTTTTTCACACATGTCTATAATTTTAAATCTATGTTTTTAACTCTACTGTAACTCTATATTTCAATTAATTTTCATGCAGTTATGTAAATGTCTCAATTGTTTCCTTAAAGCTCACAACAAACAATTAAACCAATATTGTCTTAATTTTATTATTTTTTTACCAAAAAAAAAGAGTTATAAAAAATGGTTCAGGTTCAGGTTGGGTCGCGGGTTGGGTTAGGTTGACTCGCAAAAAACATGGGTTAGGTCACGGGTCAACCTGTTTTTGCTTCGGGTCAAAAAAATTGAGTTCGGGTCAGGTATTTTTCTAGTCGGGTCAGGTCAGAAAATTTTGACCCATTTTGCTATAGGCTCAGGCTCATGAAGAAATATTTTGTAAAAAATTATCTTTATGCCACATATATAATGCTTACTATGTGGAACGATATTTTAGGAATTAGCTTCAGTTATACTAGTCTCTTTTTTTTTTTTTTTTTTTTTTTTTTTTTTTTTTTTTTCTGATGAAGGACAAAACTTTTCATTCATCATAATTCTAAGTTGATTCAATTTTCTTAGCTCAATTGGTATTTCTAAATGAAACATCTGGCGTTCTAATCTCCTCTCCCATTGTAACTATCAAATTAAAAAAAAAAATGAGGAAGTCATTATTTTGTGTGATTGGTCTATTTATTTTTTTATGTTAGGTTGCATCACAAATCAATGAGTAACTGAGGCAAAAGTTTTCACTAAGAAAAATTATACAACACAAAACTTTCTCGAGTTGAGAGTAATCAGAACTTTACACATAATACCAAGTATATACTATCTTTACACATTCAGCAAAAAAGTAAAACTTTACACATCACTATCTTTCTTCAAACAAACAAACAAACAAAAAAGTAAAATTTAATTCGGATTGGCGTTTTGCCTTGTCCCGTTGTTGAGTAGTTTCACTATCGGATACGATTTACATGTAAATTTGTAGAGAGTGGGTTAAAGAATTAGGTACGAATGGCGAGGACTACGTTCAACCTATTCTTAAAAATAAACTAAAAAGCTGATCAAAGGCTCAAAGCATATCGAGATAATTTGGTATAAATAAGTTTTTATTTCGATCCGAGGAGACATCATGTTATGTAATTCACGTTCTAGTTCTTTTCTTCTTTTCTTTTCAATCTTTTTCCTCTTCCAGAAAATCCTCCTTTTTTCCCTCCCCTCTACAATGGAGGGGGAGTTACATTATATAATCATCTTCTCATCATCCTAACTTTACACTTGTCATTCATCTAAGGCGTCCCCTGATACTTGTCCCATCAGACCTTTTCTTTGACTTCCCTGTGAGCTGTAATAATTTTGGTAGCACTGTTCAGAGGTCTTCTTCACATAAATGCGGCCAGAAAAGTAGTTGCAGGGTATTCAATGTGGTGGTAACAGCCTTTCTTCAGATATTTTGGGGATATTTTCCTTCCCAGTAAGTTCACAAAGGTCATTTCTGTCATTGGAGATTCCAGGAGGATTACTTCAATCAACGGGATTCATCCTTGAACCGCACTCTTCTAATCCGAGGACTATACCCTCCTCGGACAGAATCGTCCGTTTCCTATGTACGAATCTTCTGAAAGTAGAATGTTTAATAAATGCCACACTGTTCGGCCCATGAGTCTTCCTCGGATTAAGCCCAAGATGCATGACTCTTGGTTATTTGTCCCCACAATAATTATTCCCGAAACTATTTATCCAAACTATTTCAATTTTTCCATATATTTTTCAGGATTCTCAAGAACCATGAATAGCATAAAAAAAAAAGTGAATGAACAAAAGTGAATATGAAATTATGAAGAAAAAATGGTAAAGCAATGAGGTGAGCAATTGAACAAAAGTTAAATGATAGGATAAAAATTAAAATGTAAAAAGTGGGGGGAAAATGACCATACCTTTATCCTGCGTGTTTGAATCAAATTTTGCTTTGGATTTTTTTCCTACTTCAAATTATAGATCCAATATGAAATAAATTTGTATTCTAGAACCCGAAACTACAAAAAAAAAAAAAAAAAGGGTATAGGAAAGAGACAAACAATATTCAAAATTAAATGATAGAATGACAATAATTAAAAAAAAAAAAAAAAAAACCTAACTTAATCCAACGAACGTGAAGGCATACTAATCTCATCGTATACTATTCCAATTTTTTTTTTTATTTGAGAATCAAATACTATTCCAAAATCAGAATAGCTAAACACATAACCAAAAAAAAAAAAGGTCAAATATGCTCATTATTATTATTATTATTTTAAAATCAAATACTTATGCACTTTCAAAAGGTAAATATGAATGAAAATTTGGGCTGACATCTAATCAAGTAAGAAACCATTATCGATCAACATGAAAAATATAGAAAAACCCACCTAGCATCAATATCATAGGCACGAAATGAAGGAATTGGAGATATAGTGCAATGAAGAGGGAAAATATTGTGTGCTGGGTGTGGTAGTTTTCTTATTTTAAAAATGATCATATCTTATCCAATTTTGAAAGAACGTGGAGTTTTTTATTTTTTTTAAATAAAGTTTTAAACGTGATTTTAATTTTTGAATTTGGCATGAGAAAAAAAAAAGTAGGAGGGATGGAGATTAGTGATAATTGTTAAATAGATGAGAAACTGAATTAAAACTCAAATATATGAGAAGTTTCAAACGGTTTTAATTTTTGAATTAAATATCCCCAAAATTTTAGTTGTGATAAACTTAAAGAGATTTGAATTTTTGTAATGGGAGATTAGAAGTTTATCTAAACTGAGGGATTTTAAAAATTTGTAATATGACTTCTTTTTTCCCTTAATAATTACAATTTGTTAACTTTTTAACTCTTACGTTTGTTTGTAAGGGTAATTTAGTTTGTAAGTAGTATAGATTAGTGGTATAGATTTGTTTGAGATTAAAATTAAAAAAGAATAAATAACGTGCTTGATTTTTTTTTTTTGGATAGAACCATTCATTTTTTTTTTGTTTTGTTTTGTTTTTTGTTGTTGTTGCTGCTGCTGTTATTGTTGATAGGAATTGGATAGAACCATTCTTGATAAGAGAGTTTGTATTTTTTTTTCTTTAAAGTAACCAAGAGTATTTTTAAAAAAAAAAATAACTCAGAGTAATTGAATTCAAATAGGAAACAAACTTATCAAATAGAGAACAGATGGATTTGAATTCTAACATGTAGAGAGATGAATGTGATTATAGTCTTGGATGGTTTGAATAATGTCAAATTACGCTTTTAACCTTTTGTTGTCTTTTATAGCAAATAAAATTAAATTAAAGGGTATATTATTTTTAGAATTTGTATGAGGATATTTTGATACACCAAAAATTAAAAAACATAAGAATCCTCTTATTAGTAGCATAGATTATATGCTGTAAAACAAAAAGAGGAAATGTAAATTTTTAGTATTAATAATATAATTAAGAATATGAACATATTTCTTGAATGTATTGAAAAATATTTGATTATTTCCACTATATTACTCTCACAATTATTTTTATATATTCTTAATTGCTTCTTAAGGGGTAAATTTGCTTTTGTATTTTGTTGAATTTTGTTTAACAGTTGCTAAAGCAACTGAATTTGAGAAAAAAGACTATATTTCAAACCAACTGTTTCTAGTATAAATTTTAGGAAAAAACATCATAAAAATACTTTTTTTTATAAATAATTGAGAAATGCTATTTCTACAACACTTTCACAGAAAATCCTATTGAAAAATCCTAAATAAAAGGGTGATTACATAATCCAAATAATACACTATACTATAGCTAGCTCTCTCTCATCTCACTGGCAGATCATAGTATCATACACAGCGTGAAAATCGAGTGAAGATCAGTGCAACACAACTGCATTGAACTTTTACAGTGAAAATTGATTGGGATTGAATTGCGCTAAAAATACAAATTTGTGAATGGTTAGAGCCAAGTTCAGAACAGTCCAAACTAGCTCGAGTCGATGTTAGATTTCTTCCGATTATCCCAATCTGTGTGCAAACTAGAAACCATTTCAGCTATAGCTCTATAGTGGCAATTGACTGAAAGAGTTACTGTTTTGAGTATGAAGGGTGTGGAAAGTGAGCTAGTGAGATGATGAAGAGAGAGTGGTTTTGCCAACAGAAGTCTTGGTTAATTTTAACTTGTATCATTGGAACGGTATCAATTTCCTAAAATTCAGATAAGGCAACCTAATTCTATAAACAAATATTCATTGATAAAACTGTTACCACCATTTTTTTTTGGGCTATGGAAATAGGAAAACAACTATTTGCCAGAGAGACAGGACCCCATGTTCCCACTCAGCTTCTTGTCCATATTGACTGCTTAAAAGCGTGATGTATGACTGGAATCCCACAAACCGGGAAGAGTAAGCACAAAAAAACAATTTATTTAATTGTCTTCCTTTCATTAATGTTTCTACATTCTAGTCCCACTTCTCGTCCTAGCTTTCCCCATGGCACAAATCTGCAAAACAACTGACTGATACCATAAGGTTTTATTTTCTTATTCCAAAAAACCTAGCAGCACAAAATCACAGAAAAATTCACTGAAAATTACCCAATGGTACTAAAGAGTGAAATTTTCCATGATTTTTTTCTAGAATAAGTTTATTGACCCACCAAAATTGATAACAAATTTCACACTTGTACGAAGTGGCAAGTTGTTAATAGTGTGGATAATAAAGTAGTGTCACTAGTGTGCAATCAATAATAACCTGCCAATTCAACGAGTGTAAAATTTATTGTGAAAACAGTTGTGTCTATAGCATTGCTCTTTTTTTTTTGTGCTTGTGGCAAGGGTCTCACTTTTTTCAGGGATTCTATAACTGTAAATAATTTAAATCCAAATTTTCTAAGGATTTCATGTTAGCATGATAACTCGAGACCAAATGGCACAGAGAATTAACTTTACCTAAGAATTTTTATGAGACACATACACAAATCAACGAAGAAGAAAGCCTTTTCAAATGTATCATGAAGCACATGTTATCCAATTCACATTCTTATTGCACTGGGTATAAGAGACATTACCAAAACTTTAAAATCCACATGGAAGATTTTGATCCTTAGACGCATCTATACGTCCTTGTCAACTGTCAACCTCTAATTCTAATGAAAGGATAGTAAAGATTATCCACAAATCTATCATCATCATACCAAAGTACCAATATTTGTTTCTGTGACACAGACTGTGCAGTAAGATCACCTTCTCATGGTCACTGAAAACCTATTTTCAACATCAGTTTTAACTTCCCCCCAAATTCTTTTCCTACAGAAGCACTCCAAATGTAGATTCTTACCAATACATAACGTCAATGAGCTTCTACACACCAATTAATACCTTCAAGGAATTTAAAATCCAGTTTCTCCAATTCTACAATGCTATGTACAGACACTTCTATCCTTGGGTTCCTGTTAGACCTGTAGCAATAAAACACAGGATGAGCAGTTAATTGTGCTATAAGACTCACAAAATTACTCAGGAGTGTCAGGATTGTGTTTTTGAGGACTAAGGGCTTTTAACTACAGCTGGCAATTTGCGTTGTGAAGAGATAGTGATGGCATATAAGTGAAAGCAGCCCAGCAACTACCTCAAATAGCAGACCGGTAGATATAGCTTATTCACTATTCACTCCCAAAGTCTTCACAACTCAAGCCCTCTGATATAGATTCCAACCTTTTATTGTCTAGTGTAAGGCCAACACACCAATATCAGTTTCAAACTTTGAAACATGAAAACATGAAAAATATGGCAAAAATCTAACCTTGATGTTCTCTGTCACGAGAATCGAGAAAGCTTTCTGAATCTGTTGCTAGGAAAGGTGATCGAGGGTAAGTCTCCAGTATATCTGAAATTTTCAGATGTATTACATTAATACTAAACGTACATACAATGTCTTGGAATGATTAAAGCTACGCATACACCTAGATACATGTTCTAATACAAAGTAAGATCCTGTTCATAAATTTAGTTAGTTAAAGCTACACAAAAACTCATGCACACAGTTAATGGCCAACTTTTGAGTTGATATCATCAACTGAACTCATAGCCCAATCAGCATTTCCACCTAACAGTCTATAATTGTGTGTATTACAGTATTTTTTTTTTTTTTTTACATTTTTGGTTGAAAGGATTTTCATTCTCTCTCAGATGAATTTTACGAACAAAACAGTTGTTCCACTTAAACTGGCTGAGTTCCAGCTGCCTCACTGACTAGAAGAGTAATCTTGAGCAAAAATAAAGGAGGAGCATATAAAAACTGATGCAAGAGCACAACCAGAAATTATTTCAATATTTTATTTAGGATTTTCATTGGATAATTTTATATTTTAAGTTTTTGTTAGTTAAGTTTGAATTGTGATAGGGATTAAAATTTCATGTTCTTAGAAAGGGATTAGTTTAGTATTTGGATTAGTAATTGAGTTCGGCTTAGGATTAGTCATTTATCTTTATCTCTTATTTCTTGGAAGCTCTATAAAGCTCCAGATGATTTATTATTTTGTATTCAAACTATTTTGATTAAGAATATTCATTCGTGCAAATTGCGTTTGTATTTGGTGGTGATTCCAAACAACTGTGGGACTGTTCTAAGGTGGTGAAGCCTAGGCTGTCCTGCATCATTCATGAGAGAGAGAGAGAGAGAGCACATACCAGAACTCTGAGAAAAGTCTGCTGCCAGGTCCGAGAGACTGAAATTTCGAGGAATCTGGCCTAAAAATCCAAAAGAAGAAGATTCCATATCCAGAATTTGTTCATTCAGGGGTTGTGAGTTGGACTCTACACTGGGGAAAGATGCAACAGATGCATCCCCAATTGTTGGACGCATTTCCAGGACATTTCCATCAGAGCCAAACATGTAAGAGGAACTGCCAGAATATCCAGTTTCTGATTTGATTATCCCGCCATTTATTCCTTGAATCATACCCAAGTTTGAGCTCTGAGCAGATAGCATATTTGGTGGGGCATCAATCCTACTAGAATGAGCAGGCATTTGAACAGCAGCATGCATATTTGGGTGCAACAATGATCCACCATTAGTATATGCATTAGGCATACCATTAGTAAATGCATTAGGCAAACTGGAACCAATAGGGTGGTGGATATTTTCTGCCTTCACAGCTGGTCCTGTATGCTCTGGGCCATAGCAAGATGAATTCTGGTGCACTGTCAAATAAAGTAACTATCAGTTGCCAATTTAATGAAAGTATGACATGCCATAACAAGCATGTGCCGGAAATGAAATTGTCCAAGGGAGTGATCAAGGAAAACATTAATTGAAGTGCCTTAACAGTCCTCAGGCCATCCAATAAATCTGTAACAGACTAAAATATGGCATTTTGAACAAAATTAGCCCAGGATTACAAAGGAAAGACCAAATTATGTCCACCTCCCCTCCTTTGCCCCCACCCAGCCCACCAAAAAATGCCAAATTCCCCATCATATGAAGTTGGCTACGTGCCTGTAATTATATCACATGCTATGCTTACTTTTGTCACCAACTTGATCAACACTTATTCACAAAGCATTATCAACCGAAATAAAGTTGTTCACATGGTGTAAGTATGCATCTGTATCATTTTAAAGAAAAAATATTTTACAATTCATTGTAAACCCAATGCAGCAATCAGTTTTCAATAAGTTCCAATAATTAGCATATCAGTCTTTAGTTTGCATGTGCATATGGTGCATTCCATGCATAGTTTTACAATTATTAGACATTCATCCTGTCGAAATATGATGTTATGGCATCTACACAACCAACAAGTAGTCCTAATTTTATATAAATCACTAGCAACTTCATTAATCTGGCATCCTGACTTCATGAGATGTTCTCTTTTAGGGAAAAAAAAAATCCATTTAATACATCAAGAATGGAGACCTACATTTCAACAGAGTGCCAACTTCTAAAAAACGGTTTGCATACAAGTGCAGCATTTTCAGCTATGTAAGCAATCTCTGGATTATTGACCAATGTGGATTTATTAACAATAACAAGCTCCTGTGTTCTATCTCAGAACTTTTAAGGGTTTTGTTATAGTACAAACACTGGATCCTCTTGAAAAAGGTTGAGAAACTACATAATATTTATCAAAATTTAGGGAGAGAGTAAGAGAGAGAGAGAGAGAGAGAGAGAGTAATAAGACCGCTCAGCTATGATTTTTGAATATTAATCCCTCGTAAACAGCCAACCAACCTAACTAAGCTGCATTACTGCTCATGGTCCACACCAGATTAATGCAACAGTGCCAGACTGATAACAGTAAAACAATAATGAGATGTAAGTTCATGTGAGCTAAAATTAAAGTCACGGTTAGATTAGATAAAAATTGAAGATTATTCCACTCTCTCTATAGAATTTCTCACATCATTCTACTTCACACAAATATTTTTTGATAAATATTCTACTTCACACAAATTCTCAAGCTTATACAGCAAGAGCCATTTGATAATGAGGGCTAGCATTGAGTTTTTAGATATTTTGCTAAACCACATTTTAGGGTTTTATGTTTTCCATGAGCCATACAAATCCCTAAGAAATGCAATCAAGAGCTATACCATAACTGAAAATTACTGGTACATAGTTCATGGTAATAATTATAATTAAGGGAGATAAAAAAGCTGGTACAAAATGGTGGGTCAACATGAATCCCTTTTCCTTTTCTCCAGTCCACCTATGCAAGCCAAAACTAGAGGCTTTCAAGATTCAAAAGAATAGTCATAAATAAGACATTTAATTGTCAGAATGTATTGTCTTCTGTGACACTTGCAAGCAATTTAGTAGTGAAGGAAAAATTTTACAGGCTGTCCCAGTTCCTCTAGATATTATTAAGAAAGTTTAAGGAAGTGAAAATGGGGTGATATTCTAGTAAACAAGTATACAAGATTGACCAAAATAAAAAGAACTACAGAAGAAGCAGGGAAAATGAAAAGTGCTAGGGATTAAAAACACTCTCTAGGCCAACCATAATATTCATCTCATAAGTGCAGCAAAGTGAAAAGGCTTCTCTATTTTCAAGTGACAGAGCAACCTGTATGTTATCCAAAGACAAAGATGCATAACCCACTTACATAGCAGCCATAAATTCCAGGCAAATGCTAAACAAATTTACTCCTGGGATTAATTTAATGACTAGTATTATGCAATTCAGGGCTGCTCAGGAACTGAGAGCAGTAAAATGCAACTTAGAACAACTAAACCTACAAGTAAAGCCGTGGGCCAAAATGGACTTCTAGGGATTATAGAAATAACCCTAGTTACTAAACTTTTTTTTTTTTTTGATAAGTAACCCTAACTACTAAACATAGAAAAGGTCTTACATGATGAGATATGAGATCCATTAGAGGTAGGCAGTGAAGCAACTCCACTTGATTGCATCTGACGCATTAACTGCACCTGTTGATCAAGCAACCTGTTGAATTCATTTATTTGTTGCTTCACCATCAATCTAAGATAATAAGCCCTGAAGAAATCTCGATTTTCTTCTTCTAGCTTCTGCCAAACTGAAAAGCGAACAAGATACTAAGTTTGTGAAGGGGAGAAGGGCACAGCAAATGCATAATGACTGTAAATAGAATTGGGTGGGGGAAAAAAAGCTTTCAGAAATATAAATTTTCTTTTTTTGAATCCACTAAAAACTGTGGGTGCATGGATCTGATTTGTCATCATTGATTCATAAATCAACAATACAAAAGCCTTATCTTGCTTGCTCTTCTTTTGAAAGAAATTGCTTGAGCAGCTGCAACTGCACTGGGTTTATTTGTTTAAGTTGACTGGCAAGGAGAAGTTAGTATAAAGCTCTGGATGGAAAGAGCTGGGGAAAGATAAGATATTGGATTAGGTTGAAGGGCTGAGCAATCCTATATTTCTGAAGAAGTCGAGTGATAAGTTTGCAGTGGTTCATGACTCCTGATTGCAACAGGTTCGTTGATGACTCAATATCCAAGTAGGACAATGAGCAAAAAATTCTTTTAGAATTCAAAGTTCAAACTTACTTGGTAACCATATAACACAATTACATGAGCTATGGTCATCTTGTCTATTAGAATTAATAATATAAAAGAAAGCCATAAAAGAAGCAGGAATAGCAACGTTCAGAATGCAAACTAAACGAGTTGTTTGGGCAATAGGTCAATGATACTTGATCAAAATTGGTCTTCAACATGCTATTATTTCTCCTTTTTTCTTCCTTAAAAAAAGAAAAAAGAAAATTGAAGCTATGCAATTTAAGGAGTTAATTTTCTAACTCTTCTAAAATTAACTTAATTATCAAAAAAATTACACTGCATTAATTTATTATCATGCATTTTTTTTTTTTTTTTTTAATTTTGATTATGCAAGAAATCTCCATATATTGCTTGTGCAAATAAAACCTACTTGTATCTGTTTCAGAACACATAAATAAAATGAAAATAATGACAACTATCAAAAAAGTATCCATAATTACCAAGCTCTGTAAAACCAGGCTCTATTTTTGCTTGATCCAATAGAGTTTCCACAACCTCCTTCTGATTCATGTACAGTTGAAGACATCGCTCTATAAGATTTTGCACCTGAAAAATCAAGGCATATATGCCCCAGAAAAAGGAAATAAAAAAGATCAGGACAGCCAGGTTCTTTTTCTTATGTACAATACATGGACTAAAAGCATGGTTTGCATTTTTCCATGTCATCAACATTCTACAGTAGGGTTCATCCCAAGAGCTCAGGGTTCAAATCGCCCCATCCCCCACTATTGAATTATAAAAAAGGGGGTCAAACTTTGGTGCGATAACAAGTGCCTTCCACCCAAAGCTGCATATGTCGTGGGGTGTGTGTGTGGTAAGACTACCTACCGATCACCTCTTCCAGACTCCACAGATTTGGGAGTTTTGTTGCACCGGGTACAACCTTTAACATTTTATCAAGGTTCTATGGTAACTCTGGGGTATGGTACCCATCAAAATCGTTTATTTCGCTTGATTTATTCATGAACAAATTGGTAAAATTTAAACACATGCAAATACAGGCTTCGAAAAACACGAGATACAGTACAATTCTCCCATTTAAATAAACATTTACTAGCACTAATTTAACATCTGTTTAGATAAGATTTTAATAATTCTATAACGGATTTACCCTAAGAAATCTAGAAAATCTCAATCCATATCCCCTTATATCATACATACATACACACACAAAATTAAAAATAAAATAAAATAACAAAAAAATTTAAATTGAAAAAAAATTAAATCAAGAAAAAAAGAAAAGAAAATTATATTTAAGCTTATTCTCCAATTTCTCTAAACCTAAGCAATAATAGTACCACAAACACACATCACAATACAAATTAAAAAAAAAAAAAAAATACTGAAATCACAATACAAAAGATGAGGAAAAAACAATCATTATTCAGAACTAAACAAGTCAATTACTCAAAGAATTTTAAAAACAAATAATCAAAATACACAAAAAGGAGCAATTAGAAGAAGTATAAACCTATATAATTACTTTTTACTAATTAAAATCACTATTTTTTTAATCGAAAAAATTAAAGAAATTCAATCTGAAAAGCTTACCACTTGTATATCTTGGCGCGAGACTCTTCTAACGGAACCGCTCGACATTTTTTGGACGCAGAGAACCAAAACGAAAATCACTATAAGAAAGAACGCTGTGAGGAATATTCGAAAATTGAAGCTTATTTTTCACGCTGATTCTCCTCCACTTTCAGCTTAAACCTATCAAAATAATCGAATATTAAATCGCTTTGATCGAATCAAAAACAAAATTTCACAGCAACGAAAAAAAACGAAGCTAATGATTTTAGCTGATCTCGCTTACAAAAAAAATATAGAATGAAAATCCAAGGGTTTGAATTTGATTATTATGTAACCAAAAGCACAGATTTGTGAGGTAAACCAATAGAGTTGTGAATATATGTAGAGAGAAAAATTTGGAGCAAATTGGTGATTTTAATAGAACTTACCGGAATTGGATTCGAGAGAGAAAGAGAGAAAATGGGAAGGTGACGAAGCAAATGTTCGCTTTTTATGGTGGAATCGGTTTGATATAATTTTTTTTTTTTTTTTTTTTATTTTATTTTATAAAAGAAGTCATAGCTGGGAAGAGTTTTAATTTCAGCTTACTACTCTTTGTCGTAAAAAATAAAATCTACTGTAAAAATAATATTATAAACGTAACATCTTTATATTTTTTTAGTCCAACCTTCTATGCATTTGTTAAAAGACTTTTTTTTTATAGTAAAATTTGAAATCACTTTATAAGAAATATAAAATGCGGTAAAAAAAAATTTAACTTTTTTGTTTTGAACTCTAAGAAGTTTCTAAATATATTGTTTATATTAATACCTTTTAAAGCATTGGTTAACATTTTTTTTTTCTTTCAAATCACTAACTATAAAGATACAACCAAATTTTACAGTTATAAAAGGTAACAATATATTAATGGTAAATAATAAAATAATATTAATAAAAGTGCTATTTATGATGGGAATGATCAATATTAACTCGTCAACTTAATAATTGTTAAATTTACTAGGAAAACTGTTGTGTCCGCATTTCTAGGATAAAAGATTTTGGATGGGTTGGCAAAAATGAAGTGGATAGTATTGGAGGCTGACACGTAGAAAAAGGTGGGGTCCACAGGCATGGGAGATCAGTTGATTTGGATATTTGGATTTAGACTCTCATTATTACCATCTGATCGAATTCATTTATTTGGCTGGGGGCGGGTTTTTTCTTGCTGTTTACACTTGCATACTTGGATCGGATTGAGTCAATTTGTGGTCAAAGACAATGACTCGAGGATGAGCCTGGCACGTAAAAAACACTTCCAGAAGACTTTTTTTTTTTTTTTTGAGAAGAAACATTTCCAAGACTTGATAAGTTGATAGTAGATTGGGTAATTAGGATTTAGGAGTCCTATTCTAAAATTGTGTTAGATATATCTAGTTTTCCATGTCACTAGGCCACAGGAAAATTCACTTGTATCATTGTATGCTTCGCAATTATTATTTTAGAATAGGATTCTAAAATTGTGTCCCTTGCATATAGTTTTGGCAATGCAAGAATATTAAATTATATACCTTTAAATTTTGGTAAATTGTCTTTTGGTCTCTTAAATTTTACTTTTTTTGTTATTTTAATCAGGTTTCATATTTGACTTTTATTTTTTATTTTTAAACAAATGAGAGTATCTAGACCTTCGAATATTCCCTCGAGTATATGCAGTCTCCCTTTTCGTACATGTCAAGTTATTACAAGTAAGAATCTCATAGGAGTGGCCTTAAAATGTTGGCAAGAAGTTTCAAAATCTCATGGATATCATTCATAAGGCCTTAGGAATTACTTAATCAATCCCTTGTGGTTTGAACGAACCTCTCTAAAATGACATAGTTTTGGCTTTTCTCTCAATTCAAAAATTACATTGAGAAAGAATGATCTTTATATAGATATATATATATATATTTATATATATATATATTTTTTTTATGTATGCATCACATGTCTAACAGGTAGTGGGACCTACATATCTATAATACCATAATGTGGAACGTGTAATACATGCATAAGACACACAATACGTGTTTAGCATAAGGTGATAATTTTAAGTGACGCTTGGGCCAATAAAATCCTACCTAAAGGGAAGATAGTTGGAGAGGTGACAAAACCGTATACTTTTTTCATTACAAAACCAATAAACCTGAAAAAGATGGATTGTTTTGTGAAAGAATTTTTGGGCCGATAAAAAGTGGGATTTGCGCTTGTGGATATTTTCTTATATTCAAATATTAATTGAATAATATTTATTTATTTTTTTCATATAAAATATACTTTTCTTTCTTTTTGAGATGCAAAATTTATACTAATTATGTTTTCATATTCAACTCTTGCTTATGTTTCCCTTTTTACTGTTAATATGGTTAATCTGCTTAGTTTTTCTTACGTTATAGTTGATCTTAAACATGATTTTTATCAATTTTGATTTTGAAAAACATCTTTCACCACATACAAGTGTAATATGTATTGTTAGTCATATTCTATAAGCAACACACGTAGAAGAAAAAAAAAATCTAGTCTTTTTATATAATTTAATACATTAATTGGAGTATTTTTATCTATTTGTAAAACTTCTTTTCAAACCTTTAATTTTGAAAATTAATCTAAACCATCAATATCATAATAAATACAATGTTTAAGATAGTCACTATTTCTCTTGGTAATACTTGATTTTAGTATTGAACATTAGATTTTAGTAATAAATTTGTCTTAAAATCTATTAATTTTGATTTTAATTTGATATAAGCAGAAATGATGAGTCTATTCATCTTTCATGTGTCTGGGAGATTGAAAATTCTCAAATAGAATAAAATGTATTAATAGTGCACAACATTTGAAAAGATGCTAATTTTTAAAATTATTTTTTATTTTTTTTAAATTTTGGGCTTTAATTAAAATTTTTACACACAATAGATAATGCATTCAATTGTTCAATAAAGGGGCCTTTTTTTTTTTTTTTTGGCTAAATGAGGGGCCTTAGTTTATTAATATTATTATTAATATCAATTTTTGCTATACTATACTATAAGAAAAATAGATATACTATATTCTATTCTAATAGAATAAAGGTTGAGATGCCCCTGGCACAAGATACCTATCACCCACAGATAACATATGTCACCATATCATCTTAGACTTGGCAAACAAGTCGAGTTAATATATTTTGGGAAAAACTGGGCTCATATCTAATTATAACCCACACCTAATACTCAAAAAAAAAAAAAAAAAAAACTCACACCTAGAGGATGCATGCAATGACAACAAGTGTTATTTTGTCAAAGCATAAGATAATGACACGTGTCAAAATCGTAATAATTCTAATAGTAAGGAAAACAATAATAAAGATAATTAATTTTTCCTATAAACATTTTAAGTAAAAAAAAAAATGGTTTTGGTAAAAATTTAGTTTTAAGTAATGACATTCATTACAAATTGTCTTCAAGTCATTATGCTCCGTTTGTTTTAATGTAAAATATTTACAGGAAAATAATTTCTTATTTTACTGTGTTTGTTTTACAGTAAAATATTTAGTCAAAAATAAAATATTTTCAATCAACTAAATCAATCTAAGCAAATTTTTGTAAAATATTTTACACTTAAAATTTTGGTAAAAATATTTTATACTTAAAATTTTGGACTTTCACGCGCTCTCTCCCTTTCACGCTATCTCTTAGTTTTCTCTCACCCACCAATCCTTCTCTCCCAAAACCTACCGGCGCCATCCACCGACTGGCGCCACCCACCGACCGGCGCCACCCAAGACCGACTCCACACTCTCCTTCCTCCTCTCGTCCCTCTCACGAAATCCATCAGGATCTGAAGGCTGAGCAACGGCTTAGGTTTTTGGTGGCTGTTTCGATCTCACTGCCGCTATTTGCTGGGTTTTTGGATATTCAGATTAGAATTTTTGTTTGTGGGTTTTCTTTTCAGGTTTTTGATATGGATTTTTGGGCTGTTGGTGGTTGTTTTTTGGATGGTTGGTGATAATTTGGTGGTTGGTGCTTGTTTTTTTGGCAGTTGGGGGCTGTTTTTTTGAATCTTTGGTGGTGGCTGGTGGTGGTTTTGATGGCTATTTTTTGAATGGTTGGTGGTGATTCTAGCGGCTGCTGGGCAAATTTGAAACGAATTCTATGTTGACCACTGAACATTACATTATATATGTATATATTCTCAAAGACGGGATGAAGTATTGTGCCAAAAGGACTACAGAGATGAAGATAACTGAAGCAATTTAATTCCCGTCTCCAATGTATACTTTTTCGCAAAGTACTTACATAAAGTTAATCAAGATAGTAGTAGTTATGCAATTTTGTGAGATTGCTTTTCCCAGATCTCCTAAACCTGAATTCATGATTGTCAGATTCAATTTCTTGCTAGCTTTCTGAACTCTAATCCCAGATTGTTACTTGCCCAACTTTTTGAATAAGAAATTAACATCGGCTTCACTTAAGAAAGTAAAGGAATTTGTTTGTTGTAAAGTAAGCAAAAACTTTTATAGATCTTGGCAGAAAGTTGGTTCAAAATTAAGTAAAGAGCAGTATTTTTTACTAACTCTGATGCTCCTTCATCGGTCTCTATGTATTTTTTTAGAGGTTAATAAATTTTTTTAAATATTTTAATAGTTTTTTTTTCTGCTTAATGTTGTGTTAAAAATATTTTACAAAGCATTTTCATGTATCCTGCCAGACACGGTAAAATGAAAATATTTTCTTGCAAATATTTTACATGTAAATTATTTTACTTCTGCAAATATTTTACATCAAAACAAACGAAACGTAAAATACAACATCTTACATATCATATGCCACAATCTTTATGCAAGACTCAATGACTTCAATCCAACATCCTCAATCCTACTAGAAAATACAAAGAAAGCAAATAGAACCCATGACACAAACAGTGTAACTCTATACATTCTTGCTCTGACTCGTGCAATCATTTCTCTCACCCTTGATTTTTCTTCTCTTCGCTTAGCTATCCTTTCCCTCTTCCTTGCCTTTTCTTCCATTTCACGAGCTAGTTTTTCCCTCTCATTAGAGGCCTTTGCCTCATTCTCTAACCTCTTGAATTTTGCCAAGACTATTGGTGCAACTTCAGACCCACACTTACAAGTTTTTTGATCCAACCACTTAAAGAACTTACAAGTCTGTACCTCTTTCTGCGCATAAAATCAAATCATTTCAAACAGCCCAATTGCAACAATTTAATCAACATTAATTGGGTTTTAAAAAATAAAAAGCATTTCAAACTGAAGATGATTACATAACTCACCTCATCATAAAAGCAACAGCCATAAAACTTCCTCCCAAAATTATCCAGTGTCAAAGACGTCCTTTGCGCGCATCTATCTCTCGAACATAAATGGTGACTGAAACTCGAGTAAAAATCACTTGATGAAGACATAGTGGGACACAAATTTTTGATTCCTACGGACAAATATCAAACATTACCCATCATCAGAACAAATTTTTCAGAATTTGAAGTCCTAGAACACGCACTTACCTGTGAGAGACAAGAATGGTGGTCAAACTTATATTTCCTTGCTTGCAGTCAGTAGCAGAAGCTGAATCTTGCGTTAATCTCACACAATTTTGATCATGAAATGCGATTTCAGTCACGGGATTTGATTTCTAAGAAAGTTGGAGAAGGAATTCAAATGAAATATCTCTCAGATCCTAGTTCTAATTTGTCTTATATATTAGAAAGGTTTTTAAATGGAGAGGCGAGGATGGGTTACGGAGTCCTAACTCCTAATGGAGGCCACATCAGGTAGATAAAGTGATAAAGTCCAAACCATGGGTTGGCATTATTAAAATGGGCCTAATTATTACATGTGGATAAACTGTAATTACCCCAACAAAATAAGACCCTGTTCATAATTTTAGTTAATTAAAGATACACAAAAACTCATGCACTCGGTTAATGGACAACTTTTGAGTTGTTGTCATTAGCTGACCTCATGACCCAATCAGCATTTCCAGCTAACAGTCTATAATTGCGTGTATAACAGTATATATTTATTTTTACATTTTTGGCGGAGAGGGTTTTCATTCTTTCTCAGATGAATATATGAACAAAATAGTTGTTCCACTTAAACTAGCTGAGTTCCAGCTGCCTCACTGACTAGAACAGTAATCTTGAGCCAAAATAAAAAAAGGTTCATGAGAGAGAGAGAGAGAGGACATACCAGAACTCTGTGAAAAGTCTGCTGTCAGGTCAGAGAGACTGAAATTTCGAGAATTCCGGCCTAAAGATCCAAAAGAAGAAGATTCCATATCCAGAATTTGTTCATTCAGGGGTTGTGAGTTAGACTGTACACTGGGGAAAGATGCAACAGATGCATCTTCAATTGTTGGATGCATTTCCAGGACATTTCTGTCAGAGCCATACATGTAAGGGGAACTGCCATAATATCCAGTTTCTGATTTGATCATGCCCCCATTTATTCCTTGAATCATACCCATGTTTGAGCTTTGAGCTGATAGCATACTTGGTGGGGCATCAATCCTACTAGAATGAGCAGGCATTTGAACAGCAGTGTGCATACTTGGGTGCAACAATGATCCACCATTAGTAAATGCATAAGGCACACTATTAGTAAATGCATTAGGCAAACCAGAAACAATAGGGTTGTTCATATTTTCTGCCTTCACAGCTGGTCCTGTCTGCTCTGAAGCATAGCAAGCTGAGTTCTGGTGCACTGTCAAATAAATAAATATCAATTGCCAATTCGATGAAAATTTGACATGCCATAACAAGCATGTACTGGAAATGAAATTTGTCCAAAGGAGCGATCAAGGAAAACATTAATAGAAGTGCCTAAACAGTCCCCCAGGCCATCCAATAAATCTGTAACAGACTACAATATGGAATTTTGAGCAAAATTAGCCCAGCATTACAAAGGAAGCACCAGATGACGTTCACCTGCCCCCTCCTTTGCCCCCACCCAGCCCACCAAAAAAAAGTCAAATGCCCCATCATATGAAGTTGGCTACATGCCTGTAATTATATCTATGCCTACTTTTCTCACCACCTTGATCAACACCTATTCACTAAGCATTATCAACTGAAATAAAGTTGTTCACATGGTGCATGTATCTGTATCATTGTAAAGCAGGAATTTTTTGTTTATTTTATTTTTCTCTTGAACCTAACAATTCGTTGTAAACCCAATGCAGCAATCAGTTTTCAATAAGTTCTAATCATTAGCATATCAATCTTTTGTTTGCATGTGCCTATGGTGTATTCTAAGCATAATTTTACAATTATTAGACATTTATCCTATTTGATCAATAAACTTTTTTTTATACATATTTTTAAATTACAAAAAGTTGAAATTTTAACATTTGTTTAATGATATAGAAATTAATAATTGATCTTCATGAAATTTTGCAAGCAAGAAGATAAAATTTAACGGTTATATTTTCAAAATTCACACTTAATATAAAGATATATGAAAATTTGTTTGGTTTAGTTTATTTCCTTTGTAGGAAAAAGTCTAGAATCATAAAACTTTTCACAACTTTTTTTCATAAATATAACTTGATAGAGTGTGATCGGTGAAAAAAAAAAAAAAAAAAAAGTTTATGCTTAAGTAATAGCTAGCCAGTATGCGTGAGATTTCAGAGTAAGTGAGTTGATGCGTAACTACTACTTTTGTCCTTTTGTAGATTTGGTTAAATACTAACGTTAAAAATTCAAAATGGGGGACCACGTCCGTACCCCACAGACACACAGTGACATGTATGTACGACGAATATTAGTTAGTTATAGTTCTCGTCTAGAAGAGGTGGGTGATGTCATGTGCTTTCTAGACTTCCACAATGCCATTCTATATATGCTATCTATTCTAACCAATATTTTCAAACCTTGAATGGTTTGTTTCTCAAAAAAAAAAAAAAATTTTCAAACTTGGTAGACCGTGGCGTTGGACATAAATTTGAACACAAGATAAGATCTTATTCGCACGCTACGCGTGAACTGCGATATTTTCTATCGGTTGGTGTGTGAACTGAATCATCACATATTTGAATTAGTCCTCATCTAGAAGACTATTTTATAATCTATTATATGTATCTTGTATACGTGCAGCTCCACTAGCTAGCAAATAATTGAATTAACTGTTCTTTTACTAACATATATTTGCATATTTGTTAACGTGCAATTGAATCCAATCACTACTTGTTATGGATCTATGGTCTGTTAAAGCGTGTGGTCTTAAACTTTTTTAAAAATTAATTCATAATTCCTAACATTATTGTTTGACTAAGCCTCCGTTTGGATACTAATGAAAAATAAAAATTATTTCACTATTCAGCTTATTTTTGCTACTATTCATGAGCCCTACTGCACTTTTTGATATATTTCATAGGTCTCACTGTACTATTTCAGTAAATTTTTACTTTTATTTATAGTACTTTCAGCAATAAGTTTTCAGTTTCAGCAAAATAAGTAGTATCTAAACAGACCCTAAGTGCAAAATAAAAGGAGAATAGAATCGAAGTTGGAAGGAAAAGAATGGGAAGAAAAAAGAAAGGATGATTCAATCTACACATAAGTAGTTTATGAATAGAGAGTAATCAAAATGATATTTTGTTTAATGTATACAATCAAAGAGATATTTAGAATATAATCTTTCTATTTTGTTGTGAAACATAGTTTTGATACTATTTACTAAGAAATAAATATCATCAATTTAAGAAGTTTTATGTGTCTCTTGAGGATTCAAAGTTGAGCAAATAATAAGCTATTCCACTACATGCGCATTAAACCAATTATTTAATTCTCATAACTGAGAATATATTGCAATGTTGAAAATATCTAATGGATAACATTGCTCAATTATAAATTATTTTATTTATTTATTTATAATTTGATAGTTACAATGGAAGAGTGCGAATTTGAATCTCAAATATTTTCGTTGAATTATGAAGTAATCAATCATAAGTAGGATTTTGAAGACATTCTAACAAGGTGGAATGTTAGTCATAGAGTAGTAATAAACTGAAACAGTTGAGAAGAATATAACAATAATTTACTCAATTCTTGTGCTTTTAAGATTACATTAAATTATTTGATGACGGTTTATTAATTATAAGGATATAATAATAATTTTATATAGAAAGTATCATATTTTTTTGTTTCCTCACTTATTATATTATTTTATTGTTGTGGTGGGCAAAAAGTGAGTAAGGTTTATGGCAGGTACAAACTTGCTGCTTTTGCTCACACAATTAATTTTTGAGAGATGGGATGCCCAATCAACCTTAAATGCCCTTAACAAGATGAAAATACTTAAGTTGGTGTGCTAGAATTAATTCCACACATAGACAGAAAGTCTTTTATAAGGAACAGTCTTGAAATGCATATATAGGGGTCCTCGGGTTTAGTTCGAGATAGAGGTTACAAGTAGTTTTAAGTCTCCCGCCCCTCCTTTTGATCCAGGGGCTTCTTGGCTTTATATATTCAGCCAAGATGTATCTGAGCCCTACATTTGAAAGGTCAGGATTGGATTTCATTGATACTTGTCTCATCAAGGCCTTACTAGAAGGTTTCTACACTGACGTATGAGCTAGGTGGACACTGTTCAAATGTCATTTCCTCATTAATGCGGCCAGCTAAGTGGTTGCAGTGTATTAAATGCAGAGGTGATGGTTGCTTTATCCATCCTCTTTCCTTTCTTCCCCGCTTAGTGACAAATTTTTCTCTTCGCCCTCGATTTGTGCCCGACAACCTTTAGCCTTGGTTCTCGGCTTTTAGAGGTCAGGTTGGCATCCTCGGAGTCCTCATCCAATGTTGTCTTTTTTGCACTTACATAAGGTTACTTGTATTTTTCCGAGGACATTCTACTGGTGCTCACCTAGGTTTGTCTCCTCGGCTTTGTTTCTAATCCCTCTATTTGTATTCTCGGATCCTCGTCCCCTCACAATTGTGTATGTGAAAATATATCTATACTCTATAGTCTTTAATGTTGTGATAAGTTACCAAGCCAAAAGTTTAAATTGTTGGTAAAAAATGCATTTTAGGCCTCTAATACGACTTATTACTAATTTTAATCAATTAATGATTCAAGATTAGGTTCAGGCAGTTAATTAACTTAAGCACAATATTAATCTTGGATAATCAAGCACAAGAAACACATCACATGAACAACTCACACATAAAGAGACAATAATTTGCTCACGGAGTGGAAACCGAATAGATAAAAACACTTCAAGGCAAAGCTCAACTCAACAAGTTTATTGCCGAAGCTTGTTGCAGTACATAAGTTACTCATGCGACTTTCTGTGCATGGGGTCAAACTAAGTATTTGAGTTCCCCATTATTGCTAGCAGATAAGACTTTTCCTTGTTCCTTCAATGTTACTTGATATTGCAAGTCGATCTGCAAACTATAAAACCAATTTTCGGTCACTCTTTAAGGCTTTTTAAATATTTCTCTATGGTCTAAATGAAACTCCAATACATAAGTGTTTGGTAGTAAACAACCTCTCAAGTATGGTCAATTGGAGAGGTAGAAAGAACTAGAAATAAAGGATTATCAAGGTTTTGCATTGCCGTCCTCATTCTTCTTAAATTATAAATTTTTGTATATATATATAATGGTGTAGGCTTTTGATATGATTGGCCACAAAATCTATATGTAATAATAATAATAATAATAATAATAATTGTGGGGACAAATAACCAAGATTCACGCATCTTGGGCCGTGGGCTCTGTCCGAGGAGGTCTCATGGGCCGAGCAATGTGGCAGCTATCAAAGCATTCTACTTTCGAAAGATTCGCACATAGGACCGGCGATTCCGTCCGAGGAGGGTATAGTCCTCGGATATAAAGTTTTCGGTTCAAGGAAGAATCCCAGTGGCTAAAGTAATCTTCCTGGAATCCCCTATGACAGAAACAAACTCGGTGAGCTTACTGGGAAGGAAAAGATCCCCGAAAATATCTAAAGAAAAGCTGCTACCACCACATTAAATACCCTGCAACTACTTTTCTGGCCGCATTTATGTGGAGAAGACCTCTGAACAGTGCTACCAAGACTATGACCTCTCACAGGGAGGCCAAAGAAAAAATCTGGTGGGATAAGTATCAAGGGGCACCTTAGATGAATGACAAGTGTAAGGATAGGATGCTTAGAAGATGATTATATAATGCCATTCCTCCTCCATTGGAGGAGGACGGATTTTGGAAAAAGGGAAGAGAGAGAAAAACAGAAGGAGAAAGGAAGATTTGTAACGTGAACAACACAACACAAGGGTTCCTCCTCGGACCTATATAAAACAGAATTATTCCAAGTTATTTTGGTGTGCTTTGGGCCTTCTAAACTGCTTCTTAGTTTGTCTTTGAGAATAGGAAAAACGAAGCCCTCACCATTCGAATCTAATTCTTAAGCCCACTCTCTACAAATACATGTTGCAGTGGACTTATTGGGCCCGGGTCTTGCGCGCTTTGGACTGGGGTGTACTAATTCGTTACACTACAATTGGCGCCGTCTGTGGGAAGAATTTGTATGATAGTGAGCGCGACGTTTCACCATGGTAGGATCAGGTCCCCACCCACAGGAATCCAGGGGCTCCCATCAACAAGACGCCTTCCATAATCTTGAGCGTAGGAGAGATAGGGAGGGTAGCCCACATACCACACAAACTAGCGGAAGTCATCCGCAAATGGGGAATCACTTTCCTCAGGAACGAAGTAACAGAGCCATGCAAAGGGAGATCGATGATTTGAAGCGGGAGCTACGCCATGCGCATCGACGACGAGCCCCTTCTAGTTCTGGTGTTTTCTCAAATGATGAAGATGATGTTACGTACAAACGCGACCCTAGGACACCGTCGAGCGAGCCTTTCCCCTATCACGGGGAAAACGTTCATAAGCGAAAGCGTAAGAGTCCACCTCTGAAGGGGCTGGAGAATGACGCCATGAACAAGGCGTTGAATCAAATTTCTAGGTCCCCCTTTACGCATCGCATCGAAAGGGCAGAGCTTCCTCGGCGATTCCATCAACCCACTTTCACCACTTATTACGGCTGAACGGATCCAGTAGAGCACGTGAGCCAATTCAACCAGAAGATGGCCGTCTATTCTAAGGACGAGGCCTTGATGTGTAAAGTCTTTCCTTCCAGTTTGGGGCCCGTGGCCATGAGGTGGTTCGATGGGTTGAGACCTAACTCCATAAGTTCCTTTAAGGAGCTTACGCAGGCTTTTGGTTCTCGTTTTATCACATGCAGTAGGGTGCCTCGCCCTTTGGATTCTTTACTGTCTTTGTCCATGCGGGAGGGGGAAATCCTGAAAACGTACTCGGACAGATATTGGGAGACGTATAACGAAATAGATGGTGATTTTGAGGACGTGGCCATCAGCACTTTTAAGGGCGGCTTGCCTACTGAGCATGGATTAAGGAAGTCTCTCACTGGTAAACCGGTCACCAGTGTGCGTCAGCTTATGGATCGAATAAGCAAATACAAAAGGGTTGAAGAGGACCAGCAGCAAGGAAAGGGTAAAACAAAGATTAACCCTCAGGAGCGTAGGGATTTCAGGTCGGACCGATTTAGTAACAATCGGCCACGGAGAGACTTTGTCGGGCAGTCAGATTCCTCCAACGCCCAAGCTGTCAACGCGGTATTCCGAGAGCCAGTCAGTAAGGTCTTGGAAAAAATTAAGAACGAGCCATTCTTTAAATGGCCGAACAAAATGGCGGGGAATGCGATGAGGCGCAACCAAAGCCTCTATTGTCAATATCACCAAGACCAAGGACATACAACCGAGGACTGCAGGAACTTGTGGGACCACTTAGATCAGCTGGTCCGAGAAGGAAGATTGAAGGACCTGTTGCATCCCAGCAGTCAAGCAGGGCAGACTGGGTTTGATTCCAGAAGAGGGGCGTCCTCGGGCCCACCCCTGGGAACGATAAACGTCATTTTTGCTGCCCCCGGAAGAACAGGGTCCTGTCCGTACAGAGTGATGTCTGTGGCTCAGTCGTTCGCCAATGACAGTAAGCACGAGCCAAAAAGAATCAAGATGGAAATAGAACCAGTTCTGGGTTTTTCGGAGGAAGATAAGGTCGGAACTATCCAACCTCACGATGATGCCTTGGTGATCACGCTCAGGATAGGAGGGTATGATGTGAAGAGGGTGCTGGTGGACCAAGGGAGTGCCGTGGAGGTAATGTATCCTGACCTGTTTAGAGGTCTGGGGCTAAGGTCCGAGGACCTAACTGCCTATGATTCCCCCCTGGTCAGCTTCGAGGGAAGGACCGTTATGCCAAAGGGTCAGATCAGGCTACCTGTGCAAGCCGGTCTTGAGGTAGTGGAGGTCGACTTTATCGTGGTGGATGTTTATTCTCCATATACCGCTATCGTGGGTAGACCTTGGCTTCACACACTGGGGGCTGTCTCCTCCACTTTGCATCAAAAGGTGAAATACCCTTCCGAGGGTCAGGTCAAAGAGATCGTCGGAAACCAGAACATGGCTAGACAATGCCTGGTAGCGGCCATATCACACCAACCTGAAGCTGAATCGCTGATGGCCGCGGAGGCAAGTTCATAGCAATTAAAATCTCTCGATTCGCCTATCAAGGAGATCCCCGAGGAGGCGATATGTGATGATTTAGAGAGGATCATTATAGGGAATGATCCGGAGAAGTACTTCCAAGTGGGGTCCCAGTTGCCGCCTCGCGAGAGGGAAGAGTTAATAGAATTCCTTAAGAGGAACGTCGATGTATTCGTCTGGAGCGCTTACGAGGCACCAGGGGTGGACCCCACCTTTATATGTCACCATTTGAATGTTAATCCATCCATTACTCCGAAAAAGCAACCACCTCGGCGCCCGTCCAAGGAGCATGCCGATGCCGTTAAAGAAGAGGTGAGCAAGCTTAAGCAAGCAGGAGCTATCAAGGAAGTGTTCTACCCTGAATGGCTGGCCAACACGGTGGTGGTAAAGAAAAAGAGTGGCAAGTGGCGAGTGTGCGTAGACTTTACTGATCTAAATAAGGCTTGTCCGAAGGATCCATTCCCCATGCCACGAATAGATCAGCTGGTGGACGCGACGGTGGGACACCCTCGAATGAGCTTCTTGGACGCCTTCCAAGGATATCACCAAATACCTTTAGCCTTGGAAGACCAGGAGAGGACTGCATTTGTCACCCCCATCGGAAACTACCATTACAAGGTGATGCCGTTTGGTCTAAAAAACGCAGGATCAACCTATCAGAGGATGATGACGAGAATGTTTGAGCTTCAGTTAGGAAAGAGCATTGAGGTCTACATAGACGATATGGTGGTCAAAAGCAAGGCGGTGTCCGAGCATGTTGATGACCTCGGAAGCATTTTCGAAATCTTGAGGAAGCACAAGTTGCGCCTAAATGCATCCAAGTGCACGTTTGGGGTGGGATCGGGCAAATTCCTGGGATACATGGTAACACACAGAGGAATCGAAGTCAATCCCGATCAAATTAGGGCTATTAACAACTTACACCCTCCTCGTAATCCTAAAGAGGTTCAGAAACTTACTGGAATGATTGCCGCTTTGAATCGTTTTATTTCTCGTTCAGCAGACAGATGCCGGCCATTCTTCCTCTTGATGAAAAAGTGGAAGGGATTTGAATGGTCTGAGGAGTGCTCTAAGGCTTTTCAGCAGCTTAAGGAATATCTCTCTCGGCCTCCAATCATGTCCAGTCCTCAGGAGGATGAGGTCCTATTCGCCTACATAGCCGTTGCTCCCCATGCTGTGAGTCTTGCATGAAGCCGATGTGCGTTATCTACCATTGGAAAAGGCCATCCTGGCTGTAGTCCATGGTAAGCGGAAACTCCCCCACTATTTTCAGGCACACTCTGTCATCGTCTTAACTCAACTCCCGATTAGGGCCGTACTCCGAAGTGCTGACTATACCGGCAGGATAGCTAAATGGGGAACTATTCTAGGGGCTTTTGATATCAAGTACATGCCTCGCACTTCTGTCAAAGGCCAGATCCTAGCAGACCTGGTGGCTGAATTCGCTGAAGCCTCGTTAGAAAATGTTCCAGCATCGCAGCACATGGATGAAAAATCGGTTGTCGTGATCTCGCTCCAGGAACCCCTATGCTGGAGAGTCTATGTTGACGGTGCAGCGAACCAAAGAGGTTCTGGATTGGGGTTGGTTCTAATATCTCCTGAGCAACTAACAATAGAGAAATCGCTGAGGTTGGATTTCTTTGCCACCAATAATGAGGCCGAGTACGAAGCTTTATTGGAAGGGATGAGTATGGTTCAAAAACTGGGGGGAAAGGAAGTAAAAATGTTTTCAGACTCCAAATTAGTCGTCGGTCAGGTAATGGGCGAACTGGAAGCAAGGGACGAAAGAATGCAGAAGTATTTAAGTCAAGTTACACAGTTGCGATTAAAATTTGAGTCATTCAGTCTGCTGCACATCCCAAGAAGTAGCAATTCGCATGCAGATTCTCTAGCTACACTCGCAACCTCCTCGGCGCAGAACCTACCTCGAATTATCCTTGTAGAAGACTTGTACAAGCCCACGGATGCAGGGAGGAAATTAACTCAGGTTTCTCATGTCCGAGTGGAACCTAGCTGGATGGATCCAATCATATCATTTTTAACGGAGGACACCCTGCCGGGAAATAAATTGGAGGCTGAAAAAATACGAAGAAAGGCACCCCGTTTCTGGTTGTCTGAAGACCAAAAGTTATACAAGCGCTCTTTTGCGGGACCGTATCTACTATGTATCCATCCTGAAGCAACAGAGGTCATCTTAGAAGAGTTACACGAGGGGATTTGTGGGAGCCACACTGGAGGCAGATCTCTATCTCTCAGAGCTGTCACACAAGGCTACTGGTGGCCAAACATGCAAAGAGAAGCACACGAGTATGTAAAGAAGTGCGACCAATGCCAGCGATTCGCCCCAAACATTCACCAACCAGGGGGGATCCTTAATCCGATAACCAGTCCCTGGCCATTTGCTCAATGGGGCCTGGATATTGTCGGGCCTTTCCCCAAAGCAGCTGGAAATAAGAGGTATCTGCTGGTCGGCACCGACTACTTTACAAAGTGGGTCGAAGCCGAGCCCTTATCAAACATCAGGGATGTGGACGCTAAGAGGTTCATTTGGCGGAATATCGTTACTCGGTTCGGGGTCCCTCGTACTATTATCTCGGACAATGGTCTTCAGTTTGATAGTAAGGCCTTCAGGGGATACTGCGGTGAATTAGGAATAACGAATAGATACTCCACCCCAGCTTACCCCTAGGGGAACGGACAAGCCGAGGCCGTTAATAAGGTCATAGTAAATGGACTGAAGAAGAGGTTAGATGATGCGAAAGGAAGATGGGTGGAAGAACTGCCGCATGTCCTGTGGGCCTATCGAACCACACCGCGACGATCAACGGGAGAAACCCCATTTTCGATGACTTATGGTGTCGAAGCTGTCATTCCTTTGGAAACCGGGTTCCCAACGCTAAGAAGGAGTTCGTTCAGTTCGAATAGTAATGATAATCTTCTGGAAAAAAGTCTGGATCTCGCTGATGAGAGGAGGGAGAGTGCACTGGTGCAACTGGCGTATTACCAACACAAACTTAAGCAAGGATACAATGCTAAAGTAAGGCTAAGGCCACTAGCACCTGGTGACTTGGTTTTGAGGAAAGTTCTGGGCACTGCAAAAAATCCAGCTTGGGGAAAGCTTGGGCCCAATTGGGAGGGACCATATCGCATCACCTCGGAAGCAGGAATAGGGGCCTATTTCTTAGAAGACTTAGACGAGCATGTAATACCTCGTCCTTGGAATGTAAACAACCTGAAAAGGTATTATTACTAATAAGAATTTTCTTTGTTCTTAAATTCGTGCGTTGTGTGACAAAATAACTTATGTCTATTATAAAGGTGTTTAAACAGAACCTTAGTCATGCCTGATGTCCTCGGACCAGATGCTTTGGGGAAATTACTACACTTATGTTTATTATAAAGGTGTTTAAACAGAACCTTAGTCATGCCTGATGTCCTCGGACCAGATGCTTTGGGGAAATTACTACACTTATGTTTATTATAAAGGTGTTTAAACAGAACTTTAGTCATGCCTGATGTCCTCGGACCAGATGCTTTGGGGAATTTAATCCACTTATGTTGGTGTATTCTAAGCATAATTTTACAATTATTAGACATTTATCCTGTCGAAATATGATTTTATGGCTTCTACACAGCCACGAGTAGTCCTTATTTTATGTAAACCATTAGCAACTTCGTTAGTTTGCCATCCCGACTTCCTGAGATGTACTCAATTGGGAAAAAAATACATTGGGAATGGAGGCCTAAATTTCACCAGTGTGCCAACTACTAAATAAATGGTTCACATGCAAGTGCAGCATTTTCAGCTATGTAAGCAATCTGTGGATTATTTACCAATGTGGATTTATTAACAACAACAAGCTCCTGTGTTCTATCTCAGAACTCTGAGGCTTTTATTATGGTAATCAAATGCTGGAACCACTTGAGCAATGTTGAGAAACTACATAATATTTATCAAAAATTTTTTTTTGGGGGGATGGGGGAGGGGGCTGGAGAGAGAGTAATAAGACCACTCAATTATGATTTTTGAATGTTAATCCCTTGTAAACAAACAACCAACCTAACAAGTACACTGCATTACTGCTCATGGTCCACACCAGAATAATGCAACAGTGCCAGACTTATAACAGTTAAACAATGAGAAGTGGTCAAGCTCATGTGAGCTAAAATTAAAGTCACAGTTAGATTAGACAAAAATCAAAGATTATTCCACTCTCTCTAGATCACACAAATTCTCAAGCTTATACAGCTGGAGCCATTTGATAATGAGTACTAGCAGTGAGTTCTTAAATATTTTTGCTAAACCACATTTTAGGTTTTTAAGTTTTTTCCATTAGCCATACAAATCCTGATGAAATGCAATCCAGAGATATACCATAACTAAAAATTACTGGTACATAGTTCATCAAAAAAGAAAAAGAAAAATACTGGTACATAATGGTGTGGCAACTTGAGCCCCTCTTCCTTTTCTTCCGTCCACCTATGCAAGCCAAAACTACAGGCTTTCAAGATTCAAAAGAATAGGCACAAATAAGACATTAATTTCTCAGAATAAATTGTCTTCTGCGACACTTGCAAGTAATTCAGTAGTGGAGAAGGCAAAATTTTAGGGGCTGTCCAAATTCTTCTAGATATTATTAAGAAAATTTATTAAAGTGAAAAAGGGGTGCAATTCTAGTAAACAATTATTCAAGATATTGCCCAAAATAAAAAGAACTATAGAAGAAACGGGGAAAATGAAATGTGCTAGGGAAGAAATACTCCCCCTATGCCAACCATAGTATTCATCTCATAAGTGCAGCAATGTGAAAAGACTTCTCTATTTTCAAGTGACAGATCTAACTGTATGTTATCCAAATAGAAAGATACATGATCCACTTAGATAGTAGCAATATATTCCAGGCAAATGCTAAACAATTGTACTCCTGGGATTAATTAAATGACCAGGACTATGAGCAATATGCAGGTATAAGGTTCTTGAATGTTGCAACAAAATGGATATGGTTTGTGCTAAATAATAAGAAAGAAAAAGAAGATCAGGGCTGCTTCCGAGAACAGTAAAATGAAACTTAGAACAACTAAACCTACAAGTAAAGCCGTGGGCCAAAATGGATTTCTAGTGATTATATAACCCTAGCTACTAAACATAGAAAAGGACTTACATGATGAGATATGAGATCCATTACAGGTAGGCAGTGAAGCAATTCCACCTGGTTGCATCTGACACATTAACTGCACCTGTAGATCAAGCAACCTGTTGAATTCATTTATTTGTTGCTTCACCATCAATCTAAGATAATAAGCCCTGAAGAACTCTCGATTTTCTTCTTCTAGCTTCTGCCAAACTGAAAAGCAAGCAAGATACTAAGTTTGTGAAGGGTAGAAGGACACAGCAAATGCATAACGACTGTAAATAGAATTGGGTGGGGAAAAAAAGCTTTCAGAAATCTGATTTTTTTTTTTTTTTTTTTTGAATCCACTAAAAACTGTGGGTACGTGGATCTGATTTCTCATCATTGATTCATAAATCAACAATACAAAAGCCTTATCTTGCTTGCTCTTCTTTTGAAAGAAATTGCTTGAGCAGCTGCAACTGCACTGGGTTTATTTGTTTAAGTTGACTGGCAAGGAGAAGTTAGTATAAAGCTCTGGATGGAAAGCGCTGGGGAAAGATAAGATATTGGATCAGGTTGAAGGGCTGAGCAATCCTATATGTCTGAAGAAGTCCTATCTCTATAGATAAAAGGAGTGATAAGTTTGCAGCGGTTCATGACTCCTGATTGCAACAGGTTGGTTGATGATTCAATATCCAAGTAGGCCAATGAGTAAAAAATTCTTTTTAGAGTTCAAAGTTCAAACTTAATTGGTAAACACATAACACAATTACATGAGCTATAGTCATCTTGAATATTAGAATTAATAATATAAAAGAAAGCTATTAAAGAAGCATGAATAGCAAGGTTTAGAATGCAAACTAAACGAGTTGTTTGGGCAATAGGCCAATGATACTTGATCAAAATTGGTCTTCAACATGCTATTATTTCACCTGTTTTCTTCCTTAAAAAAAAAAAAAAGAATAAAGAAAGTTGAAGCTATGCAATTTAAGGAGTTATTTTCTAACTCTTCTAAAATTAACTTAATTATCAAAATAATTACACTGTATTAATTTATTATCATGCAGTTTTTTTATTTTGAGTATGCAAGAAATCTCCATATATTGCTTGTGCAAATACAACCTACTCATATATGTTTCAGAACACATAAATAAAATGAAAATAATGACAACTATCAAAAAAGTATCCATAATTACCAAGCTCTGTAAAACCAGGCTCTATTCTTGCTTGTTCCAATAGAGTTTCCACAACCTCGTTCTGACTCATGTACAGTTGAAGACATCGCTCTATAAGATTTTGCACCTGAAAAATTAAGACATATATGCCCCAGAAAAAGGAAATAAAAAAGATCAGGACAGCCAGATTCTTTTTCTTAAATACAATACATGGACTAAAACCATGGTTTACATTTTTCCATGTCATCAACATTCTATGGCAGGGTTCATCCTAAAAGAAATTTGTAGTCCGACTGGCACTTGCGGTATTTCCATTAGAGACATCTAGGGTTCAAATCACCACATCCCCCACTATTGAATTTTCAAAAAAATGGACCAACTTCGGTGAGATATCAAGTGCCTTCCATCCAAAGCTGCATATGTCGTGGGTTTGAGTCCGGAATCAACCTTTCCCAAAACATAATAATAATAATGAGGGGGGGGGGGGGGGATTGGGGAAGATTTGGGAGTTTTGTGCACCGGGTACAACCTTTACCATTTTATCAAGGTTCTACGGTAACTCTATGGTATGGTACCCATCAAAATCGTTTATTTCAATTGATTTATTCATGAACAAAAGGGTAAAATTAAAACATAAGCAAATACATGGTTATGACCAGAGTGGATACTATCTTCGCAAAACACAAGAGGTACAGTAGAGTTCACTAAATTAACATCTGTTTAGTTAAAATTTCAATAATTCTATAACAGAGTTACCCTAAAAAATCTATAAAATCTCAATCCATATTCCCTTATATCATACATACATTAACACATACACACAATAATATATATATACAGAATTTTAAAAAAGAAATACAAGAAAAAAAGAAGAAGATTATATTTAAGCTTATCCTCCAATTTCTCTAAACCTAAGCAATAATAGTACCACACACACAAATCACAATACAATTTCTTATTTATTTATTTATTTATTTTGAAATCACACTACAAAGGATGAAGAAAAAACAATCATTATTGAGAACTAAACAAGTCAATTGCTCAAAGAATTTTAAAAACAAATAATCAAAATACACAAAAAGGAGCAATTAGAAGAAGTATAAACCTATATAATTACTTTTTACTAATTAACATCACTATTTTTTTTATGGAAAAAAAAAATTCAATCTGAAAAGCTTACCACTTGTATATCATGGCACGAGACTCTTCTAACGGAACCACTCGACATTTTTTGGATGCAGAGAACCGAAACGAAAATCACTATAAAAACGACTGCTATGAGGAATATTCAAAATTGAAGCTTATTTTTCACGCTGATTTTCCTCCACTTTCAGCTTAAACCTGTCAAAATAATCAAATATCAAAAAACAATCTAAGATAATATGCCCTGAAGAACTCTTGCTTTTCTTCTTCCAGCTTCTGCCAAACTGAAAAACAAGCTAGATACCAAGTTTGTGAAGGGGAGGACGCAACGAATACGTAAATAGTATTGTCTGGGGAAAAAAAAATTTAGAAATCTTTTTTTTTGCTTTGTTTTGAATCCACTAAAAACTTTGTGGGGGCATGGATCTCATTTCTCATCATTGATCATGAATCAACAATACAAAAGCCTTTATCTTGCTTGCTCTTCTTTTGAAATAAATTGCTTGAGCAGCTGCAACTGCACTGGGTTTATTTGTTCAAGTATTTGATAAGGTTGAAGGGCTGAGCAATCCTATTTCTCTGAGGAAGTCCTATCTTTATATATAAAAAGGAGTGATAAGTTTGCAGCAGTTCATGACTTCTGATTGCAACAGGTTAGTTGATGACTCAATATCCAAGAAGGCCAATGAGAAATTTTTCTTTTTATAACTTTCAAAGTTCAAACTTGTTAAACATATAACACAATTACACAAGCTATTGGAGTAAAGCCATAATAGCAGCATTAATAGTAAGATTCAGAATGCAAACTAATGGTCCGTTTGGATTGAGGGAGAGGGAGGGGGAGTAAAGTAAAGTAGAGTAGAGTAGATTTAACACAAAATTAGCTTATTTTTAGCCAACTCTACTCTACTTTACTCCCCTCCACTCCCCCTCCTTCCTCCCTCCATCCAAACAGGCCATAAATGAATTGTTTGCGCAATAGGCCAATGATACTCGATCAAAATCGTTTATTTCTTCTTCTTCTTCTTATTATTATTTTTTTATATAGACAAAAATAATTTATTTCAATTAATTTAATCATGAACAAACAAGTAACATTAAAACACTTGCAAATACACATGATTATGATCATAGTGGATACTATACCTTTGGAAAAACACAAGAGGTGCCGTATAATTCTCCCATTCAAACAAACATTTACTAGCACTAATTTAACATCTGTTTTAGTTAAGATTGTAATAATTCTACAACAGAGTTAACCTAAGAACTCTAGAAAATCTGACACACACACAAACCAAAAATAAAAAAGAAGACTATTATATTCAATTATCATCCCATTTGTCAAAAAAAATTGAAAACAAAAATTTTGAAATTTAAATCTGAAAAGCTTACCACTTGTATATCTCTGGGCGAGTCTGTTCTAAAGTGAACTGCTCGACATTTTTGGGTGGAAAAAAAAAAAAAAAAAAACCGAAGCTCGTCGTACAAGAATGAACGCTATGAGGAATATTGGAATTGAAGCTTAGTTTGCACGCTGTTTCTTCTCCACTTTCAGCTTAAACCTTTGAAGTAATCGAAAATTAAGCGCTTTGATCGCATCAAAAACAAAATTTCACAAAAATGAGCCAATGGTTTTAGCTGATCTCGCTTTTGTATTACAAAAAAAGAGAGACAAACATCCAAGAGTTTGAATTTGATTATTTTGTAACCAAAAGCAGAGAGTTGTGATGTGAATTTATTGAGAAATATGGTAAGAGAGAAAGTTTTGGAGCAAATTAATGATTTTGATCGAAATTCGATAGAGAGTGAATGGAAAGGTGACGAAGCAAATGTTCGCTTTCTATGGTGGAATTCGCTTTCATATAAAGTAAAATTTTTATTTTATTTTTTTTTTCATTCACAAACCAATGCTGCAATAATCTAGAGGCATGACAAATTTGAAATTTTACAACGTGACAAGTCATTAAAGAAATACCAAATCAAAAAAAAGAAAAAAGAAGAAGATATATATAGCACCCGTTTGGATTCAAATTAATTTGGCGTTTGTGTTTTGTTTCTGCGTTTTTTTTTTTTTTTTTTTTTTTTTTCAGCTCGCAATTGTTGACAAGTCAACTGTGAACAGTACATTTGTGTACTGTTCATGGGTCCCACAAATTACATTTTTCAGCAACTTTTTTATTAAAAATGGGTCCAATAGCATTATTTACACATTTAAAAATTATTTCACGTGTTTTCAGTTTCAGTTTTCAGTTTCAGCAAAAATAAGCTGCATCCAAACGGACCCATATAATAAAGTAATGTTAGTTATGAATTTATTTTTATATAAAAGTTGATAATAATTAGTAAAGTTTTGAAATTTATTATGAAAACTATCGTGTTTGTAGCATCACTCAATAAAAAAGAAACGTTTTTGGGTGGGTTGACAAGGTGGATAGTGTAGAATGCTGATGTACATTACACCAGCCAAGGCACGTGAGAGTGCTAACGCGGCTAGATCCAGACCCTACACGTGGAATAGTTGTGAGTAAAGGAAAGGAAACGTTGGCTATAGAAGGGGATCTTTGGCTCGTGCCAACAGTGTGACCATCTTGGGGAAGAGTAAGATTTGCACCTAACATGGACACCCAGCACTTGTACAAAAAAAAGATAGCGACCCCTTATGGTCAGATACTATAGAACACCCCTTATTGGCTGAACTTGTGTTGTACCATTGTTGAGGACACGTGTATCACTCCTGGCATCCCTGATGTCACTTTTCTTGTCCAAGGTTTACTCCCCACGTAGTAGCAGAGCTACCCTTCGTTCCACTACCCTGATATTGGCGTGTTTTCTCTCTCTTCGAGCCATAGTATAGTACAATAACTGTATTAGGGTTTGAAATGGGAAAATAAGGGTTTAACACCTGTCTTGATGTATCTCACAACACCCCTTATTGGTTGAGCTTGTGTTGGATCACTGTTGAGGACACGTGTATCACTCCTGGTATCCCTGTTGTCACTTTTCTTGTCCAAAGTTTTCTTGTCCAAAGTTTGCTCCCCACGTAGTAACAGAGCCCCCCTCCGTTCCACTACCCTGACATTGACATGTTTTCTCTCTCTTCCAGCCATAATATAGTACAATAGCTGTATTAGAGTTTGAAATAGGCAAATAAGGGTTTAACACCTGTCTTGATGTATCTCACAACATTTCTGGTACTATAAGAGGAACATATTGTTGAACAATTAGGGCAAGAACCTAGAGAAAACAGGAGAAAGAGCAGAAAGTTTGTGTAGGAAAATGAGGTAGAGAAAAGGCTTTCTTTGGGAAGAACATCACCTCTGTACAAAGGCTTTCATTTTCACATAATAAAGAGCTCTAAAGAGTAAGGGACATTCTCTTCTTGCTCACTTGTGGTTTTTCATCCCTTCCAAAGGGTTTTCCATGTATTTTCCTATGCCTTCTTTACTTTCCATGTTATGCTTTCCATTTCTCTCGACGTTAAGGTGTTAATGTTTTCCTTTTTATTGTTCTTAAGCTTTTTCACTTAAATGTACTGTTAGATCCATCATCCATTCTCTCACATAGTCTTAAAAATCTAACTTGCATGTACAATTGACATGTGAAAAGAGTGGGGTTCACAAATATGGGAGATCGAGGGCCTATTTGGTAATAGTTTTCAAGTATTATTGTTCAAAATGATATGAAAACTGTAGTTTAAAAAGTGTTGTAAAAATACATGTTTAAAGTACTTATAATGCAAAAAATGTGTTTCGTACCATGTTTCAAACAATATATTTTAAAATGTGAAAAAACATAATTGTGTGTTTGGTATGTGTATGTATTTTTTTTTTTTTTTAAAAGTGGCAACTTTCTGACATGCACAATTATTTTATTAATATTTATTAGAGTAGAGAGAATTTCCCACGCTATTTATGGTTGGTCTTCTTCGGTTCTTCTTCTTCTTCCTCTACTCTCTTCTTCCTCTTTAGAAAATTTCTTCCTCCTATTTAAAAAAAAAAAAAACCACAATCGTTTGGTAAAAAAAACCAAGAACCCACTCTCATTACTCTTCTTAAAAACTAACGAATCATTTGCAAAAAAAAAAAAAAAAAAAAAAAAAAAAAAAAAACTAGGAAGAGAGAGATGAAGAAATCTAGGTTTGTGTTTTTTTTTTTTCTAATCGGTGATGTTGGATTTTTTTTTATTATCTACTTTGGCTTTTCCATATATATATATGAGAAGAGAAGTAATGGAAGTGAAGAGAGAGATGAAGAAATCTAAAAGTGAAGAGAGAAGGAAGCGTGAAAGAGAAGGGAGAAAAAGAAAGAACGAAAAAAGAAAAAAGAAAAAGGAAAAAGAAAAGATGAGGCGTGTTGCATTAGAGAGAGAGAGAGAGAGAGAGAGAGAGAGAGAGAGTTGTAGATATGTTACGTCTAGCAAGTGCATCCCACACTTTTCTAAATATTTACAAAAATGCCATTAAACAATGTTACTTGAAAACTAAAAACTGATATGAATGAGTTCTCTAAATACAGTGTTTAAACACCCTAAATTGAGAATTGTGACTCAAACACTTCTAAAAAAACACTCCTACCAAACACATTTTTTTTTTGGGCCCCACAATTTTCAATGTTTAAATACTGAAAACGGTTGTTTGGAATCACTTACCAAATAGGCCCCGAGTAATGACGTCCACAATAGTTTCACAATAATTTCACAACAAATCATAAGTGACATTTCATATCAAGTAATGCCAACTAGAATGTGTTGTGAAGTTATTGTGAAAATATTATGGACATAACATTTCTCATGGGAGTTCAATAGATTTGGATTTTGGATTTGGACCGTCATTTATTACCATATGATTCATTTATTTGGCTTGGCTAGCCTTGGATCAAATCAGTGATGGCTCCAAAATTTTTTTTCAGGGTAGTCAATAAGAAACTTAGGGTACATTTGGTAGACTGTAATAGACACTATAATGTAATAGATATTCCTATGGCATAACTATTCGGTTGTTTGGCTATGTTTTTATTACAATGAATAGTTATTCCTTATGAATAGCTATTCTTCAAAATGAGGAATAACTATTCCTTATCAAAAGTACTGAATATCTATTTCTTCACCTTATGTAATAACTTTTAAAAAAATTTCTTAAAAAGCCATTAGTTGCCACATCTTCAAAAGGAAAGAAAATAAATTTTCCTTGTTATTAATTATTAGCTCTATTTTGAACACCCTAAAATAAGTGTATTTTAGGAAATTTGACTTAAATATGATTTAATTACACATTCTTTTTATATTTTACTAAATTGTGGATGCATATTCAGAATTTTATTCCTAAATGGTCACCAAATTAATGAATAGTAATACTTATTACATTTCAACTTAATGTATTCCTTGTAATACTTATTCCTATTCCCATGTAATAATCATTACAGTATACCAAACGTGTCCTTAGGGTATGTTTTGGTAGACTGTAATAGGCACTGTAATGTAATAGTTATTCCTATAATATAGCTATTCAGTAGTTTGATTATGTTTTTATTACAAGAAATAGTCATTCCTTATGAATAGCTATTCTTTAAAATGAGGAATAACTATTCATCTCTAAAAGAGATGTAATAGCTATTCCTTAGTAGGTGTATTAATTTCTACAATTAATATATTTTTAAATAAACAAACTTTCCATATGCACATAATAATTATGAAAATAAAAAATCCATAAAAAATAACTAATCTTTCTTTCAAATTTAAAAAATATTATTTTTTAAGAAATATAGGGCCCGTTTGGTAGAGAAGTTTGAGTAATGTTGTTTGTATTTTTTTGAAATACATGTGGGTGAAAAAGTGTGTGGAAATGCGTGTAATGTTGTTTAAAAACTGAAAATATGTGTTTAAGATGCTCTACTAAACGAGACCATAATTATATGAGTAAGATATTTCCTAAAATATATTTTAAGTTTGATTTAAAATACTTTCATTCCATTATCTTCAGGGTTTTATTATTATGTTGTCATCAAACAAATGAATAGTAATAAATATTACGTTACAGTATTTTGTATTCTTTGTAATATCTATTCCTATTCCTATGTAATTACCGTTACAGCATACCAAACGTGCCTTTAGAGAAATCACTCATTGACAAACAACAAATGAGTGGTATCGAAAATTATACAAAACCTAATAAGTAGAAAACCTCATATATTGTCAAAAAAAAAAAAACGCAAATACATAAAATTTTACAATTTCCTTTTACTAGTTTTCATATTTTGAAATAATTGCATGTTAATTTCATTATCAATGTTGTAAGTTACATCTCTTTCAATGTCCATAACAAAGCGATCATTCATCCATTGATCTCCCATTTGATTACAATTTTTATATTTAACAATTCAACTCAACTTATTCGTTCTTGTACTTGTATTAAGAAGAATTTTTTAAAAAAATATTCTCTATTAAGAATTCAACTCAATAATTCAATAAAAAAATACAATTATTTTATTTAATAATTCAACTCAACTTAGCGGTCTTTGTAATTGTATTAAGAAGAACTTTTGCAGTGTCCATAGCATTAATTTATTAAGAATTCAACTCAACAATTCAATCAAAAAAATTTGTCTTTCACTATTCATTGTCCCACACCCCAGTCCTCGTTGCCACTTGGCCCACTTCCTCACATAGTGTTATTTATAATTTATTAAAGTGTAAACTAAAGTCTATGCACTTATATTTGTCTTTACCCTTTAGCTTTTTACTGCCTACGCCCCATAGCACAGCCACTCAACTCTTACAGCAAATAATAATTCATAATACTAAACACTATCATAAAGAGGTCAAACACTTATAAGACTATGCACTATCATAAATTATAAATTTACACCAATCTATTACAATCCACAAAACCAGACACTTAAAACAGTTCTAGAGAGAGATACTGAGATACTGAGAGCAACGAGCAAAGCGATGGTCAATTTGATTATGTTCTCTCTGTAAAACTCTTAGGTTTGCATTTATTTATTTTGAATAATTTGATTATGATGTGCCAATTTTTTTTTTTTAAAAAAAAAAAATTTGAGCGAAGGAGTGAGGACTGACCTACTGAGCGAAAGAGTTGTGTCAAATGGGCTTCTTTGTTTTTTTTGTTTTTTTTTTTTATGAGATTGTTTTGGGCTTCCTAGTTTTTTTTAAAGGGCCAAGGATATAATTAAGGGACCAAGTTTAGTTTGTTGGCTTAAATAAAATTTAGGGTGTGGTGGAAGAATTCCTATCCTTGGATAAGGAGGGACATGCCTCTAACAAACTTATTGCTATTTAGCTAATGCATAATCCTTGTTTACTAAAAAAAAAAAAAAAAAAATTAACATTATTCTGTCAAGAGTCTTGTAGTTGGCACTTCATAATATTTTCAAGAAAGATGTTCATGATTCAAATGTCTCATCCTCTTGTTTTAACTATCAAATCATCAAAAAAAGAAAAATGAAAAATAAACATCACTAACTTACAAGAGTGATCGCTTGAAGAACATATCTCCATAAAATCTTGAATTGAATCACAACTAAATAATTGATGAAATTGCTGAACAAATAAATGATGTATGGCATGGATTAAGGAAAAGGCAACATATTAAAGGACAAGAATGACAAGTTCACTTGCCAATTAAAACTAAGCTCTCCATGGAATTAGTTACATGAACAATCCATGTAACCCCTTGAATACCAAGATTATTCGCACGTCGACTCTCGGGGTCTAACAAAATGAGCCTGTGATCTTGTTCAACTATAAAAACACCAGTGTTGGAGAAGCTAAAGAACCAGTCAAATATTTTCGGTAGTACGATTTGTTTAGTCCACGACTCGACCACACCATAGACCTTCATTACCCATAGGGATATCTTAGCATCACTCATAGTAACCACAGCCAGTGATCCCTTGTATTCTACAAGAAACTCTTTATGCCCCACCTCAAGAAAATCTATGTCAGGTAAAACTATCTCACGGAATCTCTCTTCATTGAGATCAAAACACAAACTGGATAGGCAGGTTCTGATATATGCCCTGATTCCATTGGATCTGATACTATAAACTGAAACAAGTGACATCCAATGTAAAGCTTCATTAACCAATTGGCAGGTATCCCTACGAGAGATTACAACATAGTGTATTTTCCTTGATCTTAGTGACTCTGTTGGTAGCCTTCTCCATGAATCTGTACTTAATGTGTAAATTTCAGCCTCAATCCATGGCTCCATATTACGACTCTTTAGATATACAATTCTTACAATCTTATAGTCATTGTTCTTAGAAAAATAAGAGAATCCAACAGCCATTTCAGAAATTTCAGTTTGCTTTAAATAACTTGACAAGCAAGTAGTTGTTAGCACCTTAAACTGTTGAATACTAAGATTCCACAAATATATTGTTGGTTCCAATGTAAATCTGAGACATACAATGCCATTATAAGCGCCCACTATTATGGGAGGAAAAGAATTTGGAAATTCAAATCTAGATAGTGGAATAGAATTTGGAAATTCTAATCTAGAAACCTCACTTTTATTGCATGTAATAGTGCACAAATTTGGCAAAGTATTATCTGGTTCTTTAAGTAGTAGAAAATGGGACTTGTTATTATTCTTGCATAAGAGGTTCGCTTTATTGAGGTGGGCGTTGATGAAACCTCTACTGGTGATGGAAGAGTTCCAAAGCTTGGAGACACACCTGAATCGAACAAGAGACTTGACTAGTAGCCATTTGAGGATTTCGAGGACGAGCTCGTGTGGGAGATACTTGGACGACATTGACTCTTTTTTACTCATCTCGGAGCCTGAGACTCTGGCAGCTTAACAATCTGAGGTAATCTGGGACTTATATACATTGCCTTCAGTGTCGTACATTTTGTTTTTTTAATTGATTTCAAACACTTGGATTCATTAATAATTGACCAATAAAACACAAATAATGTTATATTTTGTAAGTATAATTAAATTATCATTCCGCCTTAAGTTTATCTGGGATGATAATAACTCATAATTCTTAACAAGCTGACCAGCTTTATACAGACGCTATCAACGTACAAAAGCTAAAATCAATGATTACTTATCAGCTGACAACAATCAGGTGCTTTTCAGGGGAAAAAAATAAATCAGATCCTAAAATCATGGACTCAAACTAAAATAAAGGACCAAACAACTGAAGACTCCGTTGGATAAGCATCCTAATGTTACAAATGACAAGTAATTAAGTACGTTCTTTTTTGTTTTTTGAAGCCGACAAAGACAATGGCAATTTCGTGGCAGACTTCTCCTCCTACATGCTTGCTGTTGTGCCAGTCCATTGCAACTACTCAATCCCATGTAATCTTCACGTATCGTATGAACCAAATGATGTCTTTTATATATAATGCGTGTTTGCCAAATAAAGGGCCTAAATGAGTTTGTCACTAAAAAAACTAACTCTAGCTAATCCAGGCTTGAGCAATAGTCGATTGGTCTAGTTACAATTAGAGAGGTGTGCATAAGTTGGGTTGGGTTGAATTTAGAGTATTTTTCAACTAAACCCGACTTATTTGGGTTGAGAAATTTCAGCTAAAACCCAACCCAATTTATTTTAAAAATCAACCCAAGCCAACCCATAGGGATCGGGTTGGATTGGGTCATCTGGTTGGGACCATTTTATCAAGTCTAATTTTTTTTGTTTATAAAAAAATTGGGTTTTCATTTAAATATTTAAAGTCATTACTAATAGCTAATTATAATTTACATAATTGGGGCTAATATTAAAATACCATAATAAAAGCAAGTCTCAAATTAAATTAAGTGTCTGTTTGGATTTTGATTACAAGCCAACTTATTGCTTTTATTTTATTTTTTATTTTTTTATCTTACTATTTGTGGGTCTTACATTCATTTGCTATTAATTAGATAAGTTGTTCTTGAACGGATACTAACTCTTAAAATCCAAATAAATCAAACTAATAGACTTAAAATACATATATTTTTTTTTTGACGTCATTAAAATACATATATTTTTAATAAGCTATTAATAGCATGTGTTAGGTTAGGTTACTTGGGTTGAAATCTTTGCCAACCTCAACCTAACCCAAGAACTTAAAAAAAAAAATTAAGACTCAATCTATAATGAATTGTATTGTATATGAGCAACTGAATATTATTTTATTCAAACCTAGCTTGTGTTATTGGTGTGGTTGTCTGACTCACGATGATAGGGATTGCGATCTATGGGTCCAAAGCAATGATGGAAGAGGATTAGAGGAAGGGCGGAATGACAGGCGGACAGAAGAGGCAGTTACGGAATTAAATGCACAGCAGATTTTGGGGGTTGAAATTGATTCGCTGGAGACTATGAGGGACAATCATTCTTTGCCGAAAAATCAGGAAGCTATTAAGGCTAACGGAAAGAGCATTAACTCTGGTTGCCTTTCTCAATTTGATAAGGAAGTTAACTACTCCAGCTCAGCAAAGGCAACGGATAGGAGTCTGAATGGAGAATTGAATGTGGGGAACAACATTAAAGACCCCACCTTGAATGCAATTACCACCAATTCGTTAGGTTTGGAGAATGACAACATATCATTGGTTTCAATCCTAGCCGCCTCCCATCAAACTAATCACGTGATCACCAATTCATGTGATGAGCTAAACATATCAACGGCTGAGATTAATGTGCAACCAACAAACATTAGGTCATGGAAGAGAATTATGCGCCAAGCCAACCTTACTGGAGCCGCAAACACTCTTGACTTGGAAAAAAAAAGAGAAAAGTGAGCACGTGCATGGCATCCACCTCAGACTTTCCCTGTAAACGAATGCAAGTGTTAGATGACGAAGTTTCATCAGATTTAATGGTAGAGGCTGCTGTGCAGCCCTACCAGAAGCCATGAGTCTCATAGTGTGGAACTATCGCAGACTTGGGAACCTAGTGACAAAGAAAGAGCTTGGTGATTTAACCCGGGCTAAAGATTCCTCCGTTGTGTTCATTGCCGAAACATGAACAGATGAAGCAAGGCTAAAAAAAATAAAACAAAGATTAGATTTTGATCATATGTTCTTTGTACCTCGGATTCATCGAGGAGGCGGACTGGTGTTATATTAGAAGGAAACAATGAATCTAAAAGTAGAAACATCCTCAAAAAATCATATTGATTGTATTTTTGGGAAAGGCAGTGAAGGTGCTTGGAGGTTTACAGGCTTCTATGATGATTTTAATGAGATTCTGAGAGGAGCGGAGAAGAAAGGTGGCAGTAATCGGGGTCATGCTCAGATGCAGCTGTTTAGGGATGTAGTTGATGAATGTGGATTCATAGACATGAATGGGCAAGTGGTTGCGTCTACGGCTGAAACGTTCCCATTGCCTTTTTCGGTGATAGCAGTGGAGGTCATAGCTGTAACTAAAGCTCTCCATTTTGCAAATGATCTTGGTTTGCCCTCTATCGTGCTAGAAGGAGATTCCAAGATTACTAGAGATGCACTAGCAGGTGAGAATTTGACAGAATATGGACACTTGGTTGATGAAGCAAAGGAGCTTGCTAAGGATTTTACGTATATTGAATTCAGTCATGTATTGAGACAAAAGAATAGTGCAGCCCATAACATCGCTAGACATGCAAGACATGTTAGGGAGTATTTGGTGTGGATGGAGGATGTTCCTCCGCATCTTTTTCCAGTAATTCAAGCCGATTCGGTATATGTTTGAATAAAATTATAGTGTTGTTTCTCAAAAAAGAGAGCTTTATTTAGTTTTATTTATGTTTACCTCTTATTCATGTATTGCTCAATTTGAATACAAACCTCGATTATGATAATAACTCGTAATAACAAATAAACAAATCTCCTAATCTTATCTCCATAACAAATAAATAAATCTCCTAGAAAGTAGGAAGATATTATTAATCGGATAAAGTTTGGCTCCAACCACCAATAGGAAGATGACAATTATTCTTATCACATGCAATGCATATGATCCACTTAATTAATATTATAATTTGAATAGCATATGACAAGGACAAATGTCATCTTCCTATTGAGGATTGAAGTCATGTTTGGAGCCAAATTTTGTTCTTATGTTATAGGAGGATAAAAAAGAGACATTTTACATCACATCCTTATTGAATTTAAACTCAGGAAAAAAAAATGGACAAGGGTGTTAGTCGAGAATCAATTATTATGCACATATATTTTGACTCATATGATGCCCTTAAGGTAATTATCTGCCCAATAAAGTGTGAAAGTCTAACTGAATGGTCAACTGCGCTAGTTTAAATCCTACAAGGGTTTAAATAATAATTTTGTATAATAGAGGGTGTGAGATAATGACCTATACCCAAAGTACCTCGTCAATACAATACTAGAAGTCATTTTGGTTTGATTAGGAGAACAAAATATTTTGGCATTGATTATTATCGATGTACCATTTCGAGATTACTGCTATATATATATATAATTTAGATATTTTATATGCCCAAATATTAGTCTAAGTATATTAACTCAATATATTAGATCAAGTAACTTGTTTTATAATTTTTAAAAAAATTAATTTTCTTGTACTAACTGAAACACCTAAAAAATCATTGACACATCCAACACAAAATAGTATGTTTTAGGTAATATCATTATTAATTTAGTGGCCAGTGCGATATATATCAGCTAGTACAACTGGTACCAGTATAATATTTATTAAAAAAAGAAGAAGCAAATCTATATTTAACCACCGTAACATTGGCATGAATTGGAAGATTGGAACGCACGTCTTGCACACATAAGGAACTCAAACAAAATATTATGAACGTATCAATAGCCACAATAAAAGCTCTGACAGAAGAAATAGTGTAATAATGGTTTATTTTGAACGGATATCTCCATTAAAAACATCATGACGTATCAGTTAAAGTACAAAACTTTTGGTAAAATTATGGTTTATTAAAACATTTGAATACTTTTCAAACATAGAAAGAGCCTACAAGTACTTAAAACTAGGTCACATATTTTCTTTTTATGCAGAATGCAACACGTTCATTCTTCAACTAAAACTAAGCTCACTAAGGAATTAGTTGTATGAGCAATCCATGTAACCCCTTGAATGCCAAGACGGTTCACATATTGAGTCTCAAGGTCTAGCAAAGCAAGACCATAATCATGTCCTTCAACTAGAAGCTCACCAGTGCTAGAGCAGTTAAGGAATCTAACAAATGTTTGGGGAAGTACAGTTTGTTTAGCCCATGACTTGACCACACCATACTCCTTCATTACCCATAGACATGTGCTAATACATCCTCTAGAAACACTTAAAGTAATCCAAGCTAGCAATCCCTTATAGTCTGCAAGACACCCATGAAAAATCTATGCCATTTTCTGGCAACACTATCGAATGGAATTTCTCATCATAGACATCAAAAGAAATAATGAATGGGTACCAGCCATTATCGTCATGAGCATACACGATCCAATGCAAAGCTCCATTAATGAATAGTGGGTTTCTCCAATCCTTAAAAGAGAAGTAAATATTGAAGAATTTTTGTCTTAATGACTCTGGTTGTTCGAGCCTTCTCCATGAATTGGTACTCAAATTGTAGACCTCAGCTTTAAACGACTGCACTTCTTTGATTGACAATGAGTCATGAAGACAAGAGATTTTGACAATCTTGTAGTTATTGTTCAGAGAATGATAAGCAAACCCAAACAAAAGCCACAATAGCAGATTTGTGGGGTTTTATTAAATAGCTAGTCAAACTAGTAGGTAGCTTCTTGAACTTTTGAATGCTAGGATTCCCACTACAAACATACTCCAGTTTTCACACTGAAACATACTCTAGTATTTTGGTAGGATGACAAGGTAATTCAAACCTAGAAACCTCAGTGATTGTGCGATCACTCTTGCATGTAACCATACACAATTTTGAGAGAGCAGAACTAGCTGATTGTTGTGGTGTATACTTATCGTTTTTACATAACAAGTTGGCTTTGTTGAAGTGGGTGTTGATGAAATTGCGGTTGGTGATGGAAGAATCCCAAAACTTACAAACGCACCTGAATTGTGTAAGGGACTTAACAGGTAGCCATGTGAGAACTTGGAGGACTAGATCATATGGGACATCCTTCGACGACATTGATAGACTGTAGTGGTTTTAAACTTGTAATGAATGAAAAATAAAAAATAAAAAAATGACTTCAATTTATATATGAACAAGTGAACTTCCAATTTCATGGAAACTTTATTACAGACCAAACTCGGTTTATCTGTCTATTTCGAACCAAACTCTCTTTATTTTGGCCTATTTATATATAAAAACATGAAACCTGAACTTGTAGGAAGTTTCTTTTGAATCAAACTCTCTTTACTTCCCCACACACGCATACCCAAAGTGAAGTACTATTATTATTGTTACTAGTTGAGTTCCCCACGATGTGCGATGCAACTTATTATTAGTTTTCTCCAATATTTCGATAACTTGTACCAAAAATCTTATAACTTAATTGATTGGCACCTCAAATTCCAATAGAAACATTCAAGATTCAGATCCCCACCCCCCTAACTATCGATGTATAAAAAAAAGATATTTCAATAAATTTTATTGTAAAAAATTGTAATATTTAGTTATTTTATATATAAACAAAATAGAAATACACTAAGAGTAGTATAGTGATTTGATCATATTATATATGTGTGTGTTTACAAATTGAAAATTGCATGATATAGTAGCTAATATAGATAGACATGTTTCATGCCTACTAAAAAAATGCATATATCCTTCAATTATTTTTTTATTTTTTATTTATTTATTTTTTTTTTGCATTCTTGATTGTGTGTTACTAAAAAAATTTTCTCCTTTTTGTTGGACATGGTTTCAATTGTTGCAAAAACAACTAAATTTGAGCAAAAATGCCATATTTCAAATCAACTGTTTCTCACATAAAAAAACCAATTGTTTCTCATATAAATCTTATAAAAATGATATTAAAATTTCATTATGCTTAAAATAATTAATATAACAAAATAAACATATTTATTATATTAGTAATCTTTCTAATTACATAGAATACATACTACAATGTTATTTCCACACACACATACACACACACACGTGCGCACACACACAAAGGAATAAGGAAATTTAAAGGATTAAGATTAATTTTAGTAAATTCACAAATATTTAATTTTTTGTTATGGCTTCTGTGACAATTGTTGTCAAAACAACTAAATATGAGTAAGAATGTCATATTCTAAATTTATTATTATTATTCCAACTAAAAATTATTTTCTATATAGAGTTTATAAAAATAATCATATAAATTCATATAATATAAATAATTAGTGCACAACAATAAATAATTAATATATGCATTTACTCTATTGGCTAATTCAATAAACTAAAACCTTAATATAAATGCAAACTTTGTTAAAGTAGAAAACTAAATAAAGAGAATGTCAAGGAATGTGCCACATGGCACAACCTCATACTCTCTAGCATGAAGTCTCTGCTTTTATATATACTAGTATTAAATAATAAAATAGATAATAAAAATAAATGAATATTTTACTTTTACATTATATAATGAATGCAAATTGTGTGAGACTAATGTATTATAAAAGGCATATATGTGTGTGTGTGTCTATATATATATATATATATATATATATATATATAGAGAGAGAGAGAGAGAGAGAGAGAGAGAGAGAGAGAGAGAGAGAGAGAAAGAGAGAGATGGGTTCAAGTTACACCTAGTATAACTCTAAAGAGTTACATCTATTTTAAACTATTGGATTTAAGTAGATCCAATGGTAAAAAAAGACCCTCATTAATGCTAATATTTTGATTAGGATCTCATTAATTATCCCTCATTTATTATATTTTATACCTATCTTTAAACCCAAAAAAAGTGTTACTTCTGACTCTCTCTCTATGTTTCTCTTACTGTCTATCATAGCAAACCTTGAAGCCTGTTCATCCACAAATTCTTCAATACCCTGTGAAATTTCAGATAGAGATGTAGAGCTCTTGTCACTCACAGGACCACTGATATGGCTTGTAGTCACTCCAAAATCAACACCAAAACTTCCAAAACTCAACTTGGTTCTTTCAGACTTAGGGACATGGATATGGTTTGGAAGAATAACAAGCTGACATTGTGGAAGATGTAACTCCTCCAGTAAGAAGATTGACAAAAACAAATGGCTACAATGGCAATAATTCATTCAAAAGAGAATCAACTAGGCAATAGAGACAGAAAATGACAAAATATATAGTTTTCAAGTAGCAAAACACATGTACAATGTTCAGAAAACATCAGATAATTATTACAACCATAACTTAGCTTACAAATCAGCAAACTCTTTTTTTTTTTTTTTTTTTTTTAATTGATTGGATAACCAAATCAATAAACTCTTATTTAAAAGTACACATGCCCCAGATAAGAATAAAAATCATTTGCCCTGGACTACATGTGGACTTACTTAACAATTCAAGGAATACAGGCAGCAACAACCAACTTTAGCATCCATGGAGAGTTTGAAAGAACCAAGTTGAGTTTTGAAAGTTTTGGTGCTGATTTTGGAGCGACTACAAGCTATGTCAGTGGTCCTGTGAGTGACAAGAGCTCTACATCTCTATCTGAAATTTCATAGGGTATTGAAGAATCTGTGGATGAACAGGCTTCAAAGTTTGCTATGATAGATAGTGAGAGAAATGTAGAGAGAGAGAGTCAAATATAACACTTTTTTTGGGTTTAGAGATAGATATAAAATATAATAAATGAGGGATAATTAATGAGATCCTAATCAAAATATTAGCATTAATGAGGGTCTTTTTTTAACCGTTGGATTTACTTAAATCCAATGGTTTAAAAAAGGTGTAACTTGAACCCATCTCATAAATATATATATATATATATATATAATTCAATCTTTTTTATTTTGGTTGAGAAAAACTAAGAGTTAAGACATTGGCAATAAGTTTTCATCCATAATTGAAAAAATAGCATTGAGATATGATGAGAATTGAGAACTTGTGAACAATAATCTCTATTATTTGATCTCAACTTCTCTTTGTAATTATTAACAAAACAAAATAAGTAGCAAAAAAAAAAAAAATGCTTAGTATGCGTTTGGATAGAAATTATTTTCCTTGAGTCTGCATTTTTTTTTTTTTTTTTACTAGCGCCTCTTGCATTGTTCATGGGACATGAATAGTGCATTAAGGCAAATGTACAGTGTTTGGGGGAGTGAACAATAACTCAAAAATTATTTTTTTATTATTTTCAGCAATAAATTTTCGGTTTTCAGCAAAATAAGCAGTATCCAAACACACACTTAGTTTGAAATTTGCTATCTAGTTCACCTAAATAAGTTTTTTCAAAGCAAGGATAAAGCTTTAACTACAAAGAGATACAATATGCCAAGCAATAGAGAATAAAACTTAAACTACAAAGAGAATAGTAGACCATTAAAACAAATGCAGTAGCTTCCCAGTTAACAATATGAGCAATACAATCTACTATATCTTTTAATTAAGCTCTAAAACAATCCAAGTGTTGTGAATACCATGCAAGAATGTGTGCTGAAAACTCCAATCTATCAAACTTGTTACAACCATCTTTGCATCTTTATTGATGTGCCCCATCTGTGATATGTTTTCTAGGACCTCACAGTGCATATATAAAAAAGTTGATAATAACAATTAAAATTTGTGTCTATCTAAAACATTGTCAAAGCATTAGGGTAAAGTTTTTGAACTGATTTAATGGCTGGAATTAATTTTTTTTTCCCCGGTAATGAGCACCACATAAAGAAAATAAATCTAAAGCTTAATTAAACTTTAATTTTATGCATGCTTGCATGGGATCCATATAAAGAGTATAAAAGAAGTGACCAAGGGAAAAAAAATTAACAATATATGCACAAACATCAAAAGATTAGGCAGAGTACAAAATGCTATGAAAAACTGCAACAAAATACATATAATAGATGATTGAAGCTAAACAAGTTCATGTGCCACCTGATTGTTTTCTAAGATTGAAACCATGGCAAGCCATGAAAGATGTTCTGTATCATGTGTCCGTTGAATCGTTGGTTTGACCGCTTGAAAAAGCAATGTGCTCCTTGCTCTTAGGCGAAATAGATTTCTACTTCTAGTGCAAAAGCCTCCGTTCATTTTCTAAATAGAAATAGATAACTTGGTTTTCTAGTTTCAGAATAATTCTAGCAATAGTAGAGTTCTAGATATATTTGGAGATATTTATGATTTTAACATTTCGGATTGATTAGCCTCCATTGAACTGTTCTTGGAGATAAATATGATTTTAGCATTTCAGATTGATAAGCCTCCTTCAAATAATTCTTTATGATCTAATCTAAAGTTGTTGATAAACTTGGAGACGGAAAGGAGAGTAAAAATTATTGATAATTCATAAACTCGAATAAAAAGGCTAAACAATGTAGGAGATAAAATTGTAGTTGATGTAAGAATCAAATACATCCAATTAAAAAAAAAAAAAAACTGATAAAAACAAATAAGTGGTTGTTTTTATCTAAAAATTTGCTTTATTTCTATTTATTTAATTTACTGCAATTTGTTTAATAAGTGGTTACTGCTTTTTTTTTATAATACACTATATACGTTGCCAAAATAATGCAGTAGACCCCTTTTTTACACTATGTCTACGTTGCTGTAATTCAAGATGCATTACACCTCTCTTTTTTAGTGTAGTATACATTTCTGCAATTTAAAATGCATTAGGCTTTTAAAAAAAAAAAAAAATCTAAAAATCTTAAAAAATTTCTGCAATATGGTAAAGCCACTTGGCGCAACCATGACATCTAATCCCAACTTTTATTATATAATATATGATATTGATATTGATTAGCCAAGCTATTCTCTTTGTGTTATTTTTATTATTATTGTGTTTGCGCCAACATTTTCCCATAGTAATACGAGGAAGCTCCGAATTCTGCCAAATATGTAAAAAGTGGTTGGAGCTTTCCATATTCAGCCGAAAAGTTTATATCTTATTTATTTTTCCCTAACTGTAGGGAGATAACGAGGAATGTGATGTTTGAATCATAAACATTGTTACATTGGGGAATGAGGAATGTGAAGATGGACTCTGTCCTCTTCTTCATGGACTTACTCTTCCACTGTAAGTGTATTGTACTTCCAAGATGCAACCAGATGTTTCATCAAGTCCTATTAATGGTTTCATAAGTACGCAGTTTAGTCTAATAAAGGCCGAAGTTGAAGCTTCTACATTGATGGCACAGTGGACTTGGGTTGGGAATCCACAACCTGAGTTCTACAGCATCTTACACGCGTGACACAAGTGACCGGGCCGGTTGTGCGTTTGTAATATGAAAAAGCCCAAGTCCAACACTAAGCCCACTAATTTAAATACCAATAGAAATGAGCAATTTCTTAAAACACACATATGCAAATTCTTTTTGATGCTTTTGTTTGGGCCCTAGCATCTGAGTTAGAGGTTCGTGATTCGGGCCTGCTTTGTAATTTTTTGGGCCTTCAAAAAATTGACTACAAGCCCAATGGCTTAGTTTTGCTCTTAGTTTTAACTTTTAGATTAAACAATAGTTGCAAAGTACTTGGATTTTAACCCCCCGTCTTGGCCTATAACTTACGTTTTAATTCCTATTGTTAAAAAAAAAAAAATTAATATTATAAAAAAAAATTAAACAATAAAAAAAGGAAGAAGAAGAAGGAGGTAAAGTTGCAACGAGGAATAGAAAAACCTATGAAGACATTTTGGTAAAAAAAAATTGATCGGAGACACTTTGAAGATTAGATTAGTGCTAAATCTTTTGATTGAGAAATATGAATGAATCAAGTTTGTTTGTTTAACATTTGTACCAATGATTGACTAAATTCAATTAAATTCAGTACGGATTTAGTGTAAAACTCTTTATATACAGCCTCATATAAAATATTTCAACATTAAATCGTTTCACAGAGAAATTGGGAGTAGCACAAACAAATACAATCCTATTTTAAAAAAAAAAAAAAAAAAAAAAAAAAAAACTATTTGCTGAATAACTATTAGTTTTCTATCTTTGTGTTTGGGTATTTTTCCTTACTTAGAAATTAGTTACACTACTTATTCTTTTTGCTTCCATTGCAATTACAAATTAAGAATTTCAATCTAGGAATATTGTCAAAACTAGGTTTTGCAACAAAATGAAAGATGGTTTTCTAATGAATTGTTGTATTTCTACATTAAAAGTGTAATTGCAGTGAAATTTAATACATAATTAATCATAAATAATTTTCACAGTTTAAAAAATGAATGAGTTTCACTTTGATATATCACACTAAATTTAGTTAAAATATATTAATAAAGACCATCATTTAGTATCTTTTCTTTTATTTATATTTTCATTTTATTAATATTGGGAAGATGACTTTTTTTTTTTCATACGAAAAATTTTGTTCATATTTTGATCTCAAAGATAAAATCATAGTTCGGCCTTGCAAGGGGTATATATGTTCAAAGTTGTTTGTTTGTGACGTATCAGTGAGGCAGAGAGCTGCTACAAAATATTAAATCGATGGATTTGCAAAGAAGTGTTTAGCAAGTAACAACGTTAAAATATTGGAGGAAACTAATATTTTTTCACTTCCTACTTTAGATTGTCGCCTTAGACCACATATTGAGCTAGCCTTGATAAAGAGATATCTGTTAAAATTATGTGCTTAAATGATTAAATTTATCATTTTCTAATATCTTAAGTTTTGGGGAGAATTGATAATTTAACATGGTATAAATCCACAATTTCGTAATAGCTTAATTTAGGGATGGTAATGGGGCAAGGCAGGGCCGAAGGATGGGGTCTTTGCCCCCACCCCGCATAGTTTTGTCTTTCCCCATCCCCGCCCCACCCTGCCCCGCATGACAGGAAAAATTTTCTTGCCCCATCCCTGCCCTTTGGGGCCCCGCGAAGCCCCACCCACTCCGTAAAACTCTACTTCTTGTTGATTTGTCCACAACTATTACTTTTTTTTTTTAATAAAACCTATTTCATTAATAAAAATATACTTGAAATTACGAATAAATTCATCCCACCAAATCAAACTAATTTTTAGCAAAAACTAAATAATATTATCCAAGTGTTTAACAAGACAATATCACAATAAAAACAAAAATCTCATAGTACAAAATCAATGATTCAATGGAATATAAATTTGTTTCTAATAAAGACAAAATAAAACATTAAAATTGGTTCCTTATTTCCAACTTTGCTAGAGAAAACAAAGAGGCATAGAACCATGTTGGGTAGAATTAAATAAGTTGATAATATGTTTGTTTAAATAGTAGGGTTTTAGAGTATGAAAAATTTACAATTCAACTTTTATCAATGTGAGGCGGGGCAGGGATGGGGCGAGGCAGGGCGGGGTGGGTTTAAAAAGTCTAAACTCATCACCGCCCCACCACCTTTGTGGGGCGGGGAAAACCCGCGCGGGGCGAAGTAGGGAAGGGTGGGTCAAGCGGGGCGGGTCAAATTGCCATCCCTAAGCAGAAAGTCTCAATCTATCTCCCATTTAAAATCTCATGTGTTAGGCCTCATTTATTAAAAATGAGTTTAAGCCCACACGTGAAGGGGGTGTTAGAATTATGTGGTTAAATAATTAAATCAACTATTTTTTAATAATTGTGGGTTTTAGTTAATTCAACTGGTAAAGTCTTTGATAATTGTATAAGAGTTCTGGGTTCAATTCTCCTCTACATCAAAAACTGATTGATGTCTTAGTCTGATAATAAAGAGCTATCATCAGGAGCGGACGCCATAGATTGAAACTCTCTTAAAAAAAAAACTATTTTTTAATAATTTAAACTTTTAGGAAAATCGGACAGATTTCAAATTAAAAAAAGATATATATATTTTTTAATAATTTAAACTTTTTTGGGAGAATCGGACAGATTTCAAATTAAGAACTTGTATAATATATACGCGCGATATATGCGACGATGTTATGGCTGAAATTAATTGTCTTAAAAAAAAAAAAGAGGTGCTACTACAACATTTTTACAACAAATTATAGATGATTAGTTGTTATTGGTTCAAATTTAAACCTAAAACTAAGATTACATTTTTGCCTCAACAATAACAACCAGTAATAACCTGCCACTTAGGATTTGTTGTAAAAATATTATAGACATATCATTTCTCTAAAAAAAATAAAACAAAAGTAAAAAAGAAAACAGAATCGGCAGATGAATCAGCCAACTGGATATGGACAAAATTCATAAGATTAGAGAGAGAGGGACTTCAAGCAGCAAAACGTGCCTTTTTATCCTCAAACCAAGCCTTGAACTTTTTTCTCCCCCTAAAGAGAAAAAGAAAATGAGCCTATGGTGGTTGAAAGAGTCCCACTAATTGAGAGGCAGAGAGGTTTTTACGGAGCATAATGTGCTTTCGAACTCCATATCAATTGAAGCCTGTCTTTCTATTTCCGTATCCGTTGAGACAACTTGAACTTCAAGGTCAAGGGGCAAAATGTGCATATACGATGTATTCAGATTGAAATGACTTTGTTTGTGTTGTAAGTTGTAAACCTCATCCCAAATGAAAAAAACATCAAATCTATTGATCTACAAGATCCATGAATCTCACATTTCAATACATTTTTTTTTTAAAATTTTTTTATTGTATTTTGGTTAGAATTAGCAAGACAAAAATTGGATTAAAATATTTCCATGTAAAATGTGAAACAACTCGCTCTACACTCCTATTGGGCCTCTGTATTAACCAACGTCAAAAATTTAAAAAAAAAAAAAAAAAAGAAGAGAAAAAACTATAGAAATTACATTGTTCAAATTAAAAGTGGAAAATATTTTCCATGATTAATTTGTCAAACCACAGTTGCGATGCCATTGTATCTGGGTCTTGTTCTATCTGGTGAAAGCCCTTCTTCCAAGGTCTTCCTCTTGTTACTACTTGAAAGTAGTTGTTGCTGTTGTGATTGTTGCTGTTGCTGTTGTTGCTGTGGTTGTTGCTGTTGTTGTTGTTGTTGTTGCTCTTGTTGTTCTTGTGATTGAAACTCTGGCTTTTCTGTTTCATCATCTTTGTCTTCATGTTTTTCGTGCTTTTCTTGTATTGGATCCTTCAACTTTGTTTTCATCATATGGGGTCTAAGCCTATTCACATCTGCCAGTCGCACTGGCTTCAAGAAAAATTCCTCTGCTCCTTCCTCCAAGCACCTGAAACCAATAGTGCCCATTAATAAGTTTCACCTCAGGAATTCAAATTGCAAGAAAGTTACAACATTCCAAGAAAAGAAATTTCCAAAAAATGTTCTTTTGTTCTATCCTCAATTACCTGCTGATCCTTGAAGGCACATTCTCAGATGACATAATCACCACCGGTATGTTTCTAAGGGAGGAAGACTCCTGCAAATATCAGAAAAAAAATCCTATGAATTTTCATGGATGTTTCTAAAACAGATGGCCTGAGAAAGACTCATGAAAAGTCAAAGAAAACAAAATCTATGGAATATCTTGAACCAGATTTTGTTTGGGTTAAAAGTAGGTGGGAAAATATTCTGAGAGATTTTCTTTGAGCAAGTGGTGAGACAAGAAAAGGACCCAGGTGGAAAAATTTCAAAGCATTTCAATTTTCAAGTTGAAATGCAGAATTTCAATATGGGAAAGTGTTGACATGGACTAGCGTTTGAGGAAAGAAAAAATGATCCTCAATAGGAAATATGGGAGAAAGTGGGAAAAAGTGGGAGGGAATATTATGATAGTAGAGAAAGAAGACAAAGCATTAGAAACCAAAGAATACCTTGATTTTCTTGAGCAAATCATAGCCTGTCATGCCAGGCATACAGTAGTCAGTAATAATAAGATTCACTTCCACTTCCTGCAAAACCACAAAACACCAAAGAAATTCAGAAACCCAGGAGAGAGAAAAAAAAGTGACGAAAATTAACAAGAAAGGTAGGGAATCTCAAATACTGAAAGAGTGGACTTAAATGAAAAATACCTGATGATTGTTTGGGGAAATAGTAAGTGTACTTGGTTTGCTTTGGTCATGTTCATGCAAACCCAGAAATTCTAAAGCCTTAGTACCAGAATCAACTGTGGTAACTGCCATTGAAAAAAACAGAGTATGTAACAATCAGTACTAATATTAAAAAGCAAGACAGAATAACATAAACAAAAGAAACGACCACCCATGAATACAATGTTTGCACAGAAATGTTGAGAATCTCTTTCCTATGTTTGGCCACCAAGAAAGTACCTTGAAAAGATGAGATCTTGAGGAGCTTCTCAATCAGCTTTCTATCTATGAGGCTGTCATCAACAGCCAAAACATGGAATTGTGACTCTGTAGCCATCCCCATTGCACCAATTGAAGATAAAAGACCAAGCTTTGAAGCCACAGAACAAGCAAAATAGAAAGAGGAATTTATATTCTCTCTCTCTCTGTTACTTCCCTTTCTTTTTCTTGGTGGTATGATTTGTGAGACCTATGGGATGAGAAGGAGGAGAAAAGAAGAGGAGCTTTGTATTGAAATAAGACCCACCAAAACCCACGTCCCACAAAGCAAGATCCGACCAGATTTCATCCCAAATCTTCCAAAATTTCCAAGTTGATTTGAATTACAGGGCAAGCAATGAAAAAAAAAATATAAGGAACCCAAAAAATATAGACCCAAATAATAAAAGAATAAAACAAACCCAAAAAAATAATTATTTGAGAATGAATATTTTTAAGTTGATGGGAGGTGGGCTTTATTTATAGCACCACTACTACATACACCAAGAGAGTTATAGAAAGAGAGAAAAAAAAAATATGGGATGAAAGCAAAAGGAGAAAGGGCTTTGGAGAGTTGAGAGTGATGTGGGGGAGGTGGGTAAGGGAGGGGAAGAGTGGGACCCAAGAAAATCCCCCAAGAGATACAGGTGAGGTCAGCAGAGGTGCCTTTTTCCCTGGGTGTGAAATCATGTGGCGCTTACCATATCTTGAGCAGGTGGGGAGAGTGGTGGCAAAGAGAGGGCAATTTCTTTTGATTCCCTTTTAAGATTTGCTTCCCATGCCCATCCATCTACCCATTCATCATACCAAACATTCATGCATCCTAATCCCCAATATCATATATTTTTATAATCAATATACCAATATAACTATTTCCTTTTTTAACTCTTATACCACCTGGTGGGATTATAAAGAATTGATGCGATCTATTATGAGATTTTGGAATCTAACTCTTTTAATCAATATCTTGAAATGAGTAAATGACATATGTATTTTCATTTTTATTACACAATTTTTATTAACTGATGTGTCATCAATTATAAAAATAATAATTTAATAGTTTATTTATTAATGGTTGAAATTCATCAATCACATTCATTATATCATCAATTTGTAAGTTTTTAAGTAATAAAATTTGTAGTACAATTGACATTTAAAAAAAAAAAAAAAAGCCTAAAAGAGTCATTCAAATTGATGTCACAATGTATATAGTTGTTGGACTTTAATCACCTAATAAATGAATATTTGAAATGTGATTTGGTGATTGATAACAGGTTAGTTTGTGAGCTCTATATAATCAAAGTGGATGGGCTATGCACATCCTTAGGGTGAAAAAAAAAAAAAAAAAAAAACTGTTACCTACTTTTAATAATAATAATAATAATAATATGATAAATAATTTTAGAATATGAGAGGAGTTATTGTGTGGAATCTTTTGGTATGTGAGACAGTGTCATACTTTATGGTTGGGGAAAAAGGTCCCTTTAATTTTATGCTAATAAGGCACATAAATGCAAGTAGGTTTCATAATGGCTAGGAGTAAACAGGAGGGGCTAAGCTTGGAGAATTATGAAGCTTTGTATGCCCCTAAGCTCCCTACAATGTGTATAATTTCTGCTCAAATGTCACACTTATTAATGTGAATTGTGTTTCTAAAATAAGTGTATGCATAATGGCTAGGAGTGATGAGGAGGAGCTAAGCGTGGAGAAAAGAATGCATTGCATGTCCCTAACTACTACCAATGCATATAATTTATGCTCCAATGTCCAATTTTTTAATGTGAAATGTTTTTTCAAAGTTTTGAAAAGGAATGAATTCTAATAATTTTTCTGATGAAGATAGCATTAGAAAGGAGATGGTATTCTTTTAAAATAATTTCTAAATCTATCTCACAGTCTAAATAACATGATTTTATACCGTATAAACCCACTATTATAAGAAGGATTTTTATTACATATGTTATTTTATGACAATAGAATCTTCTCTATTTCAAATGTATTCATTTTGTGGTTAGGAATTTATTTAAAATTGAAAGGATTCTTGTCCTATCTTTTGAGGTTGACAAATTTTCCATAATAAATTTTTGATATGCAGAATCATTAGCGATATTGGTCATCTTCTTAAAATTTAATTAAAGGTAAAATTCAGTGTCCAACTACAAAGTCCATAGCATAAATTTTAAAATAAAATCCAATTAATGCCTCTTTACATTGGAGTTCCCTTTCCTCCCTCTTCATAAAATGGGAGAGGCAGTATTTGGCTATTTGACCTCAGTAGCAGATGATGACAGATTGTTTTGAAAATTAAAAATTTACAACAAACTTCTTCTAAATATTAATTATTTCGATTTCCAAATGTATCATATAAAAAGAAAAGAAAAGAAAAAATCAATGTTTACCTTGATTTGGCCTCTAAGTTTCATCAGTACATAGTTTGCGAATCTAATATTGATAGATTGTCCTAAAGTATAACAGTGCACACGTTTTTTCTCCTATTTCACCAAGCATTGTGAAAAGGAAGTTACATGAATAAAGTAGGACAAATTTTTCTTCGAAAAATCCGTCAAATTGACTAGCTATTCAAGCTGCAGGGAAAGTTTTTCTAATTCATATTTGAATGGGATTTCCTTTGTCTTTAAGCTGAGAAGTTTCTTCACGATTATCATGTAAAACGAATGGGTCAAAGAACCCATAGTGTGTGAAATTTTATTAGACTGATTTTGACCCTCTAGAAACTATAATAGCAAAGCCATTATAATTTTTGTGCATGTGTGTGTCTTTTATGTCAAATATCATTATGATGATGAGATCTTCATAATCATCTGATATCTTGCATTCTTCCTAGTAATAGATAAAGGATAAGACTTGTGGACACAGAGATGAAGAAAATGTTGCACATGGTAGAGATTGATAAAGTGAAAAAAAAAAGCACAATAAAAGTGGGCCAATATGGCCTATATATTCAAAAATTTACTTCTTTTTCTTTCCCTTGATTGGATGGGCATGACCCCATTTTAAGGTCGTGATTGTTTTGATAAACCGCGTTAATTTTTCTTTGTCAAAGTGTTTTTGTGATTACTTTCATATCTTTTCAGATCCTGTACGAGGAAGATGAATGGAAAGAATAATAAAAACATTCAGTCAATAAAAATGAAGAAATAAAACGTGATGAGATGTAATTTTTAGTTGTTTTATTGAGAAAGAAAATACAAAACAAGATTTTAAAAAATAATTTTCATTAATGAAATTTGATTAAAGCTGATTTTTGTTCATTAAAATTAATAAATTACAATTTATCTCATAAAAATTCTTTAAATATTTCTTTTGTCTTCCTGATTATATGTAGTTAAAGGAACACATACATAGCCATTGGACATTGGAGCGTTGACGAGGCATATTAAAAAATTTGAAGTAACCTAGAATGAATTTAATTAAGTGTTAAATTTTTCCATAGATGAAATTGTGATATTTTAAATTTGAGGGACAAAAAATTGAGTTAAAGTAAAATTTGAGGAACAACATGGTGAAATTTTATTTTATTTTTTTGCTGTCGCTGATGTAGTTGGGGTTGTTCCCTTCTTTAATTGAAGCCTATAAATGAACCTAGTTAATTTAAGAATGGAGGGCATGGTTCAAATTACCTTTTCTTTTTCTTTTACTTTTTCACCTTTTATGAAATGGAAAATGATAGAAAAAAAAAATTATATATATATAAATATATTTATATATATAATAGTCTCTTTCAAACTATTTGGTTTATCATTAGTATGGACTAAAAGTAAGGTAGAAATCACTGAAGTTATAAAATTAATTCCAAAAAATCAGAATTTTTGTGAAAGAAAAGTATGGGGACAAGGATATATGGGATTTAAAAGAAAATTAAGGAAATAAACACAATCAATAATTTAGGAATAAAATTAAACTTTGAAATATAATTCAATAATAAAAATTACAATTCATCCTGTTAGGACTTTATAATTTGGGAAAATTATATAAAAGACCCAAAATTTATGCCATATTTCATATTAGATCCCGCATTTTTAATTTTATAAATTCAAGTTTGAAATTTCTGAAATCATTTCAATTTTGTTGGAGGGACCACAATTTGACTCTCTACAACCACTCTAAAAACAGGCTCACATGGCGTGATGTTGAATGTTATAAATGATTTAAGTGTGTCTTCTTGATCACCAATTGGTTTTGAGGTGGAATGGAACAGCTCACAGTTCGACAAATGGTATCAGAGCCAAGGTCATGGGTTCAAGTCACGGGAGTGTCATTGTGAGGGAGGGATTGTTAAGGGAACCACAATTTGACTCCCTACAACCACTCTAAAAATAAGCCCGTGTGGCGTGATGTTGAATGCAATAAAAGATTTGAGTGTGTCTTCCTCATCACCAATTGGTTTTAAGGTGGAATGGCACAGCTCACGGTCCGACAAATTTGAATACCCAACTTCGTTATTTTTGATAGTAACAAAGTAAAGAAGAAGAAATAAAAAAGAAATCATTAATTAAATTGTGCATTTCACATAGATTAATTTGGTAGCATTGAAACAGTGTATACATTTTGTGCCTCTTATGCAGGGCCGGCTGAATGGTGGAGCAAGAAATGCCATCGCTTAAGGCCCCAAGTAAAAAAAAGGCCCCCAAATTTTAACCAATAGGGTTATTTATAATCAATAAATAAAATAATATTTTTTTACCAGATGAAAAACAAATAAAAAATAGAGAAAAATGTAACGTCCATAATATTTTTCACAGCACTTTTACAACTAATGCTAAGTAGCAGGTTGTTACAATCTGTTATTGATGGCAAAAAAATAATTATAGTGATATTTTCAAATAGAAAACAAAAAGCAACTTAAAACCTAGGATTTGTTGTAAAAAAATATTGTGAATGTTGCACTTCTAAAAAAAAAAAAAGAATAATAATAAGAGTTTAGTTAGCATATTTTTACTAGTTCTCATCTAAGTCTACCACTAACACCACTCTTTTACTTACCATTATCAATCTACCACATCTACAGGTATGAAAAATTTTGTAAAATTTTTTCTATCTATAAAATTTCTAAAAAAAAAAAAAAAAAATTCTACGTTGTACATGTTAATTAGTAGTAATTTTGCATCTAAAACAAGATAATCAATTTTCGCATTAAGCCCCCAAATGTATCAAGCCGCCCTTGCTCTTATGTAATTTTTCTCTCAAATGATAAATCTTGATGTGATTATACCAATGTTTCATCAATAATCCATAGGTGCTTTCGATTATAGTAGTTGAACCAAGGACCTAGTATCCACCAAAACCAATTGAGAGAAGTCTAATGACAATTAAACCACCACCTTTGGTGGCGGTAATTCTACAATACACATTCCTTTCTTTTTTTATGTGTCATACCTACATAATATTAACAGTTATAAACAGTCAATTTTTATCTAATTTATCTTTATAAAAGGTGGGTTTTATTTCTTTTTAGAAAATAGCAAATGTCAGTATTAGCTAATTTAGTAAATTCCTTTGTTGTAAAAAAAAAAATACCTATTGGAAATGATTACTTCTCATTATGGTATGGAAATTGCTATTGCCATTGAAAAATATAATTTTTCAAAAGTGATGTGACTACTGTTAATTGATAGGGGAAAAAATTTGTGAAACTTTTTGGTGATTGGTTTTATGGTTAGAAATTTTTTAGTCTAAATAGGAAATTAAATATGGTTTTATGATCATCGTGGTATTATACTAAACATGAAATATTAAACATGTAATTGATATGTTAAATGCATTTCATACAGAATATGACCACATTACTACAAAGATTTTTTATATACATAGAGTATTTTAACTATTAAATAAAAATTCCGCTCAAATTTGCGGTCCGTAATTTTTTATCATAAGAAGACAATTTATGTTTTAATATTTTTTTTGTTGTCGTAATTAATATATATATATATATATATTTATATGCGTGTGTGTGAAAGATAGGAAAAACTCTTTTTAATATACATTATTATATTTTGGGTTAGATAGTACCCTCCCATTTTACCTGTGCTCACATCTTAAAAATGTGAAATATGTATAAATTAGAGAGATTGATTAAAAAGAGGGCCCTGTTACAAGGAGTGCATCCCCACATCGGATAGCATGTTACATTAAAATTGGTACTGTTGTTTTTTATTTCCTAGCAAAGATTCCCCGACACACTTTAATTCATTGCACAACCTGTCACAGATAATCCATTCTTTGCTAGATTATAGAAGCTTATTTTTGTGGGGGCCAAATAAGCAATTGCCCAAACATGCTGGATTTGCCCTGCTGTTTTAGCTCGCTCGATCAACCTTATAGATGTAGATGTAGTAGTAGAACATTTGCTTTTACATCACATATTTGCTGTATATTTTAGCCTTCTCATTTTGCTCTTAATGCAAAGCTTTATTATTGACTGAGCTGTCAATTGATGGAGTACACTAATTTGGTCACGTATTGTGTAAGGTTGAAGAATTTAATGTTGTTGTATAACCCAATGTCATCTAAATTTGTTTGGTCATTTATTGAGATTGCGTAGAGAGTCTAGAATTGTAAAAGACTTTGTAAGTATAGATTATTGTTGCTATTTCTTCTATAGTGAATTTCCTATAGAGTTGAGATCTCCCGGGAGTTATATATTTTTCTTGAAACTTTCTTCAACAGTTTTTCCAGTTTATCACCAAAATCTATGCATTGATTTTATTGTTTTTACTATTACAGTTGGTGATTGATAACTATGGTTGGACTATCTGTATTGTGTAGAATTTATATTAAGTTATTCTATTAATTAAGTTTAGGGGTCTTAATTGGATATTTCAAGAAAAAAATAATTTGAGGTGAAGGGAGAATGAAGTTCATAAGGGAACTCTTAAACCCATTCTAAATAGAATAGAATACTATTGTTGTTTTCAAGTCGGGTTCAACATTATCCTACCAATTGACCAATCACCTCAAGTTGGAAGTTTGCAACTGATGTTAATCGTAGAAGGATTAAGTTATAGACTGAATTTCCTTTTTAAAAATGTCAATTGAATTGACCGACTCCATTAGTTTGGTTCGTTGAGAATGTTAAAAGGGAGGGGATCAAGTGGAGATTAATAAGAGTAATTCAAAGGTGACGATGACATCAACAAGGTGAGGATCTTCTAGATTTGATAATGAAGGGGTGGAGATTGAGCTAGGTATGTGGCGGAGCACGAAAATTGAAAAGTGTGATGCCGATGACAAGTAAGGTAATAAAAGGATGGTAACAAAGGCAAAATGGATGACAAGCGTGAGGAATGGTCAAATAACGGAGAATGAAAGAAGGGAAGAGGAAGAGAGAGGAAAAGAAGTAAATAAGGTGGACATGTGTCATAAAGCAAAGGTGGAGCCAAAAGGGGGCGACCCCCCCCCCCCCCCCCCCCCTTAAAAAAAATTTTAAAAAAAATTCTGTCTTTAATTTAAACATTCGAAGATTTTTGTAAAGTCATATATAAACATAAAATTAAAATAATAAAAAATTACTTATTTGGATGCGATATAATTTTTTTTAGAAGCAATCAATAGTTCAATACTCATAGAAAACAATTTAGATATATTTTCATAAATTTTTTTTTGTGTCTTTTGGTTTAGTGAGTATATTTTCATACTTTTAAGACTTCTAATATATATTATTTTCTCATTTTAGTTTTAAATAATCAAATTTTATATTTAAATTTCTTATAATAGATTTCTAATGGTAATTAGTTATTAAAAAATATTTTTTTAATAACGAAATATATATTGATTATTTTTTTTAAAACTTTTAATTTTATAATATATACTTGTAACTAACTAAGATTAGGGACAAACATTTAAAAAATAATGAGTCACAATTAAAATTCTAAAAGATCCTATTAAGTAAATTTTGTGAATCTTGAAGAAAATAATTTTTATTATTACTGTGGGGACGAGGGCCCAAATTTGTGTATTGGGCCTTGGGCTTTATCCGAGGGTGTTGATTGGTCCGAGGACAAATAAACAACAATGAGGCTGTCAAGTTCAGGGTTCCATAAACAACTTGCAACTGGAGAGATCAAGAAGGGTTGTCCGAGGAGGATTAACTCCTCGAATGAACGTAACACAGATCAAAGGCATGTTCTATCGCTCAAAGTGACCATGCAGGAAACTCCACTGAGAGAGGCGTGCATGTTGAACGTACTGGAAGAAGGTGAGCCAGGAAATATCCAAGGAAAAGCTGTTGTCACCGCATTAAATGCTTTGCAACTAACTCTCTGGCCGCATTTATGTGGAGAAGACCCCTGAACAGTACTGCATCGGCTATCCCAACTCACAGAGGGCCAGAGAGGGTGTCTGACGCGACAAGCACTCAAGTGATGGCCTGGATGATCAACAAGTGTAAGGCCAAGATCGTGCGAAGGGGACTATATAATGTAAGAGACCCTCCATAGAGAGGGGATGGGGGAAAAAAGAAAGAAAAACACTATAGCACTCTTGAACAAAACTTGTAACCTAATTTGAGTATTAATAAAAGGGAATCAGCCTCCTCGGACTTGGTCGAGAACGATTTTCTCAGGTTTAAACTTATTTATGGTCATTCTCTTATCATCAAGACCTACCTTATTGTTTGTTTAATTCACTAAAACCCAGTTCTTCGACCCACTCTCTATAAATTTATTGTTTTGGGCTGCTTGGGCCTAAGTCTATCCATCTTTTAGGCCTAGGATCCAAATCCGATCCTTACAATTACTATCCCAATGATAAATTAGAAAACAAATTCAAAGAACTTATCAAAGAAAAGGACAATATTAACCAACTAATTCCAATTATTTTAATTTTTCTTAAATAATTTGTTAAAATATAACATCACTTAAAACCAATATAGTTCAAAGAAAATGTCAATTGATTGGAATATAGTACTATAACAGATGTTGCATAGTTTAATTTATTATTATTATTTATCTCAAGACCATAGAAAAATTAAATTTCTATTTAATTGTTTACTATATAAATTATTTGTTAAGAATTAACTTTGTTAAATCTTATACTTTAACAAAAAAAAAAAAAAATGAAAAACAAAAAGGTTGCAAGGGGGTGTGCATCCAATAACTAGGGTTGTAAATGAACCAAGCCGATTGTGAACAACTCGGGCTCGGCTCGATAAAAAGCTCGTTCATGTTTGTTTGTTTATAAATAAGCCAAGCTTGAGCCTTAATTTTAGGCTCGTTTAATAAACAAGCTGAGCCCAAGCAAAAAAACTTGTTCATGAATAAGCTCGTGAGCTATTAGGCTTGATACAAAACAATTCAAGTATAGACCCGTTTATAAGTTTATATGTGTTAGTTTTTTTTTTTTTTTTTTTTGAGAGAGTTTCAACCTATGGTGTCCGCTCCTAATAATAACCCTTTATTATTAGACCAAGACACCAATCAGTTTTTGGTGTAGGCGAGGATTGAACCCCAAATCTCTTATACAACCATCAGAGATTTTACCAGTTGAGCTAACTGGAACCCACAGTTTATATGTGTTAGTTAAATATAATCTTTACACATATCTTAATAATGCCATGACCAACATGGGACCACTACCCATTACCTTAATTTTTTCCTTCCCTCTAAACTGACCAAAAACCACTTTAGACTATAGTTACATTTAAATATAAATTAGTTAGTTAAGTAGGCCACATATGATCCTTTCCCATCAATCATCTAAAGTAAAGTTATAAAACATGTTAGTATATTCTTATTCATAATAGTTACAAACAAGTATTTTTCTAGTTCTTCACCATCTAACGTGAATGTAAAAATTGTATTTTGAATATTTGCTAAAACTGTAGTAGACAAGGAATGATGAATTAATTAATTTAATTATGTAAAATTTTAATTTAATTATGTAAAATTTTAATTTGAATAATGGTTAATCATAAGTAGGACTAGACGCATGATAAAATGAGTATACTATTTTTTCTTCTTCTTAATTTTAGAGATTTAAGCATTTGATAATGTAATTTTTTTAGATCTCAAGCTCAAAAGCTTGACCTAAGCTCGAGTTTGAACTTGATATGAAGCTCGAGCTTGGCTTGACTAATTAATCAAGCCAAGCCAAGCCAAGCCAAGCCAAGCTTGAGCTTTTTAGCTTTCCCACAAGCTCAAGCTGAAACACAATTTTTAGGCTTGTCATAAGCTTAAGTCAAGCTTGAGCTTTTGACTTTTCCTGACGAGCCAAGCTTGAACATGCACTACTCAACAAAACTCTGCTCATTTACAGCTCTGCCAATAACATATAGCCACTATACAAATAGTCATTGCCTTGGTAATCGGTCAGGCCGAGTGCTCATTAAACTAGACACCCGAACCGATTCGGTCTGATTTCAATCAATTGCCTTGTCGAAAGTGATTGGACCCACTCGGGTTGAGTCGGTTCCATTTTTTTGTTTATATATATATTTTTTGGGTTCTGATTGCATTGTTTTTGAAATTTAAGGGCCTGTTTGGTACGTGTATTTAAACAACAGTTTTCAGTTTTTTTGGAAATACGTGTGAGTGAAAAAGTATGTGGAATACGTGTAATATTGTTTAAAAATTGAAAACATGTGTTTGAACTCGCGTACCAAACAGGGCCTAATTGTTTATATAAATATATTTATATATATATATATATAGTACTATAGCTTTGAGAATAGTTTCAATGCTTAGAGCATTCACATTGGGAATGCCATAAGTCATATGTAGGCAAAATTTAGCATAAAGGTCCAAAAACCCCCTACATCTAAACTTGTAAAAACCAAGTATTGCAAAAAAAGAATTGCACTGTAGCAGTATTGTAAAAAAAAAAAAAACTAATATTTTATTGGTTCTTACTTTATCAATTCCTCTCTCTCTCTCTCACCAGTCACACTCTCATCTTTTTTTTTTTTTTTTTTTTTTTTTTTTTTTTTTTTTTTTTTTTTTTTCAGTTCACTCATTCAATCCCTCCCCCTCTCTCATCCCTCTCTTCCCTTTCATTTTTTTTCCTCTCTATTTTCCCTTGAATCAAGGGTTTGATGTGGTGGCAGATGGGTTTGATGTGGTGGAGCTCATGGGTTTGATGTGGTGGAGGGTTTCCGTGGTGGTGGGGATGGGTGATTGAGGGTGACGATGTGGGTCGTGGGCGTGGGTCAAGTGACGGTGTGGGTCGTGGGTTTGTTGGCGTGGAGGTGGGTCGTGGCGAGGTCGTGCGTGGTGAGTTGGGTTCTGGCGTGGATTCCGACGAGGCATCGGTGGTGGGTTTCTTTGGAGGTGTGGTGGCTGTTGCTGGCTCCGATTGGTTTGATGGTTTGTGTGTGTGTGGCTTAGTTGATGGTTTGATGGTTTGTGTTTGTGTGTGTGTGTGTGGCTTTGTTGATGGTTTGTGTTTGTGTGTGTGTGTGGCTCTGTGTGTGTGGTGATAGATTTGGATAGGTGGATTGGTGTATCATGGGTCTGTGCGTGTGTGTGGCTCTGTGTGTTGAAACCGGTGCTAGAGGTTGAGGGAGAAAGAGAGGAAAAGGAATAGAAAAAGAGAAATAGTAAAAAAAAGGAATAAAATAGAATATTTAGATAAAATGGGAAAAAAATAGAATTTTGGGATATTGGGTGTGTTGTAAAATAGTATTGTATAATTAATAAAGTAGCTTTTTGAGATGGTAAAATGGGATGGGATATCATTTTCTGATGCAAATGCTCTTATAATCTATAAGCCATAATCTATCCTCATCCTCCCAAGTTTTCTTTTTCTTGTAATTTTTGTTTTTTTGTTTTTCATTTATAGTTTTTTTGTTTTGGATAAATATACTAAAATTTCAATCTATAGTATCTGCTCCATGATGATTTTTTTTTTTTTTTTTCATCAGGCCAAAATACCAATTAGTTTTTAGTATAGATAAGGTTCAAACCTTAAAATTTTTGTTTGATGACAAAATTTTGTGCCAGTTGAGTTAATTAAAATCCACTTCATTTATAGTTAAATGGTTGAAATCATCTAAACAAGTTCATACCCCTATTTTAGGGGACTGTTATCTGAAAGGTCAAGTACTTGAGTTTATTCCATATGATTGAAAGATTTTGGTCTACTTAAATGATCTTATAGCCATTGATATTTGATTATATAATCCTATAAAGCGAGATTTAGGTGTTAGTCTAGTGATATTGGGTCTAGTGGCATCCTTTACTGTGATACCTCAAATTAGTGGTTCAAATCTCACGTCTCCCCTACCCTTGCCCCTGCCCCCTACTATCTAGCTATCCTAAAAACAAATTAAAAATAATAATAGAATCTGCCAAGCTAATTTTGTAGTACTTTGTTAGCTTTACAATATTGGTGACCAAGGCACTTTGAACTATTCTTTCATGTGCTTAAAGAGTTAAACAAATTTTTTTTTTTTTTTTTTTAACTTTTTTTTGAGAATCAAAGAGTTAAACTATTAATGTTGCTATCCAATGGGTGTTCCAAAATTGACCTAAGTGGATCAATTAAAGTTCTGAGGCTTAATATAAGGCAATAAAATACAGAGAATTGGAAAGAAGTGGTAAATGATTTGTTAATTATAAAAAGTAACCCGAGATTAAGACAAAAAATCAAGTGTAATTTGATTTAGCATGGCCATCTGAGACAGAGAACCATTCTTCTGGCAAAATCTTCAGCCAAAACCACCTTTTTGTCAAATCTCTAGTCTAGTGAACGTGATCACATCCATGGCTACAGTGTGTTGCCCCCAATTGATTAATGGATAGTTAATGGAATGGATTGGAAGGACAGGTCTAGGCAATTGTTCCACCATGATGGACAGTGGTACCACCCTGCAATAGTTAGATTCTAACGGTGTTTGTCAACTACTTAAGAAACCTTACATGTTCCCCCTCTCATTTTTCATCATCATTTTGACCCTACCAATGTCTCACCAAGGACATTTGGTTGTTCATGGACCATTAAATCATTCTCGGGATTCTCTATTAATTGCTCATTTTATTATTCTTTTTGGTAAAACTCATTTTATTATTCTTACAAGCTCTATAAACCATAGTTTTATTTTATTTTTATTTTTATTAACATTTAAACCATAGTTAAAGCTACTATCCGTCCATATAAACTGTATGAAGAATTTTTTTAATCTTAGAATCTTTAGGAGCTTGTCAAGATTAAGCAAGAGGGATTCATGAACCAACTTCAACCCAACTTTAATTATTTTTTCTTGAACTTATAGCTAACTTGGTTAAGAATAAACTTTTAGCCACTCAACCTAAGATACATGCACATAATTTCCCTCCATTGTACATAGTTTCTTCATTCCACACACACCATATTATTACAAGGAGAAATTCTTTAAGGGTGGTCCCAAGATGCTGATAAGAAGTTTTGAACCCAAGATCTCATAGATATCATAAGGTATTATGAATATATATTGTAATTGTTATTGAAATAGTTAAAAATATGTTAATTAAAAAGTCTAAACTAATCTCTTTTCAAAAACCAAACACATTAGAAACCTGAATTAAAATTAAAATTTTTATAAGGTTTAGTCACCTCAGGTTAGCCCAACAAACGCTACTGCCATCTTTAATAGCATGAAATACATACCAAGCTTGTAGAAGAAAATTTTCAGTACAGTTCTCTCTCTCCATTACATTGGTAATGCACAAGTGCTTCAAATAAATCGGCAAAAGAAGTAAACCATATAATTTTGAAATATTTCAAATTAGGAGAGTAAAGAAACAAAATAGGATAGAGTAAAAAAAATACTCAATTAGTTGGCTTTGACTTGATGTTTTTGTTGGATTAAAAAAATAATACAAAACAATGAAGGCTAATTTTAGGCACAAGGCAGTATATGATGATCAGCCTTTGGGCTGGAGGCAAAGAACAAAATAGAAAAAATTATTTTCGGGAATAATTGTTTTTTACCTATATATGATTTTCACATTTTTATAGATAAAATAGAATATCAACTATTGGCATTTATTCTATAACGATTACTCTTTATCATCAAGTTAAGATTTTTTTTTTTCCATAAAAAAAAAATTTCAAGATTTTTTTTTTGAGAAGTTACAATATACTACTAACTCTATAGTTCGAACTTTTTTTCCCTAAATATCCAAACACTTTATGCATAGAGAGATGCCAACTTAGCTACAAGAACATTGATTTTTGGCATAGACGGATGATACATGTACTTTATTAGAGAGTGAAGCAAAAAACCAAACCAAATTAAAGGTGAGTTTGGATTCACATCCACGCTTTGGACGATTGCATTTGGGATTTTTTTTTTTTTATTTATTTATTTAATTTTTAAACCAGCGTGTTTAGCATTGTTCATTGGCCATGAACAATGAATTTAGGCCAATGAACAGCTAAACAGTAATAAACAGAAAAAAAAAAAAATTTATTGTTTTCAGCTTTCAGCAAAATAAACTGTATCCAAACGCACACTATATATACAATAAAAAGATTATAGTTTGATGAGTATTAAAAACATTACAATTGGATTAGTTAGTTTAGTTAAAATTTACACGTCCAACCTAAAAAATCAGTTCTCTTGGGCTAACTTGTCATTAGGCAAATGCGAGCTATGGTAATTGTCAAATTTGACTAGCATTGTAGCTTAGCAATTAAATTTTCATTTAGTCTTCTCTCTCTGTCTCTCTCAAAGATCTTGTGATGTGGAGAGCACAATCTTGATGGCAATTTTAATTTATCCAGTAACTCAATAAATTAAAATTTAGTTAAAAAATTGGTTATGTCAATCCTAATATTCTAAAAATATTTTTTAACTAATGTATTTTTTTTTATACAAAAATACTGAAAATTCATTTCCATTAATTTTTTTCGTGGCCAAAAAAGTTCTCGTACATATTGTGGCCTCTAATTCCATATCTTTGTTAGATGGAAACATATCTAAACTTAATCAAAACGCAAAACAATGACATTAAATTCATATAATTCATTTTAGTTCTTAGAAATATTGCTTTAAGATGTTTAGCTTAGAATTTGCTATCACGCAAAGAGCATTACACAAGCTACCAATTGAAATCAAAGTTGGTAAGAAGAAGAAGTGAAAGATTGACACATGAATATTGGACTATATAGTATATATGTCATATTGGTTGTATTTGTATTTCACTTCAAATTAAGCACATTGAACCTATCTAGATTTTTGTCTTCATCATCCTGCCTTCATATCTAACTTGCAAGTGATTGGCTAAGGATTTTGTAACTGAATTGGCACCTCCTCATACACTAAGTGCTTGAAGGTTTAAGGAGGAAATGGTTCGAACTATGAGGTTAGTAGCATTTGTAATTATCTTTCTCAAAAAAAAAAAAAAAAAAAAACTTGCAAGTGATTTGGGTTGAAACATTTTGAAATCATGGATAGTAACATACTGTTATAAGGAAATATGAAAAAGTTATAATGTGAGGTTTTTTTTTTTTTTTTTTTTTTACAAGATAGAAATTCTACTCTAGCCTAATCTAAGTGTATATGTGTGTGAAACTCTCTCCTGGAGATTTGAACCCCGACCTTTGCCCCCCACACCCCACACCCCACAAGCACTTATACTTGTGGAGTGACCATCGCACAAAGGGTATGCGGTATTGAACAGTGATCTCCATGCATTTAAGATTGATGTTCTGCACATTAACCACTACATTGGCTACCTTCCTCGTAATTTCCATTGAATTTATATTATATTTCTTTTGTATTACAAGATTCATAGTCTTGCATTTAATTTTATCACCATTTACTTAATAGTATTTGATAAATTTATTTGTATTCAAGAATTATTTGTTTACATCAATACACGGAATGTGAAATTGTAAATTTAAGTTAAAAATTATTTTATTTTTGATTAAAATGATTTTTATTTGAATGATTACTAAACACAATTTTTTAAAGCGTGTTTATATTTATTATTTTCTATTCATGTGTATAAAAATAATGAAAATTCATTTAAAAGTTGTTTAAATTTTTTTAGATTTTTTTTCTTGGGTAAGTTTCCATATTTTTACACATTTAATATACATTCATTTGTATTTTAATTAATTATTAAATTAATTTTGACATCATCACAGTTTGACCTTGATTGAACCTCTGTCTAAACTCAAAGCCTTGAACATCTTCGTTTTCAAGTTCATTGAACAATTTGGTTTTTAAAACCATGGTTATGAGTTGTGGAAGACAGTCCCAAACATAATTTTTTTTGTTGAAAAAGAATACCCTATTTTGGTATTTCTTGTCCTTCCACTTTATTTTTGTGAGATATTTTGCGCTCTAAGCATGCCAAAATAAATTTTATCACTAGATAGTAGATACGTCCTACAACATCTTCTCACATTAATCTGATGCCGTTTGATTGTGATTTAAAATCAATTAAACAATAACCAAGCTTTATGAAACTTTATAAAAAATTATTGTCTTTTGGTTAGATTTCCAGTATTTATACGATATCTTGCATGTTTCAACTCCGATTTGGGTCCATATATAAGCAACCTTTCGAAGAAAAATTTATGATCTTTCACATGGGCTCGAATTCATCACAATTGGAATGTTGGATTTTTTGTCAAATTAAGGTCTAACCTCGATCAAGATTGGGTCCATAGATTTCGTTAAATTGAATCTACAGGAGTAATTTTGGAATTTTGGTCTCCTAAATTATAAACTTGGTGCAACCAACATCCAATAGGGATGCAGTTTCCTAATGTCTAGATGAAACATGCAATTTTCAGAAATTTTAAGGCTCAAATTGAAAAATTTTGTGCGTAAAGTATCGTATCAATAATAAACATAAGTTTATGTTTTATTAAAATGGTTATTGGCTTTATTTTTATTGTTAGTTTTATTTTTCTTGGTATTGGTAATTTTATTGTTGAATTTATTATTATTATTATTATTATTATTATTATTATTATTAATTTGAAGAACAAATTTAGCACACCCATCGATGAAAAATAATTGCAAATCCAACTTTCTGCATTAAAACAATCTAGTTTCTAAATTTAATGACAAATGAAGAAATAAAAAAGGCGACAACCTCAAAACCTGTAACTCGTGTTGGCCTCGAAGTAATGAGGGAGAGAAGCTGGGTATGCTAGTGATAAATGCAGGTCACTTGCATCTACTTCTATTTCTGTGAGTGAATATTTATTATATACCAGTTGAAAATTATCAACCATATGTACCATTTTCACAAAATATAGGAATTCATTCTAATCACTTTTATTTAGAAAAACATTAATTGTCAAAACAATAGCTTAAGTCAGCCAACATTTGATTGGTTTGAATATTGTGTTGTATGCAATTGAATTTACAAAAAACATTTCCTTAATTGACTACTTTCTAACAACTTTTAATGTCTGCTTTCTTACCCATTGTTGGAGCTATTGTGAAATTATTTTGGTTGACATTGAAGACCTAGGATATCTTATTGTAGTTATGGCAGTGGCGCCAATTCCCTTCTCCACTTCGTATGGTAAAACTTTATAACTGGTTGCAACTCATCATGGTCAAGTAGTGTCTTTTATTCTTCTCCTCAAAAAAGAAAAAAAAGAAAAAAAAAAAAGAGTAAGGTTTTTTATTTTATTTTATGCACTTGTAATAATACTTTATCCATCCCAAATTATTGGTCCTCTATTTCATTCTTAACTTATATTTTACTTATGCAGCCATGCGGTGAGCACAGAGCGAACTATTCTTTTGCCTTTTATTAAAAAAACTTATCCTTTACTTTAAAAAAAAAAAATTCAATATCATTAATTCACAATAATTTAAATTAATGAGGATAGATTTACAAATTTGTACGGTTTCACAAAGCATTAAAAGATTTTATATCAAAAGTTGGATTTTTTAAACAAAATCAATTATATGGGATTGGCATAATAATAATAGTAGACCAGGAATAAAATACAAATACTAATAGCATAAAAACAAGAACAACTAACAACAATTTTAATAGACATAAACTTGTTTATATTGTAAAATTATTCTAACCGCACTTAGAATTAAATAAATAATTATTATGTATAAACATAACAAAAATAAACGGTTTAAAAATAAACAATCATGATAATTATTATGTATTTTGATATTTGTAGAAAATGACATATTGTGTTTTAAGACAATATTGCATTGGGTGTTGCTACCTTTCGTCCGAAGTTAGGGACCAAAATAAATATTTTATTAATATTAGTATTGGGAATGAAATAACTCTTAAAAACTATTTTTGATGCCATAGAATATCTCTGCACTATCCTTCTTGGTCGCTTATTTATAAAATAGGAATTAAAATCTCTTAAATGGTTAATTTGTTTTTATTTGAAAATGAGTGATTAAAATGGAAAGATAACTTATTAAATTAAAATTTAGTTAAAATTTTGGGTATGTCGATCCTATTTTTCTATATATATATATATTGGAAAAAAATTGTGGCCAAAAAAAGTTCTCGTACATCTTGTGGCCACTAATTTCATATATTTATTAGATTGAAACATATCTAAACTTAATCGAGACGCAAAACAATGCCACCAAATTCATATCATTCATTATAGTTCTTAGAAATATTGCTTTAAGATGTTTAGCTTAAAAATTTCTCTATCATGCAAAGAGTGCTACCCAAACTACCAATTTAAATCAAAGTAGGTGAGAGGAAAAAGTGAAAGATTGACACGTGAGAATTGGACTGTCCATGTCATATTGGTTACATTTGCATCTCACTCCAAATTAAGCACACCGAACCCTTAATTGAGATTCAATACGTGTGAGTAAGACGGGTGCCATTTTTTTCTCATGCGATATACACATACAAAACTAAATGAAAATTATATGAAATAGACAATATAAGACCCATCTAGATTTTTGCCTTCATCTCTGGCCCCTTCATATCTAACTTGGAAGTGATTGGGTTGAAACATTTCTCTTACAAAGGCAATGACAAAGTCATTGAGAAAGTAAGGAGCAATTTTTAGGTACTCTTAGAGTACGGAGAATGATATTTCATCCTCTTACATTTATGATAGAGTCTGTCATAAATGTGAGAAGAGAGAAGATTATTTCTTCGTATTCTGAGAATACCTAAAAATTTTCCGAAAACAAGAGTAAAAATGTGAATAGTGGGTATTGTTATAATGAATTATGAATCAGCTTATAGAAAAGTTGAATGAGAAGGCATCTCTTATCACCACATGGCTTGTCACATAGAATTTGACAGGTAGAATACTAATTAGCATTGGCTTTTTCGCATGCATATATATGGTCCCTCTCTTCCCCTGTCTTTGGGCTTTCTAGTTCAATGGTCCCCTCTCTCTTGTTCTCTCTCAATTTTGTTTTCTCCTAATCTAGAAAAGAAGCTAGCCTAGATTTAATTTTAGGTACAACAGTGTTTTTGCAAAGTGGGCTCTTATCATCATCATCTATTATTGTTATTTAGAGCATGGACTTTTTTATATTAATATTTAATGTCACAATTTTTCTTTAATTTATTCATTTCTTCACATTAAAGATTATAAACTTATGGTATTGAATTATGTTTTACCCCACTTCAACAAATAAATCAACTTTTCCCTAGTTCACATGCTCTTAATTCCTATTCCAAAACTTTTTTTTTTTTCAACTTATAAGAACTCAAATTTTAATTGAGTCTGTACTCATCATTCAAGGCCTTGTCTCTACTTGAAGAAGAGCTATTCACATTTTCAATATGTCATAAGATGACAAGCAAAGTTATAATTGGGTTTCTCATAATTGTTTATGTGATTGACCTATAGGACATTTTTGATGTATACTCACACAACACAGATGCACATACAATCAAAATCCAATATAATCCACGCAATTTGAGATTTCACCCTCAACGTTATTATTTCTTAGGCTACATTTGTTTTAGCATAAAACATTGTTCCTATTTTTGAGTGTTTGATCCGGCTAAAAATGTTGGTCAATCCAAAATAATTTTGGCTTGACAAGAAACAACATTTTCAAGGGGCATAAATTTTCAAGGGGCATAAATTAATTGTTGGAAAAGGTCTCTCTTCAAATTAGTTTGGAGAGAAACCTTTCAATTCTTCTTATATCTTATTATTGAGTTTTAATTTTGACAATCTAACTGTTGGATTGCATGTTATTATTATATCCCCTATACTTACAAAATTTCAAGAAGATCAAAAATCAATTGTTATATCATCAAATAAATGTTTAAATTTCAAGTTTTTGTGGTCTAAAGTTATGCATAAAATATAAGTTTAAAGATTGAATTGTAAATAACGTTTGATTTGAATGAAATTTGAAATCCAACGGTTAGATTTTTAAAATACACACTCAATAAAAAAAATATATGAGAAGTTTGAAGAATTTTACTCCAAACTAGTTTAGAGATAAACCTTTTCCTTTCTGATAATATTTTTGGTGGTATTTTGGTTACCAGCCCCTTTTATGTATAACCAAATAATTTTATTTTATTTTTTACTTTTGGTTTTACGTACAAGTCAAACAATAGAAAATGTTTTTTAGAACATTTTAGAAGCGCACTTAAGCACTAGAAACAAGCAATTTTCCTTGAAAATGTTTTCAACTAAAAACATTTCCATTTGAAAACATTTTACATTAAAACACAATCTTACAAATACTAATTAAGATGTAGCTTTTTGCATGAACTTCAAGATGAATCAAGCATACAACTTCTTGCTTAAACTTCAAAGGCGTAATCAAACCATTTATGTATTCATTATTCTTATTATCCAAAATTTATAATTATATATGTTATTTCAGCACTTTCATCTGAAAATTAGAAAAAGAAAGAGAAGAGTTATGTAGTTCAACTAGCTGACACCTTCTAAAATTTTTAACGAAGACATTTTAGATACAAATCACCTCACCTTCAATTATCGAATTATCAAGAAAATAAGAGTATTTAACTACCCTTCATTAGAAAGGGTTAACACACATTTAGCTAATGATTTTGGATGCATGGCAAACGTTCAAACTAAAAAAAGAAATTCAAAATCTGGGACATCCTTTGACAAAATTCTCAATAGAAATAATTACTTCATAGACATTCTTTTTTTATATATATTTTTATTTTACAATTCACGTAAAACACAGGTAATAATGTTGTGACTTGTGACTATGAGTGAAAACTTAATCATACTTTTAATTAGCTGAGGATATTGCACATAATTAACTATATATAAGTAGCAGAGTCATCTATCTACATTTGATTTCTGGATTATTATTATTAAAAAATTTTCGAGAATCGTTTTCATTGGATTTTACGCTTCAAAGTTAAAACCATGAACATTCTAAACTTTGATGAATCATTTGACCAAAAATAAATTCACACCTTATACCTAACATACAAAAGGTTTATTTTTAAGTGGAATATTTAGTATTTGACTTGTAATGAAATGAAGTATTAGTTTTATTAGGTCAATGTCAACGAAATGACAATATTGACGTGCTCTGGAATTCTTAACATGTGACTAGATATGGTGGACCTGGTTCTATTGAGTGATCATACAAATAGTGAAAATGAAATGGGCCAACCGAACCCATTTATTTTGAAATTAAACCCATACACATATCAAACAAAGACACATAATAAGTATACAACTATACATTAACTTTTTTTATTATAATTTTGAAGGTAACTCGTGCTAACAATATCGTTATCATGATGCATAAAAAATATATATATCACCAAGACACTAACAACCCAATCCATATATACGTGTGCGTCTGGCATGGATTATTTTTGCCAACTTATTTTACTATTGAGCTTATTTTTGCTACCATTCATGGGTCTTACTGCACTTTTTGGTATTATTAATGGGTCTTACTGTACTATTTCAGCTAACTTTTACTTTTATCTACAGTATTTTTAACAAAAAGTTTTCAGTTTTAGCAAAATAAGCGGATCCCAAACGGACAGTAACTTAAAAAAATGTTGGACTGAATTATATATATAATGGCCACATGAACAAGAGGTTTAACTAAAAACTAAATTTAAGAAGTAGAAAGAAGAAAGGGTTAGACCTAATATATTTAGTGAGCAGGTGCAACCAATTATGTCATAGTTTTTAATTGAAGAATGAGTCAGCTTATTTGCGAGATGCAATGAACCCACCACACCAGCGAGGCTCTATTAGTTTTAAGAGATACGGTTGTACTTTGAGATATGCTTTGGGAATCTATACGATTAATGTAAAAAGATTAGATCTAATTTTATATTAGACTCAGAAAATTAGATCTTAGCTGGTTATCATGGAGAAATCATGCACACCTAAAGTAAGATTAAAAATATATATATATACACACACACTGCAAGCCAAAACCATGACTTTGCCAAAGATGGAAATAAGCAAATATAATATGCACTCTGAATTGCAAGAAAAGAAGGGGCAAAAAAAAAAACATAAAATATAAACCTTTAATAAGTGGTACTTAATTAGGGTTTTTCTTTCTCTCTTCTAAAAAAGAAGAAGTCTTAGTCTTGAGCCCATTCTTAAGAATTATAGAGTTATTATAAAAGCTTGATCAACTAATATTAATGAGGATGGTTATAACACCTGGATCATGCATGAACTTGATCTTTCATACACCAACTTGGTTGAAAGATCGTATAATTAGATCATTGGTTCAACCGCCAAGTTAATGCAGGTTGGTGTATTATTATTATTAGAAGATTGTACTACGTATAATTTATATTAATAATTTTGAGTAGAGAAAAAAAAAATCATTTACAATTTTAATTTCTAAATTTAATAAAATTGTAAAAAAAAAAAAATGCGAAAAAAGGAAGTTAAATCGGATGTAATTGACTAGTTTGGTTAAATTTAGAGATGACAATAGATCAAGAGTGTCTTGTCCAAAGGAAGTTAAATCGGATGTAATTGACTAGTTTGGTTAAATTTAGAGATGACAATAGATCAAGAGTGTCTTGTCCTCTCTTTGGAGAAAGGTGGGTTCAGGACAAGTTTGAGGTATTTGGTCATTTTCAATAAAATGGTCTCAGCATTAATGAAGTCGAGATGAAAGAGGAAGTGGATAGACAATGTGAGAGAATGCTAAAAGGAAGACAAAGCAAGTGTTTTAGAGATTATAATAGAATATGTAAAAAAAATTACAAGTAAATTATGTATAAAAAAGATTAACTTATATATGTAATTTAAATATTCATAAAATAATATGTATGTACACACATTTGGGACGAGACGGGATGGGATGAGGTAGAATGGGTAAAACTTGTCACCTTTTTGAAGAGGAGAAAACTCGTGCAAGATAGAGCAAGACAAGGTGAATCAAATGGGAGAGAAATTTTGACATCCCTAACTGAGTTACCAAAATAATGTACATGTTGACAATGTGAGGAAGTGTATGTCCATATGTATTTTTTTTTCATTTTTATTTAATACAATTTATTTTCGTTTTCATTCTCTTAGGTTTTTTATTTCAAACATTTTCATTGCCAACTCAATTCAACCTCAAATCCAGGTCACCGATATTCAATTGGTTGAATCAATTTGGGTTTGATGAGAAATTATACGAGGTACTTTCTCTTGTCTCGTGAATAATAGGTCTCATTAATCAAATCTGTATTCATATAAGAGGAGGGCATGTTGTTGTACTTCGTAAGTATCGAATGATTTTCATAAGCTCACTAACGTATGTGCTTTTCACTTGCCTTAACTTAACGAGCTAGGAATGTAATTAGCTTAACTAGTGAAACCTTTTGTCCAGAAATAAGAGATTTGAAATTAAATGTTGTCTACATCAAAGAAACGAAAGATTGAAGGAAGGAAGACAACTACCTCACGTAATAAATAAATAAACAAGGTGTCTCTTAGCCAAGAAAAAGCAAATAAATGTGAGTTCTAGTTTATTAAACTAGTAAAGTCTTTTGTTGTCGAATAAGAAATTTGAAGTTCGAACTCCATTTACACCAAAAACTAATTAATCTTTTGGCTTGGTGATAAAGATAAATAATCATGAAGTTGATAACATAAGTTAAAATTAAGGTTAGATAACGGTTGGTTTGATTGGGGTTTAGAGTGTTTTGAATCGAACCATATTAATAGGTCTTTTAAAAAATGGAATCCCTGTTGCACCACAAGGATCGGAATTCTGACTACGTCTAGTGGTTGTTTCTATTGATGTGGTCGGTCAGATTCTAATACACATTCATCAAGCCAGATCAAAACCCACAAGAAAATTGAAACCCACGAATTGAAAAGATAGAAACCCATAAATTGAAAAAATTGAAACACACAAAGCACAAATCGAAACCCATAGATCAAAACACAAAAAAGAAAAAAACCCGCAAATCAAAATATCAAATTCCACACACAGCACACAGATCTAAAGATCAACACTATAATTTTCAAAATCTTTCCCACATGATTTGAGTAGGCGACACCGTGAGAGGTGCTTAATCTTCAACGACTCCGTCCTTGATGGCTATACTTCTCGATCTCTAGCAATTCTGCAAATTCTGACGATGCAAAGAGGTCACCTCGACGATGCATGTGTTCAACACTATAGGGGCTGGGTATAGTGGGGAGAAATAGAATGAAAGGGTTGCATGTGAAATAGATGGAGAGAAAAAAAAGTGTCTGGGGGAATTTAAATATACGTTAGTTAGTTTAGTGTCAAAAACCCAACTCCTCTGCCGACCACCATCATGTTCACTGTTAGCGACCCCATCTTGCAGTTTGATCAGCTCGGCTCCGGCTTGCATTTCTTTTCATACCAAAGATAATTTGATTACTTACCCTAAATGTGTTTTCATATTTTGAAATAGTTTTATTTTTTTTATTCTTAATAATTTTGAATATATCTTTAAATTTTTTTATGATTTATTTAATATCAATAATTTTAAATATATTTTTCTCTATGTATGTGACTAAGCAATCATTCATCAATTAATATATTACTCTGCTATGTAATTGGTTTTTTAATTGCTAATGAGCAGAGTTTACAACAAAAATCCAAAGTTTGAAATTGTTATAGAGTCAAGAGATTGAAGGGAAAAAGATTACTGTAGCGATGGAGACGTTAGGGATTTAGTGTCGTGAGAATATAAGAGATAAGTAGTTTTTTTTTTTTTGAAAAAATTCTTAAGTTTAAAATATCGACCGATTATTGTATTCTTATTTATTTTGGAAGTTCAATTTTATTTTAATTTGACACATTTTTCTATTATACACCCACTAATGAGAATGCTCTTAAATAATATAAAACACATGGAATAATATGGCTTTCCAAATATCAATTTATCACTAATGTGTAAAAACAGTCAGAGCAACTGGATCAGTCAATGCAAAATTTTTGTCTATTTTGCAAAAAAAAACATACTTTTTCGATTTTACATATCCGCTTTTACAAAACACCCACGTCAGTTTGTCTATTCTACTTCCTTTATTATTTAAATGATATTTTTCTCACATTTTTTTATTATTTCACATCTACCCATGGCCCACCAACTTTAACTCACATCTACCCATTTTCTCTTTTCTCTGAACACTTTCCTTTCCTTTTCTCATTATTATTCTTTCTTTTTTCGTATTTTTCTTTCTTCTCCCAAGGCAGAGGCTCAAATCAATACCAAAACAAAACCCACAAAATTCTCATTAATCAATACCATTGATGATGGGAGGGGCAGATTTGAGTAACTCAAGTTTTCATATTAGATCTCTCTCTCACGCTCGTCGAATCTCAAAGATCTGAAGTAATCCCTCTCTCTGTCGAAGCTTGCATTGTAAGATCTCTCTTATTTGATTTCAAGCGTTCTGCCGCCATTGGGTTTGTATTTGATTTTGATTTTGGGTTACTGGTTTTCAGTCGATGGTTTAATTTTGAGTTGATTTTCTGTGGATTTTGGGTTGATTAGGTTTGATTTTCGTTGTATTTTGGGTTTTCGTTGTTTTCATGGGTTTTGGTGGTGGTGGTTGTTTTAACTGGTGATCGTGATGGTGGTTGGGTGGTGATGGTTGGACGGTGTTGGGTGGATGGTGGGTGTGTTTGTGTGTATTAAAGGAAGAAGAAGATGATGAGGGAGAGAAGATGCCTAATTTGGTTTTGCAGATGGAGAAGAGAGAGAAAAAAAGGAGCAGCAAAGCTACAGTAACCGTGCATATATGCACGGTTACTGTAGCACTTTGTATATATGCACAATTTTGCGAGTACTGATGTGGGTGTTTTTTTTTTTGTTAAAATGTGTAAAATTAACCACTTTTTGTATTTTGCACAATTTTACAACTTCTGATGCGGTTGCTCTTAAAAAGATCTATGGGGAACATTGCAAGCAAATTATTATTTTATACATTTGGGACGACCACACGTCCTTGAAAATTCTAGCGCATCTTGCAGTTTTGCCGACCACCATCATGTTCACTGTTTGCGCATCTTGCAGTAAGATTAGCTTAGCTCCGGCTTAGTTCGTCGGTCTAGACCGGTTGTTGAACACCCCTAGTTAAAATTTTGCCACATCTATAAGTAAATAATAATAAAAAAAGAAAAAAGAAAAAAGAAAATTAATAGTCTTCACCTAGATTTAATCATTTAATCCTAGATCTAAATCTTAAGGATGTCATCCCATTACACCTTTAACGAAAAATGAAAATTGAGTAAGTCAATATGAAAGTTAAAAACTCTCTTTTTTTTTTTTGAGGGGGTAAAAAAAAGTCCGAATTTCTCATAATATGGTTTTCCTAATAAACTATGATGACAACTTTTTTTTTTTTTGGGGGGGGGGGGTAAATATGTATGATTACAAGTTGTTACAGTCACAAGTTGTTCGGAGTGGATAAACCAATTTATAGCAAATCATAATTTCTAACCAACAAAGAAATTGGAAATCATATATAATTATATATTGCCCCACGAGGAATCATCGTTAGGTCAACCCTTCGACTAAATGATAAAACGAGATCTTGTTTAGCACATGAGTAGATATGGTGGGGCTTTTGATCGATACTTGATTAGTATTGTTATTATGTAGTTCTTTGGGAGTAATTGTTCTATTGTTGCATACTACAAGCTCAAAAGCCAACTATTGCCGTCCTTCATTTTTTTTTTCCCCACAAAACAATACAATTCAGACCAATTTTAATTTTGTCAAATCCTTAAATATAATATAATACCTCATGACTGTTTTTTTTTTTTTTTGGTTAGTTATTTATTTATATTTATGAGACCTCATGAGTGTTATGTCTATATTTATTTAAATTGATGTGATTTGAAATTAGGGTATCTGTTATATAATTATTATTCTTTAATATCAAGTAAAAAGTCTAATTGAATTTTGAATCTTTGATATAAACGGCTTTGAACCTAGATTAGTAAACATCAAATTTTTTTTTTTTTGAAAACGATTATTAAACATTCTTATCCATCATAACAATTACTAAAAAGGGAGAGTTTTTAGTAAACAGCTTCATAAATTTCATTGAGTTTGTTCAGATGCCATAATAAAAAAATAAAAAAAAATTGTAAGTTACCAAGTCAGGAGAGAGTATTAAAGTGTTCTAGTTGGTAAATTACTAGTTGTCTTAAAACCCCCAACACATAAGATTTTTAATTTTAACATTTTAATGGGAGGAAGAGTGGAAACATGGATCGAACTCAAGATGTTCGGCTTTAATACTAAGATAAATTACCTATTGTTTCATAAATTTGAACAGTTAAAAAATGATGCATTTAATCATTTAACTATAATTCCAACACTAGTGACCACAACAGTGCATGCTATGAAACTATAATAATAGCTCAGGGTTTTTGATAAATGTAAACGAGTGAATTAAACCCTACTCGATATGCTACTCCGCTACAAGGGGTCAAGGCAAGATTAACATTCATTAATATTAATTACCAGTTGGTTCAATTTAGTTAATAAAATAAAAAAAGGTTTAGAGCTTAGTGGGAAGTGCGGTGAAGACTGCTTTATTAATTAAGTAATTTATTTGGTTTACAGTTCTTAATAGTATTTGGACATAACCTCGAACGGCAATTTTGAGAGATGCTCATGGAGATCGATTTCGAGATTATACTATTTCGAGGAAAAAGGCTACATTTGATTTTACAGTCTTCTTTTAACAAGCTATATTATATATGTAATGGACCAAATTAATAATTTATACAATACCCAAAAGAAAGCGAAATAGAATAATTGCATAAATCCCTAATCCCTTTTGCCAATGTTGGAAACTTTACAAAGCAATTCATACTTTTTTTAAGTCAAAAAGGTTAAAAAGTAACCATATGGGGATTAGAGTTGGTCATAAAAAAAATGACACTAAATTTCATATATAATAAGATCTTCCATTGGGGTTGTGTTTAATGGCTTTGGAGTTGTATGCTCTCTTTTTTAGAATTAAGCCCTTATTTCAAACTAAGTAAAATTATCGTTAAAAAATAGAATGTATTCCTACATTTCTTAATATAGATATATATATATATATATATATATAATATACTGTGAAGCCACAAAATTTTAAGATACATTATTTGTTATTCCAAATAGTCTTTATACCAGGTTTAGATGTGTGACTTATTTGTTATTTGTGGGTTCCAGTTAGTCAAACAGGTAAAGTCTCTGATAGTTGAATAAGATATCTGAGATTCAATCACAGTCTACACCAAAAATCGATTGGTGTCTTGATATGATGATAAAGAGCTATCATCAAGAGCGGGCGTCGTATGTTGAAACTCTCTTAAAAAAAAAAAAATTGTTGAATTCACAAAATTTTTTTTTTGAAAGATGTTGAATTCACAATTATACTTTGACTTAAGAAACTTTTCTTTAGGGGGTCATATTAATTTTTATTTAAAAGGTGAACTTGTGTGCCAGCCCCATTGACATACCGAAAGCCATTGTTGACACTCACTAATACAGGAAGTCTATAAATTTTTTTAATTTATTTATTTTTGGTTATGTTTTAATTATTTAGATTGTACACAAATACAATAGTCAAGTTACCAGTTATCATTGCACACTAGCAAATTGCAGTAGTTATGGCTGATTTAATGGGACAAATGGTCCCAGACCCAGTCTCTTACTCCAACGAAAGATTTTGGTATTTAAAACGAAGGATCCTTTACACGTTTGGATTTTTTCAAAAATCATGATTCTTGCCGGGTATTGTGGGTCAGGGCTGCTTTTACATAAAACAACAATTAAGAAAAATGTTTTGTGGGGTTCACCATTTCATGTCTTAGTTTGAATAAGAAAATCCTTAAGCCCAAAGAAATTCTGGTATAGAAATAGACCTATAACCAACCAATCCATTTAATTCTTCGAATCAAATGGTAACTAATTACTTTTATAATAAATAAAAGTAAAAGTTAACGGATATTTTAAAGACATTGATTTATAAATTATTTTAAAAAAAAATTATGAGAAAGAAAAAAATAACTAACTTTTTAAACAGTTTATTTATTTATTTATATTTTTCATAAAAATAATATTAAAAGCAATTATAAATTCTAGGGGAAATTTTGATTGGTCTATAAAAATGGATTTCAATGCTATTTCTGTTGAATTTTTATTTAGTTTAACCAATCTATCATGACAAGTAAAAAAGGGTAAAGTAACTTTTTGTTGATTATTTTCTAAATGTAATTTTTCTTCTTCCGCATGTAAAAAAGGAATAAATAACTTAATCAAATTATGTGTGACTTCATGAAGTGCTTCTTTAGGAGTTAAACTTCCATTTGTCCATATTTCGAGAAAAAGTATATCTTATTTTTCATTTCCATTTACATAAGAATGAATACTATGGTTTGCATTTCGAACAGGCATGAATACAGCGTCGATAGGATAACTTCCATCTTGAGAGTTATTTGTTGTTTTTATACGATATCCGCGATCCCTTTTGATTTGTAATTCAATATACAAATTAATTGGTTTTCTAAAATAACTTGTTGACAAATATCTTTAGGCTACCCACTAACGGTTAACCAAACCCATAAATAAATATATAATAATGCTATGAAACTTACGCCTTTTGCATGTGAGTGCACCATTCACTTTAGGTCAAGAAATTTTTAGACCAACCATTATTATTACTCGGCTATACCCGTATGCAAATTTTTATCCTAGCTATATGTAACAAGGAGAGGCTGTTATAAATTCAAATAAATTGGGAAAAAAAAAAAAAAACCCATAATATATGGTACATGGTCAAATTGTTAAAAAATATCTCCTTTGACATGCCTATTGCCTTGGTTACAAGGGTCATGTCACCCAGAGTATATAATTAATGTTTCAATTATTATTCTTTTGGATCTTAACCATAAAGAAATGGTTCACTTTCTTCTCAAAAAAGAAAAAAAAGAAAAAAGAAATGGCTCTAAAAAAATCTGCTTTCCCATGACTAGAAGAGAATTGGCTCAAATGACTGAATGACCATATTGCCAGCCTCAATTTTTGTGGTTTGCAATAAGAAGAGAAAGTAAGACTTTTTGGATGAGCGCCAATTTTACCTATGTTTTTAATAGATGTGAGTAATGGGAGATAAATGGAGCTAACTTCAAGTGGGTAAAGTGCCAATTTTCAAACTACAGGTAGGTAAAGTATTTTTCGAGCAAATTACAAGTAGAAAAAGTGTAATTTTCCCTTTTAATTATATAAAGCATAATCTTTAATGTTTACAAAAGTACCGAGTGAGCTTTTTACTTTTGATAAATCGATTGTTTTGGGATGGGAGAAACAAAAAACTCTAGGCAAGCTTATCTTTGTATAAACTTAGCTAATTATAAAGCTCTCTTTTGACGACTGAACTTGTGCTTCAATGAAATGGTGGGAACTTAAATCTTGAGCTATGGTGGGAACTTAAATCTTGAGCCTAAATTGATGACAAAATAATTTAGGCCCATTAATCTAGCAAATAATGGCTAGGTTTTTATTTTTATTATTTTTAAATAAAGAGCCCATATAAGCCCAATTGGTTTAGATATCAAACAGGCTTATTGGTCTTGTTTATGAAGCTTCGCCTTCTATAAATCAGAAATTGGTTGAGAGTCAGAGAGTTGAACTAAATCAGTGTTTTTCAATTCACATTCAGACCCGTTTTAGTGCAATCTTTAAAAAGATCGGAAAACATTGATATCCCAGCGTGGGAAAAGCCTATGTAATTGTCAATGGGCCATCCCAACGTTGTCCCATATTTTAATTGGGCTATAGTTTGGGCTTCGATTAATGAGAAACTCTACAAGGTCCATTAACTTGGCAAACACTAGTTTTAAGGCAGAAACATTAAAGACTAAAGTCTATTTGGATATAGCTTATTTTGCTGAAAACTGAAAATTGAAAACACTGTAGCAAAATAATTTTTAAATGTGTGAATAGTACTGTGAGACCCATTTTTAATATTTTTTAATGAATAAAGTGGTTGTGGGTCCCGTAAACAATGCATGAACAGTGCATAAATAATGCATGAACAGTGCATGAACAGTACACTTTATCTCCTAAAAATTGAAACGCGTGCAACCAAAAAAAAAAAAAAAGGAAAACGCAAAATGCCAGACGCAGGAAAATAATTCCTATCCAAACGTATACTAAGAGTCCAAATAAAGCTAGTTTGGTTCTCCGACTTCATTCTTCATTGATACGCTTAATGGGGCATGCATAAGCACTTGGGGGGTTTTTACAATTTCTAACCAAATAACTATCGTGACACACCCAAATCTACAACAAGTTTATGTGCCGACTTGTGATTGCTGCATCAAATCGACTTTCTCAACAAGTACTTGTGGTGGTCCTCTAGGTAAGTGTTGTAATCCAATCACATCACATATTAAGTCTGACCTTTCAAGCATGTTGTGAAATCGGATGTGTTTGTTGTTGTACTTTGACAGATTTCTGGATTTTTATGTGAGACACAATTTATTTTTTGATTTTTAAATTTGAATGGTTAATCTATCGAACAATGTTGTGCATTAATATATTTGGATATCATAGAATCAAGCCACTATTTTTGTAATTTTTTATTTTAGGAAGTAAGTTAATTTCCAAAAGTGAATTCAACACCCCTTGAATCCTCTGGGTGAACCACGCGTTGGAGTGTGTGTGTTTCAAACACTAAAACTTTGCTTGTGTCCCACATTGGTTAGAAATGAGTCTTCATGTGTGTTTATAAACCATAGCACAACTTAAGTGATAACTTGAAAGATAATGGACTAGGGGTTAGAGTTGGGCTTGGGTTGGATTTAGGCTTGTCTCTATCTCTCTTGGGCTATACCCTTTTTCCTTTCTTTTCCTTTTAGCCCAATTCAGTTAAGCCCGTTGGGCATTAACCAAGCAGCCCGTTGAGGGCATTTAATGTGCTGCCAGTTGGGCATGCACAATGACCGTTACAGCCTATAAGTCCTCTTCAGGTTTTTTAGCTACACATCTGCCTCTCTCCCTCTGTTTTGCTCTATTTTTTGCTCATCTCCACTGAAAATTTCAGCATCAATTTTTGGTTTTTAGGAAAGGCAAATAAGGTTGTTCTTAGTTCTTCTTGCTTGAGTGTGCTCTTGGGCTATACCCTTTTTCCTTTCTTTTCATTTTAGCCCAATTCAGTTCAGCCTGTTGGGCATTAACCAAGCAACCCGTTGAGGGCATTTAATGTGCTACTCGTTGGGCATGCACAATGACTATTACAGCCCATAAGTCCTCTTTAGTTTTTTTTTTTTTTTTTCAGCTACACACAGTCACCTCTCTCCCTCTATTTTGCTCTATTTTCTTCTCATCTCCACTGAAAATTTCAGCATCAATTTTTGGTTTTTACGAAAGGCAAATAAGGTTGTTCTTAGTTCTTCTTGCTTGAGTGTGCGTTCAACTTGAAGAAATCACTATAGTCTAATCCTGGGAGGTTGTTCGGCTAAGAGAGCCATTTGCACCAAGTTCTACTCCGAGTGGCATGAATCAACCTTTAAGGACAACACATTTTGCGTAATTCTATAGTTTGTGAGATCTTTCTACCTCTATCTATTTACTTTTTGTCATTGCTAATTTTTAGGATTTATATTGTTGAATCAAAACTTGTTTTTTATCTCTATATTTTCCCACACCACAACATATGGAAAATTAAGATCTTTACAGGACAACAAATTCGAAGGATTGTTGATGAGTATTGCACCCCTTATATGTGATTTGAGAATAGTTTTGGCTTGCAATTCTAAGAACCCAATGTCACATAATAGGATGGTTCCTTTAGGCGCTTTAGATAGCAATTGATGAGAATTGCACGCTGATAAGTGTTCACTGTAGAATAGTGGTAATTTTTCTAGCACAGATTCATCAATGAACATTGACCATCCAGTAATTTTTAGCCTATTTTTCGTGATTAAAGTTGCACCAAGAAATCTATCCATGGTACTAGATGTAACTGTTAAGACCCATGGTATCCCATTTTCTAGACTTCTAAGATATGGTCCCCCATTTCCTGTAGTTGTCGTGACAATTATGCTATTCTTCATGGCAAAAAATGAAGCAATTGCAATTGGGTGATGCCATATAGGTATAAAATTTGTAGGATACGAAGAAATGGAAATCACATCAACACCATCAGCAATTACTTGATCTATACCAGCAATAATATCAGACGATTCAGCAACTACACTCCCAAAAACTTTATACACAGAGATCCTAGCATGTGGTGCTACACCTTTCGTTGTTCCCTCAACTTAGCCAAAAAAGGATACTCCTTTTACGAAATTCCTAGCAGCTACTAAAGACATAAAGGTCCTGTGGCCAATGGTGTCCCTAGTAGAGTCTACAACAACTCTTGAAATGCCCTTAGTTTTTTTTAATGCTGCACCAAAGTACCGAACTCCAATAAGTTTGGAGTTGCACAGTGAGGAATCAAACCACTTTCCACCTTCACACTTTCCCTTCCACTTAGATGAAACCTATTATAAACTGGAAAATTAAAATGATAACTTAGTCGTGTTCGAGATGACCAATCTCCTGAATAGGGATGAGAGAAGAGAATTTTGGATTAAACTTTTGCTACCTTCTTATTAATTGCCTGTGCTCTTAAATAGTCTCAAGCAGAGTGCTCAACTAGGAAATTCAAATTACAACTTGATAGTTCTGTATTAAATTCAAATCACGACTAATCCTAACCAACAACTCATCCTAATCAACAAATAACAAGCCTAACCAACAACTTATCCTAATCAACAACTCATCCTAATCGACAATTTGAAATAACAATCAGATAGCCATGAACTCCCTATCAGCTCACTCTTTATCTGATGCATGCTTATCTCCTCCCTCTGTCTAAATCATAACATTCTTGTCCCCTTGAAGACGAATCTTGTCCTCAAGATTCATTTGAGAAAAGCGACGCTGCAACTCATCATATGCCTTCGATGTAGCATCATCTGCACTCGCGCCTGTCCAATGAACCAAAGCCTCCTGAACCACCTTGCGCCCATGCTTCACCTAACGGAAATCTAATAACTAGTTGGGTTATAAAATAACTGTGCCTTCATTCGTGACCTCTAGTAATTTAGTAACAGTTCGGTTTGATCGCCCAAGTTGTTTCTTGAGTTGTGAAACATGGAAAATAGAATGCAACCGAGAATGGGGTGGTAACTCCAAACGATAGGCCACTGTTCCGATTTGTTTAAGGACTTGAAGAGGGCCATAGAACCTTGGTGATAACTTCATATTTCCTTGAAATCGAATTGATAATTGTTGGAATGGCTGGAGCTTGAGGTGCACAAAGTCTCCTGGTGCAAATTCTTGTTTTCGACGATGGTGATCAACATTTAACTTCATTCGAGCTTGGGCTGTTGTAAGGTTCTCCCTTAATAGTTTCAGTAAAGCATCCTGCTCACGTAAATTATCTTCAACTTGTGCCAACGGAGTAGACCCGCATTCATAACAATGTACGGTGGGTGGGGAACGGCCATAGACAATTTCGAAGGGTGACATACGCGTGGCTATTTGGTACGAAGTGTTGTACCAATATTCAACCCACGGCAGCCAACGACTCCACTGTTTTTGCCTTGAGCTTGCAAAGCAACGAAGGTAAGTCTCCAAACATCGATTAAGGACTTCAGTTTGACCGTCAGTTTGTGGATGATAAGCAGAACTCAACCTCAACTCCAAACCTTGCAAATTGAAAATACTCCTCCCAAAATTTGCTTGCGAATACCGGATCTCTATCGGACACTATGGATCTAAGCATCCCATGAAGGCGTGTTATTTCCTTAACAAAGACCTCTGCAACTGTCTTGGCCGAGTAAGGATGCTTAAATGCAACAAAATGTCCATACTTAGATAGCCGATCAACCACAACCATAATGGCTGACAATCCTGTGGAATGAGGGAGACCATCGATGAAGTCCATTGAAATGTCTTCCCAAACTCTATTGGGAATTGGTAATGGTTGCAATAGCCCTGCCAGAGTTTGTGTGTCATACTTATTGCGTTGGCAAGTATCACATTGTTGAATAAATGCCTTAATGTTTGACTTCATTAGAACCCAAAAGAAATTCGCCGATAACCTCTTATATGTTTGCAAATTCCCAGAATGTCCACCCATTAGAGTATTATGAAGTTCATGAATAACTTGCTGCTTATGTTGGGATGTTGATGGTAGTACCGGCCTTCCCTTATGCCATAGTAGACCATCTTTTACTGTAAAGCTTGCAGCAGAAAGGTCACCACGTGCAACTGCTTCTCTAGTCGCCGCCAAGTTTGGATGATTACGAGCTTCATCATGAATAACATCTACCTAAGTAGGTTTTGGGCAAGACACAGCAAGTAAATCTCCAGGTAATCAAGATAGAGCATCGGGTGCCTTATTTTCACACCCCTGTTTGTACTCAATCTCATAGTTAAAGCCCATCAGTTTAACAATCCATTTTTGTTGATCCGGAGTAGTAATCCGCTGTTCAAGTAGATACTTCAAGCCACGATGGTCTATGAAAATCAAGAATTTGCTGCCAAGAAAATAACTCCTTCATTTGTGGACTGCCTTGATAATTGCCATTAGCTCCTTCTCGTATGTGGACTGGCCCGAGGCATGGATGGATAAGGCCTTGCTGTAGAAGCAATAGGATGATCGTCTTGTGTGAGGACTGCCCCCAGACCATTACCTGATGCATCATCTTCAACAATGAATTTCTTTGTGAAGTTTGAAAGTGCGAGTACTGGTGCTTGCACCATGGCCCGTTTGAGTCATTGAAATGCTTCCATGGCTTCTTGAATCCATTTGAACCCATCCTTCTTCAAGAGACTTGTGAGTGGGGTAGCAATGACTCCATAGCCTTGGAGGAATTTTCGATAATACCCGGCCAGGCCAAGAAACCCAAGCAAGAAAGTGATGGTGATGGGTGTAGGCCAAGATTCCATGCTTTGAATTTTTTCAGGGTCAACAAAAACTCCATTGGAACTTATAATATGTCCCAAATAATCAACCTTTTGCTGGCCAAACAAACACCTGAAATGATTGACATATAATCGGTTTTGCAACAGAGTATCAAAAACCATTGTTAAATGAACTAAATGCTCTTCCCATGTTTTGCTTTATATTAATATGTCATCAAAAAAGACTAAGACATACCTCCTCAGTGTTGCACGAAAAATATCATTCATCAGAGATTGGAATGTGGTTGGTGCATTAGTGAGGCCAAAAGGCATCACCAAGAATTCATAATGTCCGTCGTGAGTACGAAAGGCTGTTTTGTGAACATTTGCAGGCTGAACTTAGATTTGATGATAGCCGAATTTGAGATCCAGCTTGGTAAAATAGGTTGCCCCATGTAACTCGACCAACAACTCATCAATCGTCAGTATCGAGTACCTATCCTTGACTGTTGTCTTGTTTAAGGCGCAATAATCCACACAAAAATGCCATGAGCCGTCCTTCTTTTTCACTAACAATACTGGGGATGAGAAAGAGCTTGAACTCGGCCTGATAATCCCAGTTGCGAGCATCTCCTTCACAGCACTCTCAATTTCATTTTTTTGGATGTGAAGGTAGCGATAGGGCCTAACATTGACTGGGTTGGATCCAGGCCTAAGTCTAATGTGATGGTCGTGCTTCCTTGGGGGTGGCAGAGTTGTGGGAGTTTAAAAAATCACCTCATATCGAGCCAAGAGTTGGGGCCGTTTCTTGGGTAGTAAATATAGAGTCTCCTGTGGTTACTATTTGCATAAAATAAGCATCAACCTCTCTGCCCATTAATCTTTTTATAGTCTGTAGGGATTCTGTAGCTACTTCTCTGGTTGTATCATCGCGAATGAAGTGCTTCTCTTCGTTGGCGTGAAACTCCATTGTCAATTTTTCCTAGTCGTGCGACACCTTTCAAGACTTCGTAACCATTAAATTCCCAAAACGATGTCTGAGCTTTGTAAATCCAAGGGATACACATTGGTTTGGAAATGGTATCCTTGTATCTCCATGGGAACAACTAAGTAAATCTCATCGCATTGTAAGCACTCACCGTTGGCCACCATAACCCGAAAGGTTGGTGAAGGAGCCTTGCAGCAATCTAGCTTCCTTGCAAACTTGGAGTTCACAAAGTTGTGGGTACTCCCACTATCGATGAGGATGTGTACTAGCCTGCCATGAATTACCCCGCTCACACGCATTGCCTGTAGGATGGTTACCTCTGAGAGGGCGTGTAAGGATATCTCTGGTATAGGAAGTGGTTCAGCTTCCTTCAAGGCTTCTGTAGTGTCCTCATCAATCTTTGGTTCGATCATGGTTTCCAAAATAAAAACCTGCTACGTCTTGCACTTATGACCCGGTACAAATCTCTTATCACAATTGTAGTACAAACCTTTGTCTCATCGTGCTTGCATCTCAGTCCAAGAGAATTTTTAGAATCTCGTACCTGGAGGCAATTTCGGAGTGGTGGTTAGGACGTCGGGGGGCTTTGGTGGTGTTGGAAGAAGTCTTGGCTATATGAGGCCATGCCTTTGTCGTTGCGTGTTATCTTCTTGTAAACAGGCAAGGGTGGTAGCATGTACCAGGGTAGTGGGATGAAAAAGTTTCACCTCAAATCGAATCTCATCCTTTAATCCTCCTATATAGCTTTCTACTAAGGCACGCTCTGGCCATTTTTGTACCCTTGATGCCAACCGCTCAAATTGGGTTTGATATTCTCTATCCGAACTCGTCTGACATAGTTTCGCTAAGACCTCATCAAAATTCTCATAATCAGAGGGTCCAAATCGAACACATAGGGCCTGTGTAAAATCTTCCCATGAAACATCAGTTTGTTTTTTCTCAAACCACTGGTACCATTGAAGAGCATCATCTTGTAAATTGAAAGAAGCAAGCAACACCTTTTCATTATCTGCAGTACTCTGATACCGAAAAAATTTCCGCCTTATAAATCCAACCTATTGGATCATGAATTGTGGAAAGTCTACCCGAGAAAATTGAGTTTGTATTACTCCTGTAGTTCCTCCATTGGATACCTTTGTTCTGTTATTACGGTTGGCTGAACTTGTTTCTAGTTCATGATTTCTGCTAGCGGAGCCACCGTTTTGGTTGTCGCTATCTTGGCTGTCAAGTCTGCGTCCCATCTGATCTATAGCATTGGAAAGGGCCTCCATGCTCTCCTTTATGTTAGTAAACTCCTTAGCAATTTCGTCTCTATGGGTGTCGAATTGCCTCTGTAAAGAATGGTTGCTAACTTCCAAAGCCGACAAACAATCGTCATTGGATGTTGAACGTGTGGGTGGTGGGTTGTTCGTCATCTGGCTCTGATACCAAATGTTATGAACTGGAAAATTAAAATGATAACTTAGTTGTGTTTGAGATGACCAATCTCCTGAATGGGGGTGAGAGAAGAGAATTTTGGATTAAACTTTTGCTGCCTTCTTCTTAATTGCTTCTACTCTTAAATAGTCTCAAGCAGAGTGCTCAACTAGGAAATTCAAATTACAACTTGATAGTTCTACAGTAAATTCAAATCATAACTAATCCTAACCAACAACTCATCCTAATCAACAACTTGAAATAACATTTGAAATAACAATCAGATAGCCATTAACTCCCTATCAGCTCACTCCCAATCTGGTGCATGCTTATCTCCTCCCTCTGTCTGAATCATAACAAAACCTTACCAGCAGGCATTCCATGGTCTTCGAAACTTGGGTGTTCAGGCCAAATACCAGAATCTATAACCCTAATAATAATGTCTTTTTCTAAATTTGAGGAAGACCATAAACCTGTGGAGGCATTAAAGGAGACGAATTCTGGGCTATAGGTGGTAGCAAGCTTGAAAGGTATATAAGCTGAGATGAAGCCTGGGGTCTTATTCAGGGTATCTAGTTCTTCTGAAGATAATGCAGCGCTAAAGCCATGAAGAGCATTATCATAAGTGTATATAAAAGTGATGGTGAGGATACATTGCTATATGGTGAGTCAAGGTTTGCGAACTTGAAGGAATCAATAATGGATGAATACAAATAGTGATGGCTAGAAAATGCCTTAGGCATAAGAGACTTATCCATGTAAACAATATATGTGGACCTCTTTGGCATCGATATTGATTTAGCACCAAAAGCCAACGAAATACATATAAGAAAGAACAATGATGGAATTTGAGGGATGTTTCTCATAGCTTTTTCTCTAAACATATTTGCGTTATGATGAAAGTGGGAATTAGAATATAGGAGCGTAAGGGTTTTTTTTTTTGTTTTTGTTTTTTTGAAAATACTAAGTATTTTAACACACACACAAGAGGAGAGGGGAGAAGGTTTTAAAGAAACTAACAATGATGTATATCCAAAAGTAAGACATTCACTTGTGTAAGGTACAATAGACTTAAACATTGCGGTCACTTCAATCTAAAAAAAAACAGATTGCCTCTTCTATGGCATAATGGTTGTTGGAGGGGATGGCAAGAGAAAGGACACAACAATAAAATATTAAAAAAAAAAAAAAAAAAAACAAAGACTTGAATTGCATAATTTGGTGGTAAAAAGGGCTTAATCAGCTGCTCAACTTTTTTAACATAGAGGCCTTTCCATTATTCGAGTTGTTAGAACTCAAAAAAATCTACTCTAGAATTATATTTATGTATATTTCGAACTCTGGGTCATATTTATTTTTAATTATTTTTACAATTTGTGTGTAACGAAATAAAAACATAAAGAATGGGAGTAAAAATGTGAAAGACTTTCCTTTTGATAATTCAAAATTTTGAAAGATAAAATAAGGGATCTAAGGGGGCTTGACCCTTGGATATCTTTTTTTTTTTTTTTTTTTTTTGGGATAAGGACCCTTGGATATCTTTGTTGGGAACTTTAGAAGATTCTAATTGGGGGGCAAGGGCCGGGGTTCAAGTCTCCAGGAAGGAGTTTCACACACATATACACTTAGATTTAGGTTAGAGTAGAATTCTCTCTTGTATATATATAAAAAAAAGATTCTAGTTGAATTACAAGGCTTATAGACAATATTACATACATTGGACCACATTATGGTGAGTTGAAATCGTTAGAAAATATGGCCACAATATTGGGTAATTCTAAGCTGAAAGGTTGGACAAAGGAAAACACATTGAAGAATATGGCTTTCCAAATACAATTTATCACTAAGGTGTAGAGACAGTTAGCAAGATCTATGAAGAATATTGCAAGAAAAATATTATTTTATACATTTTGGATGGCTACACGTCCTTGAAAACACTAGCCTTCACTTATATATTTATGATTATGTAAATCCTCCATTAAAGAATAAGACATGGATATATGTTTATTGTATTATAGAACTAGTGGTCATACTTCTCGATCATTTCTACTTAATTTTACATTTTTTTTTATATATTTATTGTGTCATAGACTATTTTAAGCATAGCAAGGAGTGTGGCTTTCCAAGTAACAATCTTTTACTAATTTTTAGAGACAATTATCAAGAACTTGATACAGAAAAATTGCAAGGAAAGTCTATTAATATTATTTCATACATATGCTTTGATATGAAAGTGCCAACAAATGATTTAATAAGAATGTAAGCATGGGTTAACCTTACAAGAATGTTTTTTTTTTGGAGAAAGTTTCAACCTATGGCGTCCACTCCTGATGATAGCTCTTTATCATTAGACCAAGACACCAATAAATTTTTGGAGTAGGCAGGGATTGAACTCCAGATCTCTTATACAACCATAAGAGACTTTACCAGTTGAGCTAACTGGAACCCACACCTTATAAGAATGTAGAAAATACAAAATTGCAAAGAGAATTTATTAGTCAATCATTGTTTAAAAAAAAAAATCAAGATTAATCATGACATTTTCTCTTTTATAATTTACAATAAACAAACATGCAATCCTTTAAATATAGAAAACCCACTTGCCTTGGATGAAAACCGAAAGGTTGGGGGAGGGGTTGGTTAAAAAAAAGACAATAAAAGAAAGGTGTAAATGCACTTTTAGTCCTTACATTTTGGTTTTTTTTTTTTTTCATTTTAGTCCCTACATTTTAATTTTATCACTTTTAGTCCCTAAATCAATTAGCGCGTTCCATTTTGGTCATTTCCGTTAGCCCACTACCAGAAATTGCTTAGGTGGCAGACGGAACTATTAAAATAATAATAAAAAATTTTATTTTACTATTAAAAATGCCACGTCAGCTTATAAATTAAAAAAATTTATTTATTAATTTTAACTAAATAAAAAAAAATTAAAAACAGATCGTTTAAAAAAGAAATTAAATTAATTAAATTAAAAAAATCTCCGAGGTGAATAATCAAAACTTAAACACAATTACAAAAATCACACTCTCAATCCGACCTCTGGTTTTGTTTACAGGGAGAGTATGTTACATACAGGACAGTCTAAAAAATAAAAAAAATTCTAGACATCTGTGCCTTCATAAATTGTGCTCAATCTGAGTCTAAACGATCGAACAACCAACTTAGCCCTTTTAGAAGTAAATCTCTGCAACTTTCTGACTGACCCAGCTTGAGATAATTTACCAGCACCAGTTACACCCACAGTCTTAGCATCAACAACAAGGGGCTTGTTCATATTACTATTATACTCAAACCCATCATTAATCTTGCTATAATTTTCTAAAGAAGCCGATCGATTAACTAAAAGGACCGGAGATATGCAAGCCTTTTTGCGGTGATAACCGTCCTTGGTCGACGTGTTTTGTATAGCCACGCTGGCTTTAACAGCCAAGGCGGCCATATCAGAAGTAGTCAAACGTTGTTGAAGCTTAGACATAGGAAGAACTAGGTTGGAGGTTGGGTGAAGAGAGAGAGATCGTAGATCTGGGTTTGCTTACCCAAACGAAAATCTCTAAAGATCTCTTTCTCAGACCAAAATCTCCCTCTCTCTTTCATCTTTCTAAAGCTCTAAAGTCTCTCTCTCAGATCGCGGATTTGGAAAAATCTCTAAAGCTCTCTCTCAGATCAATGGTTGTGAAGTGGTGGTTGGTCCGATGGTCGGTGGGGGTGGATCGTTGGATGGGTTTGATGTTGGTGTGGGTTGTAGTGGCTTGATGGATTGATTGGTGACAGTGGAGAGGCTGAGGTCGGCGGTGGTTTATCTCCAATTTCTCACAGATCAATGGGTCTCTATTAGATCGGTGGGTTTAAAATTTTTGGGTTTGTTTACGGGTTTCTCGAATTTGGGTTTGAAATTTATGGGTTTGTTTTTGGGTTTGATGTTTGTATGGAGGGTTTGATTTTTCAAGTGATGTTCTGGGTTTGCTAGAGATTGAGGGTTGGGTTTGGGTTTGTGTTCTTTGTGTTTTGAATCTTTGAAGGTCTTTGTATTTTGTAGATCTGTGCCCTTTGATTTTACGTGTTCCATGTTGGCATGTTCTTGATTTTTTTAATTTCCTCGGCAACCAAACATATTATTTGAGGAAGAACACGAACATGTTCTTCATGATGACTGGGAAGAACATAAGGTAAATAATTTCTTTTTAATTTAATTAATCTAATTTCTTTTTAAAACGATTTGTTTTTAATTTTTTTATTTAGTTAAAATTAATAAATAATTTTTTTTTAATTTATAAGCTGACGTGGCATTTTTAATAGTAAAATAAAAAATATTATTATTATTTTAATAGTTCCATCTGTCACCTAAGCAATTTCCGGTAATGGGCTAACAGAAAGGACCAAAATGGAATGCGTTAATTGATTTAGGGACTAAAAGTAGTAAAATTAAAATGTAGGGACTAAAATGGAAAAAAAAGCCAAAATGTAGGGACTAAAAGTGCATTTACGCCTAAAAGAAAAGAGTTAAAAAATAGGCAAAAATCACATTTTCGTCCCTACATTTTCAAGCGATTCTCACTTTGGTCCCTAGATTTTATTTTTACCGCTTTTAGTCCCTATCCTGAAACCGCTTCCTGTTTTGGTCCATGCCGTTACATCAAAAACGGAAAGTGCACACGTGGCAAACGGCAGAAATAAAAAAATATTAAATTATTGTCCACGTGGCCTATCTTCCCTTAATTAGTTCCATTCCCCGCCCTTAGTTAGTCACGTGGCCCTCACGTGACATTCCCTAACATCTTAAATTCAGCTCCTCGCTCACCACACAGTAGCAACCATGACAATATCCAACTTATAACTCTGAACTTCAACGTTGTCTGAGCCTCCAATATACTATGATCCATGCTCTGTTTTTGTTGGTTTGTTTGAATTACGTCACTTGAATTGAATTTTCCATTGGTGTTGAGGTTTGCAATTTACTTTTGTACTATTTTTCCCATTTTGCAAAATATATGTTGTGTGAATCTGTTGTACTTTTTAATCCTCTTTTAAGGGGTTATGAAAATTTGAACTGGTAGGCTTCTTAATTGTTTTAGTACAAGTCATTCTCTGTTTTTCTTTTTCCTCCAAAACTTGTTGAGGTCTATGAATAATAGTGTGGATCTGGGCCTTTTTCTTTCTGCTGGCATGTCTAGGAAGTTTTCATAGGGGAAATTGATTTGGGCCTCCAAAACCAAAATTTCCTTTTTGAGCTAACAAACTAAAGAAGTAGCACTTGCACGTATTCGAAACAGAGAGAGAGAGAAAGAGAGTTTTGCTTAATTAATTTTTCATGTGTATGCCAAAGGTGGCGAATCCAAGAGACAAATGCGAGCTTAATACAAATGAAGGAGCCGATTAATTTCTATTCAGTTTTTATTTTTGGCTCAAATGATAAGCGAGGAGCTAAGTTCGTGGGTTAGGGATTTCTCTGTGTGGTGAGCGAGGAGTTGAATTTAAGATGTTAGGGAATGTCACATGAGGGCCACGTGACTAACTAAGGGCGGGAATGGAACTAATTAAGGGCAGATAGGCCACGTGGACAATAATTTAATATTTTTTATTTCTACTGTTTGCCACATGTGCACTTTCCGTCTCTGATGTAACAGTAGAGACCAAAACGAGAAGCGTTTTTCAAGATAGAGACTAAAAGCTGTAAAAATAAAATCTAGGGACCAAAGTGGGAATCGCCTGAAAATGTAGGGACGAAAATATGATTTCCGCCTAAAACATATAAAGACTAGAATGATATAGTTTTGTGGCAAGAAAAGATAAATGAGTTTGTTAACTCTTCTAAGATGCAGGCCTTTCTGCTAATTGATTATTTAAAACTTAAAACTCAAAATCTAGTATAGAAATTACATTTTCGTGTATTGGAAACTATGGTTCATATTTTTCTTTATTTTACGTTTCTTTCATTCTTTTGTTATCTTATCTAAATATTCGTCATAAAATTTCAAACATCGGAGGGGGAGGGATTGATGTCAATTGTGTGATCATCTTTCTACCAAAAGTCCAACTACTCTTCTAGGATCAAAGTAGGTATAGTATGGATAGGAGGCCTATTTTAAACAGTCTCATTGTACAATTGATGAAACAAATGAACCGTATAGCTTGACCTTAAAACAATAAGTCAACGACTTTCTCCTTGAGAGTTGAGTCCCCTTTTTTTTTTTTTTTTTGAGAGAGTTTCAACCTATGGCGTCCGTTCCTAATGATAGCTCTTTATCATCAGACCAAGACACCAATCAATTTTTGGTGTAGGCGAGGATTGAACCACAGATCTCTTATACAACCATCAGAGACTTTACCAGTTGAGCTAACTGGAACCCACTTTTGGTTTTAAGTTGAATCTTGAGACCCATTATCTATTTAAACTTCTTTTGGTTTGACTAAATATCATGAAAAACTACTTTGGTTTGGTGACATTAACGAAATGGATAGTAGTTCCAAAGGCCATGTACACGGTATTTATAATTGGTTTTTATTTATTTATTATTATTTTATATCCACAACAGCATGATTACTTACACTACTATAAAATCAGAAGAGTCCAAAGGTATATTTACAGGTAGATTATTGTATTAACTATTAAACCAGAAGAATCTTATAATTGTATAACTTAAAACTATAATTTACTTGTAAATCTTCCTTTAGAATCTTATAATTGTATAACTTAGAACATTATTTCTATCTCATTTTTAAACTTTATTTCACGTTATCTTACTTATTTCTTAAAAAAAAAAACGGTTATTTATATATCAGTTTTAAACATTATAACATTAAACAAAAAAAAAAAAAACCAAATAAATAAATAAAAAGAGCATTATTGCACACAAACAAGTTGAAAGAGTAATTTACTATTTTTAAAAAAGTTCCTAAGTTTTTTTTTTCTTTGAGAGAGTTTCAACCTCTGACATTCGCTTCTGATAATAGCTTTTTATCATCAGACTAAGACACCAATTAGTTTTTAGTGTAGGCGGAGATTGAATCCTAAATCTTTTATACAACAATGAGAGACTCGACCAAATTTTTTTTTGAGAGGAAACAATAGTAGATTTTATTAATGAAGAAACATAATATACAATGGGGAAGAGAAAAAGGGACATATGACCCCCTTTTTCTCTTTTGCCTCACTAGCATACGCTAGAGTAGCACGATTACATCGTAAACAAAGAAAAAAAAAAAAAACAAAGAAACAAAGAAATTTTTTTTTTTGAAAAACCAAACTACTGTAATAAAAACGAATCTTCTCTTAAAAGTCCAGGAAACCTGAAAAACTGCCAAATGACGCCTTCCTACCTGGTATACTTGGACATCAGAAAGTTGAGATTTTTTTTTTCTTCTAAGGAAAGTCCTCAAGCTTGGCATGGCTACCCTGCAGCGTCCATCGATCCAATAGTTGACATAACACCTTGCTTATTCTCCACAATTCTATGTTTCTTTTCTCTCTTCACTCCTATATCATCCTTATTCAAATTTTTTGCTAGCTTCCTTTTATGCCCTGGGTCCACATCACCAATTGAAGAATTAGAAAGAATCTGAGGTCTTGTGGTAAGCCTCTTCCAACTCTTCATTGTTTTCGGGCTTCCAGTTGTAGGCTTCTCCACAGATGCAACCTTTTTTGGGCTATACAAAGATTGACTCACACCTGTTTCTTGATTCCCACTTCTTTTGGGCCAGCCCTTACTCTTGTTCTTATTTCCTTGCACATTACCACAACCAACCTTAAACCCAATATCTGATCCCTCAAAACCCGGTGGATATATTTGCTCATTTTGTTTCCCCATTAAGTCACGTTTGAGGATGACAACATCCTCATCCATGACTACCACCTTAATCAAATCAGAGGAAATCACACAATTTTCTGTCATGCAGTCAGTTGGAGTCACTTTTGGATTTGAAAAATTAGAGTCAGTTTGGATAGCACAATCAAGCTCCATAACCAACTCCTCAAAATTGGGGACGTGATTCTTCACAGGCAAGTTTGTATCCTTCTCCATTGTAACACCACCACCTGCAGGAACACCATCAAAACGACCACCTTTAGGTAGACTAGCCGACTGCATTGAGATCATCCGTTCACTGCCACTTTCAATTGTTGGATCGCCTTGCTCAGTTACCTTCCATTGTGAAGAAACCCGATCCTCCTGCTTAGCTTGGATATCATCATTCCGCCGTCACGGGCTTCGTCTTGCGTTGTTTGCATTACCAAGATTTCTACGATACCCTGCCTTTAACCATTCCCCATAATGAAGACACCCCTATTTTCCGTCCCATGGAACAGAGCAGTCCCTAATCTCATGACCAATCCGACCACATTGATAACAAAGCCCAACCAAACGTTCATACTTGAAACAAATACAAATCTTATCTCCCTCAGGACTAGCAACCACTCCTCCTTGACGTAATGGTTTGTCCAAATGCAACTCCACCCTTACTCTGATAAAACGAGCTTGGTCAGACAAAAATGCCTTCAAATCAACATCCAATACTTTCCCCAGACCATTACCAATATCCCTGCCGACCTCTTCCACTAAAAAATCGAAAGGTAAACCCCATACCTAAACCCACATCGGCATTGAAGAGAATCTAACCGAAGTGGCTGTCATACCTCTTTCCCATCTTCGTAGCACCAGATGGTGATCCTCAAAACTCCAAGGACCATTTGCTAGCACCCACTTCAATTGACTCTCCATTGTAAATTTAAATTGAAAAAGACCATTCCCCACTTCAACAATGCGTAAATCCGAGCCCATCCTCCACACAGACCTTAGCAAACCTTTGGCTGCACGCTGGTTGAAAGTTCGTGTAGTGAGAAACTTCCCCAACAAACTGAGGGAGCATTCTTCTAACATCCTTTCCCTTTGTAAAACCCCAACCTTAATTACTTCTCCCTCATCCTCTGTTAAAGTTATAATTTGCAAGTTGTTTATAAAATCCGAATCCATCTTGTGAGTAGGAAAAAAACACTAGATATTCCCCATTGAAACTCTAAGAAAAATGGCAGACAGACACTAAGAAGTAAACTAGTCCTCACCCAAACTCTTTCACCCTTAGACAAGCCAAGGAAAAAAGAGAAAAAGAGCTCACCTGAAGTGAGAAGAAAGGCTCCTACTAAGAACAGAGCTCCGTGAGCTCTGTTTTAGAAGAGAAGAAACAGAGAACTTTGATAAGCCGAGAAACTTTACCAATTAAGTTAACTGAAACTCACAAGTTTCTAAGTTTTAGTTAAACTAGCACCTGTGATGATGCTAGTTTATAATAGGGTTTTGTTTTGTTTTGATTTTTTTAAAAAATCTTAATTTGGGTAAATTAATAAAAAAACGCGGGGGGGTGGGGCCTTATTAGGTCAATGAAAAAAACCTATCTAAATAAAACCCTTATCGATCTATTCTTCGCCGCATAAATTAGAATTCAGAAACCCAAATCTGGTTGAATACCAGTCGATCTTAATCAAACCACCGATGTATCGATCTGTACTGTTGTCCCACCGTCTCCCTGACGACCTCGTCTACGACATCCTGACTCGGCTGCCAGTGAAATCCTTAATCCGATTCAGGTGCGTTTCCAGATCTTGGTACTGCACAATCACCGACTCCGATTTCATTACCAAACACTTAGACCGAGCAAACTTATTATCCAATAACAACAATGGTTGTCTGTTATGTAATCCACATAGAATTGGTCAATATTCATCTTGCGATTATTTGTGTACGTTTGTTTGCAATACCGACCGCACATTGACGGAGATTTCTAGGTTTGAATTTCCTTCTTATCCAATGACAACAATGGTTGGTTTCTCTAATGGCATTATCTGCCTAGCTAATTATTACGAAAAATTTAGTCACATATTTTATTTGTGGAATCCAAGTATTAGAAAGTTTAAGAAGCTTCTAGCTACTCCCTTGATTGAGCCTTTTGATGGGTCTGCTTTTGGTTTTGGCTATCATTCTCAAAACAATGACTACAAGATTCTGAGATTTGTGTTTATTTGGATCGATCGTGGAGCAAAAGTTCGGCCTGCTGAGGCTGCGATTTACACATTGAGTACGGATTCGTGGAGAAGGGTTGTGATATCGGTGGAGTCATTTTGTGGGACTGGATCTAATGAATCAGTTGATTTTATTGAATCGTCAATCTGTTTATTCTTTAATGGAGCTTTGCACTCTTTAGCATATTCTCGGGATCATAATTTCATTTTGTCCTTTGATGTCAATGACGAGAGATTCCGTAAGATATTGCTGCCTCCAAATTACTTGAATGGAGTTTCTGTGAATGCCGAATATCTTGCAGTGTTCAAGGGATTGCTTGCTTTGATTGTTTTCGGTGAAGGTGTAGCTGAGAATAGTAACATATGCCACATATGGGTGATGAAGGAGTATGGTGTGGTCGAGTCTTGGACTAAAAGAAGTGTACCGATGGGAGAAGTTGAACGCTTTTTTGGCTGCACCATCAATGGGGAACTTCTGATTGAGAAGTATGGCCACAATCAGAGCCTTGCATTTGACCCTGAGAGTTTAAATGAGGAAATTCTTAGAATTCCAGAGCCTGCATGTATGATTTACACTGCTAATTTTGTGGAGAGCCTGGTTTTACTTGATGGACTAAACATCTCATCTCAATCAGAAAATTAGTAAGTTGGAGTTTCTAGCAAGGTAGTCATCTTTTTTGAGTTCATATTGATAACTAATTTGTTTTGTGGTATTGTATTCAGCTGCTAGAAAGCTTTGTTATCGATGTATTTTGAATAAAATGAATCTGTTACAATCTTGTATTATCTCTGGGTTTGTTCTAGGCATGAAAGTGTTGCTTTTGATGTAGAAATCTAAAAATTTTATTAAAAAGAAATGGAGCTCTTTGGGGACAATGGCTATTATTTGTAAATTGAATTTTTGTGAGAAATGTTGTGTGCATTCTCTAATATGGCGTGACACTTTGAAACATACATTTTTTTTTTTGTGAGTGTCACTGTGAAACATACGTGCCAACTTAATCTCATTTTATTGGTCATAACTTAATGAGTACTAGTTTTGGAGTCAGATTGACTATTAAAATTTGTTTTGCCTATAAACTGTTGATTCTTTGTGACGGGGTATACAACTAGCAACCATGCTTCTCTCTCAAATGGTACGTAGAAATGAGTTATCTTACTACTATGCTTGTAGAAGATCATTTGATGCATGCGTTGGATGCATGAGATGCTGTCAAAGCCAAAAAGAGGCTTTTGGAAGGACTGCTTTCTAACAAATTAAGAGCAGCCACTGTAGAATATAAGAAATTAACAATCGGGATGAAATAACTAATTCTGTGTTGCCTTCACTTTCTACTTATTGACAATCTGATTTATCAATGTTATTTATCTTCAACAATAAAATTCTATTCCCAAAATTTATGGCTACAAATGTACATTATCTTCCCCATCTTGAAATCATGAATAACCTAGTCAATATTATCTGGGGTTTTTCCCCTCAGCTTTATTCTACTTAAATTATCTAAGCTTCCTTAAGCTAGTATATTGTATAAAAACTAATATGGTGTATTCTATGACTTCCAAATAGTCAATAGTCATTCCTTGATCTATATCATCTGTTTGGAAATATGTAGTGGGATGCATGGCAACTTGTATCTTTTAGAGGTGAAGTGTTTGTCTTTTGGGAGAATTTCTTCAACAATTAACATAATTCAAGACTAAAAAATATGTGATAGGGTGTTTGGTTCTGAACATTATATTTTAATGGCTTATGGGTTGTCCGAATCTACCATTCCTACAAAACTTCCAAAATAGTTAGCCATTGTATAAGAATTTTAGCAGAGAAAGCATATTGCACAGATATCACTAGCACCATCAACAAGTGTAAATAATTATCAAGAAATTTTCTTTAGGTTGGCAACCAAATAATTATGAGGTAGGATCCAAATTGAGGAAAATACTTAAAACGAAACTATGCATTGGATGGCATTTGCTTCTAGGGGATCCTGCATGTTCACTTTGTATTTTGATGTGACTGGGGAAAGATTCCGAGAGATAATGTTCCTTGGCAATCACTTCTGTGGAATCCCTAGAAATTTTGACAGTATTATGGTACCCAAGGGATTTCTGGTTTTGATTAATTTTGGTGAAGGTGAAGCAATTGTAGGGAGAGAGATATGTTGCATATGGGTCATGGAGTATGGTTGCATTGAGTCTTGGACTAAACAAGTTGTACTACCACTACATCAAGTTTCTCAGTTCTTTGAGTTTGTTAGCAATGACGAAATTCTAATTGACAGATTTGGCAGGCTTGTGTCTTTAAACTCTTAGTATCTATATGAGTGCAATCTGGGTATCATATAAGCCAACATAGATTTTATATACAACTACTTACATAGAGAGTTTAGTTTTACTTCATGGGGCAAATGCAAATTATGTGAATTCAGAGAAGAAAAGTCATTTTTCGTAGCATATGAAAGTTATTGGAAGATTTTTTTCATCCTATTCAACATTAAGCAAATAATTTTTTCTTGTGCCCTTTGTTTCCTATTGCTATACGTTTGAAGTATTCCTTTATGTTTAGATTGTTATTCATGTGACAATCCCCAGCTCTTCAGCTTGGGATATAATTAGACTCGAGCATCCTCATGTTCAGCGATGGAAATTGATTTGGTTCCCATACTCCATTCCAAAACCTTCGTCCTTCATTGGCTCTCTCTTAAGAATAGGTTGTCTTCCTATGAATTTAGGCTTCTCTATTGGGAGCATAAGGGTTATGTCCCTTGTGTTTTATGCATAAATCAACTAGAGAACAGGGACCATTTATTATTTCAATCCTTTTATCTAAAAGAATTTGGGTTCATGTGAGGCATTTGTGCCTAGGAAATAACCCTTGCTTTTGTTCGAATGATGTTATCCAAATCCAATGGTGTATAAATGATATGAATGATGAGAGATTTAATATCAGAACTCAAAATCTGGCACTTTCTGCTGCTATATATCATATATAGCTTCAGAGAAATGCTTGCACTTACAATGGTTCTATTAAATTCGAGGAAGTGATCTTGAAGACAATTAAGTTGGATATCAAGGTCTGAGTTGATTTCTGCGAGGAGTGAAGGCTTTGCCAGTCAGTAAGTTAATTTGTGTTAATTGGGATGACTCTGCCAATGTATTTGGTCCTTGTTTGTCCTGTGAAGTTGTAACAGGTTTTGCTTTGTTGTTGGTTAGTTCAGATCTTTGTTTGTTGTTTCTTCCTCTGTTTCCCTGTTAGAAGTGTGGTTGGTGTGGTGTTATTTTGTATCCTGTTTGTTTTCCTCAGCTTTTATGTTGTGTGCCTTCTGTACAATAGTTAGTAGTCCTAGGCGGCTTGTTCAATGAATTATTCATTCCAAAAAATTGATTCAACACAATTTCATTTCATTTGTGTTGTTGTGACTCAAAGTTGTGCAGAAAAAATGGATATGCTTTAGCTCTTAGGCTGAAACCTGATAAGTTTTCCATTAGATAAGGGCGGAATAGAAAATAAGTTTTACTCTTTATATAGTTGGTAGAGATCCTGTTTTAGCTCCTTCAAATTGGAAGTAATTATTGAATTGCCTAAACCACTCCCTACCTCTAACTCTTAAGGATGTCAAACTTGTAGTTGAATGCCCTAATTTTATGTCAGTTTGGTGTTTGGAATTTTCTTCCTTTTCTTTCTTTTGGGGTGAATCCTCTAGTGAAAGTCATGATTTTTGGAATGTCTAGGTTCACAACAACCAACTTACCTTTAAAATAAAATAAAATAAAATAAAATAAAAGGACATGCAATTTATGCACTCTCATGTCACTTGTTGAAAATATTATGTTATTAGACCATTTCATGAACCATAGCTCTCACAATATGTGGGTCTTATAGGTGTATGGGGCTTGTCATGAGATTATCTCATAAGATACTTTTCTTATTTTTTATTTTTTGAAAGTTTCACAATCTATGACGTTCGCTCCTGATGATAACTCTTTATTATTAGACAAAGACACCAATCGGTTTTTGGGGTAGGTAGAGATTGAACTCCAGATCTCTTATTCAACCATCAAAGATTTTACCAATTGAGCTAACTGGAACTCACACTTTCCTTATTTGTTGATATCAAGTAAGAGGAACATGTGCAGATTGGCTTAACTATTGGTCTTCATCATTTACGGGGAGAGAAATAAAATAATTTAGAATGGGGAAGTAAAGCATGAGATATAAATTTTAAAGCTTGTCATGGCTAATGTGACTGAAGGTCCTAGCCACAAATTAACACAAACCTCAATATTTTTTCAGTTATCCTTCAGTCAAAACAATGACCGGCTATATTATCATAAGATGATGACAATGTATTTGTTGAACCCAAGTCTTAGAGAGTTGAAGGTGGTAGCTCTTGCTTGATTGAAACTTATCCTAGTGTCACTCTTGCACTTGCATATCATTCTCAAAACAATGACTTCAAGCTTTTGCAGATCTTGTGTTCCAAGACGATAATCCATTATCAGCTGTGGCTAACATTTACAAATTGAGTACAGATTCATGGACAGGGCATGCAATATTGGTGATGTCATTTAGTTGGTCTGGACCAAATGGATCAATTGATTATGAATCTGAATCACCCAGTTTATTTTTTAATGGAGCTTTGCACTTTTTAGCATATTTTCGGCTCCACAGGTTCATTTTGTCCTTTGACATCAATGATGAGAGATTCTGTGAGATATTTCTGCCTCAAAATCACTTATTAGATGAATCTTTTCTATATTTTGAACGTCTTGCAGTGTTCAAGAAATTGTTGGCTCTGATTGTTTTTGGTATTGGTGGAGTTCTAACTAGGGAGAGTGACATATGTCACATATGGGTGATGAAGGAGTATGGTGTGGTCCGTTCTTGGACTAAATAACGTGTACCAATAAAAGGAGCTACAGAATTCTTTGGTTGCATTCTTAATGGAGAGCTCTTGATTCAAAAGATAGATCTTCAAAAAATAATGATTTTATTTGACCCTGAGAGTTTAAAGGAGAATATTATTACAATTCCAGTGCCTGCATGTATGATTTACACATAATTTAGTGAAGAGCTTAGTTTTACTTGATGAGGGTAAACATCTAATCTGAATATGAAAATAGGTTGTAGTTTCTAGCTAGGCAGTCATCTTTTTGATATTCATATTGACAAGTCATTTATTGGATCGTGTTAAGCTACTAAGAAGTTTTTATTTATTTATGTATGTATTTGCAGATAAGTGAGTCTGTTACTATCTTATAATTTCTTTCCATTTGTTCTAGGCATGAAATTATAGCTTTTGATGTTGAAAACTAAATTCTATTAACAAAAAAAAAATCATCCTTAGGGGATTGTGGCAGTTACGTACATATTTAGCAAATATAATCTTATTTTATTGGTCTAACGCAGTGATTACTAGTTTTTATAATCAAGTTAACTATTAAAAATGTTTTGCCTGCAAACTCTTGATTCTTGGGGTACCCATAATTTTGAAAATTTTTCTATGGACTATGCTCATTAATCTTGATAGGAGTGAATTTTTCAATTTTGTGTCATTTGCATTTCACTACTAAGAAAACCATGATTCACAAGAGATTTAATTAAACAGCTTCAAGAATTATTATGATGAAATTTGTTCTCAAATTCTGATTGGATCTTTTTTCTTAATTATTTGCCGTACTCTTGCATGAATAGTAAGAGGTGAAGAGCAGATTGGCCCAGACAAAAATGCAAAGTTGCAGAGGTAATCTGGTCCAACATCTTGTGTCTTGTTCTAGATCAAAGGTCATTTTTAAAACTGTGTTTATGTGAAATGCAGATGAATTAAAACATAATTATGCATGAAAGCCAATTATTTAACCACCATGTCAAAGCCGGGCTTGTTAACGGCTGAAGATGTACTATATCTTCCCCATCTTGTCATCATGAATGTTAACCTAATTAATTATAGGGGCTTTTCCCCCCTAAACTTCTTTATACTCAAATTAATCAAGCTCTCTTAAGCACGGTATGTTGTATAAAAACTAAATTGTTGTATGCTATGACTTGCCAAGATGTCAATATTCATAGCCTATGACTTGACATATCTTCATTTTAATTGATGTGGCAATTTTTTTTTTTTTTTATATATTAAAATGCTAAAACTATTTCAAGATTTACACTATTACTACAAGATCTCTACAAACGTGTAACTATGACACAAGCTATTTTGAAGAAAAACTTACAAGTCAATTTTAAGTTAAGAATCTATTCATATTTTAAAAAAGAAGAAGTAAAACACCAAAACATTTTGAAAAAAAAAAAAAAAAAAAAAAAATTTCACTGCCGGCATCTCTTCATTGACCACCCACCCAGGTAAAGCTGGACTGCCCATCTCAGGCGATGTTCTACCAAAAACTCTCCAGATCTTACTTTCTTTCTTTTGGATGTTTTTATGTTTTTTGAAGGATGAATTGCTTGAAAGACCTGTGAGTTTATACTTCTCTAATTAATTAAATGTAAGTCTTTTATGAATGAGAATCAAGTAAAAGAAATATAGTGGAGATGTGCACTATATTAATCTCATTTTGAGATTTATGTTATCTCATTTTGTTGAGATTAGTGATTTCTCATTCTATTGGGAATTGTGTTATCTCATTGTGTTGAGATTAGTGTTGTGAACTTGCTTCTTAGATTTTAATATCTTTAAAGAAGCAAAGACACTCTGATTCCAATAATAAATAAATAAATTACTAGAAGGGCGGATGCACAACTTGAGTTTGCTAGTGAATTAAGTACCTATTGCGTATCATGTATGGAACTAAACTAGACATTGCCTTTACAGTATGTAGACTTTCAAAGTTTCTAAAACTTGAGGTTGATCACTAGAAAGTACTTAATTGTGATGAATATCTATTATATAGAATATTCAAGTTTAATTCTATTGTTGATGTGAGTGATAATATCTATGTCTAGTTAGATAATCACTACATGTGGGGGTGCTATGTGTAAGCATTAAAGAAATAAAGTGTATTTCTTACTCTACTATAGAATTGAATTGAGAGCATTGATTATAATGGTAATGGACAAGGAAACAAATTGGCTAAGGTTTTGATAAAGTGTCGTGGCCACGACCATAGTAAGCCATTCCTTATATTGTAGTTGTGAAACCACAATGCAAATGGTATACATGAGTTGTATACAATGTGAACTTAGACTTAAGAGTCTAAGACAAGAATACGTAAGGCAAGTCAAATGTGGTTGGACTAGTCTATTTCCTATGTAATTCTATATATAAAATAGGTCATTTACCAAAGTGTGTCTCGAGACTTGGTAAGGATAACATCCATTGGAATGGGACTAAAACCCTTCTTTTAAGAGAATCACCAATAGTAGGAACCCAACCTTGAACTGATTATATCTAAGAGGTTTAATGGGTAACAACAAGCTATTGATACGTGGTTAGTAAGAGCACTAAATTTGTGTCTCATTCAGGATGGATTAGTGCAGACTGTTACGATGAAATTAAGGATGAGTTTTAAACTCTTAATGAAGTTCATAAATCACAAATGTTTGTGTAACAGGGACATAAGAAGGAACTTCACCTTTGTGAACATAGGAGTGGTGCCGCTTCTAGCAAGAGTAAAAGGGTTTTCTCTTGTACATGTTCACTAAACCGGGAAGAGCACAATGCCATAATAGTGCTAACAACAGTGAATTTCTAAATGTGTTGTGGATGTTCTCATGTGTGTGTTGTTTCTGATTTCAACACATAAGAGTTTTTGGTTTAAGCACCAAGCCACCATTAACTCTGTTGATTTCTTGAGCAATTACACTAAAGGGAGGTTTAAGTTGAAAGACACCTTCCATTATGCATGATAGGATATCAATCAAGTGAGACATATATTATTACAACCTAGTAGGGGATTGTTGTATATATAGGTATATACAAGGATATGTTGTAATAATGATGGATGAGTTTGGAGAATATGGTTTCATAAAGTGAAAATTCAAGTTCTGGAATTTTCTAAGTGAAAATTTGAAATCTGAATTTTCTAGAATTTTCTGCAGAATTTTCTAGTGACTATTCGGAAAGGTTGAAGAGGTTTCAATCTTTGATAACCGTATTATGAAAAAATAACTAACTCTTTATACGTGCCTCTTCATGAAATAGGCTTATATTTACTTAAAAAATAACTAACTCTCCATATGTGCCTTTTCATGAAACAGGCTTATGTTCACTTAAATAAATAACTAACTCTACATACGTGCCTTTTCATGAAACATAATCCTATGGGTATAAATAGAGGCTTATGTTCTCTTGAAAAACTAACTTCACAAAATTAAGAGTTTTGGAGAGAAACACAAGAAACACAAGAAATCCTGTGGTCATTCTCCAGAATTGCTATCTATAGAACCCAACATCTTGGTTGTATCCTGGAGACAAATTTGCGATAACCCTTTAGCAACAAAAGTGTGGGGAGCAAATATTGTCTAAGGAAAACGATATAGTGCCTCCAAGTTATTTATTTTCTGTTTGTCTTTTGTGTTAACCTTGTTCTTCCATTATTACTTTGTATAATATCCCCCAACAATTACTTACAGAAGGCTTACCCAAGTTTTGAAAAGGAAGATAGTTCCTGACCGTGAAGAAAAGACCTTTTTGGCTGATATAAGTCACTTACAGATGGGTGGTTTAACTGCTATAGTGTACTTAGTCCCTAAAGTAGTTGTGGGGCAGGTTTTGTCTGTAGCTTATAAGGCAACAAGATTGCCCATGCACCAACACTGGCATAACTCCTCTCTTTTGTAGTGTGTATTTCTTTGATGTTCTCCCTTTAATGGTATCAAAAAAAATAGATGTCCACCAACTTATACAAAAAACAATTTCTCATTCAGAGAATGACAAACATTCACCATACAAAGGATGTCTAACAAATTCTCATATAAAAAACATTTCTCTAGAATGACCAAATTGTCCATAAGATTATCTGTGCAATAAGAAGAGTTATTCAATATGCACCTGAGAGTAGAGCACAATGGTTTTATTATTTTTTATTTTTATTTTATTTTATTTTTTATAAATCCTTTGAGGGCAAAGCAGAGCAGCCCTTAAAAAGTACAGAAATGGAGTCCTAAAGGAGATTCTTCTCCTACTTCTTCCCATCAGATGGTGCAGTTTCCTATGATTGGGTTCCTGTTTAGATACAAGGATTAAGTTAGATACCCCCAAGACCGGCCAAATACAATTTGAGGGTTAAAACAACAATTTTAAGTGGGGCTTTTTCTGTTTAACATTTATTTAATATTTTATATTATAATTTTTTATTTAAAATTCATTCTTTTTGTTTTTTGAGATGCAAATTACTAATTAAGATTTTATATTTAGATTTGCCAACATTTATTTTTCAATTGATAACATGACTAATCCACTTAAACTCCTTGAAATATTTATTAGAATTTTATCAATTTTAATTTTAAAAAACTTATATTGCAAAAACAATTGTAACTAGAACTAGTACTATTAGTAATCTAATTTATCAAAACCAATATTTGACTTCACTTAATAATACAATCACCTAACAATCTCAACTTGCCAAAACAAAGACAAATTCAATGCATGACTTGATGAATTTATGAATTAGGACCTTTCTTGGAGTGAGAGAACTCATGTTTTCTTTTAATTCCCAAAAAAAAAAAAAAAAATTATTCACACTAACTTTTTGGGGGTCTTTTAATATTGGGGCCCTAGGCAAGGACCTAAGTGGTCTTGCCCTAGGGCCAAGCCTTGAATACCCCATTTGGCTACAAGGATTAAGTCGTGCTGACCTGGTCCACGCCAAATGCAACTCGCTAACTGGGCTTCTCCTCATTAATGCATTGGCATCCACTCATCACAGCGTGTAGGGTTTACATGAACAATATTATGTAAACTTATAATGCTCCATGCGTATTGGATGAGGCTCCGCATGAAGCCCTCATTGGTTCAAGTACCTTCCTGACATGATCTGGCCCAATGTCTCATTACAACAAACTTGAGTTTTTTCAACATATTTATATCTACAGTCACTAAAAAATGTAGATAAAAGCTTAATTTTCTACGGTTGAGTATAACTGTAGAGTAAAAATAAAGAAATTCATAAACTTATTTCTACACTTATTATAACTGTTGAAAAAAATATTAAAAAGTATTTGGCTTGAGTTTTTTTCTTCAGGCACCGTTGCAAAAGGGGGTTAAAAAATATTAAAAAGAGGAGTTTTATCAACAGCTTCATCAACTGTAGATAAAATAAATTAAATTTTGTATCAACGGTTGTAAAACGTTGGAAATCAATAACACTCTATTGTATTGTATAAAAGCTCATTTTAAACTCAGAGTTTAAAACGTTGTAGGCTCTCTTTCATAGCTCACATCTCTCTCGGCCTAAACACAGGTTCTTAGCTCCTCACAGGTTCTTTCTCTCTCTCTCTCTCTTCCTTCCTTGTGTTTTTCTATTATTTTCTCGGCAACCAAACAGAGTTTTTGACTTTGGTTGATTTCTCTTTGCTTCAGATTCTCCGAGTTGGTACAATCGCATCCAAATCTTGTATATATTCACACTTTTACCTATCCAAACCTCTGATTAGGTATCTTCTATACATTGATGAATCCAATTTCACATTCTCCTTGAAAACCTAACCTTCAATTTTGTATTTCTTTGTTTTTCCATAGATAGCATAAACGTTTTGTTTTTTATTTTGGAATTTTTATATATAACTTGTATAATTAAACTGCAAATCTAGAATTATTGTTTATTAAACTGCAATTTCGTACTGGTTTTATAGATGAGAACCTTCGCAAAGTTGGAAAAAATGTGTTGAATACAAATGCTATGGCAATAGCTAGAAGGTACTTGAGGTCATACTTCGTATCGACATTCTAGTTATTCTTCCAATACCACAGGTAAGTGAGACTCTTCTTCACACATCTTATAGAGAAATCCTATGATCACGTCTTATTGTTATTCGGTAGCTTCTTGAACATTTTTGCCTTGAAGAGAATGATATTTAGCTCTTCTAGCTGCCTTGATTGTCACTTTTCCAACAAATAGTGTAGTCACTGTGTAATTTAGGTTTGTTTTTCAATTTGTCTATTTTGGCTTCAAATATCTCCTTTAATTGTAGGCTACTCATAGGAGGACTAGTGTTAGGCATTAGGCAACTCTGATTTAGAGTAAAAAATAACCTGGTCTGTGCAAGTCTAGACATAGAGTATGTGTGCCAAGTGCTTGTGGAAATTACCCAAAGAGTAAAAAATAAATTAAAAGGAAAACAAAGAATAAGAGATTTGTGGAGGATAATTAGTTTATAGCTTTAATAGTTTAGATTTAAGTTGTAAGTAGATGGAATTTCCAGGAACTAACTTGTGGACAATGGATATGTTCAATGGTCTTTTGGAATTTAGAGTTTGATGCATTTTTCATGAGTGTTTTATGTAAATTTTGCATCTGTAGTAGTTCTATATGGTCACTAGAGCTGAAACAGGGCCATGTGCTGCCTAGAAAATAGGTGAACTTTTGAATTTGACACATTTTCAAATGAAATTCACCAATGGGTATTGGCTTAGTGCTTTGACTGTGAGATATTTTTTTACATTAGAATGTTGATTGAGGATCGGCTTGAGAGAACCTTAATATATTTAAGCAAAAATCATGACCTCTGCATCCCTTTTGGTCAAAATTTCAATCTAAAGTTACTAATTGCCCTCTATTTCTGTGAACTACTTCTTTGTAGGTGCATTTAAAACCTTCTTCTATTGAATTCCTATTCAGTTTTAGCTACTGACTTTTACATGCATTTTCTTACTAAGGCATCCTCTCAGAGTTTAGAAAGGCCCTATAGAGAAACACCTGGATGAAAACTCTCTTTTTAGGGTGGGTATAGAAGTGGGGGAGGTCTTTGTACTTGACATATTATTTATTTATTATGTTTCTTTGAAATAAAACACCAGTAATTTCAAAGATGCAAAGTGGAGTTGGGCTTACTACTTAGATGCTTTATCTACTGCCTGCTTGGCTTCTTATACTTCAATCAGCTATTTCAATGTCTGCATTGAATATCTACATACTAATTGACAAATAACAAATCCTTAAACTAAAATGGGTGGTGAATATTATTTTAATAAAAAATTAAAATTTAACTTTTGAAAGTCTGAGTATATGTTGTCGGTAATCAGATAACAAAAACCAACTGGTGACCCAACTTAGACCTCGTATGGGTGTGTGAAGGAATATAAGCTTTGTGACATAGATGCTGTATATTTGGCTTTGAATGTGTGTTTTCTAACAGTTTTCTGTGTTGGTTTGGATCCAATTTAGATGTCAATTTGATCCTAAATTTTTTTCATGGAAGAGCTATAGGTCATCCTCAATACTAACAACTTGAAATTCCAGTCCTTGGCAGTTGCTTTTCTAGTTTGTTATTTGATGTTTAACCTTGTATGACATCTAATATAGGCAATGGAAGGCAAGACAGGCAGCAGTTGTAAAGGACAAAAGGGATAAGCAGCAAAAGGTGCTCTTCATGCACTTTTTGTGTTAATTTGCCTTTATATCATGATTATTGCTGGCTTGCCTAAGTTTTTCCTGGGAACAGGATAAGCGCCTAATATTGACAATGACAAATTCCTCCTTTTAAGGTTATCCAAAGTAAAAATCTTTCCCAATGCTATTGTCCACGAAAAGAATGACACCCTCTTGGGATTCTTTATGGACCAAATACCTTTCCAAGGGAAAGAGACAATAGTAACTCCCTGAATCTTCCTATAAAATGACATCCTCTTAGGTTATGACCTGATTAGAAAAATGCTAGAGGGGGGACTAAAAGTTTGTTTAAGTCTGCAGTAAGTTTTTGTCTTGTTTATGCTTTTGGTGTCCTCTATGCCGGCATGCTTAGTGACAGAACCATCTTCTTTGGGTGTTGAAAGTGAAAGTTTCCAAAAACTTCCAGGCTTATGCTTCCAACTAAATACTTTATGGCCTTGCTGACTGTGCTAATAGAAGCTAAGTGGAGCACTCTATACTGGTGGTGGGTTATCATAGAAGCTTTTCAATGGGTTTTTTAAATGGTCAGCTTTAGGTCAAGGCTCCAATACCTAACTAGTAGAAAAAAAAAAGAATATATATATTAATCATTTCATTCACTTTTTGTAACAAATATGTGTATATTTTCAACAATTTTGTCATTCTCAAATGGTATACTAACTATGCAATATTTGGCAAAACTTTTGCATTTAGCTTTTTTTTCTTTTTTAAATTGGTATGTTTTACTCATGCAATGGGTTTTGAACTCAAGGCCTTACCAGCAACCTTGTTATGCCATTTGAGCTAAAGCTAATTGGCATGCTTGTGTCTGTAATATGTCTCTTTTCAAGTTTGTCTGTGAAGGTCATTTACTTGTAAGGTGAATGTAATGATTTTGATAAAATACTTGCAGGTGGATGATAGCAACACTTGTTGACTTCTATATCAATGTTGTGGCCCTATCGGTATGTCCCTAAGTGCCTTCATCTCTGCAGTTTCATAGCTATTTGAAAGCAATTAATGTCACCATTAAATTGCGATGAAGGAGAATTAATTGGTCAACTTTAATTAGAAAGTTTAGAAGTAACTATGTGCATGGAAACTTTCATCTTCTTACGTCCTGTTTTGTTTGTCTAGTTTATAAACTTTCACTTTTAAAGGGAACATCATTTTGTGTTTTGTTTTTTTTAAAGAAACATATAAACGTTTTTCAAAATGGAAGGGGTATGCTTGGAAATTAGTAAATTAATAACCATTGACTTTTAAAACTGGACAAATATTTTGGGCAAAGTAAAAATAGATTAATGGACAATAGTTAGTGAACAAATATGTAAAACATTTATTCAAATATGTAAAATATCTATATGTATGTCAATTTATGAATAGAACTGTCATTCTTGCTTGCTTTTAATAATTTAATTAAGAATTCTTGTTTTTCATGTATTGCAAATGTCCAGCGATGAAATGTTTGTAGAGGTATTTGGACCTGAACATCATGGTCGTGTTCATGGCTATGGTGATGGTATTAGTCCTACAGAGTTATGGGGTTCCTCTTCATCTACTATTTGTGACCTCCAAATGCAATTGAAAGAATTTGAGGAAAGACGTAAGGAGAATGATGCAAACCTTTTGAGGCAATTGAAAGAATCTGAAGAAAGAAGTAAGGAGAATGATGCTAACCTTCTAAGGAAATTGAAAGAATCTGAGGACACTGCAAGGAGAGGGACGCTAATGTACAACTCTTGAAGGCACAAGTTAATCGAGTTGAGAGTTTGCTAGCACAAGTACTCAAAAACATGGCCCCATTTGAGCTAGCTCAATCTGATTGTTCTTCTGAACTTTACCAATTAGGTTAGTTTGTTAACTTTACTTGTTCTTTTAAGTAAAGGGTTTGTTACCTTTTTTTTTTTTTTTTGTGTGTAATATTTGGATGGTTAGGTTTGTTTGACACTTTTTTATTTACATTTCAAGCTGCCATTTTTTTGTTAAGAAAGGGTAAAGAGAAATGGTTTTGGGGATATGTGATGGTTCAATAAATTTTCCAGCTACTAGCTATGTTTTGAATACAAAATGTCATGGTTGAAAATGTGTTATGTCTTGCAATAGGCATGGCAAAATCTCCCCTGCAACACCTTTTCCTTCTTTATTTATGAGATGAGGGGAGGGCAGGCTTTTCTTTTCTTTTTTCTGGGGGGGATGGGGATGATCATTAGGGAACTCACTACTGTATTTGTATTATTGCTATATGGTAATTTATATATTTTTTTATGCTCAATCTTATGCCTGTACAATGTTGATATTTGAGATGAAACTCTTCTACAAGTTATGGAAATAATTCACAGTTAATTATTGAATCTTTGGTTAATTTTCCATTGCAGGTTGTTGTTGGAAGTGTATAGAAGAGAAAAATCAGTCTGTTTTGTAGAGAAAGTATGAACTTTCATTCTATTTTGGCTGGATACATCTTCTTGTAGATACAGTTTGAGCTATCAGCAGTCTGTCAAATGCTATGTCTTGCAAGTTTTGATTCACCCTTTGCTTCAAGTGCAGAACAGATCTCATGATGATGATTTCCAAAATTCTTGGTTTGTGCAAAGTAAACATGTGACTTCTTCTTTACTTTTCTAAATATTCTTTGGTTCACTATGATGTCATATGAATGAAATTACTGCTATATGTAATGATTAGAATGTACAGGTGATAGAATTTCCAGGAAAATTACTTTTGTCTTGCTCTACATCTACACATATTAAACTGTGAATCTGTTACCCTCTTGGTTGTCTTTCTTTTTTTATACAATTCTTGTTCTCTAAGCTATGTATGTTGGACTGCAATGATGGTTTTGAATCATAGGCCTAAACTATGCAGGAGTATCTATATTCACCACCACCAATGTATTAAAGTTTACAAATTTAGAGTTCCCACATTGTGATCGTAGTGTTATTGCCATCTTTTTCAGTACTAACTACTAATACTAATACTTTTGCTTTATGGTGGATAAATAAGTTGGGTTAAGTACTTTGGTGTTACACAGCCATCGTCTTCCATTTTTCACTGATTTATGTTGATTTCTTAAACATAAATCAGAATCGTGAGTTGGTGGAATTGCCTTTAAGGCATCCACAACTTTTTGAAAATATTGGAGTGAAGCCTCCCAAGGGAATTTTGCTATATGGGCCTCCTGGTACTAGAAAGACACTCATAGCAAAGGGTATTGCTTTAGTTTTTTTTTTTTTTTCTTTTTTTTTTAAATACTTATTTCAACGGTTTCAAACTGTTGAAATTTATCTCAAAACAACATATATTTCAACAGTTTTCAATAATATTTCAACGTTTAATAATTGTTGATAAAGGTGAATCACATTTTTCGACGGTCACATAGGGTGTAGAAAAAAAGTTTCGACATAGTTTTTAGTGGCGGTTCTCAACAGTCACTTAAACCGTCGAAAATACTTTTTTCGACGGTTTCTAATACTTTTTTCAACGTTTTCAACCGTTGAAAATAGCAAATTTTCTTGTAGTGTCTGGCTGGTTCTTTCGGTTCTTGTCACAACACCTCAAGGCCTAGCAAGCCAACTCTTGAGCAAGCTCAAATGGCCAGTCTCCAGCCAAAGGATCCAAGAGGGCTTCAAAATTTCTGGCATCCAAGGCATTTTGCACTGCATTTGCTATTTTGAAGGCTGATCTCCCAGTCAACAATTGTAACAATATGATTCCAAACGAGTAAACATCTGACTTCGTTGTAAGCTCTCCTGTTTGAAGGAACTCGGGATCTATGTAGGCCAAGGTACCCTTTGGGACAGTTAGATGACACAGTGTTATGTTGTTACTTGAACTTTTATCTTGGCATATCATGCGGCAGATTCCTAAGTCACTAAGTTTACTAACAAAGTTGGAATCAAGGAGGATATTGGAGGGTTTTAAATCACCATGAACGATGCTGTGAGGTTTAATGAAATGAAGATACACGAGGACTGAGCACAACTCCATGGCAATGCGTATTCGAGTTTGCCATGATAATGGAGGACTGTTGTCCTTGCAAATGAGTCGATCTTCAAGGCTTCCGCAGGGGAGATACTCATAAATTAGAGCAAAAACTTTTGGGCAAGATCCTACAAGTCTGACAAGATTAGGATGCCTCAATTGACTCAATACACGAACCTGACATACGTACAATCAACTAGTTAATGAGATAGAGAATGCCAAACTTTTGGCCCAACTAAACCAAGTCCGTTATGTTGTGAGAAAGATTTTAGTATTAACCAAATTGTAAATACTAATACACAAACCTCCATTCGAAATTCTGAGGGGCCTTGTGAGCCTTGAGATTGTAGCCTCTTTATAGCAACTTCAGTTTCATGCAGGCGACCTTTATAAATGCTCCCATATCCTCCTTGTCCAATTTTGAGTGATTCATCAAAACCATGAGTAGCTTCTTCGATGTCAGAGAGTAAGTACTCAGAGAAGAACTGAGGCATGTGCCTAGAGGCCTCTGCTTGTTTTCTTCTCAATACTTCAGCATCTTTCAGTGCACTGTCACGCTCAATCTGAAACTTATCTCTCTCCTTTTGTAACTCTACAATATGGTTCTTTAACAATGTTATCTCTTGTTTGGCAATCCAGAGTTCTTCCATGACTTGGTCTCTCTGATTCTTCACCTCTGCAACTTCTTCTCTCTCTTTCGCTAACTCTTCCGCAATTTCTTTTCTCTGAATCGATTCTTCTTGGGCCTATTAATTGGATTATTGGAAATTTGTGTAAGATTTTTCAACTCTTAATGTTTACATCGGTATGTTTTTCAAGAATAGTAGTGCATATGATAGACAAGTACCAGTTTGCAGTGTGCTGAAACAGTTTATTCTGCAGCAAGCAGAGTTTTTTCTTTGACGAATTGATATTTATCTACATTATTTTGGCCAAGATTGCAAATTTAACATGAAAATAATAAAAAAATCCACTAATATTACATGCAAATGCAAGTTGAAAGAGTGTAAAAGAATATGTCCATAAATGCAAAGGTTCAAGATTTTCTAAAACAACTTACCCTGTGTATAGCCTCTACCAAATCCCTTTCAGCTTTCCGACGCCTTTGTGTCTCTTTGTCAGCCTCTGCTTCTGCTTGTTGATATTGCTCATAAAGAGTATTATCTAAACTTCCATCCTGCTAGGATCCAATGAACGTATAATTTTCAAATCCTTCATATTTTTATTGATTGATCAATTCAGAAGAATAAGGTTGAAGAGAAAGGAAAAATGCTTTCTATAGATAAATCCAATTTGAAGTCACACATCAAAATGTTCACATGCTCCATAACAAATACTCCCTCCGTCCCAATTTATTTGTTCTGTTTGAAAAGTCAAACTTTTTAAGAGAACATTATTTATTGTCTTGTCTGTCTTATAAAAATATATAAGTTTACAAAACTACCATTAAATAAATTTATCAACTTTTGTTTTTTTAAAGAGTTATTCTTACTGAGACAACTAAAAAGGTGTCCGAATTAGATTGATTTTTTAAATATTTGTTAGTTTTCTTTTCAAAGAGTTTTGAAAATAAAATAGGGGTATAATAAGAACATTAGTAAATTAATAACTCTTATTTTTAAAAACAGGACAATATTTTGGGACATCTCAAAATGGAATAGAGGACACACAAACTGGGGACGGAGGGAGTTTATATATATATATATATATATATATATATATATATATATCTCCCACTCCACAAATGAATGTTTTGCACATACAACAAAATTGAGAGCTCCATTAGAAGAGCATGTCGATAAGGTGCTTGGACTGGTTGCAGGAATGAAGATGCAGCCTCCACAATAGAAGGGCTTCTTGAATAACAGGAAGGTGGAGAGAATGCAATTTAGTCATTCCCCTCACTCCACGAAGTCAGAGTTACAGATAGTCCAAGTTCGGTGATGTTCCTATTTTGCCCCGAAGAAACAGACCGTGATCTCAAAGGGTTTGCCTTTCCAGTTTCGGTGTCTGCACTTGATTCCCTGTTTTGTTTTAGTAATTACATTAATAATAGGATTAGGACAGTTATATGGATTTGAAGTTACAATCATCTAGAGTACAATCAAAGAACTTTTGCAATTTCTAGTGTACAATCTTCCTAATTAGAAACTAATCAAGCATTTTGTAATCTTTAGTATCAATTGTACACATCATAACTGCAATGTAATTAATAAAATAGTCAAACAAACCTAGTATGGATGAGGTTGCCCCTGCAGATAAATTGTGAGTGACAGGAGACGTGTGCATTCTCACACACAAATATAGCTTTAGTAGACTTTAGTTCCATCATTTTTCTGCATCATTGAGAGAATATATTAATATCTTTAACGATGTTCTGAGTTTTCCAAGATCATATACAAATTGTTGATGTCAAAACATTTGCTACTTGATCATCATGAACATCACAAATTAAAACCATAATTTCTACAAACCAGGAAACAAATAGCAAAAAATCTTGTAAAACACCAACCAGAGTAAAGCCATCTTTGCAATGAATTCAATTAACTAAACCTATCAATCAGTGTCCTTACCTTTTGTGAAATCCCAAAGCCAGAGCATACAGGCATATCAAATGACTTGGTGTATGTAGTCAAGATTTATTTTCTTTGTTTATTTATTAGATTGCATTTATTTTTTAGTCTAACTAATTGTAAAAGTTTTATTAAGGTGTTCTCTTCTTCAGTTCTCCAAACCCCTTATGGTCTGAACATTGGCCTTCTTTGCAAAATCCAGACCATATCTTGTACCTTTAAGACTTATTAACCATGTATCTATTCTGAAGCAACAAAAATTGATAGTGGATAAAGGACATCCATGTTCTGCAAGGATTAGATGCCCACAGTGAATATACAAAGAACAAGAATTCAGCATGAAAAAAAAAGGGAAAATTCCAATGCAGTTTGTACTTCTTGTATTGCTTCTCTGCTGCTGCACCCATGACAAGCTTCCTGATCTCATGCTGGGAAATGAGTTCTACTATTCCCTCTTCAATACAGTCCATTTCTGTATGTACCATCTGTGCCCGTACCTAGATTTAAAAATTAGAAAAGCCAAAATAAATAGAAACTCAGCAATTTTGCAATCTCAAAAGGAACTCACTGGACATTTAAACTATCAATGCCAAACTTGAAAATTTCTAGAAGTGATTGTCAGAGAACAAATTTTTTATAGCCAAGCCAACACAAGCAGAAAAAATTAACAAGAAAAATGTATACTAAAAGAGAAGGAGTTATACCCCCATTTGGCGACAGATAAGAAGGTATTCATCCAGATCTTATGCATATTTTTCCTCTCAGTTTCCCGGTAATCCCTTACGATATTTTCCTTCAGCTTGCCTGCTGGAACTTTTGCACCCACTGCAAACCAAGAAAAGGGTTAAATAAATTCTCTTTAAAAATACTGAATACCATGAAAGAAAAGTAAACTTATTCGAGACAAATGTGCATTTCTCCATAATGAACAATCTTCCGTCAACTTGGTATTGTATATCGATTGTTTAGCCATATTTCATTATATTAGCATATAATGAGTTTAGACTATAGAATCCCATCCAAATATAAGTTTGATTGTCCAGTTTTTCTATGTTAGAGATATGTTAGCCCAACATAATAGGCTCAAGCCAAATCTTTCTAGTCTATGGTTTAACCTACTATATATACTTATGTTATAGTTCATTATAACACAGGATTTATACTACACTCTAATATATTATTGATGTAATATTTTAGGATTTCTTCCGTAGACGTAGGCCGTTAGGCTGAACTACGTAACCCTCGTGTTTTTGTATTCTATACTTTATGCTTCCGCTTCCACATCCATACTAACATATTCAACATGGTGTATTAATGCTAATATTTAACATTCTATATTACTAAATTATCCAAATTATTTTTCCAAGTTTCTTTTGTATTTGTTTAACAAGTCAAGATAAGAAAATATTCCCTAGTAATAAATTTTAGAATAGTGATCATGAAGAGGCAGATCATTATCAAGTTTGTCATTTGGAGTTCAGCAAACAATCGAACAAGTGGATTTCCAACAAGTCATAAAGTACTGAATAATCAATTATAATAGATCAATTTTTACAACAGCAAACACTAAATTACCATAAAAACTTCCATGTTTTGTATGCATAAACCTATACATTCAGACAGATATATGTGTGTGTGTGTTTCTGTTGTTTGTGTGTTCACAGCTTCACATGCACTATATATTTATAGATATAGATGTAGATTCTAGGACTTACTAAAAGGGATCAACTGTGGAGACTGATGTACGTGAAGGATGCAAATTCTCTTTCCTCCAGAGTTCTGTATAGCCCATAGTAGTATTGATCTGCATTCTCTCACATCAGTTCCGAAAGCAACATATATAACATCTTCAATCACGAGAACCTCTGTTGCCTCATGCCTACTTGCCACAATTCCTGGAGCCCCAGTATCTAGAAATCTATTACTATAAATATATAATCAACTGGTCGCAAATTGCAAGTAAATTGCAGGCACAAGACTACTCACAACTCACCACCACAGCTAGAACTCATCTGAAGACACTACTAGATGTTACCTTTTATTAGAAAACCCGTTCGTCACAATCTCACATTACCTCATTCAGCTATATGTGTCTATATAACTCATGCTAATAATCCCCACTTGTTTTTTTTAAATAAAATAAAATACACAGTATATATAAACGTAGCCTGAACTACAACCAACACAGCAGACAAACAAACCGCAAAGTGAAACAGCAAAAGAAACACAAAAACTCAAAGGCAACAAGGATTAGGCACCTCACTCGAGACTCAAAGATCACCATGATCAGCACCTTTTACTTTATGAAGAGAGTGTAAGAATCCAATTGTTAGCAAAAAGCAAGGGGGAATATTTATAATGAAGAATTAGAAGAAGGTTTTGTTGGTTCTATGAAGTTTCTGAGGTCATTAAATATGTCTAGGATTAAAAGGGACTGCTTGTCGGGACTGTTTTGTGTGGATACTATCGAGGACCCGGGTGTTGCGTGGGACAAAGTGACAAAGTTCATATTTCCACCTAGTTAGTAGGAAACCAACATTTTTTCGCAACAACTTTTACAATGAATGGAGTAAAATTTTTACGACGAATGAGTTGAATATATAAATATATATATATATTTATATTTATATATATTCTCTCATTTTTGGGCTCAGGGATACATATTGACCAGTACAGGGACGGACCCAGGATTTCAAGCTGGGGCCGGAGATAAGAGAAATTTTTTTTTTTCAAATACGCATCCATATAGTATTAATAAACTATCAACCAAGACATTACCCAAAAATCATTATTTCTTAATATATCAAGATCAACTTTTTGAAATTTTGTTTGAGAGATATGGTTATTTTCCGAAATTGAGATATCGGCATTTTCTGGAATTGGGGAATGAATATTTCTTGGGATTGGAACATTGACATTTTCCGGAATTGGAGAATGAATATTTTCTAGAATTGGAACATCTACATTTTTTGGAATTGGAATAGCAACATTAGTTGTTGGCAATCCCACGTTGACTTCGGAAGAATTTGAATATTTTCTTTTGAAAAAATCAAACATTGTAGTTGATTTTTTCATGATCTACAAATAAAATAATAATCATATATATTATCTCACAAACGGTTGTTGTTACTAACTAAAGACAAATACTAGAATCTAGGTAATATGCATGATGCATTTAATTATAAATTTAGTATTTCTCACTTATTTTCAATTTATAAATTTATTTAATTTAGCATTATGAGTTAACAATAGGCGCAAGTGAATCACTGTTATTTTCTTAAATTTGTGATGTGTGACAATTTTCTATATTATATGATTTGTTTTTTTCTTTTGTCTTTGGTCTTTGCATTTATTTATCTTTGTATTTGTCTTCTCTTTGTCTTTGTCTTTGTCTTTTTCTTGTACTCTCCATATTTCAGACACTGACCCAATCCCACTGCAGACGCTATAAATTTATTCTGCACTACTAAAAAAAACTTTTCTTAACTTTACCTTCTTTTTCTTTTCTGTCACTTGTCTTTATTGTTGCCCAACTACCAGTCAACAAAGAACAAACAGACAAACACTACACTAATATATTCTCTAATTTTTACAAACTCTACTCTCTTTCTCTCTCTATCTCTCTTTTCTATATAATAGAAGAGAGAGAGTCACAAACACAGAGTCACAGAGAGTCACAAAGCCAAAAGGCCAAAAAAAAAAAAAAAAAAAACACCACAGGCAAAATAAATTTTTAGATTCACAATCACGGAATCACCAACATCAGTTCATCATTCATCAGTAAAAACACAAATACCACAAGTCCACAAGCATAGATTTTTAGATTCTGAGATTCACAAACATTGTATTAGGTTTTGAAGGAAAGGATAGATTAAATACCTGTGAACTGTGAAGGCTGGAGTAGTGGAGCAACGAAGTTGGACTGGGCAGTGCAGATCGAGCAACTGACGGCGGCGGCAAGATGGGTCTCTGGTTTGGGTATGCGATAGCTGATGGCGGCGTGGGTACTGGGTAGCAAGATGGGTTTCTCTCGTGTGGGCATGGGTAGCAGCGTCATGGCGTGGGTGGCAACGTCGTCACGGCGTGATGGGTCTCTCACTTTCTCTGTCTCGCTCTCACCTCTCCCTTTCTTTTCTTTTCTTTTTTTCTTTTTTTCATTTGTTTCTGGCTTTTCCGTTTGGTTTTAGGGTCTTACTAATTGTTGGGTTTTTTTTTTTTTTAATTACATATATATATATAAATATATATATATATTAAGGTTTTCATGTGCTTTGAAAACTCCTGGGCTGGCTGGTTGGGATAGGGATGGTTGAGGTGAGGGGGACCCAAGCTAAAAACCAAGGGGACCCAAGCCTTTTTTTGAAAATTTTACATACTAAAAAAAAAAATTTTTGGGCCCAGGGGGGACCTGGGCCCCCTTTGCCTTCTACCTGGGTCCGTTCGTGGATCAGTAGAAGGCTAAGTAATCGTTAAATTCGAAAGGAGAAAGTAAGTCTGAAAAATTCCTTCTAACAATTTGAATCCTTAAAGTTGGTAGGAACTAGGAAGAAATATTGATTTTTAACCAAATGTGTTAGGTTCTAAGGATTTAGGATCTAAATGTGTTAGAACTTCAATGTATAATGTTGGCAAACCATGATCAAAACTTAGAGTCTAGATTTAGGCTGCTCAAAGTGATTTATGTGTAAAGTTGGAATCGAGTAATTGCAGAAAATTACTGTTCAATTTTCGCAAGGCTCGATCGATCGAAAATTAGATTCGATTGATCAAAAATCGTGCAGAATGTTTTTTCTGTAGAATTTCCAACTCAGCCCAAGCCCATATGACGTGTAGGGTTTTATGTTTTTCCTTAAGTATAAAAGGAAAAACCCTAGCCACGTTTTAGAGGTTGTTGTCTTGTTGTTATGCTGTGTGTGTGAATCTCTTGTGAGATCTAGAGGTGTTTGCCATCATACATACTTAGGGTTATCAAGATCAAGATTGATGTCGAGAGTTTGGTGATCACTTCAGTTGCTGCTTAAAGAAAAACACAAGTGGGAGTACCTGTGGTTGCTGTGAATCCAAGAAAGAAGTAGTCCGTGGACTCGGAGCTGTCACGTGGTCGTGGTAGTAAGTTTTCTACTCGAGGTAGCAATAAGATGTTTTTGGGTATTTTATTGTAATGGGTTGTTTTGTAACTTTGAGCATTTTTTGTTTTTATGTGTTTTGTCACGGATTGCCAAAGGGGGAGTTTGTTAAGTTCTAAGGATTTAGAATCTAAATGTATTAGAACTTCAATGTGTAATGTTGGCAAACCATGATCAAAACTTAGAGTCTAGATTTAAGCTGCTCCAAGTGATTTATGTGTAAAGTTGGAATCGAGTAATTGCAGAAAATTACTGTTTAATTTCTGCAAGGCTCGATCGATCGAAGCTCATGTAGAATGTTTTTTCTACAGAATTTCCAACTCAGCCCAAGCCTATATGATGTGTAGGGTTTTATGTTTTGCCTTAAGTATAAAAGGAAAAACCCTAGCCACGTTTTAGAGGTTGTTGATATGTTGTGTGTGTGAATCTCTTGTGAGATCTAGAGGTGTTTGCCTTCATACATACTTAGGGTTATCAAGATCAAGATTGATGTCGAGAGCTTGGTGATCGCTTCAGTTACTGCATAAAGAGCTTAAAGAAAAACACAAGTGGGAGTACTTATGATTGCTGTGAATCCAAGAAAGAAGTAGTCTGTGGACTCGGAGCTGTCACATGGTCGTGGTAGTAAGTTTTCTACTCGAGATAGCAATAAAATGTTAGTGGTCTAAGTCACTATTGTAAAACTTCAATTCTTTCTGAAAGTTCGAAAATGTGTTAAAACACAAGAGCTGTTTAGATCCCCAAATTAAAAATTACGGCTTGATAGATTTTACTTTAACTTATACTAAGTGCGGAATAGAGTAAATGCGAGCGGATAAACAAATAAACTACTCTAAGCCATATTCTATATAACACAGCAGTAATATGAAAGATAAAAGAGTTGGGAAGAAGAATGCAAATACAAGATAACACACCGATGTGTTATCGAAGAGGAAACCGAAGTACTCGGCGTAAAACCTCTCCGCCGCTCTCCAAGCGGTAATCGATCCACTAAACAATCAGTTGGGATACATGGGTTAGCAAGAGACCCTCCAAGCCTAATCTACCCGATGCACCTAACCCTTCAAGCTCCTACTCTAACAAGGCTTCTCGAAACTGTCTCTTGTCTAGCTCTTCGGATCCCGCAATACGTCCGATTGCATCCGCTAAAGCCTGGCTTCTTCCAATGCTTCCCAGCAGCACCAAAACCTCACTTGACACTCTGAAAGGGTGTGGTAAGTGTTTGGGCTATTAACCTCTCAATGGTATGGAAATGGAGAGGTAGGAGTTGAGGAAAATCCACAAGTAATTTTGTAGAGAATTATGGGTATAACAATCTCTAACTCTCAAGGTTTATGGCTAGGGTTTTCTCTCAGAAGCACACCTCAATATATGTGGGTAATGGGGGTATATATAGTGTGAGTACAGATAGTGTGTATCAGAAATGACAATCTGGCAAAACAGAATGTTTTGCGGGTATCTCGCGAGAAGGCCCTACTCGCGAGACACTCGTGAAAACCAGCTGTCTTCATCTTGTCCTGACTCTTCACATTCCAGTCATGTGTAGGGCACATACTTCACTTCGCGGGAAGCTTACTCGCACGCTACCTGCGAAAACAGCTTTAGTCTTCAATTGCCTTGAGTCTTCACACACTCTCTCTCTCTCTCACATAACCCTTACAAATAAATCCCACATGAAATACAGGGTACATAAGATTGAACATAATTACAATCAAATTTGGCACGGAATAAAAGCCAACAAAAATGTAGTAACTGTTACTAATATTTTACTTGAACTGATCATTCAATATTGCTCAGTCTTCTTCACAGACAAGGACACCGACAAAAAAAAAAAAGAAAAAAAGAAAAAAAGAAAAAATATATATATATATATATATACAGACACACACAAATTTGCCCAACCTTAAAGCCTTGTGTTTTTAAAGAGCCCAAAAAAATTAAGTAAACCCTCGGTTATGTAATTGAATTCCAATTAGGTTTTGTGTTTCCATTCTTTGTCGCAAGGCAAACCTTAGCGTAAATCAAAATTCAGGAATCCAAATCAGCCTCAGACGTTGAAGATCCGACCTTTGTAATCGTCTTTAATCGATCGAACCACTGATGTCTCAACTACTGTTGTCCCAGCGTCTACCGGACGACCTCGTATATGAGATCCTCACTTTGCTACCAGTGAAATCCTTAATCCGATTTAGATGTGTTTCTAAATCTTGGTACTGCACAATCACCGACCGCAATTTCATTATGGCTCAGTTTGACCGATCTAAATCATTATTCAATAACAACAGCAACGACAATAACAATGGTTATATGTTGAATATACCCTCATTCTACAGAAAAGAATTTTATACGGCTGTTTACAACAGCGACCGCACATTGACCGAGATTTCTAGATTTCAAGCCCCCTGTTATTTCCGTGTTGCTGGCTGCTGTAGGGGCATGTTCTACTTTGCTCATGATGCAGAATATAAAGTAGAAAAAGAGAATAACAGAATGTATTTTTGGAATCCAAGCATTAGAAAGTTTAAGAAGGTTCAACTTACTCCCTTGAATATTCATGATGCAGTTGTTTATGGACTTGCGTATCAATATCAAAACAATGACCACAAGATTCTAAGAATTATTTTTCCAATTTTTCATCAACGAAATGTAAAGCCAAAGCCAGCTGAGGCTGAGATTTACACATTGAGTACCGATTCTTGGAGAAGGGTTGTAATATCTGTGGAGTCCTCAAGTGGGTCTAAACCCATTGAGTCAGTTCATTATGAACGTAAGGGGGACCCTTGCTTTGTATTTTTTAATGGAGCCCTACACTATATAGCATATTCTCAGGACCACAAATTCATTATGTATTTTGACGTTAATGATGAGAGATTCCGTGAGATATTGCTGCCTCAAAATTACTTAGATGGACTTTCTCCATATTCACAACATCTGGCAGTGTTCAAGGGATTGCTGGCTTTGATTGTCTTTGATGGAAATAGTAAAATATGCCATATATGGATGATGGAGGAGTATGGTGTGGCAGAGTCTTGGATTAAGAAAAGTGTACCGATGAAAGAAGCTTTATGGTTTTTAGGCATCACTTTCAATGGGGAACTTCTGATTCAAAAGTTTAACCCCTTTCGGACGCTTGCATTTCACCCTGAGAGTTTAAATGAGGAAATTCTTGAAATTCCAGATTATATATGTATGTACACAGATTTTTGGGTGGAGAGCCTACTTTTACTTGATGGGATTTAAATACAAACTTAGCAAGTTGGAGATTCTAGCAAGGTAGTCATCTTTTTGAAATTTATATTGACAACTCATTATGCTATAAGAAATTTCTGTTATTTATGTATTTGTGATTAAATGAGTCTGGCATTATATCGTGTTTTCTTTTCTTTCTGTTTGTTCTAGGCCTGCAAGTAATTCTTTGAATGTAGAAAGTATATCTTATTACACAGAATAGGGTTCCTTTGGGGAGTGAGGACCATGGCGTCTATTTGTAATCTGAATTTGTGTGAGAAATGTTGTGCACATTCTAGAACATGGTATGTCACGATGAAACATACATGTATTGCCAACATAATCTCATTTTATTGGTCATAACTTGACGAGTACTAGTTTTGGAATCAAGTTGACAATTAAGATATGTATTACCTGTTAACTGTTGATACTTGTTGGTACCCTTAATTTCGATTTTTTCAACACGCCATATTTTCATGTATATACCTTTAAAAAAAATTAATTAATTGCACCCACTCACATATATGCATCTCTGTCAACCACTGAATTCCAGAAGAGTTTCTACTAAATGCGTTGAAATAAACACTATCAGCCTTCTACTAGCATGTAATTGGTTGGCACCCCTTAGCTCCAGCATCAAACCTAATGGCTTGTGGGTTGTCCAAATTTACCATTCTTGTCATGTTCTTTTAAATGATAATCTCCTACTATGCTCCTACAAAAGTTGCACAATCTGTTAGTCACTTTATACGACTTAGAAAGCATTTGCGATTTTCACTAGTATCATAGCACCGTCCAAAGGATTATGATGTAGGATCTGAATTTTGGAAAATGATTCCTATGAATCACTACATAGGATGGAATTTCCTAATAATGGATCGTACATGTTTGTTTTTTTCTATTGATGTCAATGGTGAAAGATTCCGAGAGACAATGCCTCTTGGCATTTACTTGCTTGGAATCTGTAGAATGATTTGACAATACCATAGAATTCAAGGGTTTGCTGGCTTTGGTTAAATTCAGTGAAGCTGAAGAAGGAATTACGGGGAGTGTGATATACTGCACATAGGCTGATAAAGAAGTATGATTGCGTTTAGTCTTGGAATTAACAAATGTAACTACCACTGCATCAAGTTGCGAGTTTTTTTTTTTTTTTTGCTGTACGGCAAACTTCTAATTAATAGGCATGCAGGCTCATATTGTGTAAACTCTTAGCATTTATATGAGTTCAATCTTGGCACCACGAATCCTAAAATCATGCTGTACTTACACATAAGAGCTCTCTTTTACAGAGTTTGGCAACTGCAGATTCTTAAATTAGAATAAGAAAACTCAGATGATGGTTCAGTTACAATATATTTTAAGTAAGCTTGGGTAGAATATGTTCAGTTACAATATATGTATAGGACGAATTTATTATCTTGATTGTTTTCCATTCTTTCTTATTGCTTTGTGTTAATATTGCTATTCACATGCTAGAATGCGACTCAAAGTCATGCACAACTAGATTAGCTTAAGCTCTTTGGCTACACCTGAATATTAGGAAGACAAAAAAGAAAAAGAAAAAGAAAATAGAGCACGGTTGTTTCAGAAAGAAAAGAGAAATATAAGGTGTACCCTATAGAGATCCTCTTCTAGCTCCTTAAAATTGGTAGCAATTGTTGGATTGCGGACAAATTGTTACATAAATGATCAGTTCAAAAAGTTTCAGCCACCTTTTTCAAAACGAGCTAGGTAACAAATTTTGATTGAAGCTATTTATTCTTCGGGGATGATTTGGTATTGTTTGCCAAAGCCTGTAGGAAAAATTGTTAAGATCTAAAAGCAGTCTTGGATGTGTCCTTTCAACGAGAACCCTTGATTCCTTGGATAGAACTTGTAAGAATTTCTATGGGGATCAACTGAGGAGAAACTCAAGTTACATCTTTTCTGTTAGAAAAAAATTACAAGGCCTAAGAATGATGGGGTTTAGGCCTCCAAGCTGATAAACCCAAAAATTTAGCCTTGTTATCTAAGTTAAATTGGAGACAAAAGGTTCGAAAGGATAAAATTTGGGCCATGGTTCTTACTTCTTAGTAGTAATTGTAGGAACCCCCAATCTACCTTGTTCTAGAACATGGACTGCCATAAAGAAGGATTAAAGTGTATTTGTTAAGGGAACTAAATGGATGGTTGGATCTAGTTTGATAAATAACTTGTTGACGGGGCATTACGGAGCATGATTGCTGGACTTCTATCTCCTGGAGAGGAAAAACTGCGGATCAAGGAGGTGGCATATGAAGGCCTTTGGAATTTTAATATTTGCTCAATTGTCGTCCCTATAGACCTGGTGCTCCCTAATAATTTTTTTGATTATGATCTTTGTAGTTGATTAGGAGCAACTCTTGTTGCTCTGCTTTATGTCACCTGGTGCTCCCTAATAATTTTTTTGATTATGATCTTTGTAGTTGATTAGGAGCAACTCTTGTTGCTCTGCTTTATGTCAGGGGTCTCTCTTCGCTTGGAATGTATTCTTTTGTTTAGCAATTTGAAGTCTCAAGATCCATAGATACAGAGTGATCTTTAAACTTGCCCCTAAAAAAAATGATTTAGTTAGTGAAGTGAAACACTTGGCTGTTGAGTATTTCTTTTGTGTTGGTCATTCACAAATCACAAGCGTAAGACAAAGCACTCGGTCAGAAATAGATTGAATATTCCTGAGTCAAATTGGCTAATTGACATAAACTCAATATGGCTGGCTCTTCCTTGGGCAACTTGGGTGTGGCAAGTGTTGGTGATATCTGAGACCATGGAGGACTATAGATTATAGGGTACACACAGGCCATTGTTGTAGCTTCTAGTGTAGATATGGAGTTACGGGCCCTTAGATATGGCCTTGAGATGTCTCTTAACTTAAATTTGTTGGCTAATAGAAGTTGAAATTGATGTTAATGTGGATGTGGAATGGGCTAGTGGGCATCCTTCTAGTAATATTTCTCTGAAAATCTCTCATTACTGCAGGTGAAGATTAATCATTGCTTCAAAGAAGCTAACTTGTGTGTTGACGCCTTGGCTAGGAAAAAGGGTTGGCATGCAGCCAGAGTTTATTTTGCTTTACTATTACAACTTGGGTTTGTATTACGAGAGGTTTTGTTCTAAATATGGTTGAAATAATTAATATTATGGAAGTCTTTTTATTTTATATTTTTAAAAAAAAAGTTTGATTGAAACAAGATCCCCTTTCACTTTAGCGCACTATTGGCACTTTTTTTGTTTATACCAGTCGCAACATGTCCTATCAATGGTTGTAAAAAATGTATACACTAAATTTATTGCTTCTTTTTTATTTGCATATATTGATTTGACCATTGGATTTTTTTTTTACCTAGTGGAAAATTGGATGAAAGTAAAGAACAAAACATAAAATTGAAAGTTTCCATATTATATTTTTACAATTGAGTCCATTACAGTAGCTTATAGCGTAATATTTGTCTATGGATTATGTATGCAGCAAGCCTTGCCAATAAAGTGTTGACTTAATAGCGTCGTTTGTTCTCTTTCAGGCTTCTCAATAAACTTCATTGGATATTAACTTGCGTTTTTGTTAGATGCGATTTGCAAATCATCATTTTTTTCAATCGATTTTATTTCAGCTTGTGCAATTTAATGACTCCTTTCTAATTTTATAGTTAGTAAGACCATCTAAGGTACCATTTTATAGTTTATAGTTTATACACGTCAAAATCTGATAACTATTTTGATAAAATGAAAAGAGTAAAGTGATCAATCAAAATCATATACTATGTAGTTAAGTCATAAAATAAAAGTCATGATTGTTTTAAATGACTATTTTCTGTCTGTGCCAATTTCCCACACTTTCTTTACTCTTAGTAAATAGTTTTACTTTTTATTACCATTGCGCATCCTTAGTGTGATGGTCACTCTACAAGTATAAGTGCTTGTGAGGTGTGGGGAGTAAAGAATGGGATTCAGGTTTCTAGAAGAGAGATTCACACACATATACACTTAGATTAGGCTAAAGTAGAATTTCTATCTTGTATATATAAAAAAAGTAAATAGTTTTTATTAAAATTTTTGATCAATTATGTAATTCAATTACAATTTGGGGTGGTTTCAATATAAACTCCATTTTGTGTCTACGTACACATATAGACACCTTATTTTCTCTTCATGAAACACTCCAGAAATTCCATGCATCAATAGTACGGTAGATTGAACTTATAACCTTTAGTTTACCTAACGCTTAAAACCAATGTGCCCATTACCCAAGCATCTCTTTGGGGAAATATAAACCTTATATTTGAAAAAAAATATAATTAGAACCATGAACTTTTTAAATTGCTTCAATTCACATTTTCAATGAGTCTTTTTTAACTAAAAGTAATCTAAATTCAAGTAAGTTGTGACTAAAACTTATCTATACATATATTAAAAAAATGAAAATGAAAAAAAAAAAATCCTTCCAAATGTAATTATAAGAGCTTTGGTGTGCCTTTGTGTTAGAACCCCTTTCTCTCTTCCTTATGTGTGTGTGTTTGTTTCTTAAAAAAAAAAAAAAAAAAAAGCTTTGGTGCACAAAAATATTCACAATAAAAATTAATATTATATTCATGTCCCAATATTTATCGTTATAATGTCATAATTTGAAATAGATAGAACATAACTATATAAGCGATTAACGTGGTTTGTTTATTACACTTACATCCAAAACACCAAAAGCCACAGGCTACATATCTTTCATTCACTTGATTTTATAATAGGTAACAATAGAATCAATATTTATAATGGAGATTACATATAAAAGTCAGTGATAATCATCACATAAAATGCATATTTATTGCTTCAATCTCACAATTTTCTCTAGCAATCAATCCTAGTGAAATATACATTAGAACACATATCATATACTCTGTAAAAAAATTTGTGTCATACATGATTTTCTTTGGCAATTAATGTCTTGATCTACCACTCCATTGTTACATCAGCATTTTAATCAAAGTCCAACTACTTTGAGATCGGCTTGGTCCAACCATATTATTTACATAATTTTTTTTAGCATATACCTTCTTATTATTATTTTCCTCTTTTTATTGTACTCATTTAATAATATAACTCCTTTGTTTTGTATATATAATTCGATATTTGGGGGAAAGAGGGATTTGTATCATGGATGTTTCCGTTAGAAATATTAGGAGATGTTATTTAAGTTACAAGACTCTTAATATCATGTAACTCGCTTAAGCGTAATTGTCTCTATTTAATTTTGTGTTGTTTTTAAAAAAAGTATAGGGTAGAGCATATGTGTTAATGACTTAATGTTCTACTAACACAAACCTATGGATAGGTCTGATTTCACTTTGCCATTTGTGGTTTAAAATTTGTCACTTTAATCACATTAGATTCGCTTCGTTAGACAGCCATTACCCATCTTATTTTCACAGTTAAAAACACAAAAAAAAACATAATAAAATTAATAAAAATAAGATCAAAAGAAGTTAGGCTTTTGTAAATTTCCAAAACTCTCAAGAACAAATTTTTTTTTTCCTTGAAATAGAAGGTTCAACTTGGGACCAAAAACATCTTGTTATCAAAAGAACCTGGTTGTAGCTGCATTGACCTGAAGAATATGATTAGTGTTCTTGATGTTTGTTTTGTTTTGTGTGTTTTTTTTTTTCTAAGGAGTGAAAGATCAAATAACCAGATTTCATATCTCCATTAAGTGGATATCTTCTTCCTCAACACACCCCCCTTCCCCAGGTGGCGCTCTTTGACGTAAAATAGCACTGTCACAAGAGTCCTGAGAGGATCATCTCCTTTTCGTATTAAGAAATCAAAACTAGGCTACACACAATAATCAAAACTCGGTATCAATAATAAATGGTAGGAAACAAAGGTTACTGATGCTGCTCCGGTTACCATGGGTGTTTATTTCCAACACCCCTTACAAACAAATATGATATTTTGAATTACAGGAAGGGGGAAAAAATAAGGACAAAGAAACAACAGAACTCATATTTCCAATAAGCAAGTTAATTAAGCAAACTCAAACAGACTAAGCATGAATCTTACAATTTTGTCTTTACCCAGTAAATTGTTGACATATTTCAATTCCAAGATTACTATTCCATAGTAAATGAGGAATTTAGCTACAGTCACTGAAATTTAAAGAAGTTTCGAAGTTTCTTCAAGAAACTGGTGAAGAACATTAGAATATTTGAGTCATCATCTCATTGGAGTAAATTTTCAATGTGTTCTGGGTTATGCTTGTGTGGAGGAACATTTTGTTTTGCAGAGGTTGAATATGTGTTTTGCATTTGGATTTGTAATGTTCAAGTTTCTTTTCCTTTTCTTTCTCTCTGAGTTTGTGGGAATATGACAATTTGTTTTGGATTGATTGGGTCAAGAGCATTCTTACAAAGAGGAAGAGTGTTATTGAGCCAAAACTTCACAATATTCGCTATGTATTTTGTGTTTTTAATAGTGAAAGTGATGAGATGGGTAATGGTTGTTTAACAAGCTTAACCTCAGGCGGGTAAAATAACAAACATTAAAAGGCAGATAGCAAAGTGAAATCTAGCTGCGGGTAATTTGTAATTATCCCTAATTGGGCTGTAGCTTGAACTTGGGTCAATGACAAAATTGCTGAATCTATTTTTGTGTTTTGCAGAGCCCAAAAAAAAGAGAAAAAAAAAAAAAAAAAGCAGGTCGGTTTGTTCCCGCAAGCTTTAAATAAATTTGGAATTAGGTTTTGTGTTTACATTCTTTGCCGCAAACTCAAACCTAACCTTAACAACTCATATCAGAATTCAGAAATCAAAATCTGCCTCAGACGTTGAAGATCAGACCTTTGAAAAATCGTCACTGTATCATACCAGAAACACTGATGTCTCAATCACTGTTGTCCCAGCTTCTACTGGACGACCTTGTATACGAGATCCTCACTTGGGTACCAGTGAAATCCTTGATCCGATTTAGGTGTGTTTCCAAATCTTGGTACTCCACAATCACCAGCCACAAATTCATTAAGACTCACCTTGACCGGGCTAAATCTTCATCAAATAACAACAATGACTATTTGTTATATAAATCACAAAGAATGTCATCATCCCCCAATGAATTGTGTAAAATTGTTCACAATAGTGACCGCACTTTGTCTGAGATTTCTAGGTTTCAAATCCCTGATTATTTTGTTTATATAGTTGGCTTCTGTAACGGCATGTTCCTCAGTGCTGATGATGACTATGATGACTATGACCATGGTCACGTAGTATATTTGTGGAACCCAAGCATTAGAAAGTATAAAAAGCTTCCACCAAGTCACTTCATTCATCCCTTTGGTCCCTCAGATTATTGTTTCACATTTGGACTTGCCTATCATTATCAAAACAATGACTACAAGATTCTAAAACTTATTTATGAATACTCTCCTGGAGAAAAAGTGCGGCCAGCTGAGGCCGAGGTTTACACATTGAGTACAGATTCATGGAGAAGGTTTGTAATATCTGTGGAGTCCTCAAGTGGGTCTAGACCCATTGGATCTGTCGATTATCTAAATGAGTCCCGCCTTTTATTTTTTAATGGAGCTCTACACTCTATAGCATGTTCTGAGGACTACAAATTTATTTTGTCCTTTGACGTCAATGATGAGAGATTCCGGGAGATATTGCTTCCTCAAAATTACTTAGATGGTGTTTCTCTACTTTTTGAAGCTCTTGCAGTGTTCAAGGGATCACTCACATTTTTTGTTTTTGGTGAAGCTCTAGCTGACAAGAGTAATCTATGCCACCTATGGGTAATGAAGGAGTATGGTGTGGTTGAGTCTTGGACTAAAAAAACTATACAAAGGAAAGAAGCTGCAGAATTCTTTGACTGCATCGTTGACGGCACAGTCAAAGGGGAACGTTATACGTTTTGGCCCTTTTGGAAGCTTTCATTTGACCCTGAGAGTTTAAACAAGGAAATTTTTAGAATTCCAAATGCTGGATGTATAATTAATGCAACTAATTTTGTGGAAAGCTTAGTTTTACTTGATGGGATAAACATCTCACAGGAATGAGAAAATTAGCAGGGTTGAAATTCTAGCAAGGTAATCATCTTTTTGAAATTCATATTGACAACTCATTATGCTGTCAGAAATTTTTTTATTTATTTATGTATGTACTTTGTGAATAAATGAATTTGGCATTATATTGTGTTTTCTTTCCATTTTTTCTAGGCATACTAGTATTGGCAGTATTGCTATTAATGTAGAATCTTTTTTTTTTTGGGTTGAGAAAAGCTATTAATGTAGAATCTAAATCTTTGTGAACTATGGCTATTACTTGGTGGTACCCTTAATTGCAATTTTTTTAACAAACCATACTGGATGTCATGTTTAAAAACCTTCAAAATAAATTGAATTGCACCTTCTCACATGTATGATGTATCTGTGTCACCCACTGAATTCCAAAAGAGTTACTACTAAATGTACTAAAATCAACACTAATAGCCTTCCGCTAACATGTAATTGTTTGACACCCTTAGCTCCAGCAATCAACCTAATGGCTTGTGTGGCTTGTGGGTTGTCCAAATCTACCATTTTTATCACGCTTTTTTAAATAATATTGATAAGGCCATACTATGATACTTCAAAATTTCCAGAATCTGTTAGTCACTTTATAGCACGTAGAAAGCATCTGCAGTTTTAACAGGTATCATAGCGCTGTCCACAAGTGTAAATGATGAATCAATTTTCTTTAGGCTGGCAACCAAGGGATTATGAATTTATGAGGTAGGATCTAAATTTAGGAACATACTTTCTATGAATCACAGTCACTGCCATTGGATGGCATTTCTTACTAAGGGACCCTACATGTGGAAGATTCTGAGAGATAATGCCTCTTTGCTTTTACTTGCTTGGAATCTGTTGAAGGATTTGCAATGACCAAAGTATTCAAGGGATTGCCGGGTTTGATTAATTTCAGTGAAGCTGAAAGAATTATAGGGAGTGTGGTATGCTGAATATAGGGTGATAAAGGAGAATGGTTGCGTTTAGTCTTGTACTTAACAAATTGTACTACCACTGCATCAAGTTTCATGTTTTTTTGGCTTCACTGGCAATGGTCAACCTCTAATTGATTGGTTTGCTGGCTCATTTTGTGTAACTCTTAGCATTTATAATCCCCACTAGGAGCTCCGCTTATCTGATATGCAGTTCTGGTGGGTGGGATCATGTATCTGTGGTTTACTCCCTTGGGGTGGGTCCAAAGGGCCCTGCCATGGGGAGATTCCACGTTATCCAAAAATAAAAAACTCTTAGCATTATAACAGAGCTATTGAGGGATTTGGTCATTCTATGCAGATCATATACTTAGAACGAAATTATTATCTTGATTGTTGTTCTTTTTTTCCTATTAATTGCTTTGTGTTAATATTCCTATGCACATGCTATAATGTGACTGAAGGTCATGCACAACTAGATTAGCTTAAGCTCTTTGGCTACAGCCTAAATATAAGGAAAAAAAGACTTAAAAGCACAAAGAAGAGAAAAATTAAGGTGTACCCTATATAACTGATAGATATCCTCTTCTAGATCCCTGAAATCAATAGCGATTGTTGGATTGCAGACAACTTCTTTACATAAATGATAAGGTTAGAGACTTTAGCAGTCTTTTTTCACAACTGCTAGTTATAAAATTTTGATTGAAGCCATTTATTGTTTGTGGATGATTTGCTTTTGTTTGCCAAAGCCTATAGGAAAACTTGTTAGGATCTAAAAGAAGTCATAGATGTGTTATGTAATCTCTCTCAGGAAAATTTTGGAAAATACCTTGGATTCCCCTTGAAACTGGGATCCGTGAGGCAATATTTTTATTTTGTAATGAGAAAGTCTATAGAAACAAAAAATTTTACACCTACTAATGTGGTAGATTGTTAGTGGTAGGTAAAAAAATGATATCAATAGTGGCACTAATGAGAACTAGTAAAAAATTGCCAACTCAACAATTGTAAAAAATATTGTGAAAAATTTTGTCTGTAGCATTGCTTTTTTGTGATTGAGAAAGTTCATGGCGACTTGCTAGTTGGAAAGGTCATCTACTTTCCTTTGTTAGCAAAGTTGTCCTCACCTAGTTGGTTCTTGCTGCAGTGCTTGCCTATGTGATATAAGGGTCCTTCTGGGGAGAACCCTTGATTCCTTCCATATAAAAATTTGTAAGAATTTTTTTTGGGGATAAACCGAGGAGAAACACAAGTTACATCTTTTTTGTTGGAAGAAAATCAGAAGGCCTAAGTGGATGGTTGAATTTAATAACTCTCTGAATTTCTAACTTAATGAACGGCTTGTTGATTGGTCATTTAGGAGCTTGATTGTTGTACCTCTTATCTCCTGGAGAGGAAAATCTGCTAGTTAAGGAAGTGGCATATATGGTAGCCTTAGGAATTTTAATGTTTGCTCATTTATCCTCCCTAATCCCTATAGAGTATAGACCTGGTGCTCCTTCTAAAAGCTGCTCCCATTCCTATGTTTTTTGCTAGTTAATATAGATTGTGCTGGGCCTCATCATCTTAAAGTGATTTTGAGCCAAGAATGCCAAGTGGCTGTCCTGACCTGAGTCCCTCCGTTCATAGAGAAATGGATTTGGAAAGCTTACACCTTAACAAAAATACAGAATTTTATTTGGAAATGTTTCAATTTTCATAAATAGTATCCCAATGAAAACCAATCTTAATTAAGGTTATGAGATTGTCTAGGGATGTTATGTGTGAAGGAACATAGACCATATTACATGTTTTAAGAAGTTGAGCATATCAAAAATAAAAAATAAATAAACACATTTGGGTTGTTGCCGTGGCTACAGATTTAAATTTAAAGTTGAGTATTTCTTTTGTGTTGGTCATTCACAAGCGTAAGACAAAGCACTCAGTCAAAAATAGATTGAATAATCCTGAGTATAATTGGCATAAACTCAACATGGCTGGTTCTTATTTGGGCAAATTGAGTGTAGCAAGTGGTAGTGGTTGGGGGTTATATCTTAGACCATGGAGGACTATGGATTATAGGGTACACACCTGCCATTGTTGTAGCTTCTAGTTTGGATATGGAGTTATGGGCCCATAGATATGGCCTTAGTATGTGTCTAAAGTTCTTAACCTAAATTGTTGGCTAATAGAAGCTGAGATTGATGCTAAATTAAGTGGTTGTGGAATGCATTGGTGGGCTTTCATGTTGTAGCAGTTCTCATGCATTGGTTAGATAGTATAGGATTGAGGATTAATCATTGCTTCCAAGAAGTTAACCAGTGTGCAGACGCCCTGGCTTGGAAAAAAGGCTGGAATGCAGTAGGACTTTATTTTGCTTTTATAAGACTACTTGGGTTTGTATTATGATAAGCTTTGTTCTAAATCTGGTTTATAAATTATTAATATTATATGGAAGTCCTGTATTACCAATAAAATTTGATTGAAGCAACATCACATTCACTTTGGCTCACAACTGACACATCTTTTGTTATGTACCGGTCACATGCCGCATCAATAGTTGAAAAAAAAATGTCACTAATATATATATATATTTTTTTTAGAAGAAAAATATTACTAAATTTATTGCTGCTTTTATCTTTGTGTGTGTATATATATATTTATCAATTTGACCATTGGATTTTTTAACCTGTTTATGTGAGAGGACTGATGGAAAACTGGATGAAAGTAAAGAATATAGTTAAGAATAAAGCTTCAAATTAGAAGTTTTTTTTTTTTTTTTTTTGAAACCAAATTGGAAGTTTATACTATATTTTTACGATTGAGTTCTTAGAGTAGCTAATAGCGTAATATTGTCTATGGATTGTATATGCAGCAAGCCTCTCTATTAAGTGTCGACTTCCACCTTCTCAAAAAATTTCTTAGATCTCATTCTTGCAATAACCATATTAATATTAACGTTGTCTGTTCTCTCTAAGCAATAATACGCTATTGTGAGAGAGAGAGAGATCACTTTTTTTGGACAAAATATGGGTTGAATACAAGAGATAATAGCAATTTTTTATAGTCAATAAAATGGAAAAAAGAAGAGTCAAAATAAATGGAAGATGAATGGATGAAGAAATTATAATGTTAAGGTACAGAAAGGTGGGGAGATAAAAAGGTAAAAATGAGATAGAAATGTTGGAGGAGATGTAATTGTAACTTGAGAAATTAATACAGAGAAATCTAACTTATGTTGTAGTGTGTTATATTTACCTAATATATAACTAAACTTTATAAGTTTCAAATTTATTATATAAATTTCTCATATCTTAATAAGGAATAAAGAGATTATCATAATAATAAAAAATCATCACAAAATTATAATATTATCATAACCAAAATTAAAATGAAACCAAATGAATAAAATATAAATTTTATAATAATTTATTACTTACAATTAATAGGCGAATTCAAATTAATGGTTATGTAGATTATGTTTTAACATAAACTCAAATTCCTATTTCCAAAAAAAAAAGTATTAACCCAAACCAAAATTCAACCAAAGTCATAAAAGGGAGAGAGAAGACTTTGTAATGAGAAATTAAAAAAACACAATACCAAAACACATATTTGAAAAAAAAAATTCATCAACCTTAATCAAAGGTATAAGAAAGAACAAAAATCTGAGAGAAATTCGAGAGAGAGAGAGAGAGAGAGAACTCAAAATTTTTGGGGAGAAAATATAGATTGAATAGGAGAGATGATATCAAATTTATACCAAAAAAAAAAAAAAAAAAAGAGAGAAAAATGGTCAAAATATAAGGAAAAAAAATGATGAAGGAAGTGTAACAAAAAAGTCGAAAGTATTAATGAGGAGATAAAGAGGCAAAGAGGGAAGGGAAAGTTGGAGGAAGTATAATTGTAACTGTGAACTAATAGTGAGAAGAAAAGTTTTTTTTTTTTTTTTTGAAAAATATGGAGAATAAATGTTTAAAAAGAGAAGAAAAGATAAAAAATAAGTGAATGATGTGACCGCTGATGTGATTCAACAGGAGTATAGCAAAAATAAATTCTATACTTCAGTTTATATATATATATATATATACACACACACAGAAGATATTGATAAATATAGATAGATAGATGAACTTGTGCATTTGACAACCTCTCATGGCACTCTTTTATATATATAAATATATATATATATATATATATATATATATATATATATATATATATAATTAAAAAGAATGAGGTTGGTCTTAAAAACTATTATAGTTTAAGTTTTTGGGTTGGTCTTACCTTGTGATATTTTAATTTTTAATAGAACTGCATAAAGACAGGAATCTCCAAATAATCTTAGAAAAATGGTCTTCATGATACTTGTGTGAACTTACTTACCAAGCAGGAAGACACTATAGATAGATGACATAAAATATTATATATTTTTTTAGTGTTTGAGTGTGTATTTGCATGTGAGTGTTTGTGTTCATTTATCAAAAAATTAAAAAAGAAAAAAGAAAAAAGAAAAAGGTCTTGGTGTTCAATGATGTGGACACCTGTCACCATTTTGATTACTATTTTACCCACCAGTTGCTCACAAGTTACCTGTTAATTTAGATGTTTTTACATTGGATTGTTTTTTCAAGTATTTCTAACTTTTAATTATAAATAAAATGAAAAGGCTTTGCTAAAATATTCTTTATATTTTTATTCGGTTGTGTAAGTTGTTCATATTTTCTACCAGTTGATTACGAAATATCTATTAAATTGCAAGTTCAACAGCTATAAAATGAAAAGGCTATGCTAAAATATTTTTTATATTTTCTTTTGGTTGTGTAGGTTGTTCATATTTTCTACCAGTTGATTACAGATTATCTGTTAAATTTCAAGTTCAACAGCTAGATTGTTTCGTAAAGTATGTTTAACTCTCAATTAATGAAATGGCTATTATAAAATTGAGATTATATTATCTTTTGTTGTGCTAAAATAATTTTTATATTATCTTTTGGTTTCTACCAAATTATAACGGATTATCTATTAAATTGCAAGTTCACACAAGCTGGAATATTTCTTCAGGTCTCTCTAAAATGAAATGCTTTGCTAAAATAGTCCTCATATTATTGGTAGGGTGTATATATATATATATATATATATATATATATATATATATATATATATATATACTGGAAGAATCCTAGATAAATTAATAAGAACATATGCAGATTGGATTGGACTTCAACTCTATGGATAGCCAGGAATTAAAGAATACAAAATGGGAGGGTAAAGAATATAATTAATGCAAATTCTAAAGCTGGTGATGGCAGATGTGAGGGGAAAGGATGACAAATAACTGACCTGGGTTTTGAGCCGATCCTACATAATCTAGTAAATTGGAATAAAGGAAAGTATGAGAAACCTTTGAAAGTGAGAAACCTTTGAAAGTGAATCAACAAGGAAAATCCTCTAGATTCATCTAACTTGATGTGAACAATAAGACTCACCAGTATGGGTCCCCAGTCCTCAAGTATATAAACTGTCAACAGAGTTGGTCTACTAATCATCCCAATTCAAAAGAAATTCAAAGAACAGCCCTTTGAAAATAGGGTTTGGTTGTGAAAATTAAAGACTTGCTTTCTCTAGAAAATAGCCTAGCAAATAATCTTAATTGACACGAAATATAATTCATCCTGTGTGAAACCGAGGAAGAGACTTACTATGCAATTGTAAAAATTGCATGAGTTAACTCTTAGGAAGAGTAAAAAAATCAAATTATTTGTGGCTATATTTTATGATAAAATATGGATGACAAGAAACCATATCATGTGGCAAACTGAAAGAAAATTTATTGATATGATCTTAAGTAATCAAATTAATCAAATATATAATGATCATTTAATGTCTTGGGATTATGCAGTGACACGGATCGTAGATATAGCGCCTGGGACCCTCCCATGCCGATTCTGTGAAGGTAAATTTTGATGCAGCTATTGGTGAGAAGAGATCATGTCTAGCAGCAGTAGCCATAAATCATAATCAAGTGATTATCTTTGTATGGAAAAAGTTAACTCAAGACTAAGATCCTCTAAAAGCAGAAGCAAAGGAAGCACTGTTAGCAGCAGCCAAAGCAGCTAAATTGGGACTCAAATTTGTCAATTGCGAAGGAGATGCTCTTAATGTGATTACCCCACTACAAAATTACATGTCCTTTCCTCTGTGGGTGATAAAACATGTTGAAACTAAATTGTTCTTGAACTCCTACGAATGTTTTGTTAACCACAATTTTAGAGAAGCTAATTTTGTTGTCCATAATTAACCTTGCTAAAGGGGTTCTTCCTTAAAAGCTTGAGGGAAATTATTTCCATCCCATCCATTCCTGATTTTTTTTCCTTACATCATGAGATGGAGACGGAACTATTTTTGTTTTAATGAAATTTTCACCCAAAATAGACCATAAAGTACTTTGAGCAATGTATAAGGTATTTATAATATGGTAAACTAGCAGATATCTTGCACGTTGTAGTGCTGGTTAAAGGCCTAGGCATAAAGCCTCCAATTACAAAAAAGGTATCACCTCTTTTATAATAATAATAAAAAGACCCCATAGTAAGATCCTAATTCAAAAGTTTATGGCTAATTTGAGGTAGCCTGACCTCCAAGAGAATTGAAAGAATAAAAAAGGGAAATTAGAGAGAGAAATGCAAACGGTAATTTTTCATACAACTAATCTAACTAAATGTTTAACGAATTCTAACCACCTGCCAACCCCGCATATCTAACTAACTAGTAATAATTTCAAGCACATCATACTACATAATAAAATTTGTGTCACACATGATTTCCTTTGACAATCAATGTCTTAATCTAGCACCCCATGGGAGGGAATACAAAATTTGATAATTCTTAAATACTAATAAATAGATATAGCTTAAATAGAAAAATATTAGAAACAGAATTTTATTTTGATAATTTTTAACGTAAACATGCACCTCATGGTCATGGACTATTTTTTTTTTTTTTTTGGTATCAATTTCTTCAAAACTCTATATTAACGTAAACTTCAACAAATTTTGGGCATTTGATTAATTGTTAAGAAACTAATATTGACAATTATTAAGTTTTGGTGTTTATCCAAAGAAAAAAAATTGAAGAGAAAAAATAGTTTGATATGTCTAAAAAGTTTGCATGTTTTGTTATTAGTATGAAGAACTTGACAAGAACAAATAAATTATTCTATCTAAAAAGTTACTGAAATTTGGTGAAATCACTTGGCACAACTATAGCTTTTAAGACTTTACTGCAATTTGGTGAAGTTAATTGGCGCAACTAAAGTTTCTAAACCCAACTTTATTAGACTCATTTAGTAATAAATTTTTTTTTTCTATAACTTGTTGTGGTCCAAGATGATGTTCTAGATAAATTGTTATCTAAATTAGAAGTAATATTTAATTTAGGCTTAGTGATAGATCTCTACCTGAATAAAGTAGTAGTAGAAGATTAATTATTATTGTTATTTGCTTGTGTTCAAGTTCATTCCTATGTTTTAGGATAAGGTTAATTCCTATGTTTTAGGATTTTTTTTTATGAGATTATCTCATTCTCTCTCTCTTTTTTTTTTTATTTTTTTTTTTTATTTTTTTTAAGATAGAGATTATCTCATTCTTAGCTATCTATATGTTGAATGCATACTTGATAATTAAGTAGAAAATTAACCAAAAATTTCTATTTCCCCCTCAAGTTTAGGAAATTGGTTATTTTGAATTGACTAACTATATATCTCTTACCTCTTACCTTCACTAATTTGTCCAGGTTCAAACCATTGAAGGTAAAAGATAGTTAGAATTGATCCAGCAATTCTACTTTTTCAGTCAAAAGAATTGGTCAAGCCAAAGATTTCTTAAAAAGAAAAAAAAAAAAAATACTAAAAGAATTGGTCAACAAGCCCAGCTAAAATTGGAATTTGGTTTATATTTAAATTCTTTGCCGCAAACACAAATCTAAACTTTAACGCACATAAGAATTCAGAAATCCAAATCTGCCTTAGAGTTGAAGATCAGTTTTTTTTTAACCTTCATCGAACCACTGATATGTGTCAACCACTGTTCTCCCAGAGTGTCCCTGACGAACTCGTCTATGACATCCTAACTCGGCTTCCAGTAAAATCCTTAATTCGATTCAGCTGTGTATGCAAATCATGGAACTCCACTATCACCAGCCTCAATTTCATCAAAGCTCACCTTGACAGAGCTAAATCATTATCCAACAACAATAACAATGGCTATCTGTTATATAAATCACAAGTAGAGAATCACTCACTGTTTGCGACGGTTTACAATAGCGACCGCACATTGACCTCGATTGCTAGATTTCAAAACCCATTTCCCGAGGGTTGGATAGTTGGCTTCTGTAACGGCTTGTTCTGCATGCCTAATAAATATAATCACGTAGTATATTTGTGGAACCCAAGCATTAGAAAGTTCAAAAGGCTTCTACCTAGTTACTTCACTGATCCTTTTCATACAGAAGCTTTTGGACTTGCGTGTCATTATCAAAACAATGACTACAAGATTCTAAAACTTATTTATGAATACTCTCCTGGAGAAAAAGTTCCGCCAGCTGAGGCCGAGGTTTACACATTGAGTACAGATTCATGGAGAAGGTTTGTAATATCTGTGGAGTACTCAAGTGGGTCTAGACCCAATGGATCTGTTGATTATATAGAAGATTCGCGCTGTTTATTTTTTAATGGAGCTCTACACTCCATAGCATGTTCTCAGGACCACAAATTCATTTTGTCTTTTGATGTGAATGATGAGAGATTCCGTGAGATATTGCTGCCTCAAAATTACTTGGATGGATATTTTCGACTTCTTTCTGAAGGTCTCGCTGTGTTCAAGGGATCACTGGCTTTGATTGTTTTCACTGAAGGTCTAGCAGACAAGATTAAAATATGCCACATATGGGTGATGAAGGAGTATGGTGCGGTGAAGTCTTGGACTAAAAAATGTGTATTGATGAAAGATGCTGCACGATTCTTTGACTGCACTGTCAATGGGGAACTTCTGATTTGTAAGTTTCGCCCTTTTCAAAGGCTTTCGTTTGACCCCGAGAGTTTAAAGGAGGAAATTCTTAGAATTCCAAATGCTGGAAGTATGATTTACGCAGCTAATTTTGTGGAGAGCTTAGTTTTACTTGATGGGATAAACATCTCATCTAAATATAGAAATTAGCAAGTTGGAGTTTCTAGCAAGGTAGTCATCTTTTTGAAATTCATATTGACAACTCATTATGCTGTTAGCAATTTTTGCTTTCTATGTATTTGTGAATAAATGAATCTGTCATTATATCTTGTTTTCTTTCCGTTTGTGAAAGGCATGAAAGTATTGCTTTAATGTAGAAATTTAAATTATTAAGTCGAATAGAATTCTTTTAGGGACTATGGCTATTATTTGTAAACTAAATTTGTGTGAAAAATGTTGTGTTGATTCTAGAACATGGAATGTCATGGTGAAACATACATGTATTGCCTACATAATCTCATTTTATTAGTCATAACTTAATGAGTACTGGTTTTAGAATCAAGGTTTTTTTTTTTTTTTGGGAGAATGTTTTAGAATCAAGTTGAAAATTAAAATTTGTTTTTCCTATTATAATGTGTTGATACTTAGCGGTACGTATGCCGGTACCCTTCATTTTAATTTTTCTCAAAAACCATATTGGATATATATATACACACACGTTCTAATTGATATAGGTGTGTAGGCTCATTTTGTGTTACTCTTAGCGTTTTTATGAGTTTCAATCTTGGTAATTTTATGCCCATCATGATGCTGTATACAACTACTTACCTAAGAGCACTAGCAATAGTAGTGTTAAATAGCTATATAGCTATTTTTAGCACCACTAAATATCAAAATGTACCTTGCAATAGTGGAGCCAAAGCTATATTTTTTGGCTCCACATCTACCTGTGCACTATAGCTGAAAGGTAAATTTTTTATTTTTATTTTTATTTTGCGTTCCCACTGCTTTTGTCTTTCTCCTCCCTACCTCGCCGTGTCTCTCCCAATGTCCACCATGCGTTCACACTACTTTTGGTTGTGGTTGTGTTTTGGCGGTTGAATGAAATATTATTTTATTGTAGTATTTATATTATTTTATTGTGTTAAAAGCTAAAATAAAATCACTGCTGTTGGATGTAAGAAGGTAAAATAGATAAAGTGACTTTTTGTGGCGCTAAAAAGCTAAAAATTTGGCTCCACTGTTGTGGATGTTCTAAAGAGCTTACTTTTACAAAGTGGGGCAAGTCCAAATTATCTGAATTAATTAGAATAAGAAAACGCAGATGATGGCTAAGTTACAATCTTTTTTAAAAATCATCTCGGGTTGAACATGGGTGCTATTGGGGGATTTTGTCATTCTATGCAAATCAAGTTTAGAACGATTTTATTATCTTCATTGCTGTCCTTTCTTTCCCATTCCCTTGTGTTAATATTGCTATGCACATGCTAGAATGTGACTCAAAGTCATGCACAACTAGATTAGCGTAAGTTCTTTGGCTACAACCTGAGTGTTAGGAAGGAAAAAAAAGGACATAAAAGCACGGTTTGTTCAAGAAAAAAGAAAAGAAAAATAATACTCTATATAGTTGATAGAGATCCTCTTCTTGGTCTTTAAAATTGGTAGCAACTAGTGGATATCCCACGTGATGTGCGGTGCATTTTAATAAATTTAGTAAAAAATTATTTATAATCCATTGATTTCATGAATACTATTATTGTTTGTCATAATTAAACTATGAAGTTTTCTAGTAAAACAAAATTGAAACTAAATAAATTGGGGAAAAATTCTTGTAGTTCATGCAACCAACAAATGTCACCATATTACATTCACATTGTCACCTACAAACCTGGTGGTTCTTAGGTGTCTTTCTTGTATGATTTATGCTTTATATATAGATTTTATAATATTAATTTCTATATTTCTCATGCCACTAAAGTCTCTATCTCCACTATATCAACACCTATAATTTTTATGTCAGTGAAAGTAGTTTTTCTTTAGTTTCATAATTGATATGAGATAAAATTAAGGCCCATTAATATTTTAATTAAAGAAAAGTATGAATTCTAAGACCTTAATTATAAAAGGGTGAAAATTGAAAGAATGATATCTTAATTAATTAGCTATAAAAATTGCTAGAATACAACAACAGAAACAATAATGCCATAGTGACACAATAATATCATAATTTAACCTCCAAATTTTAATTCAACTAAAAGCAACCAAAACACCAAATATACTACAAATCCTTACCAAGTATATGCATCATATAGAAAACCCAAAATCTAAATTGGCACACAATATGGAAAAACCATCCTAACCACATTACAAAGCTACATCAGTAAAATCAAATACATAAAATCTAAACAAAATATTAAAGACGAACATAATATTTTGGAAGTTAACATACCTCTCAAGAAGGGAACCAAAGATATTGTGAGAGAAATTATGGAAGTTTGATTTTTAAGTCCAAAAGAAATGGGGATATATATTTGACAAATGTGGAGACAAATAATCATATTACTCAATATTCATTGAATCTGACTCTTGCAATTCTGCATTGAAGTTAGTCTTATGCATAAAATTGAAAAGTTTTCTTAATTCCTATTTTTCCCATGACTTTTTAGATCCATTCGTATCTATCCAAAGTATTTCAAATAATGAATGTATACAAATTCTTTGAATTTTATTAATGCATCAAAATAAATGCATATGTCATTACTTAATAGTTTGATATAAATACTAAATTTAGATGAGGTGGAAGCCCAAATGAAAAAAAAAAAAAAATGCCATACAATGCGCCACTTGGCAGAACCTTATGCTCTCGCACATGAGGTCTCTGCTTTTATATATACTAGTGTTTAACCCATGCAATGCGCAGGATCATTTTATGAATTAGAAAACAATCAACTTAAAATAGGGAAGGGGGTGGATGGTTAGTTGTTCAGATAATGATGTTAATGTGTAGGTGTTCTTCTAAAAGACAGACATAACTTAGCATTAACACATGATCTAGAGAAAATGTTAATTGAAATCTCACAAGTTCTAACTAATTGGTTCAAGGTTTTTTTATACCCTCCTTATCAAGGATTAATAAATTTGTATGTTTTTAGACCCCTTAAAACACAAGTTGTTTAACCTAGTTATTTAGCCAAGTAATTACTTAGGTAAATTATTCAAATCTAGGTTAACACAAATAAATCATATCATGTAAACAATGTAGAAAATAAAGAACACAACGATATGATAACTCAGGAAAACCAAACCGGTAAAAATTTGGAGAGGATTTAACTTAGCTATCCTCAAGGTAAAACAAATCCACTATGAAAGAATTGAAGTTTTTACAATAGCGACTTAGACAACTAACATCCTATTGCTACCTCAAGTAGAAAACTTACTACCACGACCACGTGACAGCTCTGAGTCCACGAACTACTTCTTTCCCTGATCCATAGCAACCACAAGTACTTCCACTTGTGTTTTCTTTAAGCTTTTGAAACAACAACTGAAGAGATCACCAAGCTCTTAACATCAATCTTGATCTTGATAACCCTAAGTGTGTATGAAGGTAAACACCTCTAGATCTCACAAGAGATTCACACACACACAGCATATCAACAACCTCTAAAACGTGGTTAGGGTTTTTCCTTTTATACTTGAAGCAAAACATAAAACCCTACACGTCATATGGGCTTGGGCTGAGTTGAAAATTCTGCAAAAAAACAATCTGCACGAGCTTCGATTGATCGAGTCTAATTTTCGATCGATCGAGCCTTGCAGAAATTGAATAGTAATTTCTTGCAATTACTCGATTCCAACTTTATACATAACCACACTTTGAGCAACCTAAATCTAGACTAAATGTTTTGATCATGGTTTGCCAACATTACACATTGAAGTTCTAATACATTTAGATGAACCTAATAAACTCTCCCTTTGGCAATCCGTGACCAAACACATAACTAAACAAAAATGCTCAAAGTTACAAAACAGCCCATTACAACAAAATGCCCAAAAACAATTCAACCTAACTACTATCTATCAGTTACCAGTGTAGACAGCAGCACGACTGAACAAACCTATATATTCTTGAAACACTCAACAAACACATAAATGCATGTGTGGAAAATACAAGTAAAATAAATAAATTATTGATTTCACATAACAACAAAAAAATATATCATGAATAACCTCATAGATATAAATCAATAATCAACTATACCATATGTGAAACAAGAAACAATAAAAATACTAAACACAAAGCACAAATGTCTCCCCCTAACATATACAACTAATAAAAAAAATACATCATGAGCCCCAAAAAAAAAAAAAAAATGAATACATCATGAATCTCCTAAATACAATCTAAATCTCCCCCTATCAACAAAAACACAAAATCTACCCCTAACAACATGCATAAATACTCCCCCTTTTTGTGACGAATTGCCAAAGGGCAATCAAGACTCATCATCAAAAGGTGGGGGCAGAGTAGAATGCCGAACACTCGCCAAATTTGCACGTAAAGCCTGAAGCTCAGCAAGCACATCCACCAAAATTTGTCCATGCGTCGCCTGAACGGTCATGACAGTCTCCAACATACTCCGAATGGAAGCATCACCCGAAGCAGAAGGTGGAGGATCAACTGTGGCAATGGGATCGACAAACTTCTCAGCAAATGGATCACTAGAGGAGGAGGCCGAGAGGCATCACCTATAGAAGACTCAACTCTAAGGCATTTAGAGCTAGCTTTCATTTGAGCCGCTCTTTGCCTAAGAAAGGTGGCACCTATGGGAGTGATGATATGAACAGGCTCGGATGTAGGAAAATCCTCTAAACCCAAATCTAACAAAATCCTATGAATAAAAACTGGAAAGAAAAGACCATGCCTTTTCGAGCTACTCCTATAAACCTTAACTAAAGTGCTAATAAACAGAGAGGGAAAACAAATGGAAGCATCGGTGACAAAAGCATATAAAAAAGCACATCTCTCAATGGGAATAGTGTGTAAATGAGAGATAGGCCAAATGGAATTACATGAAATTCGAAAAAACAAATAATTAAGTTCAGTAAGCTCATGGGAGGTGATACGAAGATCAGTACCCCATTGAATGGTAGTACTAGTGATGAGTGACATAATGTCGTCAAGAGGAGGGGTCTCATCATAAGGATAAACAGGCTGTTGTACCAAAGGTATACCAAGAGCAGAGGTCACTACCTAAGGGGTAATGACATACTCTTCTCCCCTTATCCAACTCTTCACAAACTGAATGTTGGATGAAGTGGAATGAACAGAGAGGTTCGAATAGAACTCTCTACAGTCGGAGGAGGATGATCTACATCTAAAAGAGGCAACCAACCCTTACGATCAAAACTCCTACGAATCTCGAGATCAATCTCATCTAAAATCACTTTCCCCTTAGCCCACACCTTCTTATAGACATTCAATTTCTCAAAGGTTTCTAAATTTTTTGGACTAAGAAACCTATCACTCTGGAAAACAGGGGTAGAGGAGGTGGAGGTTTTCTTATGGGCTCTAGACTTCCTAACCATGATGCTAAGGGTTGGAAAGAATGGCAAAAAAACAAAGAGAAAAAAACACAAGGGCAGACTGCATCAGAGAGGGTTAGAGAGCAAACACAATAGAAAATATCAATCTATATGATGCATGAACTGAATGAACAAATGATGCATGCTCTAATGCAGTGAAAACTGTTCAATTATACTTTATAAACCAACAATTGACTTGAACATAGAGTTTTAGAACAAAAACCCCAAATTTTGAAAAACCCAATTTCAAAAAGTAACACAAATTGAGCAATTAACAATTATACTAGTTAGGAAACATCATATAATGAATTAATCAATCAATTACACAAGTCAATTTTACCAATTACAGCCCAATTGAACAAAATCCCCAATTTCATGTAGTTTCAAGCCCTATAATTTCAAATTGTTCTCAAATCACCAAATTAATCAAATTAATGCATGGGAAACATGTTTACAACATCTAAGAACAAAAACCCAGTGATCAAATTTGAAAGAAACCAACTCAAAAATAAAAAACCCCAAATATCTGTAGGTCCGAAAATTTCACCTAAAATGCATGAAAAATGCATGAAAATTGTGAATAAAATGAAAAAGAAGGGGTAAAAAGGTCTTACCAGCACTTGAAGACAAAAACCTTGAGAAAAATTAGGAAGAAAACGACAAAACTCAACTTGAAGGGGATCGGTCGAAGAAGAAGAGAGAGAAAGCTTTTTGAAAAAGTATGAACAGTGTGATGAACACGTGAGAAAAGCTTTTTTTTTTTAAAACTATCTGACCGATTTTTAATCAGTTGAAAATTAGATTCGATAGATCGAAAATCATTTTCGATTGATCCAGCACCAATCAAGCACCGATCAAGCCAGGTAGATTGTAACCAAAATTTTTATCGCATTTTCAATCGGTCGAGCAACAGGTTCAATCGATCGAAAATCTGGAAAAAACAGATTTTTGAAAAAACAGAGCATTTTAATGTAGAAACTTCTCAAAGAACAATGTTTTATGAATAAATGCAAGAGTATGAGATAAAATTTTTTTCAAAAACACTTGAATTCAACCTAGATCTTCCAAAAACAAGATTTTCAATCAATTTGTCCTCAAAGACTTAAACATTAAAACATGTTTTGCAATCATGTAATTTTCTTGAATTGCCTCATAATGTACACACCAATTTTATTTCAATTTGAATTCATTATAGCCCAATAATGTATACACCAATTTTATTATTTAAACCGAGGCTACACCTTATGTTCTTTTTGTGCATGTGCTACACTTTCTCAAGTACAAAATCATATGATATGCACTAAGGTGTTCATGATTGGCTAGTAAATAGTGGTGAGATGGTTATTTATGCATTTCTCTTAGGATTTTTTAGTCCTTACAATCAAAAGCATGTGACTTCAAAATAAAGATCATGTTATCAAAAACTATAAACAACTCCAACATAACATGCACTACAAAGTTAAAACTAGCAAGGTGCAGTAAAATAAGCCCATTTAAGCTAAACAAGGTACATAAACATGTTATGTAAAGATAATATGGCCAGCCTTGATTATAAATCCAAGAAAAATAATGCAAAACACATTTTTCCTTCCTTTTCCTCCTTTTTTTTTTTTTTTTTTGAAAAAAATAACAAAACACCCTATCATGAAATGTATGAATGTTATGGAATGCAAATCCTAAAGACAAAAAAAAAAGAAAAAAAAAAAAAAAAAAAAGAATGGTCACAAAGAGTAGAGAGATGAAGCACAAGGACCATGAGAGCCAAAGATGACTAAGGACATAAAATCACACCAATTACTTGACGAAGTGTCTCAAACTTATTTCTATCAAGAGGTTTGATGAAGATATCAGCATTTTGATGTTCAGTAGAGATATATTCAAGAGCCACAATCTTTCTTTCAACTAGATCTCTAATAAAGTGATATCTAATCGCTATGTGCTTGGTCTTAGAGTGTTGAACAGGGTTCTTAGAGATATCGATAGCACTAGAATTATCACAATAAACAACCATGGTGTCTTGTGATATCCCATAATCACTCAAAAGCTTTTTCATCCAAAGAAGCTATGAATAACAACTTCCAGCAGCAATATATTCTACTTCTACAGTAGACAGAGAGACAGAATTTTGCTTTTTACTCATCTAAGCAACAAGATTGGCTCCTACATAAAAACACCCGCCAGTGGTGCTTTTTCTATCATCGGCATTGCCGGTCCAATCTGAGTCTGAAAATCCAGCAAGAGACAAATTTGACTCTTTGCTATAAAACAATCCATAATCACAAGTTCCATTAACATATTTTATGATTCTTTTAACTACATTCAAATGTGAAATCTTAGGATTAGATTGAAACCTAGAACATACACCAACACTGAAAGTAATATCAGAACAACTTGCAATTAAATACAAAAGACAACGAATCATGCTTCTATATAAAGTAACATCAACAGACTTACTTGATGGATCATTGGTTAACTTTGCATTAGCAGCCATTGGTGTTCTAGTATGTGCAGCCTTGTCAAGTCCAAATCTTTTGACTAGATTTCTAGCATACTTTGCTTGGTTGATGTAAATTCCAGAATCCGTTTGCTTCACCTGCAATTCTAAGAAATAAGTCAGTTCACCAACCATACTCATTTCAAACATCTTCTTCATTTCATCTGTAAAAGATTGAGCAAGAGAATCATTAGTAGCACCAAAAACAATATCATCAACATAAATTTGAGCTACTACAAAATAATTCTTATCCTTTTGTACGAAGAGAGTAGTATCTGCAAATCCTCTTTTGAATCCATGCTCAATGAGATATGCAGTTAACCTATCATACCATGCCCTGGGAGCTTGTTTCAAACCATGAGGGCTCTCTTCAACTTGTAGACATCATCCGATCTGTGAGGATCAACAAAACCCTTTAATTGTTCAACATACACCTCTTCTTGCAACATTCCATTCAAGAAGGCACTCTTGACATCCATTTGATACAGCTTGAAATTCAAATGACTTGCTATGGCCAAAAGTATCCTAATGGATTCTAGTCTTGCTACAAGTGCAAAGTCTCATCAAAATCAATTCTTTCCACTTGTGTATCCTTAAGCAACAAGTTTTGATTTGTTTCTAATAACAGTACCGTGTTCATCTGACTTGTTCTTGAAAATCCACTTAATTCCAATCACATTTACTCCCTTTAGTCTAGGAACTAATTCCCACACATCATTCCGAACAAATTGATGAAGTTTTTCATGCATAGAATTAACCTAATCAACATCTTGAAGTGCTTCATCCATCTTTTTCGATTCAAATTGGGATAGATAGCATGAGTGAGTAATTACATTCAAGGCTTTGGATCTCAATCTCATGTTATCATTCAAACTACCCAATATGTTTGTGGCAGGATGATTTAACTTTACTCTAGAAGATGGATCTATGACCAGAGATGTGGAGGTACCTTTTTGTTCTGATGAAGGACTAGGCTCACTTTGTTCTTGTTGAGTTTCATGAACCGGTGTGGATGGTTTTGAACTTGATGGTAATGAAATAGCATCATTCAACAATAGTAGCTCTTCATCACTGTGCTTCCCAACATAATCATCAGGAATAGGATCATCAACCTCCACAGTCTTTTCTTGAACCGGAGGAGTGTTTTTTGAATGAGTTTCTGAACACAGTTCATCATTGATTACCATATTTGAAGACTCCATGACTGTTTTAGTTCTTAGGTTGTATACTCTATATGCTCTACTAGTGGAAGAGTATCCTAAAAAATATCCCTTGTCACTCTTTGCATCAAACTTTTCTAAGTTCTTCCTATCACACAGAATGCAATAGTCACTGCCAAATATTTGGAAGTATTTGACAACAGGCTTCTTTCCTCTCCAGAATTCATAAGGAGTTTTCTTGGAATCAGGTCTGAAATACACCTGGTTGAGTGTATGACAAGTAGTGTTAACCGCTTCTCCCTAAAAGGACTTGGGCATCTTTTTGTTATGTAGCATGACACAAGCCATCTCTTGAACAACCCTATTCTTCCATTCCACTATTCCATTCTGTTGTGGTGTCTTGGGTGAAGAGAACTCTTGATGTGTGCCTTGATCATTGCAGAAGGTAGCCAGCTTTGTGTTTTCAAATTCCCTTCCATAATCACTTCTAATTCTGGCTATCATAGTACCTTTCTCAACTTGCAATTTCTTGCACAAGTGTATCATCTTTTCAGGAGCCTCAACTTTATCTCTCAAAAGCACAACCCAAGTATATCTAGTGAAATCATCCACAACAACTAGAATATACTTCTTTCCACCTAAACTCTGAACTCTAGCAGGACCCATGAGATCAATGTGCAACAACTCTAGAGGTCTTGAAGTTTGAACTTCAGTCACAGATGGATGTTTGGACTTCACTTGTTTACCCATCTAACATGGTCCACATATGCACTTTTCTATCTTTTCAAACTTGGACAAACCAATAACTGCATCACACTTGAAAATCTTCTCTAATTGCTTGTGACTTGCATGTTCCAACCGTTGATGCCATAAGTCTACTTTATTGATCTTTGCACTGAAACACTTGTTGCTTATACTTGGTGTTATACCATAACAGTTGTCAGCTGTCCTAACACCAATACACATGCAGTCATCCCCTCCATCAAGTATCTCACATTCATACTTGGTGAAGAGAACATTCAATCCATTGTCACAAATCTGACTGATGCTGAGTAAGTTAGCCTTCAGCCCATCAACATACCAAACATCTTCAAAAACCAGCAACCCTGGAATATCCACAGTTCCAATGCCTCTAATCACAAATTTGCTTCCATCTCCAAACGTGACTGTCCCAATCTTTCCTTCAAAGAGTGTCTTGAATAAAACTTTATTTCCTGTCGTATGCCTGAAACAACCACAATCCAAATACCAAAGACAAGAATCACGTGCCTTTAAGGCGGTTAAAGCAGTATAGCACACATAATTATCATCACATGTAATTATATCAAGACACTCAAGGAAAGACTTAACAAAAGTAACAAGAGACACAAACCAAAAGTAGACAAGTTGGAATTTTAGCAATAAGAACTTCTAGGAATCCATGACAACAGGAGTCAAGGATCAACTCTTAGATCAAAGGATCTAAAATACTAGAGCTAACCCGCTCTGATACCAATTGTATGTTTTTAGACCCCTTAAAACACAAGTTGTTTAACCTAGTTATTTAGCCAAGTGATTATTTAGGTAAATTATTCAAATCTAGGTTAACACAAGTAAATCATATCATGTAAACAATGAGGAAAATAAAGAATACAACGATATGATAACCTAGGAAAACCAAACTAGTAAAAAACCTGGGGAGGATTTAACCTAACTATCCTCAAGGTAAAACAGATCCATTATGAAAGAATTGAAATTTTTACAATAGCGATTTAGACCACTAACATCCTATTGCTACCTCGAGTAGAAAACTTATTACCACGACCACGTGACAGCTTTGAGTCCACGGACTACTTCTTTCCTTGATCCACAGCAACCACAAGTACTCCCACTTGTGTTTTCTTTAAGCTCTTGAAATAGAAACTGAAGAGATCACCAAGCTCTTGACATCAATCTTGATCTTGATAACCCTAAGTGTGTATGAAGGTAAATACCTCTAGATCTCACAAGAGATTCACACACATAGCATATCAACAACCTCTAAAACGTGGCTAGGGTTTTTCCTTTTATACTTGAAGCAAAACATAAAACCCTACACATCATATGGGCTTGAGCTGAGTTGGAAATTCTGTAGAAAAAATAATCTGCACGAGCTTCGATCGATCGAGTCTAATTTTCGATCGATCGAACCTTGTAGAAATTGAATAGTAATTTCCTGCAATTACTCAATTCCAACTTTACACATAACCACACTTTGAGTAGCCTAAATCTAGACTAAATGTTTTGATCATGGTTTGCCAACATTACACATTGAAGTTCTAATACATTTAGATCCTAAAGTCTTCAGATTTTTTTCTTCTTTGATGCAATTTGCTTAGTACCCTTTTGACGTTTTTGAAGCATTTGGAGTGGCATTCTTTTATGACTAGGTCTTCCATCTTCAGTAGTTATAGGAGCTGTTAATTCAGGTCTTTCAACAGATGTTTCTCCTATTTCTATTTTTTGACTGGCTATGTACTTGTCCTTCCTTGATTTTCTTATAATTTCCTCCATTATGTCCTGCAATAATTTTCATTCTTATGTATCAGTTAGATATGTATAGTAAGTTATGTGTAGACTAATGTTTAAATCATATAGTAAGCAAAGTGAAGTTAGTATGCTTCAATTACCTGATGTTCTTCAACTTTACGTAAGTCATTTTGCTTATGTGAAATTTCCGTCTCCAAAATCTTCGAAACCATGTAATTTTCTTTTCCATACTTCAAATTATATTCATCAAGATGCATTTGGAACAAATATTCATTGCCAATTATTTTCTGAATCTCTTTTGGTAAAATATTCTCATCTAATTTCAAAATCTATATGAACAAAGTATCATACAATTAGCAAAATATGTATACATACATGCGTCATGTCTTGTGCAAAATATGTATACTTCAATTTTCAGATAATAAAGATATAGGGCTGATATTTATATATGACATTACCTCTTCTTGCATCTCTGCAAGTTCTTTTGCAGTTTTAGATATAATTTTCTCAACTCTTTGTCAAACAATATGAATGTGGTTGAACCGGTCTCATCTTGTACTTGGACTTGTATTCTATAGCTATTTTAGATACAAATTTGTTAGTAGAATATTATATATATTTTGTGTATGTTTGTGAATTTACAAATCATTTTTTCTTTCATTACCTTGGAACTGCAAACTTTGGCTCATTTTTACAACGTTCACACCATAGAACTCCTTTGACTTGTTTCACTTTCGTCTTGCATATAAGACATGCAACATAATACCATCCATATTTGTTGTTGATATTAATTATTTTGGCATTGCATGTTACCAGTAAGTCCTATAATACAAAGTTTAGTTAGTTTATAAAATTATACCTTATTATAAAACACATAAACAATTGCCAATTACGATAAATTCATAATATAAGAGTATAGTTGATACCTTTGTCTCTAAGTTCCATTCCAAGTCCTTTATTTCAGCAACTGTTTTTTTATTATGTAAGGCAAGTTCTCCATCTTGTACTTTAGGTAGTCCCTTTGGCAGTATTTCTTTTACGTTTATGTCCATTGTGGTGTTCAATCTATGCATCAACATTAACATTATTTTATATTTTTTTCTTCTGAATATTCAATTTTTTTAGCATAGTCGTACAAATCGTAAAAAGGAATAGATATAAACAATGTTATATATCTAAACAAACTGAAATAAACATGTCTTCTTAAAAATACATGCTGGCCTCTTTTTTTAAAAAACTTTTATAGCATCTGTTTTATACAATTTTATGCTATCTATTATTTAAGAAGTATTACAAAGTAGGTACACACTCGAAAAGAAAAAGTGTAATAGTAGTTACTTGTTTCTAATTTCTGCAACTTCTGGAATGTCTAAATTGACATACAACTTTGTTGCAAAAGTGGATGATAGTTGATAGTCACTTACAAAAAAGTTGTAAAAATTTATAAGCATTATTGATACATAAATGTTATGTATTTGATAAATGATTCAATCAATTGTTACCTCTTAAAGTTTTCATAATAGTTGAAGTGACTATTACAATGAATGGCCCTTTATTTGTTTTGTAGAAATCATCATCTATTTGTTGTGCAGTATTTCCCCACAAAGTTGTTTGAACTGATTTGTTCCTAAAGTTGTTTATATGTAAGTTTGAGTTATTTAAAAATTATAACATATAAGTTTTAAAAAATGTATATATATTTTACTCTTCTAACAATAGTTGAATGTTTCTCATCTTTGTTGGACGCCCTCTTGTTTTGATCTCCTCAATGGCTCCAATGTAGTCCAATATGCCAATCACATCTGGTAAGAACATATTTTTTTTTTAGATAAGAGTCAGTATTAAGTTATGAATTGCATTATTTTTTAGCTTTGTAAAAGTAGATGCTTGACTTGTAAAACAATTAAAATTACCAGTCAAGTAAGTAGTGTCATAGCAATGGGAAGCTATTGTTCCATAATCAGCAAATTCAAATTGGGATTGAGGTATTGAATGATCTAATCCGCTGAATTTTGAGACTGAAGTTGTTAAATTGAAAAGTATTTTGAGTTTGTTATGTACTGGACAATAGTTCCCTTTATTTTCTTCAACTAAGAAATTTGTAATTGTATATATGCTCCCTTCATTTAGTTGTGGACAATAACTTTGAGCAAGATTCTTTTTGATGCTTGCATGTATCAATGTTCCCTACGAACATTTCAAATGAATTATCCCTTAATCAATAGGAGCAGTACATAACAACCAATTTACATTGATTGGCTGCAAGTTTTAATAAAATAATATTAGTAAAATTTATTCTAAAAGAAAATCAATTATGAATTTACCTCTTTGTCAACCAATATCATATCGAGGTTGATCAGATAATGTTTGTTTGCTATATTAATCAATGTTATTAATTCCGTTTCGGATCCTGTTTCGGTTTGTCCAATGGAACGAAATATTTCTGTACCGGCCTATTTCGGCGTACTGTTTCAGGGTGTTTCGGGGTTCTTAAAAAAAAAAATATATATATATTTATATATAACTAGATATTATTACTATTATATAAAGTAATGAATTTTATTTTATTTTAAAAAAAAAATCTTAAATAAAGTGGGATTAAAAAAATATTTATTTATAATTTTTCTACGAATAATACAATAAATATATATAGTGTATAAACTTTCACCTTAAAAAAAATTATGTAAATATTTTTTAACTTTTTACTTGTGGCATTGTTGTAAATAACTAAGTATCTATGAATAGTTTTTTAAGTAGGAATTTCCTAGAAGTTTCCTTACCATTTCCATTAGCCCACACATATTTTTCCACTTATCATTTCCTCTTCATCATCTGATCTCCTCCTATCTTCTACTTCACAAACTTCTCCGCCTTTTTATTTTATTTTTTATTTTTAATGCATCCTTAAGTCTTAACTCTTCCTCACACAAACAAAGGCTGGAGCTCAACACGCCCAACAGGTAAGTGTTCTCCAGCAAAGGAAATGTCAACAACAAAGAAGTATGGTGGCTCAAAGCAATAAGGATGAAGCTGAAGGAGAAACAATGGCTTTGAGTTAATCTTATCTTTCTTCTTCTTCTTCTTCTTTTTTTTTTTTTTTTTTTTCTTCGATCTCTGTGAACTGTGAAGTGTGAAGCAAACCCAACACACATACCGGCCGAATCTTTAGTTTCGGCCAATATTTGCCGAAACACACCGAAACGACCGAAACGCCCCGAAACTGGTCGGATTTTGATCCAAGGTGGAACAAAGGGTATTTCGGCTCCGGATTATATACCGGTATGAGAAATTCCGTCTGTTCCGGCCAGAACAAAACGAAATTCATAACAATGATATTAATTGCATCCCACATTCGTAAAACTCTAACTTTCACTTTTGATTTATCTTTGTCCCTCGATATCTGCTTCAAAGTTGTGTACTCCATATTCATTTGAATTTGTATTATCTGCACAATTTAAACATCAGAAAAATTTATATATAATTATGGAGTAAAATCTATCATTTGCAACATAAGTGACAATCTAACATATTATTGACAGCTTCAAAATAACGAACAGTATGTATTACGTCTGCATAGACCATTCAATATTTCTTTATGTACAATATTAATATGGCAGGTTTAACAATAAAAACAATGTTAACATTCTGTGACCATCTATTTGGCCACTGGAAAAAAAGGGGAATAAATTATTTGGGTCATAATAATTATAATTGTCAATTTAATCCAAAATAAAGTTTTAATTGAATCAAAATAAAGATGACATAAAAAAAAAAAAAAAAAAAAAAGAGGCTATTTCAATGTTTCAGTTTGATTTACGTAATAAAAATCTGTAAAACAAAAACAATATTTAATCAATACAACAATCGAACAAAAAGATCTCAAGAAATTGAAAAAATAAATGGAAAATTAGAGAAAAAAGTAGCCAAACCTAATACTTATTGAGTAATGCAGCAAAACAGAATTTAATATGCAATAAATAATTCTAGGGAAACCATAATTTTAGTTTAAGGAAAACCATCAACAAATCTATACTCTTCAGTATTCGACAAAACATAAAGACAATCGGAAAAGAAAAGTGAAAACCTAACAAAAATCTCCTAAATGGAAAAAAAAAAAAAAAAAAAAAAGAGGAGAAAATTAGAACTCATATGTTTTTTCAATAGAGATAAAAGAAGAACCCTAGAAAATTAAATTCAATAGAGGGAAAATGATCTGTGGGCAGCTATAGACAAATGGGAACGGTAATTGAATAGAAAAAAAAGCATGCTCACCTTCTAAATAGTCTGTTGTTGCAGAGAAGGCTTCTGAATAGTTTGCTGTTGCAGTGAAGGAATGGCGGTTGAAACAATTGAGGGAGGGATTCTCTATTTGTGTTTGTGTGTTTGGCTGAATAAGTGTACCGCTTGAAGATTTTAAGTTATCGCACCATTTGAATGGTGTTTATAAGTTTTCGCTTTTTTTTTTTTTTTTTTTTTTTTCGCGTTCTTTCCTGGAAGCTTCACAGGTTTTAAAGTGTATTTTTGGGTTTTCCAAAAAAAAAAAAAAAAAAAAAATCTATTTTTAACAAAATAAAAAATAATAATAATAATGACCATGGGTGATTCATTAACTTTGGGCTTGATCAATTTATCCCGACGGGCCCAATTATGGTTCTCATCCAAGGCTTACTTTTCTTCAGTAAGAGAAACTGTATCATACAATCAATGACATTTTTTTCCCATGAGTGAGGCTGGGCTTGGGATTGGCTTTTATTGTATATATGATTTTTCCACATAACTCCATAGGTCTCATGGTTATTAGATGAAATGGATTGGGCTTTTTTAGCTTAAGGTATGGGCCTACCCACATGGGAAATTGGGAATTGTTATAAACCCACAATAAGAATTTATTTGGAACTTTAATTCTGAGATTTATGTGTATTTGGCAATTGTCTAATTTGGGAATATGCAATGGCCTTATTGAATGTAATTTTTGTGATTTTTAATCTTTAAATGTCATCCAAACTTCTTCTAAAAAAAAAAAAAAAATTCGAAACTGACAAAAGAAATTCCTAAAACCTATCTTTCCACAGCCGGCTTTTAACTTCTACCTTAATGTATTAGAAATTAGAAATTTTAAAATTAAAAATTTTTAAATAGTTAAAAAGCTTAAAGTTGAAAGTTAAAAGCTATTCCAAATGGTTATTGTAAAGTTGTGATTTACAACTATTTTGTGTTGGCTTTAATTCTGTGCCAAATTTGATTGTAATTTTGTTCAATCTTTTGTACCCTGTATTTTATGTGGGATTTCATTGTAAGGGTTGTGTGTGAGAGAGAGTGTGAAGACTTAAGGCAAATTGAATACCAAAGAAGTTTTCGCGAGTAGCTCGTGAGAAGCCTTCCTGCAAAGTGAAGCATGTGCTCAGCACATGACTGGAATGTGAAGAGTCATGATAGATGGTGACAGCTAATTTTTGTGAGTGTCTCGCGGGTAAGGCCTTCCCACGAGATACCTGCGAAACATTCTGTTTTGTCAATTTGTCATATGTGATACACTAGGTCTCTACCCACACTATATATACCCACATTACCCATATATGTTGAGGAGTGCTTTTCAGAGAGAAAACCCTAGCCACTACCCTTGAGAGTGAGAGATTGTTATACCCACAATTCTCTACACAATCCATTGTGGTTTTCCTCAACTCTTACCTCTTCATTTCCAAATCCATGAGAGGTTGATAGCCCAAACACTTACAACACCCATCCTGAGTGTAAAGTGAGGTTTTGGTGCTGCTGGGAAGCATTGGAAGAAACCATTTGTTTGGTGGATGCAATCGGGCTGAATTGCGTGATCTGGAGAGCTAGAGAAAACAAGGCTTCGTTAAGTTAGTTGGTAGCAGGAGTTTAAAGGGCTCGAGTACATAGGGTAGACTAGGCTTGGAGGGTCTTTTGTCATTCGTGTACTTCAACTTATTCTTTAGTGGATCGATTTACTGCTTGGAGGGCGGCGGAGAGGTTTTTCGCCAAGTTCTTCGGTTCCCTCTTCTATAACACATCGGCATGTTATCTTGTGTTTGAATGAAAGTTAAAAGAGTAGGGAAGAAGAATGCAAACACAAGATAACACGCCGATGTGTTATCGAAGAGGAAATCGAAGAACTCGGCGAAAAACCTCTCCGCCGCCTTCCAAGCGGTAAATCGATCCACTAAAGAATAAGTTGGAGTACAGAATAACAAAAGACCCTCCAAGCCTAATCTACCCTATGTACTTGAGCCCTCCAAGCTCCTGCTACCAACTGACTTCGCCAAGCCTTGTCTTCTCTAGCTCTCCGGATTACGCAATTCAGCCCGATTGCATCCACCAAACAAATGGCTTCTTCCAATGCTTCCCAGTAGCTCCAAAACCTCACTTTACACTCAGAATGGGTGTGGTAAGTGTTTGAGCTATCAACCTCTCAAGGATTTGGAAATGGAGAGGTAGGAGTTGAGGAAAACCACAATGGATTGTGTAGAGGATTGTGGGTATAACAATCTCTAACTCTCAAAGGTTGTGGCTAGGGTTTTCTCTTTGAAAAAGCACTCTTCAACATATGTGGGTAATGTGGGTATATATAGTGTGGGTATAGACAGGGTGTATCAGATATGACAAATTAGCAAAACAGAATGTTTCGCGGGTATCTCGCGGGAAGGCCTTACCCGTGAGACACTCACGAAAACCAGCTGTCACCATCTGTCATAACTCTTCGCATTCCAATCATGTGCTGAGCACATGCTTCACTTCGCGGGAAGGCTACTCGTGAGATACCCGCGAAAACTTCTTTGGTTTTCAATTGCCTTGAGTCTTCACACTCTCTCTCACACACAACCCTTACAATGAAAACCCACATAAAATACAGGGTACAAAAGATTGAACAAAATTACAATCAAATTTGGTACGGAATTAAAGTCAATACAAAATAGTTGTAAATCACAACTTTACAATTTTGAAATTATGTAGACACAAATAAAATTGAAGCACCACTTCAAAAACCAAAAAAAGCTTTTTAATTCCTTAAAGCTTTTCTAATCAATCTAATGAATCACAAAGTCAAGCAAAAAACAGAAGTTAGCATCTTGCTATGTTTTAATAATTTTCGTCACACTTTTAATAGTAATTGAAAGCCTATAAATGCGTACTTTTGGATGAGCACATCAACCAAAAATGCTTTGCTTTTACACCAACAAAGAGAATGCCTTTATTACAAAAGAAGTGAAGGACTGTTTTTGCAAAACACTAATTACAAATGCATGTATCAATTATACAAAAAGGTTTTAAGAAATAAAATTTATAACAATTTTTTTTTCTCATTCACATGGTCATCTTTGGATTTCTCTTATAAAAAACATAAATGCAGTATTTTTATTATTATTCTGTTCTTTAAAGAAAGTGCAGTTAAATAGTTCAAAAAATTATGAAAGGTTATTTAAAAGATGATGTTTTCAGTTGTTATTCTATTTGAAAATTCGTTTGAGGAAATTATTTTTCAAAAACAGAATTACAATGAGAATTTAAACATCCTAGAAAATAATTTCGAATTTACTCCACATATATTCACTCTACAATTTGAAATCATTTCAGAAACAACATACAAAATGTCATAAAACTAATCTAAAATAGATAAAATTTGAATAGAACATTGTTAACAATTAGTCATATACAATAGAAAATTTTAAGAACACGGGTAACACAATTATTTATTCCTATAATTTTAATCCAATTTGAGATCAAAACATACATAAAAGGAAATAACGATAAGATCTTGTTCAATCTATAGAATAAAATTTCAGGAATCTTTTGGGAGTTCAATACTATGGTCTTCTTTTGGGACTTGGACTTCCTGAGAGGTAGAGGGTTTATACTTTGGTTGGTTTGAGGAAGAGGTTAAAAGGGGAAAAGAGGATGCAGCTAAGGAATGGCAACGGGTCGGGTTTGGGCCGGGTTTTTTAATACTCAGACCTGACCCGCAGGCCCTGACCTGCGACCCGGACCCGGCCCGATTATTAAACTGATTTTTTTCGGGACCCAGACCCGCCCCATCGGGCCCCGTTGGGCCATGCCACTTCAAGGCCCATTCCGTGGCCTAATCAAAAAAAAAAATTGTTTGCCTGATACTGATTTTCTCAGCAACCAAACAGGGAAAAATGAGCACAAGAAAATCCAGATCTAAACAGATCGAAAACCCACAAAACCCATTATTTTCTCACCAACCAACAAATCGGAAACCCTTTTTTTTGGGGGGGAGATTGTCATTTTGCTGTTCTTAACTTCCACAATTATATTGAGCTAACAATGGCGAAATGAAAAAGAGGGCAGAGAAAATATAAGCTTGTGTAAGTGTATTAGCAACACTGAATGAATTACAAAGAGTACTGGCTCATTATATAGAGTTGTACAATAAGGTTAGGCTTTTGACACCAAAACCGTTCTAACGAATCCCTAAAGTTTGGAATCAGTTACACTTAATTATGCCCATGATTCAAGGTGCTTTTAGTAGAAAATATCTCATTAAGAAAGCTTCAGATATCCAAGATGTGCAGAACGAAGAATAGGGAAGAAGATGAGCTGACTTGTACACAGGTGTTATCAAAATGGTGTCATCAGATTTAGTGAGTATTGTATACTACATCATTTAGATTGATATCCACTTCCAACAATTGATAATTTTTTTGTATTTTACAATCACTAGCGTGATTGCTCTTAGGTTTTCCTTTTGTATTTTTTGGTGTCTTGCATGTTTCTTCTTGTTACAATCTACTTAGGTTTTCTTTTTCTTTTTCTTTTTTTCTTTTTTTGGTGTCTTGTGTGTCTTTATTTTGTGTTTTGTGTTTTTTTTTTTCCTCTCTAGTAGAATTTTGCTCTATCCTAATCCTAGTATATATGTGTATAAAACTTCCTCCTACAGACTTGAACTCTGACCCTTGCCCCTCTCCCACCCCACAAGAACTTAAACATATAAAGTGACTATCACGCCAATTGTGTGCACTATGCAGTGGTAAATTTATTTTGTGTTGTTAGTTGGCAAAGTTTGCTATTGGTAATTTTTGTTGTTATTGGGCTAATTTTTTTAGACTTGTTCATTTTATTTTAAATTTTAGATCTATAATTTTTTTTATGGCTTTTAAAAAGATCAATGATATTGTTAAGAGGGGCTAAGTATAATTTTATTGTACCAAATTACTAAAATTAATACACACACATATATATATATATATATATATTACAAGTACTTACTACCTATTTTTATATTTAAAAATACATTTTTATTTAAAAAACCTACAAAAATAAACATGGCAAACCAACATAAAATTATTAAAAAAAAAAAACTTATTTTATATTTACAATTGGGTAATATGTAGTGAGACCACTTGTACGTTTAAATTCTTGCAGTAAGACCGGTTTCTTTTTACGTTTGCTAACAAGGGCTATGTGGACAGAATTCTTTCGAGCGAACCTTAGAGTTTTGATAAGCATCTGGTTGTTATGCAGCGGTATGAAAAAGAAACTCCTATCTGTGACATCAAATTTGAAAGGGTCAGTTTTTGGGTTCAACTACTTGGCATCCCTTTACGATACATGACATTGGAAGAGGACTTGAAGATAAGCAATGTGATTGGAGAAGTGTCTCATCCAAAGGAGTTCAAGGAGGCTGAGGGGTAATTTTTTACGACTCAAGGTTACCATAGATTTATCTCTGCCTTTGTGCCATGGTTGCCTTATCTCGCTTGAGGATGGAAAACAAATATGGGTAAGCTTCAAGTATGAACGATTGCCGAATTTGTGTTATTGGTGTGGTCGTCTTACTCATGACGACAAGGATTGCAAAATTTGGATCGAAAGTGAGGGGACACTAAAGCCCGAGGAGAGACAATTTGGAGTAGGATTAAGAGCTTCGGCATATGTTTTAACCAAAAAAAAAAAAAAAAAAAGGGAATTATAGTTCTAGGATTCTACAAGGCAAAGAAGAAAACTACTACCAGTACACCCAATTCTCCCATGGAGGACGATAACTCGGTTTTTACCACGATGAAGCCAAGTGAATCGGAGGCAGCGGTTGGGTGGAGCAGTGAGGAAGGAACTGTTACAGAAAACTTGGATAGTCTCAAGCAGGGGCGTAACGTCGGGATAGCTGTTACCCGAATTAAAGATACGATGTCTGCGGTAACGGATGACAATAATTGCATGATAAAGTCGGGTTCCAATACACAAGCCTTTTCTGATATGCATCATAAAGAGGTTGATTTGCAGTTAAAAGAGATTGACTCTGAGCTGGCAAAGTTTGACGACATCGAAATCTCCAATGCGAATCAAACTGAAACTAACCCACGTGTCAAAAATAATTCCCCAAGTCCAACTCAGCTAAATGAAGCACGTGAGTATGATGAGACGGCTAGGGTATCAAACTTATCTCCCCAGTATCGTGTTTTTTCGAACTGGTCTCGCAAAGCACACATCGTAAGCTCTAATTAGGGGTGGCAATTTTTATCCATATCCATGAACTCGCCCATTACCCACTTTATTTGAATAAGTCTTAACCCAACCCATTTGAGTATTTAGATTAAATGGATAAAGACCCATTTGGTTATTTAATTAGATGGGTCTAAATGGATAAATCCACTAATACCCACTAAACCCATCTAAAATTTAAAATTAAATAAACCTAATAAACCCTTCTAAAATCTAAAACTTAAATAAAACACTCTCAGTCTCACTCTAGATAAACCCAGTAACTTCTAGATTTCTAAGCCCAGCCCTCAGTCTCACTCTCCCTCAGATTTTCTCAGTAACCAAACACTTTCTCAAACACTTTCCCACAGATTTTCTCAGTAACCAAACAAAAAGAAATTCTAGAGAGAGAACGGGGATGGAATCGAAGTTCACCAGAGGTAGTGTATCAGCTTCTACAAATGCTGATTTTGCGTTCGCTTTCAACGATAGTAACTTCTCGAACCGGCAGCTCCAGATCGAGATTATGGGCGACCCGCTCGAGAACCGGCCCAATAACAAAGGCTGTACAAGTATCTATAACAATATCGCCGATTGGGCTCGCCGTCAGAAGCAGAGGCGTGAACACTGGAGAAACCCATGATTTATCAAACAGCGTCAGTGCCGTCGAAACCACTTTTTGTTCTTGTTTGGTGCGAAACTCACAAGAAAGCGTTTGGGTGTTTTGGTTTTCGAGAGTTTGTAGCAGATTCTAAGTGTCGTCATCATCAAGTATCATGGCTTCTTCTTCTTCATTGCACTTGTTGGCATTGATGTGAAGCTCACAAGAAAGCATTAAGTCGGTGAAAAATATTTGAGTATTCTGGTAACAGTTTTTTTTTTTTTTTTTTTTCTAGTTTTTCTGTTTGGTTGCCGAGAAAGTTTTGAGAAAATTACGGAAAAACTGTATTTCAGAGTTTAGACTAAAGTTCAAGTTAGTTCTATGAGTATTTGTTTGTTTGCTTAAAAGATTGTTTGATTAGCTAGGTATTAGTCTGGGTGAGGAGAAGTTCTGTTTGATTTGTGAGAAAGTTTGGGAAAATAAATGAAAATGAAGTGGTTGATGTTGTTATAAAGCTAAAATATTTTAATTTGATTTTCAAGGGTTCTGTTTGGTTTATGAGAAATTTTGTAGTTGCTAACTTAATGGAAAAATCTAGTAACAAGTTATTTATTTATTTGGGTCATATTGGGTTAAATGGGCGGGTTACTAATTAAATGGGTTGGGCGGGTAATGGATAATTAATTTATATATAAACGAGTCATAAATGGATAAATGGATAATTACACACCCAACCCATTTATGACCCAACTCGTCCATTTGCCACCCCTAGCTCTAATGAATACACTAGTCTTAAACATCTCTCGAGCAAAAAAGGTGACTTCACAGGCAGTGAGTGCTCATTAAATTTTCCTTCTAAGCGCCAACATACGCTACAATGTGACAATGATGATGATTTTGAAGTGGTGGAGGCTGGAAAGCAGCCCTGCCAACACCAATGAATTGCCTTAGTTGGAACTGCCGTGGTTTGGGTTAATCACGTGTAGTTCTAGAACTCACCGAGATCGTGAAGAAATAAAAGCCTTCTATAATTTTCCTCATGGATACAAGATCAAAGGAGTGTTACTTGAAGAAACTCTGTTCGAAGCTCCATCTCAAAAATGTCTTCATTGTCCCACGTGTTAATACGGGAGGAGGTTTGGCACTTTTATTGGAAAGATGGAATTGATCTCAGAGTCCTCGATTCCTCACCAACATATATTGATGCGGTAGTTAAACCAGGAATGGATGACGCTTGGCGGTTAACGGGTTTCTACGGAAATCCGATAACGGCCAACCGGGAACATTCTTGGGCACTACTGAAACACCTATGTCTCAAGATGGATTTAACATGGATGTGTGTGGGAGATTTTAACGAAATCACCAAATCTAAGGAAAAATTGGGAGGAGCCATACGACAGGAATGGCAGATGAGGGAGTTTAGGGATGCACTAGATTTTTGTGGATTTCGGGACATGGGATTTGTTGGCGCACCTTTCACTTGGTGCAACAATCAATTTGATGGAGAGGTGACTTGGATACGATTGGACAGAGGGGTTGCTACTCCATCATGGTCCTTTTTATTCCCCACGATTAGGGTGCATCACATAGCTGGCACTTTGTCAGACCATTGTCCATTGTGGTTATGTTTGGATGATGAAAATAGAAGATTTTACAAGAAAGCAAGACCTTTCCGGTTTGAGGTTGTTTGGTTGAAAGATGAAAGGTGTGAAGGGGTTATTAAAAAAGCTTGGGATGGCCAAAGTTATGGAGATCCTGTGGACAGATTAATAAGCAAAGTGGATGCTTGTAGAACAAGCCTTCAAAACTGGAGCAAGTTATATTTTGGCAACATTCATCGATTGCGAGCACAAAAAAAGAAGCATTTAGCACAAGTAGAGGCGGCTTCAATGGCTGGTGCTAATCATGACATGGTGAGGATTTTTAAAGGGGAAGTATATGATCTCATGGTGAAAGAGGAGTGTTTGTGGCAATAGAGATCAAGGGTTGATTGGCTAAAAAGTGGCGATCTTAACACTAGCTATTTTCACAGTCGAGCAAATCAAAGAAACAAAAGAAATTTTATCTCAAAACTGATTTTGGATGACGGTTCAGTTGTGGAAGAAGATAATAAAATTGGGGAGGCCATGGTTAATTATTTCAAGAAGATCTTCACATCCACAGCCCCTTCAAGTTTTGATAAGATACTTCAAGGAATTGAAGCCAAGGTAACACCATCAATGAATGCAGATTTAACCTACGAGTTCACTGCCGATGAGGTAGAAAGAGCCTTGAAACAAATGAAGCCCCTAACAGTTCCTGGGCCTAACGACAGGTGGATTTCTCTTATTAGTTCCTGCATTCAATCTGTTTCATTCTCCGTATTGGTAAATGGAGAGCCCCACGGTCAATTTTCACCCAACAGAGGACTCCGCCAAGGAGACCCTCTATCACCATATCTATTTCTCTTGTGTGCAGAGGGTTTACACTCACTAATACAGCAAGCTGAACAGGTCGGCTCAATCAAGGGAGTTTCAATTTGTAGTGCTAGTCCAAAGGTTTCACACTTGTTATTTGCAGATGACAGTTTTCTCTTTTGTCGAGCAACCAACCAAGATTGCAACTCCATTATGGATATTTTACATCAATACTTTCCAAATTGTTCAATCCTTGATGATAGTGTCAAATTGAATGGGTCGTATGCTTGGCAAAGCATCTTGAAAGCACGTCGAGTTGTGCGTATGGGAGTGAGGTGAAGAATAGGGGATGGGAAATCTATCACCATTCGAGGTGACAAATGGCTACCAGACCAGCACTCTAGCCGTGTGATATCGCCTCTAAAAAATTTCCCAAGCAACACTCGGGTGTGTGCGCTAATAGATGAGGAAACTGAGGGCTGGATTGAAGACAGAGTTTTAGAGGAGTTTCTGCCCCATGAAGCAAAATCCATACTCAGTTTATCTCTGAGTTCAACTCGTGCCGAGGACACCTTAATCTGGTCAGGGACAAAAAATGGCTGCTACTCCACCAAGTCTGCATACCGCCTCCTCTCTGATGAGGTTGCTGCTTCAGCACCTGGCCCTTCCAACCCGAGTGCACATAAAAAAAATTTGGTTGGACATTTGGTCTTTAAATGTTCCAAACAAAATCCATCACTTCATTTGGAGGGCAAGCAATGACTCGCTACCAACAAAGCTGAATCTGCACAAAAGGCACATCACACAATATTCCAACTGTGAGCGCTGCTGCTGTGAAACAGAAGATGTTATCCACGCAATTTAGGGCTGTCCAATGGTAAGAAGTGGAAAGATGCCGTCCTTTTCTGTCTAACAGATTTGCAACTTACAGAGACTTGTTCCATGGCATACTACTACAGAAGCATCCAAGAATGGCTGAGTTGTTTGCGTACATTGCGTGGAGTATTTGGCACAACCGAAATGCTCAGAGAATGGGCTCTCCTTCACTACCGCTAATGCAGATTTATAGTGATGCAGTTCAGTGGCTTCAAGAGTACCAAATGGCCCAAGACACTCCTCTATTTCAACAACCAATGGCTCATCTAGCTCATTGGTTACCACCCCCGCCCTCTCAGTACAAAGCCAATTGTGACGGAGCTACTTTTCAAGACACAAATTTAGCTGGATTAGGTGTAGTGGTCCGCGATTCAGGTGGCTGGGTCATTGCAGCACTCTCGGAACGAATAAATCTACCATCGTCTGTGGAAGAACTGGAAGCGTTGGCTTGCCGAAGGGCCATATCTTTTGCTATTGAGATAGGCCTCCATGATGTCGTCTTTGAAGGAGACTCTGGAATCATATACAGCCACATCACCTCAGATGCGCCTTGCTTGGCCACCTTTGGACACATAATTGAAGACTCAAGGATCCTTGCATCAACCTTAAGAACTGCCTCCTTCTCACAGGTCAAGTGTGATGGTAATGCAGTAGCAGACAAGCTCGCCAAATTGGCAAAACATTTGTATAAACCTCAAATTTGGTTAGAAGACATCCATTGCGATGTAACCAATCTTGTAACTCTTGACAGAAGTTTTCTGCCTTATTAATAAAAGTTTAATGACTGTTTTCTCAACAAAAAAAAAATGGTACTATAGCAATAGATGTTCTTATTTTTGCACCAAATTATTATTATTATTATTTTTTAAATGAAAATGAAAAGGTTTTATTGCAACATCATAAAAGTTCACACGGGGTTAGTACATTTTTTTTTTTTTTACAATTTACTAAATTGGCAAAAATGAAAAAAAAAAAAAAAAAATTAAGAAGCTCTTACTCCAACAGTATATAAAAGTTCTAGAGATGCTGCAATTGACACTTTTTAAAATTTTTAACTGAAATTTGGGTTCTAATTATCACATTTGGTAAAAACTTTTATCGTTAAATAATAGATGTAGAGTTCAAACCTTACGTACACCAAAACTAATTAGTGTTTTGATCTAATAATAAAAGGAAGTCATTATATTTAACGGCCATAGATTGATATTTATATCTATAAATTAAATAAAATAAAACAAATTACTCCACTTTTTTCTATGTTAGTATTTTTTATAAACAAAATTTTATATATCAAAGAGGAGGGTAAAAGGGCCAATCTTATTTCTAACTTCTGAGAGAAAGATCCAGTGGGAGGGAAGGGATGGTAATAGGCCAATCCTAATTACAAAATGTTGCCCAAGGGCAATATTATAAGACAAAAAATTTACATGTTTGGAAACAAAAACAAAGTCCAAAAGAGCAAAGAACTTAGTGTTAACTTAATATAACTAGAAAAGAGAGCTAAAGATTTTGGAGGAGAAAAGGAAAAACTTTAGAATCTCCTTCAAAATCAACAAATTTCATAACCATCTTCAAAGCTAAAAGGACAACTTTTGAATCTCCTTCAAACACAACAGACAGACTATTAGTATTACTATGAGTAATTACCGTTTGACTAACCTTTTTTTTTTTTTTTTTAGAGAACTGACGACTACAAACTTGGTTGCAGTCAATAAATACAATTTCACTTAATATCATTTTATTAAAAATAAATTTTGACAAATCTATCATTGAATAACATTTGCTTTTTACATCATTCTTGCAAAAAATTTTATATTTTCAAAAATATACATGAAAAATAAATTTATGGATAGAATAGTAAATAATATCTATTTGGTATAAAATTTAACATGCAAGTTGAGAATATAAAAAGTATACAATCCAACAGTTATATTTTCAAAATATGAAACTATATAATTTTTTTAGTAGAAATTGTAGCCGTACTTTATCCCTCATATTTAATATCTTAATATATATATATATATATTTATAAAATAAAATCGACAAGTTGTGTGAGGAGTGAGAAGGTAATAAAGTAGCTCACAACCTAGCTAAGCATGCACGTCATGTCACTGGTTTTTCTGTGTGGATGAAAGATGTCTCATAGCACACCTTAGTTGCTAATACATTGAAAAGATTTAGCAATAACTTATCTTGAATCAAAAGACCAGATGAAGCTAAGGATAGCGAATCCTCCATCAATGAGGACTACAAACTTGGTTGCAGTCAATAAATACTATTTCACTTAATATCGTTTTATTAAATGTAAATTTTGACAAATCTGTCATTGAATAACATTTTCTTCTTACATCATTCATTCTTGCAAAAAATTTTATATTTTCAAAAATATACATAAAAAATAAGTTTATAGATTGAATAATGAATAATGTGTATTTGGTATAAAATTTAACATACAAATTGAGAATATAAAAAATATGTAATCCAACAGTTATATTTTCAAAATATATAACTATATAATTTTTTTTAGTAAAAATTGTAGCCAAACTTTAATCCTTATATTTAATATCTTAAAAAATATATATATTTATATAAAATAAATAAATAAATAAAAGCCAGAAGTTGTGTGAGGAGTGAGAGTGACGAGTGAGGAGGGTCTTAACATCACTTTACTTTTACCCAGTAAATAAATCACAAAGACAGAAACCCAAACAACACACATTATCGAATGAATTAGCAATGTCTCAGTCTCAGCCGAGAACAAAGCCTAAATTATCGTCTGTGTTTCTCCCAGACCACATCATTGACGAGATCCTCAGTTGGGTACCAGTGAAATCCTTAATCCGATTCAGGTGCGTTTCCAAATCTTGGTACTCAATCATCACAAACCCCATTTTCATTTCCACACACTTCAACCGAGCCAAATTACTATTTTCCAATGAAGAAAACAACAACAATCATAATGGTTATTTGCTATATACACCACTACATGCGGATCCTCTTCTTAATAGCAGAAATTTGTGTACTGTTGTTTGCAATAGCGATGGCGCATTGAGCAACAACATTTCTAGGATCGAAATACCCTTTAGTCATTTTCGGATAATGGGCTTTTCTAATGGCATGTTCTGGTTTGCTGGTTATGTGGAAAACTGTAGACATATAATGTATTTGTGGAACCCAAGCATTAGGAAGTTTAAGATGCTCGCTGCTACTGTAAACATCGCCAACTTTTCTACTCAGGTTGCTGTTGGTTTTGCGTATCATTCTCAAAACAATGACTTCAAGGTTTTGAGAATTGTGTGTCATAAGCCTGCTGAGGCCGAGGTTTATACACTGAGTACGGATTCGTGGAGAAGGTTTGTCATATCAGTTGAATCATCAACTGGGTCTGGACTCAATGGATCTATTAGTGGTATTGATGATTCACCCTGTGTATTTTTAAATGGAGCTCTGCACTCTATAGCATGTACTACCGTGCGACACAATTTCATCTTGTCCTTTGATCTCAATGATGAGAAGTTCCGAGAGATAATGCTGCCGTGGAATTACTTTCATGGACTTTTTCGACATTTATTTGGATTTTCTCGATATCTTGCAGTGTCCAAGGGATTGTTGACTTTCATTGTTTTTGGTAAGAGTCCAGCTGTTACAAGTAGTTTTAAGTGCCTCATATGGGTGATGAGGGAGTATGGGGTGTTTGAGTCTTGGACTGCAAAGATTGTAAATCTAGCTTGGGTTGACAGCTTCTATGGCTGCACTGACAATGGTGAATTTCTCATTGAGAAGTCCAACGGGCACCTTTTCTCATTCGATCATGAGACTCTAGAAGAGAATGGTCTTGGAATTCAATTTCCTGCATGGGTAGGTTTCACAAGTAATTTAATGGAGAGTTTGGTTTTACTCGAATAGAAAGATTAGTAGGTTGGAGTTTCTAATCAAGTGTCTATCTTTATGAAATCGAAGTTGTCGTTTCACAGTTGTTGCATCATATGAAGCTGTTAGGAGGTTTGTTCTCTATGTAATTTGTGGTTAAACAAAGCTGTTATTGTGTTCTGTCTTGTTACCTTTTATTGCTGACATGAAAGTATTGCTTTGACGTGGGAGGACTAAATTATATAGAACCAAAAAGGAATACCTATCATTTATTAACTACTTTTTTTGTTGGGGGGTGGGGGGGATTAGAAATGTTGTCCGCATTCTAGAACAAGGAATATCATGATGAAACATCAATATAATGTAATTTCATTAGAAATGTTGATGTTGTTGTTGTTTTTATTATTTTGTATTAACTTCTTAGGATTTTCTAGATTTTGTATATCACACAACTTTTTAAAGCTCTTACATAGTTTTAGTGTACTCAGATTTGTGGATTTGATTTGCACAACTTGGTATAAAAAATGGCTTTGCCCTAGAAGAGACAATTTAATAGAAATTGTAATATACGTGGAAGGAAATCACTTTCCCAAACCATAAATCATCCCACACCTTGCATGTGGTTATGACCCTACTCTCATTTTCCCATAACATTATTTAACAAATGGAAGAAATAACTTTTCTTTAGCCAGGAGCCTTAATCTTGTGCATAAATTTTGCCAGTTCATGCTTGTTCTAATTATTTGGATTTTGGATCCTTTGGAGTGACGGCATAAGTATGTCCTGTTGTAGAAACTTACAATTTCAAAATTATTCAAAGAGTAGAGTGGGGTTAAGCTTCTTTGTAGAAGAAAGTACACTTCACAAGTTGCTCCCTGTCTAGAGGAACATGTGAAAACTAGCACATGACACAAAGTTTTGAGCTAGAGAACCTCCTCCCACAAAGGAAATTTCTATCAGTGCAAACTAGCATCACTATGAAAAGTGATTAAAGAGAACACCCTTAGATGATTTCAAATAAATTTCACTTGCTGCCCATGTTTAGTGTATGTTCAGTAGTATGTGAACGTAAGAGTTGTTTTCCTACTAAAAAGAAAAAGTATCCAACCTCTTCCCTTGGCTGTGCCTTATTGAGTTGAAATTGTCTGATGAAATTGTTCTTTCCATCTCTATGTGATTTGGAAATGAATTGGGAATTAGATTTCATATACAGTTAGGAGTTATGCAAGCATAAAAAAGTGGAGCTTAGTTGAAATGTTATGATGACAAATCACAATTTCTTTTTGAATTGGCTCCAAACAATTTTGGCACAACTCTCCATTGTAGCTAAAGTCATGAATAAATTGCTCATCTTATTCTGCTTATTGTAATTAATACCTCTAATATTTCCAATTTTCATTAAGTAAATCTATACTTTTCCAAGTAGATGTATTTTCCTCCATTTGAACCAGCAATGGAGCAATTATGTGGTAGACCCCTATGACTAGAGGTTTGAAAAGAAACTGGAAAACTCTGTTCTGCTGATGATTACTTCAATCTTCAGGTTATAGGGATTAATGGTGGTTTGGCCACTGAAGTGGTCACAGAAATGGAATGCCTGCACAGCCCCTTTGCATCACCAAGGATATGGATATTGATGAGCATTTGTGATTTAATTCACAGACACGGGCGGAAGTCTCCATATAAGGTGAAAGGGAAAAGTTAACGGATGTTCTAAATGCATTGGTTTAGGAAATATTTTTAGAAACTTTTTATGGGAAAAGAAAAAAGCAATTAATTTTTTTTTACGGGTTTTCATATTTCCTATAAAAGTGGTGTCAAAAATTTCTTAAAATAGTTTATTAACAATTATCTTAAGGGCACCTATTAACGGGACCTAAGGTAAGATATTAATTTAATCACAAACACATAATTTACAGTCTTCCTTGTGAGGTTGCAAAAGCTACGTAAGAAAAAACCGTATTTAGGTTTAGGGAAAAAGTTGAAGGCGGAACCCTATCTGCACTGCAATTTCAATTAATAGGCTTTGTTTTAAAATGAAATTGCATCGCAGAAAAGTTCACAGTTTTTTCTATTCAAATGGAATTCAAGAATGTTTACGATATGCCTGATCAGCCGCCTCAAACTTCAAATAATTTTATGTAGAGAGCTTGACAGTGCTACTGATTTGACGGCCATGCTAGGCCATGAACTGTTGTTGGCAAGCAAGTAGAGAAAAAGATAAATTGCTTTGTTCTAGAAAAATGTCTTGGAATAGGGGCTGTACCAATAGGATCAGAAGAAATGTTATTGAATGATTTATTTAAGGATTTAGCTAGTTCTGGAAATTGTAAGAGACACGTTGTGCCAGACTTGAAGTTGGAACCCAATGGGAAGCAATTTTGAAATGGATTCAATGTTGGAACCATTTTTGTTGTAAATTGTTTTCACCAAATTATAGTTTCTTTCATTTTAGTTAAATTAGTTAGGTTAATGAATAAAACATGCACTTTATAGCATATGTTCGAGTCCACCAATTCATTTTTCCTTTGATGTGGTGAGAGATTTCAAGAGATAATGCTGCTAAAGAATTGATAAATGGATTCCTTCGGATCTTTGAAAGACTTGTAGTGTTCAAGGGATCAATAGCTTTGATTGTTTTTGGTGAAACTCTAGCCGAAGAGAGTGATGTATGCTAAAAATGGGTGATGGAGTATGATGTTGTTGAGTCTTGTATTGAAACGGCTGTGCTAGTGGATTTGTTGAGAGGTTCTGGGTATTATATGTCACTTGATTTTTGTTTCAAGAATGACGTGCACATTCTTGAACATGGAAATGTCATGGTGTATTATAAATACTTAGCCAACATAATCTTATCTCAGTTTTATGTCCTTGTGAGACAACATGAACAATTAGTAGCTTAATATCTAACTTCTGCAATTTATACAAGACACAAAATTGTGTTCTTGATCTTAAGCGGTAATTCAAATTGTTTATTTCAACATATCGAATAAAAGGCTTTTGATTTTGAGCACATTTATAATTGCATATATGGTTTTTTTTTTTTATTGTACTTGCAGATGTTTAGGGTTTGCTGAAATTTATAAAATTATTGAAATATACTAGTTTCTGTAATATAGGTATGCTTGAAAGTTGAAACTGCTTTAAGTTTGTATGCAGAAAGGGCCTAAGTCATATTTTGGACTATATATATGCTAATTTTTCAATGCAGATATGGAATTCATTCTTTGTACGAGCTTTGGTATATAGAGCTTATGAAGCTATTTGCTTTGTTTTGTTTGCCCACTACCGACTGCCACTGGTGCTAGTCTGTGACTCTATAAAAATATTACTTCTTCTTCTTCCTAGCTAGTCGTTTGATAAGTAATCCTGATTTTGGATAAATCATCATATTATGATGTTTGGCTTATCCAAAGTAGATATGATTGCATGGTCTGGATTAGGTCCAGAGCTTCCAGTGCACTGGACCCGGTCAGATTGTGACGCGTGTCCAAAAATGGACACGTGTTACCATCTCAATGGGTCTAGTGCCACTGTACACTAGACCCAAACTGCTCCCATGATTGCAAATACAAGTGAGTGAATTATGATTATTGCAAATGAAAGAAATCTGGAAAACCAAGCCTTTGGTGAAGATATGTGCATGTTAGCAAGCCCACTTAAGTCTTGCCATCAGTATTATTTGGGAAAGAACCTTGCATCCCATCCTAAGCAAACTTTAGGAGACATTCCTCATGATATAAACTAGGTTTTCCAATTAAAAAAACCCAAATTTGATTCATCTTAGATGCCCCAACATCCAAGGTAAGTTCACTGTAAATCTGCTCATTATTTGGATCAATTTGAAAATTCCAACACCCAAGTCCTCTATCCAAGCAACAAACAATCGTGGAAACAAAATCCACTAATAAGTGCTAAAACACTTGTTATTAAAAATCGCATGTAATGATGCACTCGCTGTAAAAGTAGCCTTGAATAGAAATATGGACACAATCGCATGTACAACGTGACCTCTGCAATCAATTTCCTTAATCAATAGAGCATCTCGTCATCTCATGCCCTTTCACAATCATCATATGGTCTCTCACAGTTTGGTCCCGGAATTTCTCTACAATAACTAGAAAGTTTTAGTTCAAAAAGTTCGATATTTTAAAAACTGCTTGTCAAGGCCAACCTTGGCCCTCGGAAATAGTTCAATATTAACCGGCGCATATTTTGTTGACCTTGACAAATAATATGCTTTTTTGTGAGAATTTTTATTGAGCCTTACAAATAATATGATGGGAAATTCTCTAAAAAGATTGATAAATTATGAGCAGTAGACCGGAATGGACCAAATTGGACCGAATTAGAATGAATGGACTAAAATAGACCGAAACAGACCGACATAGACTGAATCAGACCGTATTGACTGAACTAGACCGAATAGACCAAACTGTACTGAATTGGACTGAAGTAGACCGAAATGAACCAAACTAGACTGAATGGGCCAAAACACTATAATGATGTGGCTCAACAAAAGCATAGCAACAATAAATAGTAATACTACGCCTCAGCTTTTATATATGATATAAATTTGCAAAGTTCAACCTTTGCCCATAATTCCTTCTAAAAAAAAAAAACCCTTGCCCATAATTTATAAAGGGCGAAAACACCATTTTGGTTCCTACATTTTGAGGTCACAGTCAATTTAATCTCTATATTTTGATAACAGTCAATTTAGTTCCTGTTATTTTCAACTTGCAACCAATTTAGTTTTTACCATTAACTCATTAACGAAAAATGCATATATAGCAAATGGTTTACACTGTTGGCATGCCTAGTATTAAACTATTACATTTTATGATGACGTGTCTAAATTTTAGTAACCACATCAGCATAGATGACAAAAAAAACCACATCACCTTTTAAAAAATTATTTGTCTATGACATTTATTTTAGCTAACAAAATATGCGAACTACCTTCTTTTTTTCTTTTTTGAGAGGAAATATGCCAACTACCTAACTTATAAATGGAAGAAAATTCTTTATACATGTCTTAATTAATATACATCAACTTCCTAATTTTTAGAGAAATATATATATATGCTAGTGTTTTTCAAGGCGTGTAGCAGTCCAAAATGTATTATATAATATAATTTGTTTGCAATTTCCCCAGAGATCTTTGCTCCTTGTCTCTACACATTAGTGATATATTGTTACTTGAAAAACCTCTCCTTATTGTGTTTAAAATATTCTAACCTTTCAGCTTAAAATCTAGATAAGATAACGATATGAAAGAAGTATAAAATAAAATATATGAATTCACCATATCTTGGAATATATGAATCACCATACCCTGGAAATCATCATAAAGATTTTTAAGTTTTAATAGAAACGCAAAGGTCACAAACTTAAAAGATATATATAAATATATATAAATATATATATATATTTACTTGATTTAGCTCCTTAACCATATGCAATAGTCCTTGTATTTTTTTTTTTTTTTCCTTCAACCACCACCGACCTTTAAGTTATATAAAAGGCTACCTAGTTTTCTGGATTTTTTTTTTTTTTGATAGGTAGTTTTCTGGATTGATGTGACTAAATATTTTAGTTTATTGTACCGTATACAAGTGAAACTTCTTTTTTTTTTTTTTTTCTAATTACAAGTGAAACTCTTAGTTTTGTTAGTTGCATAACTTGCATTGAATTTAATCATACTCAATAATTATAAAATTGTATATATTTCATTAGTTAATACAACCATTGTACCAAAGTGTCGGCCAAAAGGATGTAAAAAGAATTAGACAAGATCAAGAAAGATGAAAGAAATGTAAAATAAAGATACATAGGATATCACCACAGCTTGGAATATACTTAGATGTAATTTCTAGAGATTTAACGAAGCAGACAATGCAAAAGCCTCCATTTTAGAATATAGTTGACTAGCTTCAGCCATATCCAATAGTCTCTCTTTTTTCTCTCCTTTCTTGTTGTGTATTTTCTTCAATCCCCCCCTCTTCCCCCAACCTTTTAGCTTATATAAAAGGAAAGTTGGTTTTCTGGATTGAAGTGACAAGTGAAGGTCTCAGTTTTATTTATCAAACAATGATTAACCACTGAATTCACTTTGCAATTTTCAGCTTCTACATTCTTGTAATACAATTACTTATTGACTCTTTCATCTCAAATAAAATATGTTAGGAGAAAAAAAATGATGAGGTACATCACTCTTAACTCAAAATTTTTCTTTCTTGTTTACGTTGCATTAACTTTTGATACTAAATTAATATATATATACTTTTTGATAGGGATGCTAAATCAATATTGATGCCAAAGAGTTCCACATATTTTGTCTACACGGTTGTCTCTTATCCCCATGGCATTTTGTAGCCATCAGTACTCCTCCATAATTGATTCCTTCAAATTCACAAATCTTGAATCACCATATAGCAATCTATCCTCACCGTTACTTTTATACACTTATGCTCTTCATGGTTTTAGCACTTTTCATTTTAGAAGAACTAAAGGCCCTAAAAAGTCCTTAGGCTTCATCTCAACTTGTACTTGATAAGTCTTCAGGCTTGCTGCCACCTATAGCCCTGAGTTCCTCTCCTTTGATGCCTCCACGGGTTTATAGCCTGCCTTAAATTATGGAAAAGACATTATCATTGGTGCTGTTGGTTCTAGTATTTGGCCTGAAAACCCAAGCTTCAAAGCTGATGGCATGCTTGCTTTTGGCAATCCTATTTTGCGATAGGATTTAGTGATAGCTTTCCTCCTTCAAGTCTAGGGGATCCCATGGCGATGCAAATCACACCAACACCATCAGCAATGGCTTGATCCGGCAAACAAATCAGACAATGCAGCTGCTCCACCCCAAGAAACTTTATACACCAAGATCCTAGCATATGGTGCTACACATTTTGTTGTTCCCTCAGCATAGCCAAAATAAGACGTTCCATTCACTTCCCAGTAACTATTGTAGACATAAAGGTCCCATGGCTGCCAATGTCACTAGCAGAGTCTAAAATGGACTAAATCTATTTTCTCTTTTAGTGTTGCATTAAAGTACCTAACTTCTATGAGTTTGGAGTGGCACATTGAGGAATTAAACTGTTGTCCTCCTTCACATGTTCCATTCCACTTAGTTGAAACTTTACCAATAGGCATGCCATTGGCTTTGAAGCTTGGTTGTTCAGGCCAAATACCAGAATCAACAACACCAATGATAATGTCTTTTCCATAATTTGACGCAAGCCATAAACCAATAGAGACTTTAAGGGAGACAGAATCTAAGCTATAGGTGGTAGCAAGCTTGAAAGGCTTATCAAGTTCACAAAGGTGTATGCTAGTTCTAATGCAGGCGTTCCAAAAACAAAACAGATGCATGATTGCCAAATTGAAGTTGCTTGGCCTTATCAAGAAGAATGGCAGATTATGATCCAGGTAGAAACAACAAAACAAGTATATAGAGGAAGGAGAGGCATAGCATATGTTGGAAAAGACATAGCTAGGATCTAGGTGCTAAGGAGAGGCCAAAGCATTACTGATGTGGGGGAAGGTTAGGGCCCACGACTACTGCAAAACAACGCAACGAAATGATGATATGTGAAACAGGAGTCAGCGGTACAACTCTACTCTGATCTATGCTTTGTCAAGCCATGATCTGCAACAACTCTTAATGAAAACTTACTAGTTTCATTATAATAATTAATTTGATAATACATAAGTTTCCCTTTACACCCTTTTATAATAGAACCTCACTTGCCTTATGACTAGGATTCCTAATCAAAGTAAGAAACATAATAAATATACCTTATGACTAGGATTCCTAATCAAACTAGGAAACATAATAAATATAGTGATAAACTAGGAAAGCAAATAGATCTAAATCCTAATTGAAATTTTAATACAAATAAGACTCCTAAAGTCAACTAAAAGACTAATAAGGGGAATAACAAAATTGGAAATCAGTCAAAGATATTATTCCTGCTTTCCAACTTCTATGCTTGGACTTCTATTACACTCTGTTTGTTTCGGCATTAACGTTTTTTGGAAAATAATTCATTTTTTAGAGAGTATTTTCTGGAAAACTATCTCATTTTCCAGTGTTTGGTAACAACTTTGAAAATGGGCTTGAGAATGTTTTCTGGTGTTTAGTATTCACAGTTTTTATAACATTTCTTGTATAATTTAAAACATGTATAATATGTGCATTGTGTAAACCCACCTAATGTAATCAATATAAATAAATAACAAAAAAAAAACCAAGAATGAATTTGGTTTCCAAACTAAAATTTTGATAACGAATACAATCAAAATTAGCTATCCAATTTTCACGATCTCAAATACTCATCTTGCTTATGTATAGGAACAGAAACGTACATAATATATATATATATATATATATATATATAAACCATACTTCTCATAATTCAAAATATTCATTATAACCTTAAGTTCCATTTTAAATAGTTCAAAATGCCACATAGGCCAAATAGTTTTACTGGCAAACTAATCCAGTACAAATAGTTTGATAAATATACCAAAAGTTGTTATAGAACTGTTGACCTATCTGTGAGGAAAAAAAAAAAACCTTATTAAAGAACGATGTTATAGAGGGGAGAAGAAATAGGGAGAAAAAAGAGAAGAGAGGTAGATAGAGAGAGAAATCTGTGGGAAGAGAAGAGGCCAAATGGGGTGATAGTGAGGGGGTGAGAAGAGAGAAAAAGCAAAGGGAGTAGAAGAAGTGAGAGAGTTTATTGTGAAAAAGGCTGAATGAGCGGAAGAAAATATTTTTCCCTAGGTCAAAAGAAGATATTATTTATAGGAGATATGCACTGTGTGAGAGAAAGAGATTGTTTTCCAAAAAAATTTTTTGGAAAACAACCTATAGAAAATAAGCCTTATTTTTATAAGAGTTTTTCATTAACTAAAGATAGTTTTCCATTGACTAATTTTTTTTATGCTACCAAACACTGGAAAATGTGGAAAACTATTTGTATAGAAAGTTTTCCAGCGAAACAAACAGAGCGTAAAAATAGAAATCATCCTTGTAATTATCACTGATTTGGGTTTTCTGCAGATTTCTAAATAATTTTCGTAGAACGTACTAAAATATATTCTTTGGACAAAATTGGTCTTTGCCCTTTTTAAAAAAACAATCCTGCATTTTGCCCCATTTCCCAAACTAATTAGGAAAATGCCCCTCTTTTAAAACTTGACTTTCTCAAAATCGAGTTAAAAAAAAAATATTCTGGAGGCCTATAGTGGCGTTTTGTAACTCGATCTTCATGAACTCGAGTTCAATGCAAGTTTTTCCTTTTTTTTACATATAACTCGAGTTCATGGAGCTCAAGTTACAAAGCGCTACTATAGGCTCATTAAAACGTCACTATAGGCTCCTTAAAACGCCACTATAAGGTTTAACTCAATTTTGAGAAAGTCGAGTTTCAAAAAATGGGTATTTTCCCAGTGGCGGCTCCAGAAATTTTGTTTAGAGGGGTCATTAAAAAATTTTAATAAAAAAAGAACTTGAATATATTGAGTTATCGACAAAAAAAAAATTTAATACATGAAGTTTTATAATTTTCTTCAACAAGTTTTCAAATTTTAAATTGTTATATGATAGTTCATTATGAGTATCTATTGCCAATATGGGTAGCTATGAGCCTATGACCTTTTTATTTTGTTAAGTTTATCTAACATTTTTATTTTTATGCAATTGTTATTATCTATTTGTTATTATTTTTATAAAAATATTTTAAACTAAATGACTAAACTAAACTCATTAGCTTTGTATTAATTATTGACCCACACAACCACATACATTCATACATAAACTTATACACTATGTGTCTACTTAACCAATCAAATGCTTGGACAATTACTAACTTTACAATTTTTTTTTAAAATTTTACTAACTTTATAACAGAAAATTATTATAACATGATAATAATACATACACATGTAACAAACCATCTCTATTTCCTAATTATTAAATTATATTTATTAATATTATATTTATATTGTACATACAAACGTCCACACACATCATAATTTACACAAATAGCATTATAATAAAAAGTAATGCAGACAATTAATATTAAACACACTCACACACATAATATAAATTTATAAAAAAGAGTGATACTTACAATTCACAAACACTTATTCTTTACTCTTAAAGTTAGAAATACATGTAATAAGGGTGTGCAAAATTTAAGTTAGGGCGTGCAAAAATATTTTTAAAAATAAAATAAAGTATTAAACTAACCAAAAAAAAAAATATTTTATATATATAATTTTTTTTTTTTTTTAAGTCAGGGGGTTCATTTGAACCCCTGAATATAGAGTAGCGCCATTGCATTTCCCTAATTAGTTTGGGAAATGGGGCAAAATGCTAGATTGTTTTTTTAAAAAGGACAAAGGCCAATTTTTTCCTATATTCTCTAGAACTTGTGCATGATTGGCAAATTAACCTTAAATAAGGAATTCAATCTTTTAGATATCTTGGCCTCCTATTATTTCTCCCAAATCTCCAAGGTTGCTACCACAAAATGCATCATCCCCGTTAAATGTCCCTACATCAATTGCGTTAATGGATTACAGACTTGCGAGATTGATAGCTATCAGTGAAGCCCTTCTAATGTGGCAAGCTTGGGATACAACAAAATAGTTATCTTAGTTAGCAGAAAAGATCTTCTCAAAAAAAAAACAAAAACAAAAACAAAAACAAAAAATAGTTAGCAGAAAAGAAATTGAAAAATTAAAGCCATTGGCCTTGGTGGAATGAAACTATTTTGGAGGATATTTATGCTATTATCCAGCAACATAATCTTTTTGTTGCTATTTTGAAGGCTTCTAATGCAATTCTAGCTGAAAGTAAGACACTAGGACCTCCTTTTTTTTTTTTTTTTTTTGACGCAGGACACTAGGACCTAATTAGCTGTTAAGTCAGCAAAACAATCTCCTAATTTTGTGATGTAATCATTTTTTAACTTTCTTGCTTGGTAAAAAAAAAAAAAAAAACCCTCACAAAAGCTTCATTTCCTGTCATTAAGAAGGGCATACGCCGCATACCTGTCGTGATCACTCAGGAAATGTTGGACCAGATCTTTCAACTTTAACAAATGGGATACCATGGCTCTTATCAGTTACATCTGATATCATAATTTGATGTTTGGAGCTACTTTAACTACAAGTTTTCTCTTCAAACTCATTTTATATCTTTTTATTAGATGTAACTTTTGAAAATTTAATTGTTGAATTGCATATTATTTATATTCTTAACACGCATGTCAAATTTCATTCAAATCAGTGTTATTTATTATTTGATCAATACGCTTATTTTTTTATACATAATTTCATATCACAAAAACTTAAAACTTAAAAAAAAAAAAAAAAAAAAAATTTGATAGAATGAAACTTAAAAATTTGATTGTTGATGATCTCTAATCTCTAATCTTCTTGAAATTTTGCAAGTATAGAAAATATAAAAACATGTAATCCTACTATTAGATTTTTAAAATTCATATCTATTATAAAAAGAAGTTCAAAAAATTTCTAGAAAATTTACCCCTTTTTTTTGGTAAATGGGCTTTTTGCAACGTGGGTGTTTAGGTCCAAAGCCGCAGCATCATGGGCCATAGGAATTATAAAAGTAGTAAGGTCTTATTAATTATTTTTGAGTTTAGGTCTTATTAATTATTACTTTAAGAAATATTCAGAAAGCTAAATGGAACCGCCAACTAAGAAGTCTCCTTTCTCAAAAAAAACTAAGAAGTCTCGACCTACGGAAAAGCACCTCCCTGTCCCTAACGACATCGTGTTCGACATCCTAACTTGGCTGCCCGTGAAATCCTTAATCCGATTCAGATGCGTTTCCAAATCTTGGTACTCCACCATCACCAACCCGATTTTCATCACCACACATCTCAACCTCAACAAAGCGAAGAAATCACTATCCATTGACAAAAATAACAATGGTTATCTGTTACACTCTATTTGTTTCGATGTAAAATATTTTACATTGAAAATATTTTCTATAAAATATTTTCATTTTACATCTCAACCTCAACAAAGCGAAGAAATCACTATCTATTGACAACAATAACAATGGTTATCTGTTACACTCTGTTTGTTTCAATGTAAAATATTTTACATTGAAAATATTTTCTGTAAAATATTTTCATTTTACCGTGTTTGGTAGCATTTGTGAAAATGTTCAGGAAATCATTTTGTAAAAATTTTCTAATCACACAACCCATTGCATCACTGCAAAGTCCAACTAGAATAGAGCAAATCAAAGCAAAATTTTGTCTAGTTGGAGCTATTGAAGCATCACCAGCAAATCCAAAGCAACAACCCAGTACAAAAACTGCAACAATCATCAGATCCCACCAAGCTACATAGTATACACGAAACCCATCAAACAACCCAAGTCATCCGTGAAGCAACCGTCAACCCACCACCTTGACAAATGAAACCCATACCTGAAACCCATCAAACAACCCATGCCGTCTGTCAAGTCACCATCACTCTGCCTCCGCCACTGTTGACAAACACAGACGATACCCAAAATCCATTAGCACAAAAATCATCCACTCACCAAATCCACCGTAATCCGACCCACCAAAAGCAGCTCCACCACAATCTGACCTCCAGAAACTCAACTCAACAATCTTAGATGAATGGTTTTAATCTCTTCAATCTGGGTCTTGAAGGGCGATTTTCGAAGTTGAAGAACTGGGTCGGATTCGGTAGGGAATGGCGCCACCGGTGGTTTGTCGCTGATGGCTGTTGTCGCTGGTCTCACTGGTTTGGCTGGGGAGAGAGTTTGAGAGAGGGAGAGAAGAACTGAGAAGAAGAGGGAGATAGGATCGGGTGAGAGGGAGTGAGCGTTTTGTAAAATGTTTTACCATTGATTTTTTGGTAAAATATTTTACAAGTTTTTATGCACAAACTTTGGTCAAACTGAAAATATTTTACAACTTTGACTATATTTTACATGTAAACAAACACTTGAAAATAGAAAAATATTTTACGGAAAATATTTTACCACAAAACAAACAGAGCATTATATACATACGTACCAAAAGATTTTTCATCTAGCCATGAACTGTGTACGGCTGTTTACAATAGCGACCACACACTCACCCAGATTTCTGCTTTTCAAATCCCCTTTTCTGGTTTCAACGTGGTTAGCTTCTGTAATGGCATGTTCTGCCTTGATTGTCTTACCGACCATCGTGATCATATAATATGTCTGTGGAACCCAAGCATTAGAAAGTTTAAGACACTTGCTCCTGTTCGCTTGATTGACTATGTTGATAGCGGCACTCTTAGACTTGATAGCGTCACTCTTGGACTTGCTTATAATTCTCAAAACAATGATTTCAAGATTCTTAGACTTGCGCGTTTTTATGAGATTATTGAAGAAGTAGTAATAAATCGGTTAGGGATGGAGGCCAAGATTTACACATCCAGTACTGATTCGTGGAGAAAGGTTGAAATATCAGTGGAGTCCTTAAGTCGACCTATTTTTTTATTTAATAATTTAGGTAAACGTTGTATATTTGTAAATGGAGCTCTGCACTTTATAGCATATGTTCAGGGCTATGATTTTATCTTGTCCTTTGACGTCGATGATGAGAGATTCCGTGAGATAAAGCTGCCTCAAAATTACTCAACTGGATTCAATGTAAAGTTTAGACAACTTGGAGTATACAAGGGATCGCTTGCTTTGATTGTTTTTTGTCATGATCCTGCTAACTGGGGTTACATATGCCTTATATGGGAGATGGAGTATGGTGTGGCTGAGTCTTGGACTTGGACTAAAAAATGTATAACAATGGATTCCTTCTATAGCTGCTACGGTTGCACTGACAATGGTGAAATTCTAATTAAGAATGCCAATAGGATAGTTTCGTTTAACCCTGAGAATCATCAGAACATTTTTGCTATTGAAGATGCACATTGGGCGGATTACACTGCCAATTCTATGGAGAGTTTGGTTTTACTTGATGTGGGTAAAAATGTATCTGAATACAAAGATTAGTTTGTTGAATTTTCTAGAAAGGTGACTATTTTGGTGAAGTTCATGTTGACAGGTATTTGTGGTATCAAATATGGAATTTGAATACTAAATTGAGCCCTTATTATGCTCTCTTTATTTTTTTCCCCTCTTATTGTTGAACACATGAACATTAGAGTTATTAATTTATTAAGGAGTAAAAAATCCTAATGGGAATTGTGGCTATTATATCCCAACTGATACTAGGGTCAATAACATTGTGCACAGCCTCAAAGATGGAAATGTCATCCATACTTAGCCAACATAATCTTATCTCATTTTATTGCCCTTGTGACAACATGGACAATTTGATGAGCTTCTCTTTGACTTCTCCCTTAGAAATTTTTTTTACAGAAAGGCTGAACTTGTGCAATCTGTGCAGGATGCAGAAAATTTATATTTGGGTTGTAAGTAATGAATAAGTCAAATTTATATTTCACTATATCAAATAGAAGGCTTTTGATTCTTTGCACACATTAAATTGATTATGTCGTTTTTTTAAAGATGTTTTTAACTTCTTGAAATTGTTAGGATTTGATGAAATTCATCAAATATATGATTTGGTATGATATATGACAGCTGGGCTTAGTGAGTTTGTTGATAAGTGGTATAGTGATAGACAACTTTAGTATGCTTTAACACTCTTTACTTTTGTATACAGTAGAAGTCAATGTCAAATTTTTGATTCAATACTATGATTTTATAATGCCAATATACTGTTAGTTCTTTTTATTTTTTATAAGTATTATTTTAGTTCTTTTTAAAAGTATGAAGTCTATTAATCAAATATAACATGCTTTGTTTAGTTTGCCTACTCCCAATTATTGTTGTTGGTTTGTGCAAAGATAATGTGCACCACCTCAAATATTGCTAGTGAATGAATCAGTACTGTTTCCTACCTCTATTTCAATTGTTAAGTCACTACTAAATTGATGTAGTCTCTTCTCTGTAATAAATCTGCCAGATTGAATGACTTATCAACAAGTTTTACTAATCTGTCACTCCTGGCATAGGGATTGATTTTGTCCAAAAATAATAATAATAATTTTAACATATGATAGCATTTTATGTAAACATATGAAAGTTACCGAAGAATTGTTATCTTATGAAGCTTTTGTTTAAAACTAAGTTGTTTTTATGTTGGCTTTCTTCCTTCCTGCTGCAGACATGAAAGTATGGCTGGGACGTGGAATGCCACATTTATCTTTGTCCAACAAGAGAAAGGGAAATCCTTAGGAGCTTATGGCTATTATTTATTTAACTGACGACTAGTGCATAAGGATTATGCATATTATTTGACATGGCTTTGTCATGGTCAAGAATACGTGCTTAAAAATGTTGTTTAAAATTTGTGCTACTGACAAAAATATATTGAGCAAGATTAGCCTCAGCTTTAAGCCATTAGTCCCAAAAGAAAGCATGATATTTTCATTTTGTATGAGATGTGTGAGGTTGATTTACTGATCCCAATGGCGACGCCACTCAGAGTCCAGGGTGTTCCCAGGAACACCCTGACTTGAAAAAAAAAAAAAAAATTCTATATAATAATTTAAATTTTTTTATTTGTTTGCCCTTAAAAAAAAATAGGAACACCCTCCAGCAATATTAGGAACACCCTCAAAATTTTTATGCCAAACAAATTTTGAACTAAAATAAATAAAATAAAATTGTAACAGAGAATCTGAGAAGAAAAAAAAAAGCCAAAAATCATCAGCTTTTGTCGTCACAGCCAAAAACCTGTTGTAAGGAAAAAAAAAGAACCAGAGAAGAAGAAAAGTTCCTCAAAAAAGAAAAAAGAAAAAGAAGAAGAACACAACGAAAACGAAGCAGGATCTGCGCCTAGTTGAAGCAGCAGCCAACAGGTTGCCCACACAGTCACCGATCACGCTTTCGTCTTCTGCTGCTGCTTCTTCTTCTTTCTTCTTCTTTTTTTCTTCTTTCTTTTTTCCGTTGATGGAGCTCTGTAATTTCCTCTTTTTCACTGAATAGTGAATACTAGGACACCCTTTCTAAATAACAATAATATTCTAACAATTTCGTTAGTTGCCCGGTTTTGAAAGATTTTGTGAAACTAGCATCTCGAGTTTTTAAAACTCGAGATTTTAATTAGAACTCGAGTTTCTAAAACTCGAGTTCAGTGTTTTGTGCTTCGCTTAGGTGGACGAAATTGCCACGTGGCGACACGTAGAAATCGAGTTTATAAGACTCGAAATCTGCAGAATAAAAACAAATCCACAGCACTTTCGCTCCGCCCTCTCAAACTCACTCTCGAACTCACTCACTCACTCATTCATAAAGAAAATTCGTAGCCCAGTGCTGAAGCAAATTCGTAGCCCACTGTCACGAAGGTAGTCACTCTCAAGCAATCATAGCTCAACGCCGTTCGTAGCCCACCGTGCCGAAGGTACTCTCTCTTTCTTCTCAATACTTTGTCGTTTTTGCTTCTTAGATTCCTCTGTCTCTCTCTCTCTCTTTCTCCAATTGTAGATTTTGGAATTTCATGATGTGACCTAGGGCTTTCGAATCTTTTTGGGTTTTTTTTTTGTTGGTGTTCTGAGAATATGGTTATGTTTTGGCAATGACATTAGTTTTTATGTGATTGCTAGAATTGAAAAAAAAAAAAAAAAATTTGAAATGTGGTATTTCAAGGAAACCCAAGTACCCATTTTTGGATTTGATTCAAAGATGGCATTTTGGAACTTTGATTCACTTTTGAGGCAAATACTTTGCTGGAATTGATCTTACTAAAAGAAAATTTTCATTAATTTGATTGATAGCTTCATGAGTTTGCTCTGGCAGCAACGTGTATATGACTAGGCTCAATGGACAGGAGTTCCTCTGCCTCCCAGTGACCAAAAAAATTATTACTTCTTGCACAGGATACGAAACACCCAGTTTAATAGTTATTCATGAATTCTTTGAACTATTTGTTTTCAACCTGGTTCTTTGAAAATCTGTATTATCTTATCTTCACAAGAAAAATGAATTATCTGAAAGCTGGAATTTGAAACTCTGGATGATAAAATGGGGTATATCCAATTTTGTCTCCTAACAATGGACTTTGTTGATTCTGAACTTTATGCATTTTAGTAGAATATCTTTCAATGGAATTTCAATTATTGTCATAGTTTCATTTCGAGGTTGAAGATATTTTTGTTCTTTGTCATAATGAAACATATTATGAAGTGAGAATAATGGCATAATATTAGAATACATAAATGTCTGTTCTTGTGGCCTATTTGGTTGCTTAGAAAGTATGGGTTAAGATAAAAATATTTTTGATAATTTTTCTTTAGTATATTATTGTGTTTCTTAGGACTCCCTCTAGGCAGCAATATGGCATGGGGAATGACTATTTTTGCTACATGAACATTCGAATCCAAGCCAATGGTTTTACCTTTTTTTTCCCCTCTGGTGCAAAGCAAAAAACAAGAAGAGCAGCAACAAGATTGACATTTCTATTTTTGCCCTCAGATTCTTGAAACTAAGTTTAGGAAAAAAAGAAAAAAAACTTTGAATAGCCATTTACCATTAATTTATGCTTAATGTGAAATTTCAAATCCATCTCTCATGTAGATATTTACATGTGTATGTGTGTGTGTGAGAGATATATAAAGAATCATGGTCAAATCCATTAAAGCATATTACATGCGTATGTGTGTCAGAAAAGGCTAGAGAAATAAAGGATTCCACTTGTATTGAGGTATTATTTTTAAAAATAACTTACCAATTACATAGGAACAGAAAAGATCAAGGCTGGATTGAATCCCTAATTACACAAAGTACTCTATTTAATCCTGAGTTATAGATGTACTTCGTCTTGCTTTCCATTCTTTTAGCGTACTTTTTTAAATAATGCCAAAAAGCTGCTCTTCAGTATAGATTTTCCTTGCATGTAGAATAGCATTCCTTTGCCCCCACACTATTAATGATGTCACAGTAGCACTCTTTGCAGTATGGAGCCTCGGATCAATAAGGATCCACAGATCTTGCACCCTGGTCCGCTTAATGAGTCATTGTTGACGCGACAACGATATCATCGATCAGAGGACATTTGGAATGGCGAGGTGAAATATCTAGTTCTAACAACCGCTTTAATTTTTACGTTGTCTTTGACTTTTAGTTAGCAAGTTCTTTCAAAGTTGTATTTGTTCTAACAACCGCTATAATTTTTATCGATTTTGCAAGACTCGGGCCCACTTACATGCCGTGGTCGCACTAAGGAGTTGGCAAACATTGAGATGCGAGATAATCGGGTGATTGACATTATCAAGTTGCTAAGGCTGGAAGGATTGTTCATGGCCCCTTCTAGAAAGATAGATCATTGCCTAATATCGGCCCTAGTTGAGTGATGGCGGCCAGAGACTCATACGTTCCATCTTCCACATGGTGAGATGTCAATCACCTTACAAGATGTGGAGGTCATTTTCGGACTTCCTATAGACGGTGAGGTCTTAGTTGGGCCGACTGTTGTGGTGGATGGGGGTTGGAGTCAACTGTGCATGGAGTTGCTTGGTTTTACTCCAGCGAATGACGGCAAAACTTTGGTGGGGCAAAGAATTCTCATCAACCGCCTTGTTGAAGCCATTGCAACGCCACTACCTCATGACGCAACGGAGATGCAGATACACCAGTATGCCCGGTGCTATATTTTAGCGCTGCTAGGGGATAAGCTTTTCATGGACAAGTCGGGAGATAGGGTGCATCTAATGTTCTTGGCGTTCCTGCGGAACCTTCGTGATCTGCCACAGTATAGTTGGGGTAGTGGTTGTCTGGCCTGGTTGTACAAAGAGTTGTGTCGGGCAAGCGAGAAAGGGGTATCGCAGATTAGTGGGGTGTGCACCTTGGTCCAGTATTGGGTATGGGCAAGGTTGCCATTCTTGTGCCAGAGGATAGAGCCCCCACCTGGATGTGATTATGGCCCATGGCCATATGCTCCACTTGCATTTAAGTATTTTCTTGATATTTAGTGTGTTATGCAATGTACTCTTCTTAGTAACTAAGTGGTATTATCTTATCTCATGTTATTCGCTCGTAACTATAGGTGGGTGCGGGTGCCAAGCTCGAAGAGTAGGCCATCCGGCATGGCCTTGATCTGCTATCGCGAGCAATTAGTTACAATGAAGCCGGACCAGGTAATAATATACAAAAATTCTGTTTGGTTATGTTAATTTTCCTTAAGAATATGATTGCTTCATCCTTTAACATATCTTCCGTTTTAATTATTGTTTTTCCCTTTATCTATGTGTTCTCCCTTGTTTCACATTTTAAGATGCTATGATAATTGTTTTTTGTTTCTATTGTAGATTGTGTGGCAACCATACAAGGCAGACTTCGGCCACCTTCCTGACTTCTGCGTTGCAGGAAGGGATCCGTGGACGGCAAGGGTGCCGCTTGTGTGTTTTTGCATAGTGGAGATGCACCACCCGGACCGTGTCCTTCGACAGTTTGGGTTGGTGCAGGAGCGGCCTGACCGTGTTGTGTATGATGAAAGACTGCATAGAATCGACTTGCGTGGGAAGGTGGAAAAGAATTGGAGGGAGGAGCATGGACCGTATATCATTACATGGGATACAAGACAACAACGAGTTTGCCATGCACCTCCTCAGACTGGTGAGATGCCCCGCAATCATGACTATTACAGCTAGTACCGTCGGGTCACTCGAAAGTATGTCGACTGCAACAACGCTAAATTAGATATAATGGTAATGTGTTCTAATTAGATTTTATTGCCTGCTTTGTTTTTTCTTTAGTACATGTACGAACATAGAATCAATTGATTTCTTTTTTTAACAAATCTGGTTTGATTTGACTGACGTCCAATTAAAAAGACTTTCTGTTGCATATAGTATTATAATAAAACTTTCAGTTCTTAGTTTAGTTAGTATTTGAGTAGATTAATAAATACTATATTATCCATTCTATAATTGTTACATAAATGTCTCAAATCTGATTGTACTGGTTCTTTCGCTGTTTTAGATTGAAAGTCATTTAGCGCTGTTGGAGATGCTTCCTGTAGGCAGTCAAGCACAAAACCATGTCCGGCGCGTCCTACATGATGTGGCGGGGCTTGGTGGTGATCTTGCAGCAAATGGGTAGGCAAACAATGGGCATGAGACTGAATCAGCAGCTACTGCAACCCCAAGCACAAGCGCAACACCCGTAAGTACACCGACCCGTGGTCGGCGTGCTACCGCAAGCCCAAGCACAAGCGCAGCTAGGGGCCGTGGTCGGCCTGCTACAGCAAGCCCAAGCACAAGTGCAGCTAGGGGCTGTGGTCGGCCTGCAACAACCCCTTGGGTTGTAAGTAGTCCTGAGATACCTGCACCCATCCCGCACGCATCTCCCCAGCCCGAGGTCCCGCCACCCATCCCAGATGCATCTCCTCAGTCCGAGGTCCCTCCACCCATGGTAGATGCATCTCCTCAGCCCGAGGTCCCTTCACCCACCCCACCTTCGCAGCCCAGTTTCGATCTCGGTATTCATTCTCAGTTGACCCCTCCTATGCACCCCGAGACACCCTCATACCCACCCACCAGCTCTAGTGCACCCACTTTGCCCATAGACCCACCCCGTACTGAACCTATGACAATGATCCCCACTCCTGGCCTCTACACAGAGCATCATTACCCACCTACCTCATCCTCATCCGACCCTCTAGGACCTCCGGTTGGGATTGACACTCTACAACCAGATATTGATGTACCGGACGAGCATCCCCCTCATTAGCCCTCACCCCCACGAGGTAGACCACAACGTGCTAGAAGAGCACCCACTTGTGGGACAGGTGGACACAAAATAGGACACAAAGGTAGCTCTATGGTACGGTAACATTAATTACGATGTTTACGCCTATTTTGCAGTTCACTTTATTCTTATCATTACACCGAATATTGATTGTTTGCATCTAATGTCTTTGCAGCACGATGATGAGCCTAAGGATGATGCCCCGCAGCCTCCTCCCCCGCCCAAACATTACACGAGGGTTAAAAAACGCAAAATTGGTGAACCTTGAAAAAGAGGTTTGTTAAAGATGCATGAACTTACTTTGTGTTATGGATGGTGCATGTGAGATATATGTCATAGTAAATTTTTTAGCAGAGTCATAGTTTTTGTATGTTGAATTCAATTGGTTTTTGAGAAATATGATGGATTTTGAGTTTTGAAAATTTATCTTTTATGTAATTTTATTAACTATGTGTGTAGTTTGGGTTTATGGATTTCAAAATCTAATTTATATCATACTTTTAAACCCATATAATGTGATTGTACTTGCAATATTTTGACTGTTTTCTTTGTTGTTGTTGTTGTTGTTGCTCTTGACACCAAATCTTTGGTTTCTAATATATTTTCCATGTTAATTCTAGTTCTTTCGTGGTTCTTTCATCCAAATAATACGGCCTTGGTACATACCTTGCAGATTTCCCTCAGAATAAAACATTATTCGGTATGCAAAGATAGCTATGCTGCTGCAAAATAAGACAGTTTGAGATGTGGCTTTGCGTTGCAGATGGATGACTGTAAGCTCTATTACTCTTCTTGCTTGCATCTTTTCTGAATAAGCATCAAATTAGTATTTCTGAAAAAAGAAAAATGCAGATGCATTAGTCAAAAAACGAATTGATGACATGCAAAATTATTGTAGCTAGTTGCATTTTATTGGTAACCTTAATATCACTGTATTCAATTATGTGCGCTTATAAAATTGTGGTTCCCTCTTCTTATTTTTTGTTTGGCCGTATAGAATATCTTACTTATACATTTTTTTAATAAAAAAACTGCCCTATTAAAAGCTTCTTAAGTTAGTATATTCTTTTTAATATATTAACTACTAAATCAAAGCTGCAAATGTATTTATTCTAGGGTTATTCATGGATAAATTTTTTCAAGTTGACAAAACTTAGCTCCAAAACTTATCTCCAAGTTGTATTGTCTATAAATATGTCTCTCCTTTTTCTCCAATTTTTATTTATTCTAATGGTCCTAGTGTTTCAAAAGGATCCCTTAAAATACTTGTGAAAACGAGTGCGTAGTTTCTTCCAATGTATTAGGCTAGCTATGCCTTGGGGGTTTTTTTGGGTCTCCTTACTTTCCAATTTTATAATCAAGTGACTTGTAAGCATTTCATTTGATAAGATTAAAGAATGGTGTTTACATATTACAAATTTATATGATTTTTGCATTTCAAAAATAATTCCACATTTGCTTTTTCAAATTTTGTGATTTCTATGCTCAAAGCATGCTGATGTTTTGTAAAACGTGAAAGCCATACTAGGTTCCCATTATATGTTCCTGCGGAAGCTATTGCATTGTTGTAGCCATGTGCAGAGGAAACATATAATGCATGTCCTCTTGCTTTATGTCTTTAAGAAAAAAACTCAAATGTACATTAATCTTTTTGTTGGAAAAACTAATACTAATGAGCTCCAACTCATGGCATTTTCTCTCCATGTAAGAATGGGGTGGAGGATGGGGTTGTGGGTTGAAAACTCATGTGGGCATGTGTTACTTACTGATATAAAAAAAAATCCCTTATCTGCTATCAGCTAGAGTTCTGTTTCTCATTGTTGTTGTTTTCTGGGTGCAGATCTGCAGAAAGCTTGCCTACATACATAATTGTATTGGTATTTGTCAGCGTGACCTCAAGCCACAAAACCTACCAGTAAGATTCTTCTTTCTAAAGAAGTTAGTGTTTGTTGCTCAAGACTTATTTTGCATGTGACTGTTGATTTGCATGAATGCATGATATCTATCATACTAATTCTGTGGGTTGACTAAAGCTTATTGAAGCCGGTCATTCATTGGCAGTTGCATGTTAAATTCATTTGCAAAAAAAAAAAAAAAATGTATTACTTTGGTGGTATATATAGTGTACTCAAGACATTATTGACTAATCTATATTAATTCCAAGAAATGCTGATGGGGTCATATTGCACTTGTGCAATGGATATGTCATATATTATTATATGACAAGGAGGTTATGTGGCTTCTATGTTAAAATACATCTGTATATGTACACTAGTATGTGTACATATATAAACATGCATGCATACTTGTTTAAGTATAAGGAATATAGTTATTGTCCATATTCATGAATATGCCTTTTACTTTCAGACTAGGAAGCACTGATGCAGATTCAAAATATACATATGATACAATATGGATGTGGCAATACATTAAATTTTGAAAACTTGGGATATGATGAATTTGGGTTCTTCCTTTAATAAGCACTAAAGTTCCTGTTTTATGAATTTAATTTCTCAATTTATAATTTACAGAATGTTTGTATCTACGGTTAAGAGGCTGCGTGTGTTGAAGAGCTCTGAACTTTCTGTGCTTAGCCGTAAGTTTATTTTCAAATTCCATAAGTATATACAGTTTCCTGTGTTTATGAAATGTTTTTCTTTCCCATTAATGTCTCTAATTAAAAGTTGATTGCATTTCATGTTCAGTTGGCAGCAGTAAGCAGGGGAAATTATCACGTGAGGCTCTGCATTACAAGGTCTGTCAAAGTTCCTTGTGTTTAGTTTCACCTACTTTACAACTATGGAACCATAGATTCTGTGACTGTCAATTTTTTTGCTCATAAATCTGCTCAATTATTATTTGCTTCCAAATTTTGTATTTTGTCTTGCCTGTACAGGTGAAATAATATAAAGTTGTCTCCAACAACTCATACACTTACAATATTGGTTGTGTCCATGTCAGTTTATTTACTCCTGAATCTTATTTGCAAGGCAGATTGCTGGGACATTCAATCCATTTGTTAGTTATAATTTATATGCATTCTGTTAATGCCATGGTTCTATGTTTTAGCTTTCAGTTGGATTCTAGTTAGATTTAAATGTGAAACTAATTTGATAAATCTAGAGGGTTATTGTGTGAACTGAGTTTGTGAAACGGAAGTTTTAGTTATAATTTAATAATCTATGTGTTGCATCAGTGCATTACTGCATTAAAATAATTATACAGCTAAAAGAATGATTAAGATTAAAATAATTTTACTAAGTAATTCTGGTTGAAATTTGTTTACGTTGTTGATGCTCCAGATATATTGACAATTATTGAAAAAATCCCATATCTGTCAGAGTTTTTGAACTCCCTGTACGAGTGTCAATATAAATCATTTTTCGTTGCTTTTGGTAAGTTGAGATCTATTATAGCCCATAATCTTATACATACCAATAAAATGTTAAAAGAAATAAGTTCTTTTGGTTTCTTTGCATGGTCTGATTTCTTGCAACACTCTGAGCTCCTTGGTGTTTGCTTATGTGATATGGTATAGCTATAAGAGCTAGTCCTACCAATTCCAATTAATATTTATATTCTATTACATTTTTCATTTTCAGCTGCCCTTACGGAGCAAATAAAATTGGATCGCTATTTGCATCCACACTTTCGTTACTATATGAGGGAGGTCAGAACTGTGGGTTATTCCCAGCTTTTGGAATCCTATAAAAGTGTTACAATTGAAGCAATGGCTAAGGCATTTGGAGTTACAGTGGAGTTTATTGATTTGTAAGTACATAAATTTATTAATGCTCTATTTTAGATTCTATCTAGCAGTATGTTTGTGCCATACACAGATTCAATAAAAATTATATGTAAACTGAAAATAGATTTCACTAATATCAGTGAAATTGAATAATAAAATGAATAATCAAAAAATAGGCACCAATAGGGTTTCAGATTTTCTTGTCCAATGCATTTTTCGTGTTCATTATGTATAGTATATTTTTAATAGGGTTTGACATTTTCTTTTGAGATGGTGGTGTGTTTAATTGTGTTTTTAATCCACCTATTCTCTATTTCTCTATTACTCTATTACAGGGAGCTCTCGCGTTTTATAGCTGCAGGGAAGCTTCATTGCAAGATTGATAAAGAGTTTGAAGAGGCTTCCTGTGTCAAAGAGTTGCTTCTCCAAATTGAGAATCAGTTGTCTAGTTGTGAGGCTGAGACTAAGGAGCTAGAGACTCGTGTAGGTGAGGTTTCTAGGGATATGTTGGAGTCTGAAAAGAGTTTGCAGACTGCATCTCAGGAAGCAGAAGAGGCAACAAAACTTTGTCATCAAAGGGAGCAAAAGCGTAATGCAACCAAGGCAGCCTTAGAGATGGCAAGAATTAAGCTTCGGCAGTGATTGTATATTAACCATTCTCAATGTAAAATACAAAAATGGTGTTTATATATGTAGATTATGCTGTATGATAGTGTAGATTGATGTGTCTCCTTAGTCCTTTCCCCATTTTCTCTTTCAAAGTAGAAATGCTAACCAACTTTTTGCAAGCTTGGTAACTGAATATAGCTCATGAAAGAATTTGTTCTAAATTACTCGCTTATACACACATGCAAACCGTTATCTGACCTATGTTTGGGAACCGTTTATCTAGGTTTTTTGCTAAATTTGTTTTTATGATGGTGGGGTACAATATAGAAAAGTTACAAACTGAAGCTTAAAACTGATGTCAAACTCATGTACACAAAGCAAGCCATGTTTGCAATCTGAATGAGCATAGGTTAATGGATTCAGGAGATTTTAAACTATGTTGGATAGTGCTAGCTATTCTCTAATTTCCATTTTTGTATTATCTTTGATAGGATTTAATTACTAACATAGATATATATTTCCAGAACCCTCCTGAACTTGATGCTCCACTCTTTGGAACAACTGAAGCTGAGAAGGAAGCCAAAATTGTGAATCCGGAATTAGAGGACCTTCAGACGAATGTTTTTTAATAGGTTTCCAACGTGCTATTTCATGATAAATGTGTCTCCATTTTTCGTTGGTCTTATTAATTACAAGTTCTTTGTTATCTGCTTTAAGAATGGAAACACAAATAGAGGTTCTCAAGGGCTCCTTGTTCTATTGGGGTGGAGTTAGATTTTAATTAGCCAGTGTTTGGGAATCTGAGATCAATGATTACATCGATAAACCATTTGAGGAGCTGACAGCTGGAAAGTTTAAAGTCAAAGGTTTGAATGGCAACCTTAGATGTCCATTCTGTGTTGGGAAGAAGAAGCAAGATTACAAGTACAAGGACTTGCTTCAACATGCTTCAGGAGTGGGTAAGGGTTTTGCCAACAGATCTGCAAAACAAAAGGCAAACCACCTTGCCCGAGCAAAGTATTTGGAGACTGATCTAGCAGGTGAAGTGGACCTTTAGCAACGTCCAGTTTTGCCACAACCCGTTGCTCTGCTTCCAAAGCTTGATGATCTGTACGTATGGCCTTGGATGGGCATTGTTGTTAACATTGTATGTACCAATGAGAATAAAGACATTTTACTTAGTTCTCAACACTGGTTGACAAGGTTCAGGAAATTTCAACCGGTGGAAATTGTAGTATTCCCGGGTGAGAAGGACCTCATGGGACAGGCCATTGTAAAATTTAGTAATGATTGGAGAGGTTTCATGAATTGTGCTGAATTTGAGAAATTGTTGAAATTGAGCATCATGGCAAAAAGGAGTGGAATGCTCAAAAAACAAATCTTGGCCCGAACTGCTATGGGTGGCGTGCACGCGCTGATGACTATGATGCTGAAGGGCTAATTGGTGATTTCCTTTGCAGTAAAAGGCAGTTAAGAACAGTTTTTTACATTGACAGGGAAGCAGCACAAAGCAGAAACAATGTTGTGGCAGACCTGGCCAATGAAATCGATATTACAAATGAAAATCTGAATGAGCTACAATATAAATACAATGAACAGACCATGTCCTTAAGTAGGATGCTTGAAGAGAAAGACAGGCTGCACAAATCTTTTGAAGAAGGTTTGTACCTTCATTCTCTTTCTTTGTGTTTCTTTGTTGATACAATCTTCATACATCCTTCAGGCCCTGAATTTAGCAGACACTGTTTGACATGATCAGGCGAAAACATTTTCTTTGATTTTATAAAATGATGCTTCATGCTGTGTACTGATGTTGATTTTGTGTCCTGGTAGCATGATCTGAGGAACAATTCACTTCAATTGGCTTCCTTGGAGCAGAAAAGGGCTGATGAGAATGTCTTAAGGCTGGTTGAGTCGCAAAAGGTGTGTGACTTAGTATTAGGTTTTTACTAGAGACTAGCATATAATATACCTTTTGACATTCCTTCTTGAATTTACTCTTTCTGTAGCTTCCATTTGATTAGTAATTTTAATTTTAGAGGGAGAAGGAGGAGGCCCTGAATAAGATTCTTCAGTTCGAAAAGTAGTTCGGGTGGTTGCAAAAATTGGAGATGGAAATAGAAGAGATAAAAGGGAAACTACAGGTTATGAAGCATCTTGGAGATGAAGATGATGCAGCAATTGAAAAGAAGATGGAGGACATGAGTAATGAACTGCAAGAAAAAGTTGAGGATCTGAACGATGTGGAATCTATGAATCATGTTCTTATTGCTAAAGAGTGATAGAGCAATGATGAGCTACAAGATGCTCGCAAACAATTAATTGCAGTACAGTTTCTTATGCCCATATATATTTGTCTTGGAGTTTAATCTTCACTTCATCACGTACTTTAGGAGCTTTCTTTCCAACAAAAGCTTCTGATTATAACCCTCAAATGTCCTCCTATTTCTTTCCTTCTATAACGTCCACGTGAGACATAGGCAGGTTTGTTTGGATTAGGGCAGGCTAAATACATACAACCTGCACACCAGACTTACCCTTCAATAATAGGGTAACTTCTGAAAGAGTTGCACCATCTCACCATGCAAACCTGTATGGATCAGTGCCGATCACCACGGTTAGGCGGGGTTTTGTATAACCTGTCTTGACAATTTATCATTGTATTTAGGCTTGAAAATCATAGATTTCTTCTTAAACTTTACAAAGAACTCAAATTGGATAGCCGTTACTGAAGCATATTTGAGATCTTGTAAATACACATGCGGCATCTCTTTTTCAAATTTCATATCCTAGCCTACTCTTTAATTGAGAAATAGTCATGGGTTCACTTATTACAACTCCATATTAATTAGTAATGACCTTATATATTCAGGAACACAAATGACCTTATGCATCTTTTTTTTATAGACTTTAGGGTTTGACAGACATGATTACCACTTGAAGTCAATGGGAATGATCAGGTATATTCTTTTAAATATTTTTTAAACCTTATTTATTTATGTTGTATTCATGTATGTATTTATTTTATCAGCTAGTGCAAATTTGCATGGTCTTTGATAAATTATGCACGTTTTATATGGTCCTAAAATTAAAACGAACCCTGCCTGGACAATTCGTTTAACTAGTACACGTTTATGTTTTTGTAAATTTTTTGGTATTGATCTATAAATCAATATGAAAAGTATTTTTCTATCATTGTGGTATGATATATCTACTTGTCTAGCATGTGTATGCTGAATTTTGTGTCTAGGTGATATTGTTGGACCCTCTTTTAATAATTTATCAAATTGGCATGCAGAGCATTGAACCCAAGGAATGAGATGATCACAAAATAATGCCAGCAATTTAAACATAACTAGTGATTATTTTTAGAATAATAATTAAATGATTAAATTCACCATACCATAAAAACTTAAGATTTGGAAATAATGGTACATAATTTCAGCTCTGTTTAAGCTTTTGGGAAAACTGATAGTTTATCAATTTTATAATATGCACAAATATGATATGATAAATTAGTCATATTTTTAACCATTTGACTTGTTTATCAAAAACAAGGAAGTTGCAGCGGCTTGCTCGTGATAATGTTCATAGGATATTTGAAGAACAAGAAAAACTGAATTACGAATTGGAGACCAAGAAGAGGAGACTTGATTCATGGAGCAAAGAATTGAACAAACTCTTGCAAAGACATTAACTGTAGCTCAGCTTGCTTATCTGCAGGAACAATTCACATTATTAGGTCCTAACAAAAATGGATTCATCTCCATGCAGAACTTTAAGACGGTTAGCTCTTTTCCTAATCTTATATTTTCAAGTGTTTGAATACTCTATGGAGCCATTATAAATATTGGTGGATTTAGCAAGGTATGGTAAAGAACTCCACTGATGCAATGAAGGATTCTTGGGCCCTAGATTATGGTAGCATTGTAATGCCGTAAATATAATTAAATCAAAATCAGATTAACTTTTTGTACGCGCCTAAATTTTAAAGGCTAGATAAGCTTCTTATTTTCTTTTATGTTCTTCTCTTTTTTATTTTTTTTTAGGTGGACACAAAATAAGCTTCTTCTTGTACAATTTTAGTAGTTTTTTACAAATAACAATATCATGATCAATAACCTCCATCAAATAACATTTGAAAAAAAAAAACTCATTTGTACAAAAGAAAAAAAAATATGAGATTTAAAAAAAATACAAAATCACAAAAAAAAAAAAAAAAAAAAAGAACTCGAGTGTTTGAAACTCGAGATTCTTAAAAATATTTCAATAAGAACTCGAGTATTTAATTCTCGAGATCAAAAAAGCTCAATGTGTTTATCCAGTGGAACTCGAGTTTCATATACTCGAGTTCCACTGGGAAATTTTCGAGCTAAAAAAAAGCTCAATGCTCTGTTTAGGCCGAGAGATTGCTCTGTTTTGCTCTGTTTTTTCCAGTGGAACTCGAGTTTTATAGACTCGAGTTCCGTTGGGAATTTTTTTTTTCCCAGTGGAACTCGAGTTCCACTGGGAAATTTCCGAGATAAAAAAAAGCTCAATGCTCTGTTTAGGCCGAGAGAATGCTCTGTTTTTTCCAGTAGAACTCGAGTTTTATAGACTCGAGTTCCATTGGGAATTTTTTTTTCCCAGTTCTCAATAGGCACCAAACTATAGAAACTGTTACGCTCTCTACATAAACATGGTTTTACAATGCAAATGCACTTACATCGCAGCAAAAGGCATTCTCAATATATCAACATTCTAAACATGCCCAACCACGCTTAATTTGCAGTTCTAACATACTACTCAAATCACAATCTTCATAGAGGTACATTGGATAGAGAATTACAAGTATATTCAACAAAAACCAAAAAGTTCACATAGAGCTAATACAACGTAGTCACTTTTCCTAAGATCGGCGGTCCACACGACAAAAACGTCATCCATGGAAGAATGCCTGAAAAACGTAGAGTAATCACGTTAGGAGACAAGATAGTAAACATTAGGTAAACATCGAATGAACAACAATTATTTAACCGATGCATAACTTTTTGCCATCTACCTACCTAGTGTGGAACATGACCGCTTGTGGAAGCGCCATGAGACTGCGGACATTTTCTGCGGTTATGCCCAGAAGCATGACACAGTCCACATGTCTGCTTGGGTTGACTCTTTATCAAACCTGCATCCTCCCTTCGCCATCCCGGTTCTCGATCCTTATTCCTCACTCCATCCATCTCATTCCTTATTCTTGACTTCACTGGTCGACCTTTGGCCCGCAACAATGCTGGATTAGGCAACCACTTTGGCCCCATGGGATCTCTCCACAATGACTGTGACTTAGGAACCACAAATGCATGCTCATAAGTGTTAAGGGCATTGTTCAAACCATAACATGGGTGAATATATGTGGTCGAATCAATATGTAAATAGTCACATACTCTAATTGCATGTGAACACGGGATCCCTATGTTTTGCCATTTCCCACAACTGCATGTTCTTTCCCGTAACCGAACTTCATAACTGTGGTTTCCCCCTCCTGCGCTACACGTGTTGAGTTGGGTAACTACTTGAAATATCAGCTCTTCATTGCTAAATGGCTTGAGATAGTGTTTCTCAGATTTACGCTGATTTCCATCCCACGTAGATAAGGCATAATCACTCCATTTCTTACCCTCTGACAACTCATAATGGTATTCTTTGCGCCGGTCGTGGAAATATTGAACAAGTTTGTTCCAAGTGAACTCAACCAACGCGGCAATAGGAAGGCCCCGTGCACCTTTCAGTACACCATTGAAGCACTCTGATATATTGGTTGTCATTGCCCCAAAACGTCTCCCACCATCATGTGACTGGGTCCACATATCCACAGACTCGCTCATTAGATATGTGTATGGAAGATAATCTTGATTCTTTTCCTTGCCATCCTTCCCCGTCACCTTCTTCTTATTCCTAATGGCCTCAATTTCCACCTGCTTAATGGACTCCATTATGGTATCAAATTTAACTACCTGACTAGCATATCCCGCTTTCAACGCCACTGACTTTAGAGTTGAGTTCTGAAAATGGGTGTTGAAGTTGCTAGCAACATGTCGAAGACAATATCTATGAAATACCCGTGTTCTTCCATCATCCCCTCTAGGCCAGTTTGCAATGCCGTTTTTGATACCGAGATGTCGGTCAGAAATTATGCAAATGCCTTCGTCAGGTATCACGTGGCCAATCGTTTCTTTGAGGCACTATAAAAACCACCTCCAACTGGACCCTGACTCACAATCCACAACAGCAAAGGCGAGAGGGAATACCTTGTTGTTAGCGTCGGTTGCCATTGCAACTAACAACTTTCCCTGATATTTACCATACAGATGGGTCCCATCAATACTGATAACCGGCTTGCAGTATTTGAATCCTGATATGCATGGACCGAAAGACCAAAACACATAATGCAACAATACGGTGTCATCTTCATCGGTGGATGTGATACGATATAACACCTGAGTAGTCGGGTCCTGATCAATATATGCCATTAGCAACTTCTGCAACCTTTGGTAAGACTCTTCCCAATTCCCAAACATCTTCGCAATCGCCTTTTGTTTCGCATCCCATACCTTGTAGTAAGAAGGCTTATGGCCATTATATTTCGTCTCTATCATAGATCTAAGATGCTTAACTGGGGTAGTGTGATCCTCACATAACTTCTGATGGATGTCTGATGCAATAAAATTACAACTCATCATTTTACCATCATTTCGCACCCCGATCGGTATACACGTGTGAGGACCCACATACACGGTGACCATCCATAATTCGTGGAGATTGGGCTTCATAACTGCGCAAACATACCACTTGCATGACTCATGCACGCATTTCGCACAAAGTTTTTTCGTCGTCGACCTAGTGATCATAAAATGTTTGTTTTCCTTGAGGGCACAAATTATTAATACGCGCTTCACCTCCTCTTTATTGGCAAAAGTCAACCCTTTGCACAAATTCATCCCCTCTCTCCAAGTAGACACAAATGGCATCTCAATATGTGAAGGATCAACCATATTTTCCCAAGTATTTGCAGAGAATGACAATGCAGGAGGTGCGTAGGCAGGGATTGTGTTCGTAATGTTTTGGACACTAATAACATTGTCTACATAAAGTTCACTACCATCCAATGTCTCATCGTCATCAATGTCCCTCTCAAAGTCCCCAAAGTCCCCTCTGTCAATCATGTCTTCATACTCATCTCTATCGGCAAAATCTTCACCGTTAATGGCAATATTCTCATCAACATAGTCGTCGTCATCGTCGTCATCATCATTGTTAATGGCAGTAGTCTCATCAACATAGTCGTCATCATCATCATCATCATCACCATCGGCATGAACATCATCATCCTCTACATGTGTAGAATACTCATATTGAGCATCCGGAACCGTAACCTGTAAGCTTGTGGTTGTTTGTTGGATATCCTCTTGCTAGACTGCACGCGGCTCCAACTGTATGTACAATTCAATATTAGTTACTTCAGGTATTCTCTCCAACTTGTCAAACATGATCTTTACATGTTTGTCTGTTTCTATTGCCATATACTTGTAATTAATCCGGTGCTTCAGGATTTCATTTGGCATACGATAAGTAATTTGTATGTTGTGCACAGCAGGATTCTCACACAACTCTTCCATGACACTCATCTTCAATTCGTCAAAGGTCTTCAACCTACGATCAATTTGGGTATAATAGGTCTTTATACCCGGCCCTTCAAATGGCAATCCCTTGTTCGCATTGGCATTCTTAAGCGGACCACCGTGGTATAGGATTATATCAATTTCAGGCATTGTGAACCTGTTCAAGTCAAGTTACTATGTTAGTTAAATCACATAGTTGTAAAGTAGGGGAAAAAAGTAATGTGATCTTAAGACTGAACATATTCAATATTCTGATATTCATCCCCCCCCCCCCCCAGAAGTATTCTGTATTCAAGCCACATTATAGAGTGCCCCATTGCCCATTAATATCTAAAGGCTGTAAACCTTCTAACATCTAAATTTCCTAAAAGAAACTGATTTCGTACCCATTTCAAAGTATGTAAAACAAACACCCAATGATCAAAACATGATAACCAAGTCCAATCATGGTAATCCCCAAAGTTTGGAACTCATTGGAGTCCAAAACAACACCAAAATGTCATTTGGGCATTTTATCAAACACTTGATATGCACCTATAAAACTAACATGTGGGCAATGCATGAACATGAGTGAAACTTGCCTAAATACATGTTAAAATTGCCACAATTGGCCAACACAAACACAAACAAACCAAATGGGACAGAGCCTAATCAAGAAATTGAAAGAATTTTCACAAAATTTAAAGTTCCCAACCCTTTTTCAAAAATGACCCAAATCAAGTAAAACCTAACATTTTCTGCATAATCTAAGGAAATAAGAAGAAAAGATTGTATAAACATACCTTAGAAATGATTTGAAGAAGTTCTTTGAGTGAAAATAGGATTAGGATAGATAGAGGCACGAGGGGGGTGATAAGTGTTGTATCTGTGTGAATGTGAAGACTGATCTGTTTTTAATAGAGGGGCTGTGGAAGATTTTATGAAGATTTTAAATAGATTTCGAGTTTTTAAGACTCTATTTTTATTTGTAAAACTCGAGTCTTACAGACTCGAGATCCAAGTGTTGTATCTGTTTAATTATTTCCAGTAGAACTCGAGTCTTTAAGACTCAAGTTTTATGAAGATTTTAAATAGATTTCGAGTTTCTAAGACTCGATTTTTATTTTGTAAAAATCGAGTCTTACAGACTCGAGATCCAAGTGGCCTTATTAAATCCAGCTCAGCAACTTGGCTGTGAGCGCAGTGGGTTGAGATTTAAACAGCATCTCGAGTTTCTAAAACTCGAGATGCTATTTTCCTTAATTATTCCAAACGTTGTTTAACTTACTACATTGTTAAACATTACACAGCTGATCTGCAAATTTCCCCGTGAATACTACTGCTATGTGTTTCTCTTTCTTTCTTTAAACTTTTTTTTTTTACTCCTTTTGAATTCCTAAGTCCCTCACGTGCTAGCATTGGAAATGAAGAAAGGTTTTAATTTTTTAATAAAAGCAAAAAATTTTCATCCATTAGATTTAGATCATTTTTTCAACTGCCCAACATGATGTGACATGCATTGCTAGTTAGTGTACTGTCGAAGAAGAATGAAGGCTTCAAGTGTATCATCACATCAATTCACAACTAATGTCTAATGGGCTATTTATGTTGGACCCAAAGAACCTAACAATTACAACAACTTCGGTTTTCTTTTAAGTTAAATCACAAGCCCAATGTTTCTTTGTTTAGCCCAAAAAGCATTTCCATTACATGTGCAAAATATGAAATTGCTAAAAGTATGTTGAGAAATTGCTAAACAACAATTAATAATTTAATAATTAATGAAACAACAATACAACAAATTATAGTTTATAAAAGACAAACAAATTTATAAAACAACTAAACAACAATAATTAATAATTTTATTGATATTTCAAATGAATTTATAGTTTATTGTACAGGTACCTTTGTTCATTTCATTTCTTTTCATTTTTTTTTTTTCCTTTTGAAGTTTTTCGGTGTACAGAATGCAAATTTGTTTTGGTTTTAAGAACTTTTTTTTTTTTAAGCACAAACTTCATGCTGGCCAAATCTTGAATTTCGGCCGGTATTTACCGAAACGTCCCGAAATAGACTAAAATTACCCAAAAAATTTTAGAAGTGGAATAGGAACACCCTGGACAAAATTCCTGGAGTCGCCACTGACTGATCCTGCCATTATAGTACAAATATGGAAATGCCATGGTGCAGTACATGCTTAGCCAATAGAATCTTATCTCATTGGTATGCCCTAGAGACAACATTAACAATTAGATCAGGTTAATCTCTAAGTTTTCAGCTTTTCTTTTTTTTAAATAAAAAATAAAAAAGGGCTATTGAAGTTTCTACTGTTTGAAAATGTTAAGGTTTTCTAAACATCATGAAATTATTGAAATATATGATTTTGTATGGTAAAAGATGGCTGGGCTTAATGAGATAATTGATAAGTGGGCTTAGCGATATGGACAATTAGGGATGCCTGAAACTGCTTTAATTTTGTATACAGTAGAAGTCGTAGTCAAATTTTTGACTAAATACTATATGTTTTGTTTGATTCGCCTACTGGCCACCGATTGTTGCTGCTCTTTCCAAAACTACTATGCAAGTGAATGTTTGCAAATGCAATTGATTAGTCGTTGTTTTCTGCCTCTGTTTCAAAGTTTCAGATAATAATAACAATTTGATGCACTTTCTTTTATGGAACCCTTTTACCAGATTGAATGATTGGGTAGTATAATTTTCTTAAGCTGTTACTCCCAACCTAGAAATTCAGGGAGACCCTTGCATGTCAACCTTATAATAGAGTTCAATTACATGACTTATAAGATAAGCTGCTTATTTCTAGTATGGTAAATAAATTAATTGTTAAATTTTCAATATAAAGTTCTGTGACCAACAATGGGATGGCAACATAGCAGGGCAGGGTGGGGCTGGATCATGGCTGCCTTACCTCCATCTGTAGTCTAGTGATTTTTCCCCAAACTCGCCTCACTAGTCAGAGCAACTTGCCATGCCTTGTTCTTGTCATCTAACCAAAGAAGGGGGGAAAAATCAAATCTCTCATAGAGATTTTTTTCCAAAAAAAAAAAAATCTCATAAGCAAAGCTTGGAAACTGAAGAGCTTTAGTGTTATACCTAAAGAAAGTAGTGGATCAATGGCTATTGAAAAAGATCGATTTTAAACAATTAGTGGATCGATGGCAATCTCACTGCAGATATCTACTAGTTTAAGTCCATACTGAGGTTTGTTTAGTTAGCATAAACAAAGGGATACAGCGGTTAAAGAAGCAATGAAATAGACTAATGATTAAAGAGGGGAGTGTACCATTGTGGGTGGGCCTATTAGTGGCACAGGGATCTCTTGGTGGAGCTGCCGGTGGTTTTTGGTGGAGAGAGAAAGAGAGAGATATAGTAGGGGCGGGCGACAGACTTGTACTTGCTAAAACCAAGGCAGCACAAACAATCCCTTTCAATATAACATCCAAATTATTGAAATATATGATTAGTTAGATAATTGATAAGTGGACATAGCAACATGAACAATTAGGGATGTGTGGAACTGCTTTAATGTTGTATACAGTAGAAGTCCTAGTCAAATTTTTTGACTAGATACATTTACTTAGTTTGCCTAGTAGGCTATTAGCCACTGATTGTTGCTGCTCTGTCCAAAGCTACCATGCAACCCAGCACTTCAAATGTCTATTTCTAACTTGCGATTTGTATGTTAAGCACTTTTGGTTTGGGATACATTAAAATGTATAATGAGATAAGATAAATCCTATTTGGAATTAAAGAAGAGCATTGGTTATCACACAGACTTGTTTTAACAAAAATTGTGACAAGTGTGTGTATTAGTTATTAGTTATTACCGATAAAAGATTATGTTAACTGCTCGTGTGAATTATCTTGTGGCTGCATTTTATCCTGTTTTAAGTTGGAGTTCTTTTATGTGCAGCATTAACTGATGTAGATGCGGCAAATTTACAAGCTTGCAATTTATAAGGCTTTTGCATGTTTTACATTGTTTTGCTTAGTTACATAAAGTTTGTTTTAAATGTGTTATATAACTTCGATAGAATAGTTTTATGTTTCACTAGAAGAGAGATGATTATATAAATTCAAAACACCAGTGACAATCATTTGGACATAGTATGATATACGGTCAACTTTAACTAATTTGTTGAGGATCCATAGTCTAGCCCAAAATTTTGAAACTAATCCTTTGTTTGTTGTTTTATGTGTGGCCACTGATGTCCTTACTTAAGTTTTCTTGTATCAAAGAAAATATTAAAGCTAATTACTCTAGTGTTTCTTTCTTATACCATTCCATCTTATTGCTTGCTCCAGAGTTATATGTATATCTTTGAACTGCAAGATAAATATTTTGAATGAGAAGGTTGGGCATCTAAATAGATCCAATTACCTTTTTTTTTTTTTTGTTGACTACTCTAACTAGATCCAATTGCTTGTTAAGCTTATAACTTGCTTTTTAATAAGATTCCAAAGTTCTAAGGATGGATAGTATGATTTGTGCTATACAGTAGTGAGATAGAGATACTTTATATATCTCGCTGTTGTCCATAGCATTTCTCTGAAGTTCCTTGTCATGAGGCTGAAATTGAGTTTCTTTGTATTACTATCTGTTGAAGGCATATTTTGAGCTCGAAGCTTTTGATAGGACCAGCATTACTAAAAGCACAACAGCATCCCTAAATATAAGATAAGATAATAAAAATAATAATAATAAGAGATTGAGAGACTTCCTCCTTCTCCTTTAACCTACAAGACCAAATAGGAACAGAGTTTCTTTCGTTGAAACTCTATTTCAATGGCCAAACAAATTCCTGATTGCCATATTAGGTTGGGAGACTTATAATAATTTTTTTCCTTTGTAAATTCATAGAATTCTACACAATTTAGTATGAAATTACTAGTAAGGATCCTTAGAATGACAAATAAAGATAATCCTTTTTTACAATTGATTATGTACAATTCAAATTAGAAAAACTTGTCAAAATGCATCTTTATTTCTTATAGTGTAAATAATTTAGTTATTAGAGTCTTCATCATATCATAGGTAAGCTAAAATTGTTATGCATATCAAGTCTTATAGCTTAACTAACTTTTTTGGTGTTTTCAACCAAGATATTTAATTCTCATATTCTACTCTATATGAAGCCCTATTACCAAAGTAAAAAAAAGTTTAAATTACTATTTCAAATAAAATTTTGAAACAAAATTTAAAATATTTTCTATTTAAAAAAATTACAATCATACATTATAAGTGGTAAAAAAATTAATTTACAAGATTTTTTAAAAATATTAATTAATTAATTAATTTTTTGATTCAATAGTTGGAGGAGTATCTATGGTGTGTGTGTGTGTATGTGTATATATATATATATGAGATGGGTTCAAGTTACACCTGGTGTAACTCTAAAGAGTTACACCTTTTCTAAACCATTGGATTTAAGTAGATCCAACGGTTAAAAAAGACACTCATTAATGATAATATTCTAATTATAATCTCATTAATTATCCCTTATTTATTACCTTCCATACCTATCTCTAAACCAAAAAAAGGGTCTACGTTTCTCTCTCTCTCTCTCTCTCTCTCTCTCCATAATATACGTTTTTCTCTGCTCTCTCTTTCTCCTCCATCACTCAAATCCCTCAAAGATGCAGTTGAAATTTTGGAAAGTTGAGTTGAAGAAGGAAAAGTGACACATGCAAATTAAAATCTATAAAATCTTTCCAAGTCTTATATGGGAAAAAGGTTACATCAGATCTTATTGGGGATCACATTTTAAACACCAACGTCCAAAACCAGAAATCAATCTTACTTCATTGTGGTGAAAAATTGAAAAGAAGGTTAAAAAAAAAAAAAAAGGATTTGACACTGTACACGGAATCAATAAAATTAGTGTACAGTTTCTTTTTAGTTTACAAGGGTTTTATACATAGACACTCTTTTCTCTGCCTCAGATCATTAACAATTTCCGCCAATGCCAACGTAAATCCAATTGAGAGAGCAAAGGTATGCGAAACTGCACAATATTCTTAGCCATTTCGTGCTCATTTAATAGTTCCTACCTGCACAAGTTTGTCATATGTGCAGGCTTATTTCGGAGAAGCAAGCTGTTAAATAATCCATCATCACATCTTATTCTATGTTGATTCGTTGTAGGGAATCTCTTGTCACATTGGTGTTATTACATAATAAAAAATTCTCAGCCGTCTTCAACCATGGTGTAGCCCATTCCACAGATTGTGAATCTGGGTTGAAGAAGTCCACCCATCTCTTGCTCTCAACCCAGCCCATGAGGAGGAGCTAAGTGCCTAGCAGAGAGCCAAAAGAGAAGGGAGCAATTGCACCAGGGTTAGCCCAGATTCACTATAAGATTATGACCGGCTTAAAAGAAGAAGAAAAAAATAGTACGAACGCAACCCAAAAAAAAAAAAGTATTGCAAATATATTTGTAAAGTCATTGGCAAAAAAAAAGGAATATATGTAAAATGTTTTAAATAATAAATAAGGAGAGAGAAACAAAATTGCTATTAATTAAGTGAATAAGGTGTAAGTCAATTAGCATTTAATACTATTTTTTTAACCATTAGATCAATTACAAATCTACGGTCTACAAATGGTGTAACTCTTGTCAAGTTACACCAGGTGTAACTTGAACCTATCTCTTATATATATATATATATATATTTATATATATATATATATGACCATCTATACTCTTGGCACAATCATATTGTTAGAGCGTTCACATCAGTCTTAACGCAATTTTAGTCAAATTATTCAGTCTAGAAAATAAAATTTTCAATTTTTCTCTTTTGACAAACACAAAGTCACATACACTTACATCAGACTTAATATTAGTTTCTCTATTTTATTTAAATATTATTTTGATCTCTAAACATATTAATATTTGTTTTTCTCTTCCCCACCTTTCCTTTCATAGCAACACCACCATCTCCTTTGCAAAGCACCTTCAATAACAAAAAGACCCTTCTACTATCGCTTGCCAACAATAGCGTCAAGAGCATCACTGATCTCCATCGTTTGCCAATCCAAAGGTTGCCAACATCAATTTATCTATACAAACATCAGTTAATCCAAGTGGCAGAGAGAAGTGAGTCAAAAGATGAATAAAAAATACAATTATTTGGCATGTTGATATACACTTATATATTATTCATAAATAAAATTTAAGTATAAATTGTTGAGACTGATGATAGGTGTTTTTAATTTTGTTTAGGGTTATATATATATATATATATATATATATATAAGATAGAAATTCTACTCTAGCCTAATTTAAGTGTATATGTGTGTGAAACTCACTTCTGGAGACTTGAACCTCGACCCTTGCCCCCCACACCTCACACTCTACAAGCACATATACTTGTGTAGTAACCACTGCACCAAGGGTGCGCGGTGGTAATTTCGTTTAGAAAAATATTTGTAGAGTGCTCTAATTATATTAAAATTTGTTTTATACTAGTATTTACACCAATTTTCATCCTTTTTTTCTTTATTTTATTTTTTGTAAAATACTAAACATGCTATAAAATTTTTACTAATATGATAATAAATGTGATTTTAAAACTTCAAATATCAAATAAATGAATGTTTAGATTGTTTTAATGCTTTGTTTGTTTCGGCATTAACATTTTCTGGAAAATGATTCATTTTTCAGAGAGTATTTTCTGGAAAATTATCTTATTTATCGATGTTTGGTAACAAACTTGGAAATGAGCTTGAGAATGTTTTCTGGTGTTTGGTATTCACAGTTTTTATAACATTTCTTGTATAATTTAAAACATGTATAATATGTGTATTGTGTAAACCCACCTAATATAATCAATATAATTAAATAATAGTAATAATAAACCAAGAATGAATTTGGTTTTCAAACTAAAATTTTGACAACGGATACAATCAAAATTAGCTATCCAATTTTCATGATCTCAAATACTCATCTTGCTCATGTATATAAACAGTAACGTTCATAATATATATATATATATATATATATAAACCATACTTCTCATAATTCAAAATAACCATTATAACCTTAAGTTCCATTTTAAATAGTTCAAAATGCCACATAGGCCAAATAGTTTTACTGGCAAATTGATCCAGTACAAATAGTTTGATAAATATACCAAAAATTATTATAGAACCGTTGACCGATCTGTGAGGAGAAAAAAAATACAAACCTTATTAAAGAACGGTGTTATAGAGGGGAGAACAAATAGGGAGAAAAAAGAGAAGAAAGGCAGATAGAGAGAGAAGTCTGTGGGAAGAGAAGAGGCCAGAGGGGGTGATAGTGAGGGTGTGAGAAGAGAGAAAAAACAAAGGGAGGAGAAGAAGTGAGAGAGTTTATTGTGAGAAAGGCTGAATGAGCGAAAAAATATATTTTTTCCTAGGTCAGAAGAAGATAATATTTATAAGAGATATGCACTGTGTGAGAGAGAGATTGTTTTCCAAAAAAAAAAAATTTGGGAAACAACCTATAAAAAATAAGCCTTATTTTTATAAGAGTTCTTTGTTGACTAAAGATAGTTTTCCATTGACCAATTTTTTTATATGCTATCAAACACTGGAAAATGTGGAAAACTATTTTTATAGAAGGTTTCCAGCAAAACAAACAGAGTGTAAGTGATTGGTGACGCCTCAAACAGTAAAAAAATTTAAGCTTTGTTTGAAAACGGAGGGAAAAAAAAAAAAATTGTGCTGACATGACAATTTCCCTCTTTGGTTGGCATTATAAGAAAGAAAATGAGAAAGCAAAGGGAGTAATTATCCACCAAGGCCCACTTTTCTCATCAACCCTAAATGGGTAGAAATGAGGGGAAAGGCAAGTAAAAAGGTTGCAATTTTTGGAGGTCACCACTAATGACTTTTAAAATTTCAATTTTTATTTGGAGTATTCAAGGAAAAATATATATCTAAATTAAATATATTATATTCTTTTCTTTTTCTCTCCCCTCAGTCTTTCCAAAACATTAACCGGACCTAAACTAAGTGCCCGTTTGTTTCAGCTTTTAGAAGATGAAACGCACGTTTTGAAACCCCCAGCCCAAAAAGCCTGTTTGGTTAGGTTCAAAAAGCAACTTTTTGTTAAAAGTTGCGTTTTGAGTTTGTGAAGAAAACGTGCATTTGCAAAAAGGAGCTCAGAGGTCCATTTTGGAGAAAGTCCGTGCGCGTTTCATCAATATTACCGTTGAGGCAGTGTTAAATTACCAAATTGCCCACTGTGCTGCTACAAAGGTCCTCTCCGTGCTGCTCTGCTACAGAACAAACACAACAATCTTTCTCTCAAACATCTCTAAACTCAAGCATAATCAGATTATCAGAATACAAACTCAAAAACACAATTTTAAAATAATCAAATCATAACAATAAAAGCAAAAGAAAAAAAAAAAAGAAAAAAAAAAAAAGAAGAAGACAAAAGACAAAAGACAAAAGCCATCTGACCCATTTGGACTAGGTTGGGGACGAAGATGAGCAACAGCACGAAGATGAGAGCTCCCTGGAATGTTCTTGAATGAGGGAGAAAAGGAAAATTTTCTTATCGCAGAGAGAGTTTTGGAATCGAGAGAGAGAGAGAGAGAGAGAGAGAGAGAGAGCTGGAGAAAGAAAGAGAGAATGGAGCTCCCTGGAATGTTCTGAATGAGGGAGAAAAGGAAAATAAAAGAAGGGGGTAGAGATAGTGGACACGTGTGTGGAGGAGAAAAACAAGAAAGAAAAAGAAATGAATCGTTTGGCTAAAAGTAAAATGAAGAAAGGAAAAATAATATAAAAAATAAAAAATCCTAATTGAGAAATGCTACCGTAATATTTTCACAATAAATTTTAAGTATCAAATTGTTATTAGTTAATATTGGTTAGTAAAAAAATAATTTCAGTGGTGGGTTCAAATTAGAACTAGTAACAACTTTCCACATAAATTTTGTTGTGAAAATATTTCGAAAAATGTTGTGAACGTAACACTTCTCATAATTAATATTATACAGTAAGTTGTTATTTTTTTGAGAATCAGTAAGTTGTTATTGGTTCTCATTTGAACCTACTAATGACATTATTATTTTTTTATCTACCATTAACAACTTGTCATATAGACTTTATTGTGAAATTTTTGTAAAAATGTTGTGTCCATAACTTGCATCAAGAGAGATAATTAAAACAAAGAATTCTTATATATATATATATATATATATCTTGTCCTTTTTGGTAATTTACAACTCAAACCTCCACTTTTATAAGTGCTAGCCAAACACTCAGCTTTTTCAAAAAGCACTTTTTAACAGTTTTTTCCAAACACTCAGCTTTTTGAAAAAATACTTTTTCATTATGCACTTTTTGAAAACTTAGGGTATGTTTGGTAACTGTTTTTGTCCTTTATTTTCTGTTTCCAAAAATAATTTTCTATTTTTTAGATTAAAAAACTTGTTTGGCAACCCAAAATGGACAGAAAACAAAAACCGTTCTCAAAACTCAATTTGTGAAGGAAACTGAAAACATGCAAAAAGCTGTTTTCAATTTCTAATTTTCAAAAGTCAATGAAAACACGTATTTAATTTAATGAATTTGTCTCATTTAATGAGTTAGCATTAGAATTTAAATCCTATGAGTAACATATTTTAGTATTTTCTATTTTTTTCTTGAAATACCTATCTTTTTAATTTCAACTAACCAAACATATTTTTGATTTCAAAAATACAAAAAATTATTTTTTCTTTATATTTCGAAAAACAAGTTTTTGAAAATAAAAAATAAAAATTATTACCAAACATAACCTTAACTTTTTCAAAAAACCGAACTTTAAAAAGCTAACCAAACTCTCCCTACAAAGGAAGCATTTTCTTTTTCAACCAAACACACTGAAAATAGTCTATTAACTTGGCTCCTCTTACTTTACCTTCTGGCAGCCGCAAACCTATACCAAAGATCCAAAAGTACCACCGATGTCTCGACCTACGGAAAAGCTAAGATTGTTGACCGAGCGTGTTCTGGACGACGACATCGTATTCGACATACTGACTCGGCTGCCAGTGAAATCCTTAATCCGATTCAGGTGCGTTTCTAAATCATGGTACTCTACAATCACAAACCCCATTTTCATTGCCACACACTTCAAGCTCAACGAAGCCAAATCATTATCCAATAAGAATAGTCACAATGGTTATCTGCTATATACATCTGAAACAGAGGACTATTCTTTTCACGCAGAATTGCGTACACTTGTTTACAATAGGGACCGCACAGTGACTGAGATTTCCAGGTTTATAACCCCCTTTCCCTTTTGTGATGCCTTCATGAATTGCTTCTGTAATGGCATCTTCTGCCTTCATAGGTGTGACGAAAACAATGGTGATCATATGATATAGTGAGTTTTCAAGGGTCTCTTGGAGAGCCAGATCCACTGACTGAGGCTGAGGTTTACACATTGAGTACGGATTCGTGGAGGAAGGTAGTGTCGGCCGAGTTGTCCGACCCCAACGCTGGATGTCTTTATCATCATTCACCATATATATTTTTTAACGGAGCACTGCACTGTGTAGCAGCTAATAAACACTGCAGTTTCATTTTGTCCTTTGACATTAATGATGAGAGATTCCATAAGATAATGCTGCCTCTGGATTTCTTAGATGTATACCAATCATATCTTACAGTGTTCAAGGGATCGCTCGCTTATATTATTATCTCTAACCATCTAGCTACTGGGGGCATTATGTGCCACTTATGGGTGATGAAGGAGTATGGCGTGGCAGAGTCTTGGACCAGAAAATGTGTACCAATCGATTGGTTTCATCATTTCCATGGCTGCACAGACAATGGTGAATTGCTAATTAAGATTTTCATGGGGCTGATATCAATTGACCCTGAGAATCTACTTCAGAACAGTCTTATAATGGAATCAAATATTAGATGGGCTGGTTACGCAGCCAATTCCATAGAGAGTTTGGTTCTACTTGATGGGGTAAATGTGTCATCTGAATACGAAGATTAGTCTGTTGAGGTTTCTAGCAAGGTGGCTATTTTTGTGAAGTTCTATGGCAAGTATTTTGGTATCAAATATGCAATTTGAATCCAAGCTCTTATTATGTTGTTTCTTTCTACCCTCTTATTTTTTATGACATGAACATCAGAGGTACTAATTTATTAAGAATTTTTTTTAAAGGAGATTATGGCTATTATGCCGAATTGATATTCGTGTCAATAACATTGTTCACATCCTCAAAGATGGCAATGTCATGGTGCTGCATACATGCTTAGCCAACATAATCTTATCGCATGTGATTGCCCTCATGAAAAATTTGATGAGCTTAATCTCTTTGCTTTCAGTCCCCACCAAAAAAAAAAGGGGCTTAATTTCTGCGTGCAGAAAGTTGATTTATTGGTGGTAAGCAATAAATAAGGCTGATTTATATCTCACGATATCATATAGAAGGCTTTATATTCTTTGCAGCCATAGTTGATTGATCTTATGCTTTTTTATAAAATATGTTTCAACTGCTTCAATTAGTTAGAGTATGCTGGAAATCATGGAATTATTGAAATATATGATTTTGTATGATATAAGATGGCTGGGTTTAGTGAGATTGTTGATAAGTGGGCCAGTGATATAGAAACTTGGTATGATTGAATACTCTTTACTTTTGTATACAGCAGAAGTCAAAGTCAAATTTTTTACTCAAATCTATGATTTTTCAATGCCATTAATCTTTTAGCTCTTTTTAAAAGCATTAAGTTATAAATCTGATTGTTTCTGGTCTGTGCAAGGATAATGTGCACACTTCAAATATTACAAGTGATTGAATCACTATTTTTCTGCCTCTGTTTCAATGGTTAAGTCATTGATAAATTGATGTACTCTCTTGAGTCTTGATTGTAACATTTTTTTTCCTAGTTGAATGATTTGGTAGTTAAGTTTGCTAATATGTTACTCCTGCCCTAGGGATTTAGACAGGCATTTCAACCTCAAGCTTAGGAATAATTTTGGTTACAGGTTTGACATAAATGATATAAATTATAAAAAATGACCCTTTTGTGGTGAGTGTTTTATGTTGTCATTGGAAAGCTGCTGAAGAATTGTTAGCATATGAAGCTTCTGTTTAAAACAAAGATGTTATTATATTTGTTTTGACATGGCAATGTCATGGACACGAATATATGCTTAGCAAACATAATATTTGTTTCATTTTTGTGCTGGTGACAAAAATGTCATGAGCATTGCTTTAGCTTTTAGTCCTTAATCCCAAATTTTACTATTTGAATGTTTAGTTTTTAATTTGGGATTACATTTTTACTTCTTTACTCATATACACAGAGGGAGGGAGAAATGATTTGGGAGAGTAATAAAAATTGATAAAGAAATAATATTTTATTGAAATGTAGTGTAAAATAAATAATCTAATATAAGTGTTTTTCTTGCCAGGGTTTAATCATTTTTTTTTTTGGTCACAAAACACCCTCACTCACACTTTATTAAGTCTTAGAAAGGTTTAAAGAATCTGGTCAACTGAGTATAAGCACTCAATTTTAAATTCCTATATTTTTTAAAAATTTCAGGCCAAAATAAAATTCCTAAATTTTAGGCTTTTTTTTTTTTTTTTTTTTTTTTTTTTTTTTTTTTTTTTTTAAGTTAAAAGATAGAAAGCTAAGGCTGCGTTTGATTCAAAGTATATCGAATTCCAAGTGTAAAATGAATGCAGGGGAAAATGAATTCCCGTAAGAAAATTAAAATCCGGGCATTTGGGTGTGCAATGGAAAATAGTCCAGAAAATGATTTCCAGTGTTTGGTAATATCCTGAAAATGCTATTTTCCTTCAAATTTTTCACATTTTCTCAGCTTCTAAACAAATTTTATATCAAAAAATCCACCAGCACCCATAGAAAATCCACCACTATCCACATAAAACCCACCACCACACAACACAAAAACCACCAAAACACCACCACCCACACCACCACAACAACAACAACAAAAAATCAGAGATCAAAGAGAGAAAGATTGAGAGATTGAGGGAAAGACTGTGGCTGGATCGGCTTTTGTAGAGGATGGGTCGGAGGAGTGTGGATCGGAGGTGTGGTGACTAGATCGGACTGAGAAGAGGGTGGATCGGAGGTGAGGTGAGGTTGTCGGAGTGAAATAGAGGGTGGATCGGACTCAACGTGGGTGGATCGGCGAACTGTGGGTCGGCGGAGGAGCACGAACTGGCGTGAGGAGCACGGACTGGAGGAGGAGCACGAACTGGGTCGTCTGACGGTGACCTGCGTTGGCGTGTCTTGCTCTATGGAGCTCGGTCTTCACTGAGCTTGGAGTGTTCGCGTGAGAAGCTTGAGAGAGTGTGTGAGAGGTGTAAATGATTTGAAGGTAAAATAAAACCTGAAATGGTTTTACGGGCCAACATGGGTATTTTACGGTCAACGCGGAAAGTGATTTCCGTTTGACCCAATTTCCTGTTTTTACCAAACACATAGAAGGGTGTAAAAGGCTTTCCTGAAACTCTTTTCAGCCAAAACAAACACACCTTAAATATACAAAAACTGATCTAGTGACAGACAAGCAGACGAAAAAGTGAACAGCTCATGAAAGAGCCTAGCAGGCTTAGCAGCTAAACACAATACATGACATTGCTGTAAAAGATACACACTTGACAAAAATGGACTCTGCTAAGTCTTTATTTTTTTTGAGCTGCTGTGAAGTGCTGGTACTCTTCCAGAAAAAACAGTAGCTCCATCACGAATGGCATTCGGTTGTAGCTGAATGTTTTCAAAATCAAACTTGTTACGGGCATTCCAATAGAGAGTAGAGACCAAGCGATGACTGTCCAAACCTCAAGGTCTAGCTTCTTTAGCATACTCTGAAACAGTAAGAAGTCTTGTGCTGCATTGGAACATTTTTGTATAAAAAAGACGGGGAAAATGGGTTTATTTTTAAAATATTCAGCACAATATTCTTATTTTCAAACTAAAGCACCGTGTCCCTGTTTTGAAACTCAATTTTTTAAAAATCGAGTTTCAATGTAACTCAATTTTAATGTTTTTGAGTTTTAGGTAAGTTTTTGCCAAGCTGGACAAGCATCCGTGGCTTTTCCCAATAATTTAAAAAAAAAAAAAATCCAATTGGAACTCGAGTTCCTCAAAAAAAATTTCAATGCTGAACTCAATATTCTTAAGACCGAGTTTCATGGGAATTTGAAAAAATATTCTATGAAATTTTTTTGTCGTGTCTGTAACTCAATTTTAAAAGTATCGAATTATGTTGGGAATTTTTTTGAAGTGAACTTGATTTTAAGAAAATCAAGTTTCACTAACGTTATATCCAAAACAAGTTTTTTTTTTTCAGAATCAACGTTTCTAGTCCCCTTAACTTCAGTGTTTCTCACAGCTCCATAGCTATACATCCCTGGATTCGGTGTTATCTCTCAAGCGATCATCTCTCTATCATCTCAAGTACAAAACCCATATCATAATTTGATGCACATAGAAATTTTTTTGACATAGGTGAGGAATAGTTTTAGGTATTGCAAAGGTTTATCTGCCAAAATGTATTTTCATATTGAGGAAGTATTTTCATTTGATATGTTGTATTGTTTGTGCTTAGGAATTTGGTTGAATGAGTGTTATGTGAGTACATTGGGGTTATATTAGTTGTTTGGTGTTGTAAATTTGAAGTACAAAAAATAAAAAAATTTAGATCCGCAAGAAGCAATGAACAATAAATCTTATTTGGTTAAGATTTTTTTTTTAAATTGTTATTAAGAGTTTAGGAGGGATTTTAGTGAAAGAAAGGATCTTATTTTGTTAGTTACTATTGTTATTTTCCCCCTATATATATATATATATATATATACTTATTATATAATAAAAGTTGGGCTTAGAAGCCGTAGTTGCACCAAGTGACTATACCAAATTGCATAAAATTCATTAAATTTCATTTTTTTTTTTAAATAAATTTAGTTGGTTGATGCCATACAACCACTATACTTGAAAGAAACTTAAATTATCACAGGAAATTTTTAGATTAAAAAAAATTATTATATTTATCTTGCCCAGTTGTATTTTTAATAAAAATTAGAAAATTTATTGCTAAAATTATAGTATATATTACAAAGGAGTATGATAAGCTTAAAACTGCGAGCTAATAGAATTTAGTAGTATCATGGCATTGTAAACCTATCCCAAAAAACCGTATATATCCCCTCCAAAAAATAAAAACGTTTGATATATACACGGTGTCAATATTAACTTTTAGAGTATAAGAATTTTAAGGGATTTGATTTTTACTTGGACTCCTTTTAGGTGGAGAATGTATATATATACACAGTAGGTGTTTTTTTTTATACTTTGCCTTCTTGTAGCCGACTAGCCGCAAACCCAAACCAAAAGTACCACCGATGTCTCAACCTACGGAAAAGCTAATATTGTCAACCGAGTGTGTCCCGGACGACATCGTATTCGACATACTGACTCGGCTGCCAGTGAAATCTTTACTCCGATTCAGGTGCGTTTCAAAATCTTTGAACTCCACCATAACCAGCCGCATATTTATTACCACACACTTCAAGCTCAACGAAGCCAAATCATTATCCAATAAAGATAGTCACAATGATTATCTGCTATATACATCTAAATCAGAGTACTTTTCATCTAATGAAGAAGAATTGGTTGCATTTGTTTGCAATAGGGACCACATATTGACTGAGATTTCTACGTTTAAAACCCCATTTTGCTCTGTGGATGCTTACTTCGTCGATTGCTTCTGTAACGGCATCTTCTGCCTAAGTAGATATGATGATGATCCTATAATATGTTGGAACCCAAGCATTAGAAAGTTTAAGATGCTTGCTCCTGCTCTTCTGACTGAGTTTTTTAGTTGGGTCACTCTTGGACTTGCCTATAATTCTCAAAACAATGATTTCAAGATTCTCAGACTTGTGTGTTCTCAAAAGTCTGATGAAGTGCCAGATGGCCCAGATCGACCGGCTCAGGCCGAGGTTTACACATTGAGTACGGATTCATGGAGAAAGGTTGTAATATCGGTGGATTCATCCGAACCCAACATTGGATATGTTTATCATACTTCACCGTTTATATTTTTTAATGGAGCACTTCACTCTATAGCATCTACTAACAACGGCCGTTTCATTTTGTCCTTTGAAGTCAATGATGAGAGATTCCATAAGATAATGTTGCCTCAGGATTCCTTAGATGGATACCAAGGATGTCTTGCAGTGTTCAAGGGATTGCTGGCTTTTATTGTTTTGTCTCGTGATATAGGCCCCATATGCAACATATGGGTGATGAAGGAATATGGTTTGGTAGAGTCTTGGACTAGAAAATCTGTACCAATCGATTGGATTCATTCTTTTTTTGGCGTCACTGACAATGGTGAACTTCTATTTGGCAATGCCACAGAGCTGAATTTGATTGACCCTGAGAAGAATCTAAATCAAAACATTCTTGTATCAAAAAGATATATTAGATGGGTTGGTTATGCATCTAATTTTATGGAGAGTTTGGTTCTACTTGATGGGGGTAAATGCGTCGTCTGAATATGAAGATTAGTCTGTTGAAGTTTATAGCAAGGTAGCTATTTTTGTGAAGTTCAATGACATGTATTTTGGTATCAAATATGCAATTTGAATTTGAGCTCTTATTATGTTGTTTCTTTCTTTTCTCTTATTGTTTATGACATGAACATCAGACGTATTAATTTATTAAGAAAATTATTTTAATGGGGATTGTGGCTGTTATGCCCAATTGATATTTGTGTCAACAACATTGTTTGCATCCTCAAAGATGGCAATGTCATGGTGCTGCATACATGACATAATCTTATCATATGTGATTGCCCTTGTGATAACATGAAAATTTTGATGAGCTTAATCTCTTTGCCTTCAGAAATCAGAACCCACCCAAAAAAAGGGGCTTAATTTCTGTATCCTATCCAGGGTGCAGAGAGTGGACTTATTGGTGATAAGCAATAAGTAAGTCTAATTTTATATTTCACTATATCAAATAAAGCCTTCATATTCTTTGCATTTGATTTTATTGTTTTAAAAAAAAATGTTTTAACTGCTTGAAAATGTTAAGAGTTTGCTGAAAATCTTGGAGTTATCAAAATATATTATTTTGTATGATATAAGATGGTTGGGCTTATTGAGATTGTTGATAAGTGGGCCAGTGATATATATAGACCACTTGATATGATTGAATACTCTTACTTTTGTATACAGCATAAGTCGAAGTCAAATTTTTTACTCAATTATATGATTTTTCAGTGCCTTTGTTCTTTTAGTTCTTTTTAAAAGAATTAAGTCTATTAATTTAATAAAATTACATGCTTAGTTTAGTTTGCCTATTTTCCAATGATTGTTGCTGATCTGTTCAAGGATAATGTGCACACTTATATGACAAGTGATTGAATCACTATTTTTCTGCCTCTGTTTCAACGGTTAACTCACTGCATAAAAATTTAAAAAAAAAGTTAAGTCACTAATAAATTGATGTACTCTCTTGTTTCAAACAATTTTTCCTGGTCGAATGATTTGGTAGTTATGTTTGCTAACATGTCACTCCTTGCCTAGGGATTTAGATAGGCCTTTTCAACCTCAAGCTCAGGAATAATTTTGATTACAGGTTTGACATAAAAGATGTAAGACATGACCCTTTTGTGGTGATAGTGTTTTATGGTATAGGAAAGCTGCTGAAGAATTGTTATCGAACGAAGCTTGTGTTTAAAACATAGCTGTAATTATGTTGGCTTTCATTCTTGCTGCTGCTGGCATGAAACTATTGCTGTGATTTGGAAGACTACAAAATTGTAATGAGCATAGCTTTAGGTTTTAGTCCTTAATTCCAAATGTCTATTTATAACTTATTATTTGAATGTCAAGTACGTTTGAGTTGGTAGCTTTTGATAGGACCAGCATTACAAAAGGCACGAGAATGTTGTTGACTTCTTGTTATTGGAAAATAAAAACAAACCCAAGGGTGAGGGAAGTGTGAGAGACTTTCTCCCCCTTTAACCTACCAGACCATATAGGAACAGAGATTTTTTTTCATCGAAATTTGTTTCAATGGCCAAACAATTTACAATTGCCATACAAGGCTGGATAATTGCTTCAAATAATTTTATAATTTGTAAATCCATGTAATTCAACACAATTTAGTACAAAATTACTGGTGAGGCTCCTTGGCATAACAAATAAATAAAATTCTTTTTTCATAATGGTTTACATGCAATTTAGAAAATTTTGTCAAAAATGCATCTTTATAAAGTCCCGGGTCAACAATGGGATGACAATAAAGCAGGGCTGCCTTGCCCCCGCCAGGGCCGCCACGCATAGTAGTGATTTTGCTCTGAATCTGCCCCGTTGTTCAAGGTGACTTGCCATGGCACGTTCCTGTCCTACAACCAAAAAAAGAAAATCAAATTCCTTATACAAAACATTATTAAAAAAAAAAATTCTCAACTGTAAAGCTTGGAAAATGAAGAGCTTTAATGGTATATTTGAAGAAGAAGCGGATCAGTGATTACAAATTAGTTAATTGAATTGTGTAAATCATTATTAGTTATTGAAAAATAATATTAAATAGTTGAATGGAAATCTAATATTTTATTAAGTTTGAGAAAATTTCCCAACCCAATCCTTATGAGTTGATTTGGGTTTGGTTTTAAAATATCCGAATCCAGTATAACCCAATCCATGTACACTTATATATCATTTTGTATGAAATAACTGTTTTTCTCTTTAGATAGGAATTAGTCACATCTTAGGTAAAGTTTTGTTCCTTTAGCTTGAATAATTGAAACAATCAAACAATCTGCAAGATGTTAGTTTAGTGGTTCCTAATGTCTTGTGAGATCTATGAGATTTTTGGTTCAAAACCTTCTTTTTTTTTTTTCTTTTTTTTTGGTTGGACTGGTTCAAAACCATTAAGTAGCAATCTAGCATCTTAGGGCCAACCATACAATTTGAGTCTTGAAGCGATGGACTAAGCCTAGAGGCATCTTTGCAGCATTTGGGGCCACCGACATTTTCAAGGGACTTCTCTCGATAATATAATAGACGAAAGATTACACACACCACGTGAATACTAAGTTTTTTATTTTATTTTATTTTTTTGCCTAAATGCAGAACGCATCATCTAAATTTTACCAGAATTCATTTTAGTCTTATAATTTTGCGTACTTTTGTAGTCTTCCAACTTATTTAATTAACAAATTTATTATTTAATTGCTGAACACTTTTAGAAAAAAAAAAAAAAATCAAAACAAGAAAAGAAGCTAGTTTCATGGCCAAATTTACCGTTTAACACCATTTTAGGAACAATTTTGTTAGTTAGCAGTTTTTCAAAACATATTACTATATTAGCATACTAGCATCTTGAGTCTCTTAAACTTGAGTTCATTGTAGCAACTTGAGTCAAAGAGACTCGAGTTCTATGTGCGGGCAGAGCTGAGGTGGATTTAAAATCTATGTGGAATTCGAGTTTTAGACACTCGAGTTCCTTTCTTGTTCTTCCTTCTTCTCTTCTTTCTTTTCTTTCTTCATTCTTCTTTCTCTAGACCCTTTCTCTAGACCCAAATCAAAAATAACCCCACAGATTCATAATATCTCTGCACGGAGCATAAACCCAAACCCAAAAATCACAATCTCGGCACCAAAGCAACTCTCTTAGCTTTGCACTAGAGCGACTTGGGTTTGTTGTTTCTCTCTGGTATTATTGCTTGGTTTTGTTGTTTTTTGGGTTTGTTGTCTCTGGTGCTATTGTTGCTTGGTTTTGTTGTTTTCTGTTTTCTAGGTTTGTTGTCTCCGAAAGTGGGCTTGGGGTTTTTAGTGTTAGAGAGATCGATTAGATGAGATTGTTTGGGTTCGGGTTTAGAGAAAAGGTTGAGGCTGAGGTTGAGAAGCCACCCTCGTAGTGGTGGTGGCTAGGCTTCGTGATGGGTTAGGAGGCTGTGCCTCGTTTAGATTAGAAAGATGAGATCAAGGTCTAGAAGGAGATAGGGTCAAATCGGAGAGAGAAGAAAGGGCTTAGGCTGAGTGATGTAGGGAGAGGAGGATGAGTTGGAGAAGCGAACCACTGCTTGAGATAGAGGTGTTGATTGAAGAAGGAGAGCCATAGAGATTTGGTCATGGTGGTCTGAAGGTTCTAAGATTAGAGAGTCTCTACGACTTGAATTGTTACAGCAAACTCTAGTTTAAGAGACTTAGAGCATTCACAGTAAGAAAGCTAAAAATTATAACTTTTAGCAACTCAAAAAATAACTTTATCTATTTTAACAACCCACTTTATAATATACCCAACATCAAATACTCAATATTTTTAGCAACTCATTAAAATAATCATAAACAACCACCACAAAAACCAACACAATAACATCAGCCACCTCCACCACTTCCACCGTCGCCCCACCAACCACAACCACAAACCACAGCAGCAGAAAAAAAAAATTCCAACCCCCAATAACCTTCATCTTCCACTTCTCAACCTACAACCACCAACCACAACCAAAAAATAATAATAATAATCAAACAAACAAACAAAAAAACAAAGCAAAACAATTAGACCAAATCAAAAATCAAACCACAACACAACTTAACATAAATCAAACAAATCGACCCACACCAATACCCATGAACCACAGCACAACCACGCCGATACCCACAACATAACCACATGTTGAAACCCACAGCACAACTACACTGATACCCACAAACCACGCTGATGCCCACGGGCCCACAAACCACACCGATACCCACAAAGCAATCAGACCCACAAATTGACCCACGTCAATACCCACGAACCACTAACGGGAGAAGAGAGAAAAGAGAGAACAAAAACAAAAAGTGAGAGAGGAGAGAGGAGATGTTATAGATTTTCATGAGAAATGAGGGAATAAAAAAAGGATTTTTATGTTTACCTTCATGCTATAGTGAGCTGTTATCAATAACAGCTCACTCTAGCATGAAGGTAAAATATAGCTAAATAATTTATCTATAACAACTTTATTGAAGGGCTTTTTTATGTGGTTGAGATGCTAAAATAACTACTTTATTGAAGGGCTTTTTTATGTGGTTGAGATGCTAAAATAACTTTTGAGTTATTTTAGCATATTTATTGTGAGTGCTCTTAAGATGTTAGTTTGTTAATAAGTTTGAAAATAATACTAAGGGTCCGTTTGGATACAGCTGAAAACTGAAAACTGAAACTGAAAACTGAAAAATACTGTAGCAAAATAATTTTTAAATGTGTGAATAGTGCTGTGGGACCCAGTTTTAATGAAAAAGTTGTTAAAAAGTGAAATTTGTGGGTCCCGTGCACTGTTTACGGACCCACAAACTGATAAAAGAAGCTGAAAAGTCAACAAAATACGGCTACTGTTCAATGAACAGTAGCCGTTTGTCCCCTAAACCCGTGCGCAGAAAAAAAAAAAAAAAAAAAAAAAAAAAGGCTGAAACGCGTTTTGCGCCAGACGTGGACGCAAAACGCGTTAGCCAAACGTAGCCTAAGTGTGAGTTTGGCTCCAGATTTAAAAGCCAGTTTATTTTTGCTATTATTTATGTGCCCTACTGCACTTTTTGGTATTATTTATGGGTCTCACTGTACTATTTCAGCTAACTTTTACCTTTATTTATAGTACTTTTAGTAAAAAGTTTTCGATTTCCATCAAATAAGTAGACCTTAAACAAACCGTAATTAACAAATATGTATAAAAATAGTAGGCAAAAAACGGTGTTTACATGGCAAAATTGGCCCTAGTTTCAGTTCAGTATACACGTCACACGTGTGGGGCTTCCAAAGTAGCAAGGTCTTTAACTCTTTGTACTTCCCCTTTCTGGCCGCAAACACCAATCTCCCAGGTCACAATCAAATCACCGATGTCTCAGTCTAGGAAAAAGCCAATCTAGTCGTGTATCCCGGACGACGTCGTATCCGATTCAGGTGCACAATCACCATTCCCATTTTCATTACCGCGCACACCTCAACCAAGTTAAATCATTATCGAATAAGAACAACAACAATCATAATGGTTATTTGCTATATACTTCACCATCGAATGAACTGTGTCATTTGCAATAGCGACCGCACATTGTCCTATATTTAAAGGTTTCACGTCCCCTTTCATGCTACATTTTATCCCTTTTGTGATACCCAAATAGTTGGCTTCTGCAATGGTATCTTCTGTCTCCAGAACTATACTAACAATGTGCTGTATTTGTGGAACCCGGTTTTAGAAAGGTAGAGATGCTCAACACTACTAGCTTCTGTGTCCCTTTTTCTAGCTAGAATGGCGCCCTTGGACTTGCCTACCATTCTCAACACAATGACTTCAAGATTCTCAGAATTGCGAATCATGACCTGCAGCCGTCTATGGCTGAGGTTTACTCACTGAGTACGGACTTGTGGAAATGGGTTTTTTTACCAATGTCATTCAGTGAGGCTGGACCCAAGGGGTCTTTTGATTACATTAGAACACGTTACACATTACCCTGTTTGTTTGTCATGGAGCTCTGCACTCTATAGTATGATCTTCGGACCACAAATTAATTTTGGCCTTTGATGTTAACGATGACACATTCCGAGAGATAATGCTGCCGCATAATTACTCTGATGGCATTGATGTGATAGAATTTAAACGTCTTGCGGTGTTCGTGGGATCTTTGGCTTTGCTTGTTTTTGGTGAATCTCTGAATGAGTTTCATGAGGTATGCCTCATATGGGTGATGAGAGAGTATGGTGTGGTTGAGTCTTGGACTAAAATAATTGTACCGTTTACATGTTGTGTTGAACAATTCCGTGGCTGCACCAGTGTTAGTGTATAGTTTAGACTAGATTAGCCCATTGGGCTTGGCCCAGTATACTATACTTGTAATTTACTCATATTGCTTGTACTGCACACATACCTAGCCTATATAAGGCTCTCTGCTCTCTATTGTATGATTATTCTTTGATACATGAATATACAGACTATTCAGTCTTTGTCTCTCACTTTATATTGTTAACATGGTATCAGAGCGGTTCCTCTGATTTTCTGGTTCCTGTGGACATCTCCGGCGTTCTTCCGCTGCCCTCGCCTTCATCCAGTAGTCACTGTCAGAAGCGAGTCACCGCCGTCACGCCCACAATTCCTACAACACTCGGATCTCATCGTTCTATTCATCTAACTGCCAAAACAAAGGTACAGGGTGACAGAACAGACAATCCCGAGAAAAACCCAACCGAGAACAGCCAAAAAGGACCTGGCACGCGCCTACACGCGCTGCCTGAAGCTTCTGAGTGTCGAACACGCGCCTCCACGCGCCTCCAGTTTTTCACACGCGCCGCCACGCGCCGGTATCGTGCCTCCACGCGCCCCACGCGCCTCACGCGCCTGAGAAACTCTGCGTCTGTCCACGTCAGCCCTAAGCTGACGTCATCCTGCCCACGTCAGCGTCTGCGTCAGCCACCTACGTCTGTACTCGCGTCAGCCGCCTACGTCAGCACACGTCAGCAGCCTACGTCAGCACACGTCAGCAGCTAACTATCGTTGACTTTGACCGTTGACTTTGACCGTTGACTTTGACCGTAGTCAAAAAATTTCAACAGGGCCTATCTTGCTCAGTTTTTCGCGTAGATTCCGATTTTGGACTCTGTTTCTTCATTTGAGGTCTCTAAATCCCACTTTTTAGTCTTTTTCTTTATTATGGCTCAACAAAACGAGCGAGATATCATTCGTCCTATCACCATTTTGTTGGATGGTCCTACTAGCTATCATGCATGGTCTCAGAATATGACTGTCTTTCTCAAAGGTCGTAAACTGTGGAGATATGTGACTGGTTCAATTCCTAAGCCAGTCCCAAACCCTAAGTCCAAAGCCACAGCTACTGAAGATGCCTCCAAGACTACTGTTACAACAGATGATTATGAAGAACGCCTAGAGGAATGGGAGAGTATTCAGAGTAAGATCTTATCTTGGTTTATCAATACCTCTATCCCCTCCATTCATAATCTTCTTCCTCGTCTTGAAACTGCTGAGGCTGCTTGGAAGTTTCTGGCCAATCGGTATAATTGTACTAATGATTCAAGCTTGGAGTTCCACATTGAATCAAAGCTTTATCAAATGCGCCAAGAGACAGGTCAGTCTATTTCTGATTTTTATTCTCAGACTTCTACTATGTGGGAACAACTCTCTGCTGCAGATCCTCCACTAGTGTGTTCTAAGGACATTGAGCTCTTTGTCAAATATCGGGATCGCCGTAAATTTATGCACTTCATGATGGGTTTACGTGAGGATTTTGAGCCTACTAGGGCTTCTTTGCTCAGCCGGTCTCCTACTCCTTCTCTTGATGCTGCAGTCAAGGAGCTCATTTCTGAGGAGAACCGTCGGCCTACATTTCACATGTCATCATCTGATCATGTATTGGCTACACCTTCTCCACAGCCTCCCATTGCTGCATTCACTGCTCCTCCACGAATAAACTCTGGGCGTCCCACCTCTCAGTCTTCTAAAGGTACTCGCTGCGAGTTTTGCCGTGCCAAAGGCCATGACATCTCTGTTTGTCGCAAACTACAGAAATTTGTGCAAAAGCAGAATAAAGCTTCTCTTCCTCGGGCAGCTACTGTATGTCCTTCAGATCCATCGGTTCCTACAGGTCCATCTTTGGCTTCCTCACTTACTACGGCTGATATTGAGGCAGTTGTTCAACAGGTTTTATCCCGCACTTCCACTGCCCTTTCTGTCACCTCAGGTAAACAACCTTGGTTTTTTGATACTGCCTGTTGTAACCATATGACTCCTGATGAATCCCAATTTTCTGATAAGGCACCCTTAGAACATCCAATCACCATTTACACTGCTGATGGAACTCCTATGCCTGTTAGTCATAAAGGAACAATCTCTTCTCCTTGTTTATCCCTTAGTGACACTTTTCATATTCCAAAGTTATCCCTCAATTTGCTTTCTGTTGGTCAACTTTGTGAATTAGGCGTAGATCTTCTATTTACTAATCATGGTGTGGATGTGCAGGATCCTCGGACGGGTCAAGTGCTTGGGACAGGCCGTAAGGTTGGTCGCATGTTTGAGGTTCATGACTTGAAGATTCCTTCACAAGTTGTTTCTGCAGCTGCTACCACTGCCACCTCCTCACCTGATCTATGGCATGCTCGTCTTGGTCATCCATCCTTATCTCGTCTTCAGTTGTTAGCTTCTCAAGGTCATTTAGGTTCAGTTCAGTTTCAAAATTTTGATTGTACTTCCTGTCATTTTGGGAAACAAACAAAATTGCCCTTTAATAAAAGTGACTCCTTTTCTTCTGCCCCTTTTGATCTTATACATTCTGATATTTGGGGTCCTGCACCTGTTCCCACTGAGGGGGGATCTAAATATTTTGTCATATTTGTGGATGATTTTTCTCGATATACTTGGATTTATCTGCTTCACCATAGGTCTGAACTTGTGTCTATTTATCAAACTTTTCATAAAATGATTGAAACACAGTTCAATCGCACCGTTAAAGTCTTTCGATCAGATAATGCTCAAGAATATAATGATAAATCTTTCCTATCCTTTTTAGACAGTCATGGTACCTTTCCTCAGCGGTCTTGTCCTTACACCTCACAACAAAATGGTCGTGCAGAACGAAAACATCGTCACATTCTTGATGTTGTCCGCACCCTTCTCATTTCTGCCTCTCTTCCTGAGCGCTTTTGGGGTGAGGCCGCACTCACTGCTGTATACACCATTAATCGTATTCCTTCACCAACTACACACAACAAATCACCATTCGAGCTTCTCTATGGTCAAACTCCTGACTATTCCTCTCTTCGGGTTTTTGGTTGTGCTTGCTTTGTCTCTCTTCCTCCTCATGAACGAACAAAGCTCCAGCCTCGTGCTCGTCTTTGTTGTTTCCTTGGTTATGGTACATCTCAAAAGGGGTTTCGTTGCTATGATCCCATTTCTCATCGCCTTCGTGTCTCCCGTCATGTTGAGTTTTGGGAACATCGTCCTTTCACGAGTCTTCAGCAGTTTCCAGTGTCCTCTTCCTCAGAGTCTCCCATTTTTACTGATCTTTTCCTCCCTCTATATCCTGAACTTGTGGAGGATTCTTCAACATCGGTTGCCTCTCCAGACGACTCATCTCCGGTTCTGTCCCCGGCATATGACCCGCCTGTCTTGGATCCTGTGGCACCACCCTCTCCTGAGCCTCTTGTTGGTCCTGAACTTCGTCGTTCCACTCGGGTAAGCATTCCTCCCCCTTATCTCACTGATTATCACTGCTCTTTTGCTCTTGCCACCCTCTATGAATCTCACACCTATCGTGAGGCCCATACTGACCCTCTTTGGCAGCAAGCTATGAACGAAGAACTAGATGCCCTTCATAAGAATCACACTTGGGATATGGTTGATTTGCCTCCTGGTCAGTCTGTAGTAGGTTGTAGGTGGGTTTACAAGATCAAGACCAAGGCTGATGGATCTGTTGAACGGTACAAGGCTCGCCTAGTTGCCAAGGGCTTTACTCAGGAGTATGGCATTGACTATGAGGAAACATTTGCTCCTGTTGCTCGCCTTACATCTGTTAGATGTCTCATTGCTGTGGTTGCTGTTCGTCGTTGGCCTCTTTATCAAATGGATGTGAAGAATGCTTTCCTCAATGGAGACCTCCAAGAAGAAATGCAGCCACCCCCTGGCTATCCACACTCAAGCAGTCAAGTTTGTCGCCTTCGCCGTGCTCTCTATGGCCTCAAGCAGGCTCCTCGAGCTTGGTTTGAAAAGTTTAGCTCAGTTGTTGCTCAGCAGGGTTTCACTTCGAGTCCTCATGACACTGCTCTCTTTGTCCGCAGATCCTCTGCTGGTATCACTCTTATTCTTCTTTATGTTGATGATATGATTATTACTGGAGATGATTCTGCAGGCATCCGCTCTCTTCAGCACTTCCTTAGTCAGCATTTTGAGATGAAAGATCTGGGCACTCTCAGCTATTTTCTTGGGCTTGAGGTTACCTCATCCTCTGATGGCTACTATCTTTCTCAAGCTAAATATGCTTCTGATCTTCTCTCCAAAGCCGGTATCACCGATAACAAGACTGTTTCCACTCCCTTGGAATACAATGCAAAGCTCACACCTTTGGATGGTGAACCTATATCTGATGCTACTCGCTATCGTCAGTTGGTTGGTAGTCTGATCTATCTCACCGTTACTCGTCCAGATATTTCACATGCCGTGGGTATGGTCAGTAAGTTCATGGATGCCCCTCGTTCTGTCCATTATGCTGCCGTTCTTCGGATTCTCCGATATGTCAAGGGCACACTTTATCATGGACTCCACTACTCCTCTCGGTCTTCTCTCGAGCTTCATGCTTATTCAGATGCGGACTGGGCAGGTGATCCGACTGATCGATGCTCTATCACAGGTTTCTGTTTCCTGTTGGGTACTTCTCTTGTCTCATGGCGTAGTAAGAAGCAGGATGTGGTTTCCCGTTCCAGTACTGAGGCTGAGTATCGTGCCCTTGCCGACACCACCTGCGAGCTTGTCTGGCTTCGCTGGCTCTTGGCTGACATGGATGCTCCACAGCCCACTGCCACTCCTCTTTATTGTGACAATCGTAGTGCTATCTACATTGCTCATAATGATGTCTTCCATGAACGCACCAAGCACATTGAGATCGACTGCCACATCACTCGCCAGCATCTCAAGAAAGGCAATCTCAAGTTGTTCTCCATCTCCTCTGCTGACCAGCCTGCTGATATCTTCACCAAGACTCACCCGCCTGGTCGTCTTCGAGATCTTATATCCAAACTCCAGTTGGCTTCCTCCTTGCCACCTCGAGTTTGAGGGGGGATGTTAGTGTATAGTTTAGACTAGATTAGCCCATTGGGCTTGGCCCAGTATACTATACTTGTAATTTACTCATATTGCTTGTACTGCACACATACCTAGCCTATATAAGGCTCTCTGCTCTCTATTGTATGATTATTCTTTGATACATGAATATACAGACTATTCAGTCTTTCTCTCTCACTTTATATTGTTAACAACCAGTAATGGTGAACTTCTACTTGAGACAACTGACGATTTTTTCATTTCATTTGATCCAAGAGTCAAAACGAGAACAATCTTCTTCCAAATTTTATATGGAAGTATCAGATTTCAACTTCTACATGGATGGATTACACAGCCAATTTCATGGAGAGCCTAGTTCTTCTCAATGCGAAAAGCGTCTGATTGGAATTGGAAGCTTAGTCTATTAACAGGTGGCTATCTTTGTGAAGTTCATATGTTAAAGTCTTTTGTAGTATCATAATTTGAGTCTTAAATGAAGTTTTTATCATGGTGTCTTTTTTATTTGTAATTTCTCTCCACATGAAAGTTTTACTTCAGAGGTATCAATTTATTAAACAAAAAAGAATCCTTCTGGAGACTCTGGCTATTCTATGTCAGTTGATTTTTGTCTTAGGGACGATGTGCAGATTGTCAAACATGGCTATATGATGGTGCAGTATACATTGCTTGGCCAACACAATCTTATCTTATTTGTACTTTTTGTCCCTTTGTGTTCATCATCATAAACTTAGTTATTTTATTCTCTTCATTACTTATCCAAAAAAAAAAAAACAATATTATGATGGGTGTGTCTGTGCCCTATTGACAATTTGAAGGAGTATATGGGCAAAATTTGCCAAACAGTACAATTTTCAAAATTTATCAGCCGGATAGCATGCGTTCAAACTTATTTAGTTAGTTAGACTCTTTTTGAAAGTCGAGTTTGCCAAACTCGACTTTGGGCTAGAAAATGAACACTATAGTGGCGTTTTTTTTAGTGGCGTTTTTCAAAAACGCCGCTATAGATACCCTATAGTGGCGTTTTATATAAACGCTGCTATAGTCACTAAAAAAACGCCACTATAGTGTTCGTTTTCTAGCCCAAAGTCGAGTTTGCCAAACTCGACTTTCAAAAAGAGTCTAACTTACTATATAACTTTGAACGCATGCCACGCGCCTAATTTTTTCCTAGAAATATACTGTTTACCAATTTTTTCCGAGTATATGAGCTAAATCTCATTGTTTTCATTCTTTCAAAAAAGAAAAGATTCTGAACTTTTCATTCTGTTCATGATTCATAGAACTGATTTATTGGTCATGATTGATAAATCAAATCGTATATTTCAAAAGATCACATATCAGGCTTTTGATTGGTTGCTTTTATAATTTTATATTTGTTTTACCCTTTAACCCGGGATTGCTATTTTTTTTTTTTTTTTCTTATTAAAATATACGATTTTGTCTGATATAGCATGACTGAACTTACACTTACTGTGATAGACAATTGGATATGCATGAGACCACTTTAAATATGTATACAGAAAATGTCCAAGTCAAAATTTCGACCAACTACTTATTAAAAAAATTGACTAAAAGTCTAAAACTAAGATTTTTAGGTGAAAATATAATTTTCATCCTTTTTCAAGCATTTGGTCTATTAAGCTTATGTTATTATGTGCTTTGTGTAGTTTTGTTACTACCCAATGATTGTTGCTGGTCTGTGAAAAACTAATAAGTGACCCAGTATTTTAAGCATCTATTTTTAATTTACTAGTTATTTGATAAGTAGTTTGCTAGGAACCTACTGTGGTCTCCTAATCCCCTGTTGTCCTTAGGCTGTATCTACTATGGGACCTTAGCTTAGCTTAGTTTACTGTCAAGTTTAGCATTGCTGCAGTGCTGATTCTAATATACTCTATTGCTTGCTGCTATACTAATGCTGATGTGCCTGGCATTGAGCTGATAATTGGTTTTAGTATTCCAGAGGGCTTATGTTAGACCCTAGTGCCTGCCTGCATCAGTATTGTTGCTGCCTTGAGCCTTCATTCCTGTGTAAGCAGCCTTAATGTTTGTCTAAGCTGCTTACTGCATAGCCTAGTTGATGCTGCCTGTTACCTTTGCGCATACTTGCACACATTCATTGGGCTGTTACTGATTGAAGTGTATGGGCAAGAGTTTTATTGAGATAAGCAAAGCATGTAGTCAGTTACTTAGCCCATGTGCATAAATTAGTTAATCAGGTGTTCAAATAGGGTTAGATACATTGTTTGCAAGCTGTCAGGTTAATCCTGCTTGTATCTTGAGGAGCCTTGTATATAATAAAAGCGCTACCATTCAATGTACTCAATTAATGAGAAATAATTAGTCTTTCACTCACTTCTTAATCTCTCCTAACTTGCAGTTCCATTCTAATCTCCCATATTCTTGTAGTCCTAGGCTAGCTCCCTCAAAGCAGCTAACCTTAAGTCTCATTTATACCTAAAGTAGGCTCTTAGCATAGTTCTGATTTGGGAAAATTAACATACATAATGTTTGCAAATGCAAGTGACTAGATTACTATAGTCTGCCTCAATTTCAATTTTTAAGGTAATAATAATGACATGTACTTTCTTTTTTGTATCACTCTAATCAGATTGAATGATTTGGTAGTCAAATTTGCTTACTATGTTAGTCCTAGCCTAGGAATCTAGGGAGACCCTTCTCACATCAAGCTCAGAAGTTTTAAATACATGCTTGAAATAAGTGATATAAGACATGGATACTTTTTTTTATCAATTTTTTCATCTATATTATTCAATAACACCTGTGCATACATTAACTGATTTATCTTATTAAAAATCCAAGTGAAATTGCACAGAGTCTTGACCACTTCATGCAAAAACATGTTGAAGGTAAGACATAATCCAGGTCCTCCCTGTTTAAACCCCATATAAGCATTGAGTTATTCTTGATCTCATCTATGAATTTGAAAGGGGACTTGATTTGAAGTGGATGAGAGGACTGTAGTGAACAAAATTAAAAGTTAAAGGATTGAATTGAGAGTTTTATGCAAAGCTAGAGAGTGCAATTTGTAATTTAGCCTAAAATTTAAAACAATAACAAATTCTCAAAAGATAAACTCCATCACCGATTCACTTCCATTTTTTTACAAATCAAATTATTAAAAAGTTGCAACACCTTTTCAAATATAAATTTCACCTACATCTTATATCATGTCCTTTTGTTTTTCTCAAATTAATTATGTCGTTCGACAAATGTTTAAGCATTTGAAACTTTTTAATTTTTTTGAAAAAGAATATTACATGAATGAGTTAAAAAAAAAAAAACCAAAGACTAACTTTAACGAGATTATGATATCAAATATAATTTTAGATTAACAATATTTAGTGTGCGTTTGGGTTAGGATTAAAAATTAAAATTACTTCATTATTCAGCTTATTTTTGCTACTATTTATGGGCTCCACTGCACTTTTTGGCACTATTCACGGACTCCATTGTACTATTTCAACTAACATTTACCTTTATCTATAGTACTTTCAGCAATAATTTTTCAATTTCAACAAAATAAGCGGTATCCAAACACACCCTTAATTACTAGACTCATCACATGCATTTTGCGCGTGCAATATGGCTCTTTTTTTTTTTTTTTTTTTGGATTTAGTGAAATAATGTTTAAAAGTGAGATAGAGATAGTGTCCTAATTTTTAGCTTCTTTCTCTACGTTAGAATTGATAAAAGTTTGAAAGCCTAAAAGTTAAGAACTTTTTTAAAAATAGTAAATTATTTTTTTAAAATAGTAAATTACTCTTTTAACCAGTTTGTGTTTTTAGATTTAAAATTATTTAATTAAATGATAGGGGTATTTTAGAGTGTTTAAAAATTCATGTTAGAATATTTTAGTACGCAAAATGATGAAACCTAAACAGAAAGTCTTATTATTAATAGTATAGATAATAATCAAGAAATAAACAAAATTAGAGAGCCCAAATAAGTTGGGCAAGTTTCAGTTTTGGGTTTGGAAAAGTAGTCTGGCCAAAATTGGGAATTAACCTTGTTTGCCAAACAATATAATTAGTAGGCACTGTTACAAAACTATATTTTTTACTAACATCTTGAGTTTAAAATACTTGATTCAGGGCTTATAAATCGAGTTTCAAATACTCGATTTCAGTGTTCTGATCACGTATGATTTGGCATTTTTTCCACGTGGCGTCCGCTTGGAAATCGAGTCTCTAAGACTCGATTTATAAGCCCACCCTTTAACCCTGCATATTCAGCCTCCTTACACACATGTTCAGCTCTCTCATGTACAAACCATTCCCCCCACCCCACCTTCTCATCAGACCACGGCAAACCCCCATGCCACCACGCAGACCTGACCAGAAGCCAAAGAACCCATAGCCGCCCGATCCAGCCAGACCACGCCATCACCGCACCAAACCACGCCGCGCAACCCAGGCATCAACCCACAGCCACCCGATCCAGCCAACCCACAGCCACCTAAACTCCAAACAGAAGCCAAAGAACCCACAGCCGCCCGATCCAGCCATACCACGCCACCACTGCACCACCGCGCCAGACCCACGCCGCGCAACCCAGGCATCAACCCACAGCCACCCGATCCAACCAACCCACAGCCACCCAAACTCCTAACCAATCCTGCCACCCTTTAAAATACCGACTTTTAGGGTTGTGGGTTTTTGGATTTTCTTGCAGAGAACCCCGATCAACAAGCCAAACGGGTCGTGGGTTTTAGGGTTTTTATTTTTTTAATTTGGATTTTAGGTGGTTATTGGGGGTGGATTTGGTTGGATTTGTGCTGAATTGTTGGATTAATGCTCGGATTTGTGGGTTGATAGTGGTTGGTCTGTGCTTGTATTTGGTGGTGGTTGATGGTGGCTGATCTGTGTTTTGTACTCTACTCCAGACACTTGAAAATCTTTTCACTGGAAATGTTTTACAGATATAAATCGAGTCTCTAAGACTCGATTTCCAAGTGGACGTCACGTGAAAAAGCGCCAGCTCAGATCTGATCAAAACATGAAAATCGAGTCTATGAGACTCGATTTATAGGCCCTAAATCGAGTCTTTTAGACTCGAGATGTTAGTATGAAATATACTTTCAAAACAGTACCTACTAATTATATTGTTTGGCAAACAGGGTTAATTCCCAATTTTGGCCAAGTAGTCTACATGAATTATAGGATTTTTTTTTTTTTTTTTTTTTTTTTTGCAAAATAACACCATTTTGCTAACAATTTTGTTAGCTAGCACCATTTTAAAACTATTAGCAAAATAACATCTCAAGTCCAACATACTCGAGTTCAATGGAATACCCAAGCAAACTAACATCCACAAACACATAGCTTAAATGAAATCAACAAATGCAGAGGCAAAAATACTCGAGCAAATTTAGAGGCAAAAATACCCAAGCAAATTCAGAGACCCACAACGAAACAACAAACCCATTTCAACTTCAACTTGCAAACCCAAATTGGATGGCGTCGAGAATAAAACCTCTAAACAAATCCGATTCATGCAATAGAAAGAAGAAGAAGAAAATGAAGGAATTAGAGGAAAACGAAACCTTCGTCCCCGACGCCGCCTAGGTTCAGTTCGAGCCGAAGGGTTTGGATTAAGGGAGATCTGAGTTCGTGGGGATTTGGGTTGGGGAGGCCGAGGGTTTTTGGTTAGGGAAATCCAGGTTTCTTCTTTGTCTTCGTTTTTCTTCTTCGTCGCTCTCTCTGCCTTTTTCTTCTTTTTCTTTAGTGCTCTACCTTTCTTCTTTTTCGGGCCAAAATTGGGAATTAACCCTGTTTGCCAAACAATATAATTAGTAAGCACTGTTACAAAACTATATTTTTTACTAACATCTCGAGTCTAAAAGACTCGATTTAGGGCTTATAAATCGAGTCTCAAAGACTTGGTTTTAGTGTTCTGATCACGTCTGATTTGGCGTTTTTTCCACGTGGTGTCCACTTGGAAATCGAGTCTCTAACACTCGATTTATAAGCCGTAATGTAAAAACATGTTCAGCTCCTTACACACATGTTCAGCTCTCTCATGTACAAACCATTCCCCCCACCCCACCCCACAAAAAATGACTCACCATCACCATTCACCATAAACATCAACAATCACCAAAACCCACATTTTGCCTATCCCACATCAAAATCCACCCACCACCATGGGGTTTGTAGAAGATCATGACTGAGCAAAACCCACCACATAAAAAATAAAAATAAAAACCCAAGGCGAGCAAGCCCAAATCCACGGCGAGCAAAACCCAAATTCACAGCGGCAAATCTATGGTGAGCAAAACGTAGGCCCACGGTGGCAAACCCAAAAATGATCCAGCCACCACTCTGTCTACCACTCCCAACCCAGCCACCGATTTCATCCAAGCCTAGCCAGCCACCACTCCCAACCCACCTACCCAAAATCAAAACCCACCCATCACTCCACCACCACATACACCCCAGCAACCACCAATAAAAAAATAAAATAAAATAAAAATAGCAACCCCAAAGAAGAAAAAGCGTCATAACCATCGATCAGCAACCACTACCGCCTGGATCCATCACCACCACCACCTACATGCAGTCTACAAACCCAGATTTTTTTTTAAAAAATGGATTGTAGATCAAGTGAGAGAGGAGAGAGGGGGAGAATAGTGAAAAGGAAAGAAAAGAGAGAGCAGTGAGAGAGGACCTGATTTGTAAAACATTTTACTTGATTTGTAAAGGGTTGGCTTATAAATCGAGTCTTATAGATTCAATTTTCAGGTAGACGCCACGTGGAAAAAACGTCACATCAGACGTGATCAGACCATGGAAACCGAGTTTTTGAGACTCGATTTATAGTCCTAAATCGAGTCTTTGAAACTCGAGATGTTAGTAATATATATAGTTTGAAAACAGTGCCTACTAATTATATTGTTTGGCTAACAGTGTTAATTTCCAATTTTGGCCTCTTTTTCGTTCTTCTTTATTGTTTAAGAAACTCGAGTCTTAAAGACTCAAGTTCTACAAAGTCCAGCTCCAAGAATTTTTCTCAGGGTGTTCTTTAAGAAGCATAAATTACATAATCTAATAATTTGTTATATTGTTGTTTTATTAATTATAAAATTATTAATTGTTGTTTAGCCTAACATAATTTAATTTGTTTGTCTTTTATAATATATTGATTAATTAAAATATTAAATTTTTTAGAGACAATAATTAAATTATTAATTATTGTTTATTAGTTGCTTCCCTTAATTAATTATTAGTTAATTAAATTATTGTTTATTAGTTGCACTAGCACACATCCCGTGTGCATTTACTTCCCCCAATTCAAATATCTCATCTGGCCCCATGTGCCCCCATCCACCCCTCACCCCACTCAACAGACAAACCTCATGCCCCCAATAAAAAGTTTTCAATTTCAGCTAAATAAGTTGTTCCTAAATAAATTCTTAATAAACCGTCAACAAGGATTGAACAAAATAAATGCCCATACAGAAGGAAAAAAAAAAAAAAAAAGTCTTTGTTGCACTATGTATTGATGTACACAACACAACACTACAATTCACTAACTTTATTATATCTCAACACCCAATTAATTTCAAAGTTTCAAACAAACTCAATTTTTACTTTTAAAAAAAACACACTAACAGACAAACATAACTATTTACCATTAAAAAAACTGCTATTCATATAAGCACAAAAAGACACACACAAAAAAAAGAAAAAAAAAAAGAAAAAAAAGAAGAAGATAAAATTCAACTCATAGAGCACAACACGTGGGAGGATATCAATCCACCACTAGACACTTCTACTATTTTCTTTAAGTCATTGTTTAAGTCTCTTAAAAAGAGAAAGAACTCTCTCTCACTCTGTCTTTTGTATCAGACAGTTTAAGAGATTTTTTTTTTGTGCTCGTTGCTCACTTGCTCATGAGTGAGTGTGAGAGAGAGAGAGAGAGAGAGAGAGAGAAAGATACCAGATTTGGTGAGTTTGGGCTAGGGGCGGGGCTAGCGGCTTTGCTGCTGCTGCTACTGCCTCTCCCTTCACTGCTTTACTTCAACCATCAGCCGCTGAGTCTCTTGGTTAGGCTTAGGGTTTTATTTGTTTGTTTGTGTTTTTTTTTTTTTTTTTAATCTTTGATGGAATGATAGATTAGTTTTGTTTTAAATTTTTGAAAGGCAGGGCTATTTGTTTTTTATAAAATTTGGTTGATTGGGTTAAATTTTCTTTAGCTTTACTATTTTGTGATTTATGTTGTTGTGCTAAATTTTTTGGGCTTGCTAAATTTTCTTTTATAGATTAGATCCATAAATTCTTTTTATGGCCTTTTAAAGTGCTAGTAATATTGTTGGGCTTTTTTGTGGGCTTGCTCTATTACAATTTTTTTTTTTTTTCAAATTTTAGTTCAAAAATATTTTTTGGGCTTTTTTTTTTTTTTGCTTGAAAGTAGAACAAATAATTTTTTTTATTTTTTTTATTTGAGGGTGTTCTTAATTTTTCTTGAGGGTATTTCTATTTTTTTTTTTAACGTGGCGCCGCCCGTGGTTCTACGTCCAACTCGAGTCTTTTACAATTGAGTTGTTAGGTAAAATCGAGTCTAACATATTCGAGATGTTAGTTTTTTAAATAGTTTGAAAACGGCCTTAACTAGCAAAATTGTGTTATTTTGCTAAAAAAAAATTCCTGAATTGTAGGTTTTACTCACTTTTACTTCCTCTTTCTCAAAATCCCATATATTAATATTGATCAGAATTTAGAGAAACCACAAATGACAAAACAAAAAAAGTCGAGGATGTCTCAGAACATAACAGAACGACAAAAATCTGAGTCGTCTTGGAAGAAGAAGAAGAAGTCAATGCTTACATCCGATCGTCTACCGGACGATGTCCTAATCGACATCCTGAGTCGACTGCCACCCAAATCCTTAATCCGATTCAGGTGTGTTTCCAAATCTTGGAGCTCCACAATCACCAACCCCTTTTTCATCACCACACATCTCAACCAAGCCAAATCTTTGTCCAATGGTTATTTGCTATATACACGATTGCCTGTGGAGTTTTTGTGTGGCAAAGAATTGTGTGCTGTTGTTTACAATAGGGAACGAACGTTGACCCAGATTTCCAAATATGAAATACCCTTTTCTGGTTCACGTATATTGGGTATTTGTAATGGCTTATTTTGCTTAGGTAGTCATAGAGTACTAAATTTGTGGAATCCATGTATTAGGAAGTTTAAGAATGTACTTGATGGTACTTGTTTCACAAGGCATTGTCGTCATATTGCTCTTGGACTTGCTTATTGTTCTCAAAATGATGACTACAAGATTGTGAGGATGGTGTGTTTTGAAGGGTTGAATGGAGAAGGAAAAGTGATCCCAGCTGTAGCTGAGGTTTATACACTGAGTAGGGATTCGTGGAATGGGATTAGAATATGGGTGGACTCGTTAAATAGGTTTGAACCCAATGGATCTATTGATAGAATTGATGAATCCCCGTGTGTGTTTTTCAATGGAGCTTTGCATTCTATAGCGTATATTGGGAACTATAAATTCATTTTGTCTTTTGATGTTAATGACGAGACATTCCGAGAGATAATGTTGCCGAATGATTACTTAAATGGAGTTCATCTACAATTTGAAAAACTTGTGGTGTTCAAGGGATCGTTGTCTTTGATTGTTTTTGTTCAAGCTGAAGATGAAGAGGGTGATGTTTTTCACATTTGGGTGATGAGGGAGTATGGGGTTGTTAAGTCTTGGATTAAAAAAAGTGTACCAATGGAAAAGGTTGGGCAGTTCATTGGCTGCACTGACAATGGTGAACTTTTGATCAAGAAGATTGGCACTGGGCTGGTTTTGTTTGATCCTGAGAGTCGTAACGAGGAAAATCTTGGAATTAAAAATGCTACATGGGCGGCTTATACTACTAATTTCTTGGAGAGCCTAGTATTGTTTGATGGTGTAAACGTGTAATCTGAAGTGAACTCGAAGATTAGTTACTATGAAATTCAGGCAAGACAGCCTTCTTTTGGAAATTCACATTAGCAAGTCATTTTGTGAAGATGTTGGAAAGTTCTGTTTGGTATGTAATCTGTGGATAAAGAAGTTATGTTCTGTTTTCTTTCCTATTGTAGTAGACATGAAAGTAATGTGGTAATCCCGGTTGATTTTTGTGGTCATTCTAGAACAATGTAATCTTATAGTGAAACATACATGTTTAGCCACCATAGCCTTGTGTCACTCATCCTAGCATAGTGATTACTGGATTGGGTATCAAGTTAACAATTGTAGTTAATTCTACAGATAATTTGTTAATATTCTTGGTACTTTGTGGTAACCTTGATTTTGATTTTGATTTTTTGCAATGCACCTTGTTGGATGTCATGTTTGATTCCTAGGAAACAAAAGATATTTTCTATGAACTATGAATTTGTTGTGTTGGCTAAATTGATTGTTATTCTTTTTTTTCCCCTATTTTGATGATGTGGAGCCTTATCAAGATAGGGCCATTAGGACCCACCTTTGAGGAGTAAATCTCGAATACATGACTCCACCTGTCAGAATCATCTGTCAAGTAATCCAGGAAAACCACTAGTGATTCGAGCCTAGAATGTCTTTGTCTACAGCTCATTTCAAGCCTCCCACCACTAGGCTCCAACCTAACGAGTTCCCCCCTATTTTGATAGCCTTTTTACTAATTTATTTATCGATTTATATTTTCTGTTCTATTTTTAAGTTGGCAAGAATCTATAGATTTATATGAATAGGAGATAAACAATTGGAATTAGGTCTCAAGTTTGTAATGATTAAATCGGCTGCATAAGCCTCATTTGACAACCCATATTGGACACTAGCCTAATTCATCAAGCTTTTGGCTGAATCCTTTTCTTTTTAAATCAGAAATTTTCGTCTTTCTATTGTTTCCTTTCTCTTTATGCTGTCCCACTTCTAAATACTCTTCTTTCAAGTCTCAACATCTATGTGTGTTTAAATGTTGCTTGCTAAGTTGCATATATATTAACCTAACATATGTGTTCTAGACACTCTAGGTATATTAGTTCCAAGTATCCCTAGCATAGATAGCTCTTGCAGGTATAATACTCTTTCAAGTAATTTCTCCCTATAAGATTTCTTTATACATGAATAGAGTACACATATGAATGTGAACAAATGTACAACTACACGCAGGGAAACATGCATGCTTTTTAAGCATAAGGTAAGCTAAATCTTTCTAAATTGCTATTGCTACACTTTACTAATTCTATTTGGGACTACTTTCCAATTTCTTTGATGCAAATGAGGGGGTTTGTGAAAGATTTCAGTGGTAGGAGAGTAGCTGTTGCTCAATATTTGGTGGCAGTTTTGAATGTTCGAGGTGCATTTCAGTGGTAGGAGAGTAGCTGCACAACTTGACTTTCTATTTTTTAGGGAAAGAGGTGCATTTTGAGCTGAAACTTACTATACAATATTTTAAAACATTTTATCATATGATAAGTTCTAATAAGTTTTTAAATTAGTCAAATTAATTACATAAGAATTTTTTTTTTTTTTTTTTTTTAGCTATGGAAAATGTTTTAGGGACAATCAATTTATTTTTTATTTTTTGATAGGGGGACAATCAATCTATTTATTTATTTATTTATTTTGATAAGAGGAGAATCAATTTATTGTTTGTTTATGATTTACACCAAGATTAAGTTTTGATAACATATACCTTGGGATTAAATCATCTTCCATTTAAATCCTCAAATTCCCTTCAATCTAACACACGTGACATTTATTAGATTTAGCGTGTTGCTTAACATTTAAATCCTCGAATTCCCCTCAATCTAACACACACAACATTTATTAGATTTAGTGTGTTGCTTTACATTTGAATAGTTGTATCTTAGGTTAAGAATCGCTTTCAATTTTATAGTCATTCCCCGATGATAAAAAAATCATATCAGACTAAAAATTGTGTTGAAATTTCTCTCTTTTCTCTTAAGTTCGATGAGAGTAAGGATTGCAAATAAAATATTAACACAAAAATTTATTATATGGTTGTTACATATTCAATTCAATTAATATTAACAATTATTCGGAATAGACTCGAAGATTATGGAATTGTCATATCACAATTCAACCTAATATTCACAATTATCCGATGTCCATCTTTTGGCTACTACACTATGAGATAAAATCAATATCATATCACAGATTCACAATTCCTAACACATATATTTATCAAAATAAATAAAATCCTAACACATAGGATCATTATGCGTTTCCTATCACAACTCCTAAGAAATAGGTACATACCTAATCACCAACTGAAACTCCTAAGAGTATTCAACATGCAACTCACATCGTAGTGTGACTTGTCTGTTCACTCAAGTTGTGTGGCAGCAAATATCTAACTATGAGTTAAAAACATTCATATCCCCACCCACCCAATAAATCATATGGAGATAGATCTTCTTCTTCTTTAAAGGAAACACAAATGATTTTCAAATCATTAATTAATGTAAAGTAGGTTTATGTGATACAATAAAGTTTGCATGTTTATGAATGATATATTGTTTGTAAAAATAAATATTAATATTTGTTACATTCTAAAATGAGTCTACATATAAATAGGGCTAGTCTGCTCATTATTTGTTCATGCATTCTTTTCTCAATAAAGTCAATTTAAGAAATTTTGTTTAAACTAATCTCTCTGTTTTTGTTTAAAGGGGTCAAACTCATGGGAATTGAAACTAATCTCTCTGTTTTTGTTTTTTGTTTTTTAAAACTATTGATAAGTGAAAAAAGGACTCAAATCTTGAACCTACAACCTCACTCTTCACCTAACACTAAAGATTATTGATAGGAATTGAACTTGAGTTGTCTCCTATGTGGAGATTTGGAAACACTACTTTTTTCTTATAAATTTGAAGGGTGGGAGGGACGATCGAAGGTGGCATCCCTACTTGGGTATGATGATATTAGCTCCCTATCCGTTGGGGGCTTAGTAAGCAACAAAACTAGTTGAGTCGTAGCCTAATCCAACCCTAAGGGCCAAGGCACTAGTATACATTAGGGCATAGGCGTGGAAATAATTCCTAATGCTTCCCATTTTAAGATTCAATGTCGAGACTTACCGTCCACCAAACAAATGTGTGGGGTGGGGGTTAACCCCTGTGCCATTAAACCACCACACTCGGTGGTAGCCAAAAATACTTACTTGTGTCAAGAGGCTCATGATAGGTAATGTTTGTTTCTTTGATTATACTTTTAAGTGTAACAAGTTTAAAATAATAAAACTTGAAAATTTTACAATTTTTTTTTTTATAAAAAAAAGAATCTAAAGTATAAACTTGTAAGAAAAGTACAATTCCTTGCCTAATTGCAAGCCCCTTGATTGGCACCTTACCCAAAAATCAACCTTATTTCCCCTTCTTTTGGTGTTTTTGTTTTTTTTTGGGGGGTGTTTCGAACTGAACGCTAAGAGTTTAAGCTAATCAAATTGTTATCAAAATTATAGCCTTATATTTCAGCTCACACCTCCTACATTTTAATGTTTTCAACCAAGACGTCTAGAATTGAAATCCCATTTTTTTTCCCATTGTTGTAATAATAATAGTATAGCCATGAGCTCCAAATAAATATTTTGGGGAAAAAAATCCCCTAAAGAAAATAATTTTAATAAATTCCATCCTCTCTCTCATGACCCATATCCCGTAGGATGCAATTTCATCACAAGTGGCTGATGAAAGATTGAAATATGGAGGAGTCAGTCGAGTCCACCAAGTAATGGGCCATACCTTGAACTTGTAACAATTACATAACACAAAACTCTTTTAGTCCTATCATTAAAAAAAGAAAGCCCAAAACAAGATTTGTTTGGTCCAAAAAACACGACAGAATGTGATTAGTTTTTTTTTTGTTTTTTATTTATTTATTTTTTTTGGGGGGGGGGGTAAAGGGATAAGATAATGCTTTAGATAATAGAGTTAACCCGGTACAATGTAATTAGGTCTTTACCTCATATCAACTCCATTATGCACACATTTTTAGTAATTATATTTTCTTTCCTTACAATAAGTGAGAGACAGTGAATTTGATTTTAGGTTTTCGTCATGGGAGAGATCAAATAATGTCACTAAACTGCAAATCTCTTGGCAGTAATTATAAAATTAATAATTTAATCACTGTGGATAATTTCTTGATAACAAAAATACTCTAAAATATTGATAAACACGTTTTTGGTGACAATAAAATCTTTTTTTTTTCTAAAATTAATTCTATGTTTATACTTTTTTTTACCATCTATAAGTGGAGTGGGGGGATTTGAAACCAAGTTTTCTTTATAAAAGAAGAGAAGAGAATAATGATAATAAATCACATGACTCTTAGCTATGTAAGTACTTTCAACGTATGTTAGGATTATTGTTTTCTACCTAGAAGAAGGTGAAGTTTTTCATTTTATAAGAGACTTTTTTTTTTTGCTAAACCATTTTATAAGAGACTTGAAACGTTAATAAGAATTAAAATTTATAATAATTTTGTTAAACATATCACCCAATTCAAATTTAATAGTTATATAAGATTATTTCAAAGATGTTGGCAAACAGTTCAAAGAAAATTATTTCATACATTATCTTTGAAACACAAAGTACCTTTGTTCCACTTAAATTGATTTCTAACAACATTTTGATAGCATTTGAAACACTTCATCACATGAAAAACAAAATGAAGAGGAAAAACAACAAGCATGACACTAAAGCTTGACATAAGCAAGGCTTATGATCGGGTTGTATGAGAATATTTGAGAAAGGTGATTGAGGCTCTAGGTTTTCATGATAGTTGGGTTAACTTAAGTATTGAGTGTATTACTTCTATGAGTTACTCTCTTTTGATGAATGACGATCATTGCAGCTATTTTCTATCCATTAGTGGCATTAGAAAAGGGGATCCCCTCTCCCCTTACTTATTTTTATTCTCTGCTAAGAACCTCATAACCTTAAAGAGACAAGCTTCTCTATTGAGGGCCTCACACCTTCATGGAGACAAGCTAAATCTAAAGATTTGATTAGATGGGTGATTCTTAGCAAAAAAAGATTAGAGGGGTGATAGTATATAGAGGAGTCCCATGGGTTTCTCATATCCTATTTGCTAATGATACTTTTATTTTTATTTTTTTTGGTCAAGTAACCACTCAAGAGGACTACAATTTACTTGTTCTCCTAAAGCTGTATGAGTATGCCACAGGCTAAAAACTTAATGAGAACAAAACACAAGGCCACATTTAAAACCTAAAATCAACATAATAAAGAATTTATTCACAAACTCCATCCTCTCTCATGGTTGATTATCCGTCGAAAGATTGAAATATGGGAGGAGTGAGCCGAGTCCACCAAGTAATTGGGCCATACTATAAAAAAAAAAGCCCAAAACAAGATTGGTTTGGTTCAAGAACCCGACTGAATGTATCTGTATTTAGGTCTTATTGTGATCTTATCTCACAAACAACAAACCTTAAACCTTAAACGTCGGTCGAATCAATCAGCCATGTCTCAGAAGAGAAAACCAAAACTCTCCTCGTCCGAGCGTTTACCGGACGACGTCGTATTCGACATTCTGGTTCGGTTACCAGTGAAACCCATAATCCGATTCAGGTGCGTTTCAAAACCTTGGTACTCAATCATCACAAACCCTCTTTTTATTACCGCACAACTCAACCGATCAAAATCATTGTTACCCAATAATGTTAATGATGATCATAATGGTTATCTGCTATGTACATCACTAGCTGTATATCCTCGCCATGAATTGAGTGTGTTTGTTCGCAATAGCTATCGCACATTTACCCAGATATCAGGCTTTGAAATCCCTTTTAGTTTTGACTCATTCGTCGGCTTCTGTAATGGCATATACTGCTTCTTTGAAATCCATTATAGAATATATTTGTGGAACCCAGTTATTAAAAAGTTTAAGATTCTCACTCCTACTCTCGTTTGTTGTGACAAATTTTTTTGTCGCGGTGTCGCTCATGGACTTGTATATCATTCTCAAACCAATGACTTTAAGATTCTCAGAATTGTGTTTGAGAAAGAGCTGCCGCTGGCGGAGGTGTACACTTTGAGTACTGATTCGTGGAGAAGTGTTGAGATATCTGTCGAGTCATTGAGAGGGTCTCCTATTGTTGATATACGTGGGAAGCCCTTTGTATTTGTTAATGGAGCTCTGCACTCTCTAACATATACTAAGGACCACAAATTTATTTTGTGCTTTGATCTCAACGAGGAGAGATTTCGAGAGATAATGCTGCATCAAAATTACTTTGATGAGTTTTCTAATAAAATTGAATTACCTGAACGACTAGCAGTGTTCAAGGGATTTCTGGCTTTGGTTGTTTTCGGCGGATATGATATATGCCAAATATGGGCGATGATGGAATATGGTGTGGTTGAGTCTTGGACTAAAATAACTGTACCATTTGATTCTGTCCTGAGGTTCTTGGGCTGCAGTGACTGTCATGAAGTTGTGATTAAAAAACCTAAAACAAGCTATGTTGCCTCATTTGACATTGATAGTCTAGACAACAATCTTGGAATTGAGAGCTTGGTTTTACTTGATGGGTAAATGTGTGATTTAAATACGAAGATTAGTCTTTGTAAAAGAGTAGTTTGTAAAAACTTAAAAAAAAAGAAAAAAAAGAGTAGTTTATAAAAGTTTCTAGATAAGCACAATCTTTGTGAAGTTCATATTGACAAGTATTTTGTAGTATCATATGTGCAATTTGAGTATTAAATGTTGCTCTTATTATGTTGTGCTACAGTATACATGTCTGGCCTTACAAGATTGGATGTATTGGTTTTACCTGTAAATTGTTGGTACTTGGCTTGATTTTGATTTCTGTAACACACCTTGTTAGATGTCATGCTTTTATTTGTAGGAAACAAAAGAACATTTTCTATAAACTATGAATTTTCTCTGTTTGCTCAATTGATTATCAACCCCCCCTCCCCTTTTAATTGCTTTCTTACAAACTTATTTATCCATTTACACCTTCCATTCTCTTTTTAAGCTGGTAAACATCTGAAGATTTATGTAAATAGGAGAATAAACTCTTAGGATTAGGTCTCATGTTTAATTATCAGTTGCATAAGCCTCATTAAAGACTCGTCTTGGACATTAGGCCAAATCATCAAACTTTTGGTTGGTCCTTTTCTTTTTTATTCTTGGTTTTTCTTCTTTCTATTGTTTCCTGTCTGATGCTGGCAGTGAGAAGTCAGTTTTATTTATTTTTAAATGTCAAGGGAAATATGTAATGATATGGACTGTATTAATAGTCATTTAGGTCTTATTTTGGATTTTATTTAAGTTTGGTTATTTATTTGGGTTTAGTAGTAAAAGCCCAAGGAGTCCAAGGTTTTAAGAAATCCAAGTTCTACTAGGAATAGGTATTAGTCTTCTATTTTAAGATTTGTAATCCTTTCTATTGAGAAGGATAATAATAAATTTTCAGATATTTAGAGAAGCAATGAAACTTGTCAAAGGTTTGTGTGATGCAACCTTCTTCGAGGTGTGATGCCAAGGAAACTGTAGGTGTGATGCCTAGAAGTTTATCTTTTCTTTCACGTTCTCACATTCCGACAACTTAAACCCTTTCAAATTTGTCACTTATTAAACCACAAAATCCAAAGCTTCAAAACCCTAAGCCTACGGTCCTTACGATTTTGATTACCTTGGTGAAAACTAACCATCTCATCATAAAGCCTTTGTTTAAGTCTATTTTGAAAATTTGAAGAACCTTTTCTTTAAGACGCATCTGTAACTCTTCCCAATGCATAATCAAAGGCATGTATCACTACGAGAAAACATAGTGCAAAATCTTGCTCTGATACCAAAATTGACGTAGGACATTTAAAACAAATAAAACTGGCTTCTCACTGCCTGCGTCACTTTCTCTTTCTATTGTCCTACTGCTAAATGCCTTTTTTTCAACATCTACATATGCCTAAATGTTGATTGCTATGCTGTAGATTGTATATCAACCTAGCATATATGTCCTAGAAACTCCAGGTAACATAGGACATTTAAAAATAAATAAAACAAACTAAAATTAGCTTCTCACTGCCTGCATCACTTTCTCTTTCTTTGTCCTACTGCCAAATGCTTTTGTTTCAAAATCTATGTATGCTTAAATGTTGATTGCTAAGCTGCAGATTGTACATCAACCTAGCATGTATGTCCTAGATGCTCCATGTGTTTGGTTCCAATTATCCCTACCATAGAGACAAGACTGAAACTACCTCGCCCATTAAACCACCTCGCCCTTGAGCTAATTCAGCTGCAACAAGGCAGCTAAATTCAGCCTAAGCTGGGTTGGGTAAGGGTTAAAAATTGTACACTTTGAGAGTTTATAAAACACCATTAAATATTTATTACTTTCCACCATATATGCCTACCCACTAGAATTTTTCTCTCTCCTTATTTATTGCTGAATAAGGTACAAATTAACCTTTTGAATCGTATTTTGAGTAGTCCTATAAATTTATTGATGTATATCTTGTATTTGTGATGCTCTTTAATTTCATGGTCTAGTTTAATTACTAATTAGTAAAAATTATTTTTATTTTGGGAATTTATATTGGTCACACTCATTTACAATGGTAGATCTTACTTCAAAGTATGGTGCATATCTTTCAATTTTAAAGTTTAGAAAATTATCTTGGGTGATTTCCTGTTTCTCTTTCTTAATGTATATCAGTCTTACCAAGGGCCTTGTAATTCAATTGGCACTTCTTGTTGTTTCAAAGGGAGACATTTAGGGTTCAAATCCCCCCAACCCTAGCTATCAAACTGTTATTTTTTTTTTTTAAATAACTGGTCAGTCTTCTACAATGACTATTGGGTTCTTTATGATTATTGTTAGATATATATATATATATATATATATATATAAAATACAATATAAAGTATATGTAGTAGCAGATTTAAAATTGTGTGTGTGAAACTTTGAAATGAGAAGGGGATGGTTTGATATTTTTTGATTAGGAGTTGCACTTTTCCCAAAAATTATTTTTATGTTTTTGTGATTGTGTTTGTTTTTGTTTTAGGCATTTTATGGTTTGCATTGTGGCAAGAAATAAGCCATCATAGATAGGATACTGAGGATGGTAAAAAGCCGTGGAAAACGGTTTTTGTAACCATGGGAACTACTTGTTTTGATGCTCTTGTTAAAGCAGTGGATACTTGGGAAGTTAAGCAAGAGTTGTCGGATAGAGGCTATACTGATCTTGTCATTCAGATGGGTTGTGAATCATACACGCCCACTAAGGTATTATTTTAATCTTTAACATTGGCTGTACTATCTTGTTATATCAGGTGTTATGGTTTCTAATAAAATTATAGTAATTCAATTTATTGTTAGAACATTGCTTCTTAATTTGAATTGAATGTTTTGTGCCACTTTGAGATAAATTCTAGGGGTTTGGGAAAGTTATAATGATGAATTTTCAGGTTGAAGTTTCTATGTATTTAAACCTAATAATTTCTGAAGCAAAGATGAAGAGCATGTCAGTCTTGAAGATTTTATCAGATTCTTTCATCTGTTATGCTCTGTCAAAAATTTTATAGAAAATTTGAAGAATTCTGTATAAATATCAGGATGGACAATCTTGACAATTTGTATCTACAACCTCATATTCTCTTTCTCTTCTTGGATTTGATCTGTTGAGATGCAAAAAAGGTGAGTAACACCAACAAATAACCAGAGGTGGAGAAAGGGCTACAAGTAATTATAAAAAGGAGTACTTCTGTGCTGAAAGGTGATTTAGCATTTAAGTATTAAATTTTGAATTCAACTTGAAATTAAAAAAAAAAAAAAAAAAAAGTAGAAGAAGAAGAAACATATTAACTATAATTTGAAGTCGAGTTCTCCTCTTCTTGTAAGAACAAGGTGGAGGGTACAGTCATGGGTTCAAGAGCCTCCAACTGCACATGTAGTTACTGATAAAAAAAGAAAAAAGAAAAAAAAAGAACTATGCTTAGAGCCAAGTTCTGTCAAAATATTTACCAAAAAGTCCTTAAAAAATTCCACACACATTTGATATTAATGTTCTAAACCTTTTCTTTTTGTGCAGTCTGGAGGAGAAGATGGGTCCCTAGCTGTAGACTTCTTCACTTTCTCATCAAGCATTGCGTATTATCTGAGATCTGCATCTCTGCTGATCAGTCACACAGGTAAGCACTTGATAACCATGTTCTAATTTCTTATTCTTTGATGGAAATGGCCGGATTTTACTGATATGACACTTCTTGCCTATGCTTGATTTATTTTCTGATGAATTGGGCTTCATTTGGAAGATTACTGGTTCAAATTTTTCATTAGACTGATACTAGTCATTTGGACGTTTGATCCTTCACGATAATATCATCAGGATGGTGTGTGGATATGTTATAATTTTGTTACCTTGATAGTTTAGATTAATTTCAGTCCCCAATTTGGTTGCTTATATCAAAATTTTAGCCTTAAGGCAAACATATTAGGCTTGAAGATTAATCATACAAGTTATTGGGAGTAGAACATAAGTCCTTGTGGACTTTCCTAAGGATGAAAAAGATAAAATATTAACAAAAACCAAGCCCTTGTGAAAACTTAAACAGGTGCATTCTCTTAAAAAAATTTGTGTTAGATTGATACCAACTCATCATTTCTTTCAACTTCTATGTATATGACTTCCCTTCAATTCTCATTCCTATAGTTGTCATTGGGAAATCTCCTGGAATGTTATTATTGGACTGGATATGCTTAGTTTTCCACGGAAATGTTTACTTGATCATTGAATATAGCTGCCACACATCAGATGAACTTCTGAAATAGTAATAATCAAATTTGAGTCGGGCATTATTGTAGGATTTGTCCCATCTTCTAGAAGGAACAAAATAATTTGTACTTATTTACATCAGTACATGAAAGGAAAAGTTATCTGCATGCCAACCTTATCTACCCTTCCATTAATGAGGATGGTATTAGTCACCAAAATTCCATGAAGCAAATAAATTGTAGAGCCAAGAGAAATAATGACAAGGCAAATTGTACCGAAGTCCATGCCACTTGTATTAATTTCGAAGCAGCAAAGATAATTTTTGCTGTCCAAGAACTTTAAGTTGCCCGCAGTTTGGCATGTTGGGGTTGGATACAGTGCAGAGGTGGGCTTAGAAGCTGCCTCAGAATATATCAGTGTCAACCCTCACCAACCCCCCACCCCCCAACTTTTTCTGTCTTTTCTCTTCCAGAGGGGAAAAAGGAAAATATTAAACATCAGGATTTTAGTCCAACTTGCACCCTGTTACATGGTAACTCTATTCCAAACTTATGGATCTCTCTCTCTCTCTCTCTCTCACACACACACACACACACACACACACAAAGATGCACAATTAAAGTTCTTTGAGCTGTATGTCTAAGTTTTGGATTGTTAGGATTCATATTCGCTGTACCAATTTGTAACTATCTGTGACTGATTTTTACCATGGTGCTGGGTGAGGAAGCATAATTGAGACTTTGTGACTAGTTAAGCCTTTAATTGTGGTGGTGATTGAGGATTTGATGGACAATCATCGAAGTAAGTTGGCAGAAGAAGTAGAGGAGAGGAAGCATTTGTCCTGTGCCTGTCCTCAAACACTCTTTAGAGGCTATGTAAAAATGTGTGGTCAAGTGTGTGGTGCAACTTTATTATCACACACAAGTGGCTGATCCGTTTGAAGATTGCAATATGGAGGAGTGGGTGTAGTCCACCCAAGTAATTGGGCCATAGCTTAAGATGTAGACAATGACAGAATAAACTGGGTTATTTCCAATAATCTGGGCCCTCTGCCAGATGATGGGTTAAAAGGCTTCACTTCAAGTCTTGAATATTTGAATAGGTTAGAGAACGCGATAGCTTTGTGACTCATAGTGGGTGAGGAGGGACCCGCCTGACCCAGACCAAAGGGCTTTGTGCGGGTTAGGTGGATGTTTGGGTCGGTTCGAACTTGTGCTCAGGCCTCTTTGGATTGGTCGCGGGTTTAACCCGACCTGCCTGATCCTGAAATTTCCTTTATTTATTTATTTAATTATTTTTCTTCTTTTGAGTTTTTAAACTTTGGGCGGGTTTGATGTTATATTCCCTAATATAGCATTCTCAAACCCAAAAAATATCGTCTTTTAAAATTATATATTTTTATTTCTAATTATAAATAGAGTAATACTACATGTACAAACTATTTTACAAATTATTGATGTGGTAAATTCTTACTAGTTCTAATTTAGGCTACTACTAACATCACATTTTTACTTACCAATAATTATTTGGAAAATTCCTAAGCCACATCAATAATTTGTAAAAATATTGTAAAATAATTTATGCCTACAGTATTACTCTATAAAAAATAAAAATAAAAATCTTGTTGTAGATTTCCCTCGTATTTCCTTTTCCAATTTAAAACCTTAACTAAATATCAGGTTACTTGCTATACCAGGTTAAGAGAGTAATTCTATCGTATCCCCCAAAAAAATGGAGGTACGGTACCCATTAGTAGGTACCTTGCTATGCCAGGTTACTTTTTTCTCACATTTGACAATTCTATCATCACAATATGCAGTTCCAACATCACATGTGACAATTCTTTTGTCACATTTAGTGGTTTCCTTACTTTTTTCTTACATTTAACGGTTTTATCTTCACATTGTGCAGTTTCAATATCACATGTGACAGTTCTTTTGTCACATTTGGTGATTTCCTTATTTTTTTTCTCATATTTGACAGTTTCATCCTCACATTGTGCAGTTCTATCATTACATGTGACAGTTCTTTTCTCACATTTGATGGTTCTTTTAATTTTTTCTCATATTTAATGATTTCATTCTCACATTGTGCAGTTCCAACATCACATTTGATAGTTCTTTTGTTACATTCGGTGGTTCTCTTTTTTTTATTATTTTTTTATTTTTACATTTGACGGTTTCACTATCACATTGTGTAATTCTAATATCACATTTGACAGTTCTTTTGCACATATAGTGGTTCCTTTATTTTTTTTCCTCAAATTTGATGATTCTATTGTCACATTAAGTAGTACCAACATTCTGACTCTATTTTTGCACATGTGATAGTTTTTTTGTCACATTGGGTGGTTTCCTTACTTTTTTTTCATATTTAACGGTTCCATCTTCACATTATGTAGTTTCAACATCACATGTTTATAATTTTCTAATTAACATTAATGTGCGAGATTAATATCGATATATTAATTAGTTAATTAATTAAGTAATTAATTAATTATTTATTTATTTAGTTATACATATTTATATATTATATAAGTTAAGCTTTGTAACAACTTAGTGCATCAGTATGGTGGTAATTTGGTTATGTTTTTGCCAAGCACTCTGGTTTGAATCTTAGCTCTTCACGCCTCCAATTTTAATTTTTTGAATTTTTAGTTTTCCTCAAGGTCCATAAGCAGTAAAGCCCACAAGAAATACGCCCAAGAAAAAACCCTAGTTCATCTCAAATCTTCTTTCCTTCAATGTCGGTGATAACGGCCACTGTTTTTCCTCTCTTTCTTTGCCCTTTTGTTCGAAGTCTCCACTGTTTCTCATCACTAAAATCTCAGTACATTTCATCCTTATTCTTTAGTTTTCCATCTAGGTTTTTTTAACTATTGTCGTTTGGCTTTTGTATTGCTAAATTGTTATTAATTTTGTTTTGTTTTTGTTTTCCTTTCGATTTCGTAGGATTGCTAGGAACAAAACCCAGAAGCTTATATTTTTATTATTATTCTTTTTGGTTCCTAGCAGGTGAGAGAATAGTTAATTTGTATATACTTGAACTATTAAGCTTTTAATTTTATTTATACTACTGATTTCAATTTGGTTTCCTTTTCTTTATTTTTTTCCAGCTGGATTTTTTTTTGTATTGCTGTTTGGTTTTTTCATGAATCATCGTTTTTAATTTTCTTTTGTTGTTGGTTTCCTTTTGTATAGTAGTATAAAATAGTGTTGATTTATACTTTCTATACTTTCTATGGTTATGTATTAATTTTTTAGGAATAAAATATTGGTCCTCTTTTTTTTTTTTTTTTATTGAAAAGTGTACATCTTCTTTGTTTAGGAATAATATGTCCACATGGATCACAATATAGAGAACGAAGGGAAGGTTGTTTTCATTGATGTGGAAAAACATTAGAGCACTGTCTTCGAAAAAGGAATAGATCAATTGACTGATGCCCAAATAACTGGTTTGAAATTCAATTCCCTAGATGATGGTGGAGAATTTTATAACACATATGCAAAGTTGGTTAGCTTTAGTATTCGCAAAGATGAGATAAAACGTAATAAAGATAACATTGTGACCTCTAGAAGATGGGTTTGTGCAAAGGAAGGATTGTGAATTAGGAAAAATGAGGCCAATTTAAATTGCATGCGTGAGAGACCAATAACAAGAAGTGGTTGCAAGGTCGCTTTTCGTATTAGGTTTGAACGAAAGTCAGGTGAATGAGTGGTAGGAGAGTTTAAATTAAAATGGGAGCATAATCACGACTTAGTTATGCAATTTGAGACTCAATTTTTCCATTCGCATAGGACTATTAAGGATTCTGATAAGGCTCAGATTATAGCACTGCATAATGTTGGGGTTAAATCAAATCAAATCATGGAACATTTGATCCAACAAGCTGGAGGATACGAGAATATGGGGTTCACTCCAAAAGACCTCTACAACCATATAGCGGCAAATCGCAACAACAGTATGCGGGATGGTGATGCTGAATGTGCTTTGGCATATTTACAAGCAAAAGCAAATATGGACTACTCATTTTTTTTTTCAATACACAGTTGATGAAGAAAGCTGTTTGGTTAATCTGTTTTGGACAGATTCACAAAGTCGCTTAGATTATGCATGTTTTGGAGATGTAGTTGCATTTTATACAACATATAAGACGAATGTATACCAAAAATCCCCTTGTTATATTGGTAGGAGTCAACCACCACCGGCAGACTATAGTATTTGGTTTTGGACTATTGGTTGATGAGACCATCAAAACATACACTTGGGTGTTGCAAAATATGCTTGTAGCAATAAACAATAAGACTCTTATTTCAGTTGTGATAGATAAGGACAAAGCAATGAGTAAAGCTATTAAATGATTTTTTCAGAGTCTCAACATCGTTTATGTGTGTGGCATCTTGAAAGGAATGTCACACATAAACGATGTCGAGACTCTGGAAAAACCATTTTAATAGCTTTACTCATTGCTTTATCCCCATCTATCACGACTGAAATAGGAGTCTTATTGTTCATTGCTACAAGCATATTTTGCAACACCCAAGTATATGTTTCGATTGTCTCATTAACCAATAGTCCAAAACCAAATACTATAGTCTGCCGGTGGTGGTTGACACCTACCAATATAACAAGGGGATTTTTGGTATACATTCGTCTTATATGTTGTATCAAATACGACTACATCTCCAAAACATGCATAATCTAAGCGACTTTGAGAATCTGTCCAAAACAGATTAGCCAAACGACTTTCTTCATCAACAGTGTATTGAAAAAAAAAAAAATGAAGAGTCCATATCTGCTTTTGCTTGTAAATATGCCAAAGCACATTCAGCATCACCATCCCGCATAATGTTGTTGTGATTTGCCGCTATATGGTTGTAGAGGTCATTTGGAGTGAACCCTATATTCTCGTATCCTCCAGCTTGTTGGATCAAATGGTCCATGATTTGACCCCAACATTATGCAGTGCTATAATCTGAGCCTTATCGGAATCCTTAATAGTCTTGTGAGAACGGAGAATTGAGTCTCGAATTGTGTAACTAAGTCATTATTATGCTCCCTTTTAAACTTTCCTACCACCCATTCACCTAACTTTCATTCAAACCTAATACAAAAAGCGGTCTTGCAACTACTTGTTGTTATTGGTCTCTCACGCATGCAATTTAAATTGGCCTCATTTTTCCTAATTCGCAATCCTTTCTTTGCACAAACCCATCTTCTAGAGGTCACAATGTTATCTTTATTACGCTTTATCTCATCTTTGCGAATACTAAAGCTAACCAACTTTGCGTATGTGTTATAAAATTCTCCACCATCATCTAGGGAACTGAATCTCAAACCAGTTATTTGGGCATCAATCAATTGATCTATTCCTTTTTCGAGGACAGTGCTCCAATGTTTTTCCACATTAATGAAATCAGCCTTTCGTTGGTTCTCTGTATTGTGATCCATGTGGACCAATATATTATTCCTAAACAAAGAAGATGTACACTTTTCAATAAATAAAGGGGACCAATATATTATTCCTATATCATGATCCATTATAAACATCTCTATATCGATCCATGTGGACCAATATATTATTCCTAAAAAATTAATACATAACCACAGAAAGTATAAATCAACACTATTTTATACTACTATACAAAAGGAAACCAAAAACAAAACAAAATAAAAAACAATGGTTCATGAAAAAACCAAACGGCAATACAAAAAAAAAAATCCAGTCGGAAAAAATAAAGAAAAGGAAACCAAATTGAAATCAGTAGTATAAATAAAATTAAAAGCTTAATAGTTCAAGTATATAAAAATTATATATTCTCTCACCTGCTAGGAACCAAAAGGAATAATAGAAGCTTCTGGGTTTTGTTCCTAGCAACCCTACGAAACCGAAAGGAAAACAAAAACAAAACAACAATTCAGCAATACAAAAGCCAAACAGCAACTTTTAAAAAACCCAGATGAAAAACTATAGAATAAGGATGAGACATACTGAGATTTTAGTGACGAGAAAGGTGGAGACTTCGAACAAAAGGGCAGAGGAAAAACAGTGGCCGTTATCTTCGACATTGAAGGAAAGAAGATTTGGGATAAACTAGGGTTTTTTCTTGGGCGTATTTCTTGTGGGTTTTTCTGCTTATGGACCTTGAGGAAAATTCAAAATTCAAAAAATTAAAATTGGAGATGTGAAGAGCTAGGATTTGAACCAGAGTGCTAAGCAAAAACATAACCGAATTACTGCCATGCTGATGCGCTAAGTTGTTACAAAGCTTAACTTATAAAATATATAAATATGTATAACTAAATAATTAAATACTTAATTAATTAACTTGTTAATATATCGATATTAATCTCACACATTAATGTTAATTAGAAAATGATAAACATCAATAAAGTGACCTCAACTATGTCATTTTAGAAGGAGATATGCCTTGACCATTACAAGAATCCAAGTGTTACCAAGCCAACCATTTTGAGTCTTTTAAAGCTATCACACTATCATATGTCGGAATCCTTAGAGTTTATAAAACAACTTCATCAAGAAATACAAGAGATAGAGAGTATCGGAATTGCTTCTAAAACGAATATATATATATATATAGAGAGAGAGAGAGAGAGAGATTGAAGCAACTAAAAGAAAACAATGCCATAAATTATATGGCTTAGTTTCAAATCTTAGTAAAGAGGTTTTACTTACACTGAGGAGTTAGTGAGGGGTACTATCAGCTACCCATATGAATGAACAAGGTATAGAGATGAAAATTGACATTTTAATAGCCAATTATGTTTAAATTACACGTTCCAATATTTTATAGGAACAAATACTAAACAGATTTAGAATGAAGAGTTTATATAAATTTTGCGAAACCCTGAATAGAGAGAGAGAGAGAGAGAGAGAGATCAGTGCTTTGTGGCACTGATAAGTCTTCAACAACGAAAATATTTCATTGCTATTAGGGCTCTCTCAGGCTTAGCTAGTGGAGGCTCTGCTGACTCAAATGAGATTCACACTTATGATTATGGTCAAAATGCTAAACTCTCAAGGACAAAATTATTTTGATAAATTTTTTTACAAGGACCGGGTTGTTCGTTTTTTGTAAAATTGGTCAATTGTGCTTAATTATTTTTATCTTTTCTATTGTGGAAATTTTTTGGGATTTTTTTTTTTTTTAGATGGGTCTAAATGTAATAATAATTTTATGAAACAAAATTGCATAGACACTTTAGTTGGGGTGGTTATACCCGTGTCAAACACAGTCATTTGGGACACTTCTGCACATGTGGATCTAATGAAAATTCCTAAAAAACATAAAACCTAGTATAGTAGCCTTGATTGATGACTATTTCATACTGGATTTGTAGTTTCAATTCAAGTGTCTATTGAAAATTTTAAAATTGTCAACAATCTTTGGATTGGATTTTTTGCATAACTTGCTAATTGTATAGTCTCCCTATTTCCAACCTTAGACACCAAAATAAAAACACAACTATGATTAAGTTGCAAATGTTACATAAGAACAATTAGAGAGCACGTAAGGTTATACATATTCAGTTTTATAGTATATATAAATAATAAAAATATAAACATCAAGAAAGTAACCTCAACTATGTTATTTTACAGGGAGGTATGCCTGTGAATGTGATGGGAGCTACCAAGGGAGATACGTAGGAAGTTAATTGGTATATTTAAATATTTGTGCAAGAAATCAAGATAATTCCATCTGATTTTTTGTGTGGAAAAAAGTTATTATTGTGGTTGGGCTAATTGCTTGGGATACCTTTTTTTTATCTAAATTTTTTAATTACTTTTTAAAAATTACTATTATGATGAGCGATTATTAGTAAGTAAAAAAGTAACTTCAATGGTAGGCCCAAATGTAAAATTATGGTCAGATGTGATATTGGTACTGCCCACTATGACAATTGAACTATCAATTGTAAGAAAAAAAATAGGGTACCACCGGATGTGACAAAAATACGGTCAAAACTTATGTTAGTTCTGTCCAATGTAATAATAGAATTGTCAAATTTGAGAATAAAAAATAGGGTGTCATTGAATATGACAAAAATAGAGTCAGATGTGATGTTGGTACTGCATAATATGACAATGGAACCATCAAATTTGAGAAAAAATAAAGGAACCACTATATGTGACAGAAGAATTGTTAAATGTGATATTGAAACTGTACAATGTGATAATGGAATCATCAAATTTAAGAAACAAATAAAAAACCATTAAATATGATAAAAGAACTGTCAAATGTGATGTTGGAACTACACAATGTGATAATGGAACCATCAAATTTAAGAAACAAATAAAAAAATCATTAAATATGACAAAAGAACTGTCAAATGTGATGTTGGAACTATACAATGTGAAAATAGAATTGTCAAAAGTGAGAAAAAATTAAGAAAACCACCAAATGTGAGAAAAGAACCGTCACATGTGATGCTAGAATTGCACATTGTGAGGATGGAACCGTCAAATTTGAGAAAAAAAATAAGGGAACCACCGAATGTGACAAAAGAAGTGTCACATGTAATGTTGAAACTACATAATGTGAAAATAAAACCGTCAAATGTGAGAAAAAAAAATAATAAGGGAACTACCGAATGTGATAAAAGAATTGTTACATGTGATGTTGGAACTGCATAATGTGATGATGGAATTGTTAAATGTGAGAAAAAAGTAAGGGAACTACTGAATATGACAAAAAAACTGTCACATGTGATGTTAGAACTACACAATGTGAGGATGAAACCATCAAATATGAGAAAAAATTAAGAGTTTCCACCCGATATGACAAAAGAATTGTCACATGTAACAAAAGTAGAGTCAGATGTGATGTTGATACCGTTTAATGTAATAATAGAACCATCAAATTTAAGGAAAAAAAAATAAATGAACCACTATATGTGACAAAAGAACTGTCAAATGTGATATTGAAACTGCACAATGTGATAATGAAACCGTTAAATGTGAGGAAAAAAAATAAGAGAACCACCGAATGTAACAAAAGAACTGTCATATGTGATGTTAAAACTGCACAATGTGAGGATGGAATCGTCAAATATGAGAAAAAAGTAAAGGAACCACCAAATGTGACAAAAGAACTGTCACATGTGATGTTAGAACTGCATAATGTGAGGATGAAACCGTCAAATGTGAGAAAAAAAGTAAGGGAACTACCAAATGTGAGAAAAGAATTGTTACATGTGATGTTGGAACTGCGCAATGTGAGGATGTAACCGTCAAATGTGAGAAAAAAGTAGGGTAACCATTAAACGTGACAAAAAAAATGTCACATGTGATATTGGAACTGTACAATGTGAGGATGAAATCATCACATGTGAGAAAAAAGTTACCTAGAATAGCAGGTTACCTACTAATGGGTACCGTACCTCCCCTTTTTTGGAGGGGTACAGTAGAATTACACTATTTAAGAACCAAACATCTTTTAAACTTTCCATGTTTTATTTCCCATTCAAATTTGAATTAAACCTTAAAAAAGCAAATCCCTTGGCATTAATGACCCAAATTATTTTAGAAAGGATTCAATCACTTATTAAAAACTTTCTTAATAGAAATGTCAACTTAAATATGAATTTAAGGACTTCGTTCCAATTCACCGCACACCCTTAATGCAATGGTCACTCTATAAGTATAAGTACTTGTGGAGTGTGGGGGGAAAGGGCCAAGGTTCAAGTCTCCAAGAGGGAGCTTCACATACATACACTTAGATTATATTAAAGTAGAATTTCTATCTTATATCAAAAAGGTCTTCGCTCCAATGGAAAGATCTTATTCTTAGTCACCTTTTACATTTTCCAAATTGATTTTTAGGATTATAATTTAAAATTCAAACATTGATTAACTCGATTAAAATGATTTCAAATGAAGATATATCATAAAATGTACCTTCAACCATCCAAAAAAGAAAAAAAAAAAAAAAAAAGGAAATAAGATAAATGCCTTAAAAAAAAATACCATAATTTTCTCCCAATGTTAAATACCAAATCTACCGATAACACTAATCCTTAACTCTCTCCCAAGTATGACTCTCTCTTTCTTAATTCTCTCCTAATTACTTATTACTCCCTTTTATGTCTTATCAGTTATTTTCTCCCATGAGTCATACTTTCCCTTTTTTGACCTTGCCTTAAACCCTAGCCATTTCCAGTTTGAAGTTGAAGAAGATCTTCATCTAATGTCTCAGTCTCATCGCATGAGAAAGCCGACATTGTCGTCCGAGCGTGTCCCTGACGAAGTAGTATTCGACATCCTAACTCATCTGCCAGTGAAACCTATCATCCGATTCAGGTGCGTTTCTAAATCTTGGAACTCGACTATCACCACCCCCATTTTCATTACCACACACCTTAACCATAGCCGAGCAAAATCATCATTACCCAATAATGGTTATCTTCTATATACCTCACAAGCCATGTATCCTTCGTCTCACCAACAATTGTGCGTAGTTGTTCGCAATAGCGACCACACGTTAACTGAGTTATCAAGGTGTAGATCACCCTTTTGTGGTTCCAACGTGATTGGTTTTTGTAATGGCATATACTGCTTCTTTGAGAATAATAATTATACAATATCTTTATGGAATCCAAGTATTAAAAAGCTTAAGATTCTCACTCCTATTCGCATACCTAGGTATGATGGTATGGTCACTCATGGACTTGTGTATAATTCTCAAAACAATGACTTCAAGATTCTCAGAATTGTGTTTGATGGAGAGGTTTCTGGATATAAAGTGCCGCTACCACTTGAGGCTGGGGTGTACACTTGGAGTACTGATTCATGGAGATATATTGACGTATATATGGAGTCATTGAGTGGGTCTGGACTCAATGCTTCTATTGTTGATATACAAGAGAAACCCTTTATATTTGTCAATGGAGCTCTGCACTCTATGATACATACTAGGGGCCACAATTTCATTTTGTGCTTTGATGTCAATGATGAGACATTCCAAGCGATAATGCTGCCCGAAAATTACTTAGATGGGTTATCTCCAGATTTTGATCAATTTGAACAACTTGTGGTGTTCAAGGGATCGTTGGCTTTAGTTGCTTTTGGTAGAGATTTATATGAAGAGTATGATTTTTGTTTCATATGGGTGATGACGGAATATGGCATGTTTGATTCTTGGACTAAAAAAACTGTAGCAGTAGATTTGGTTGAGAGGTTCTTTGGCTGCACCAGAAGGGGTGAACTTCTAATTGAAACACTTGACACCGGGTGTTGGGATATTTAATTGCTTACATATATATTTAATTGCTTAATTGATTTATATATTTATATATTTATTTTGATTCCTTGAAAATGTTGGGATTTTCTTTTTTGGTGGTTTTGTAAGAAATTGAAATAGTGAAAACATATTTACATAGCTCTAATGTGTGCCAAATGTTAGAATTTGCTGATCATAAAATAATTGGAATTTATAATGCCGTATGATATAATCTGGCTGGGGTAGTGAAAAATTGTTGATAAGCAGGCTTAGTGACATTGACATTTGACAATATATATCTTTTAAAGTCTTTAATTTTTGTATACAGCAGATTAAATCTTGTCCTAATACTTTAAATTTTCAATGCAGATATTCTTTTTAATTCTCTCAAGAGGTCTATCAATTTAATGTAATTATATGCTTTGTTTAGTTTGCCTACTACCCAATGATTGTTGTAGGTCTTTGTAGAGATAATATGCAGCACTTCAAATAACTATTTATAACCTCCTAGTCATTTGATTAGTAGTTTTGATTTGCAATCCATTAATATATATGATGTATTCAAATGCTTGTGATTGAATCACTGTTTTCTGCCTATGTTTTTATAATTAAGATAATAATAACTGTTTATAACTTACTAGTATGATGCATCCTCTTCTTTGTAACACCTTTTGCAAGACTAATCTGGTTTGGTTCTCCTCTCACTGTACAAACAGAATCCATACAATTTACCACCATTAGAAATGGATAACAACTCACAAGGACACAAAGGGAAACGGATCCTCTTGTGCACTTTATGGTCATTAATTACGGCTTCATAGAAATAACATTTGCTTTGAAGAAGACAAATCAAATCCCCTCTCCCCAAATCTATTTTTATTCTGTATTGAGAACCTAACAGCTAACTGCTTTAATGAGACGAGGTAAATCTAAAGATTATATTAGAGGGGTGATGGTGTGTAGATGAGTCCCACGGGTTTCTCATATCCTATTTGCTAATTATAGCTTTTTGTCAAGCACCCACTCAAGAGGAGGACGGTGTACTTGCTCTCCTAAAGCTTTATGAGTATGCCTCAGGCCAAGAACTTATTGAAAACAAAACACAAGGCCACATTCAAATCCTGCTAGGCATAGAACATTCTGAGAAGTGTTTGGCCCCTACCAAATACATACAAGCAATGGAGGAGCCAAGGGCAGAAGGGCTATATGTTGAATTATTGATGCTTTAGTATATTTAAAGTTTGTGTAAATTGCAAAGTACACCCCTAAAATTTGGAGTTGTTTGGATTTTAGACCTTGAAGTTTGAGATATTAAATTTTACACCCTGAAGTTTGGTTCCGACTCCGTTAGTTTTGGCTCTCTATTTTAAGTGAAATGACGTTTTTTTGGAAGGCTGATTTGGGGAAAAAAAATACAGCATGTCATTGTGTCACTTAACAATCAAAACGTTTTTACGGTTTTGCTAATAAAACCAAACTTCAGGTGTAAAATTCAATTTTTTTTTTAACTTCAAGGTCTAAAACCTAAACAACTCCAAACTTTAGGGGTGCATTTTGTAATTTAGCCTTAAAGTTTTGAACCATTGATAAGTTAATTTACTTTCCATAAAATAACCACACATTTCCTATTTCTCCTAAACAAATGATGGTGACCTCCCACGTAAAAATAATTTTTACAAAAATTAATTTTCTTGTTTTCCCTACTTCTCAGTCTGGCAAGGATTGGTTAGTGGGTTCCACAAAATAATTTAAAAAAAATATACTGTGTCTTTGTATACCAACACTAGATACCAATGATGAGAACAACTTAGTTCACAGCAAATTTCACAATTGATAAAGTAGTTGATTAGTAATTTATTAGGGTCTAAAATTTTAGAATTTCCACTGTTTTTTTCCTTCCTCCATCTCTTTGACTTTCCTATGGTTTCCAATGCTAAGATTTTGTATGAAGCCAAATTTTAAGTATTTAGAAAAATACCCAAAATTTAACTAATTTTTAGAATAATAAAAGAAGAAAGATTGACTTCAATACAATTTTTGCAGGTACATTGCTATACTCTTTGATAATGAATTGATTAACTAATTATTTTATAATTAATGAATTGATTATCTCTTTGACATTCCAATGAGACCCTTAATCTGATTCAGGAGCGTTTCTAAGTCTATGAACTCTACCATCACCAGTCCCAATTTCATTACCACACACCTAAGCCTCAACAAAGCCAAATCATTACCCAATAGTAATAATATTAATGATGATCATGATAGTGGCTATCTTCTATATACCAATTCTCTTTGGAACAGGAGTTGCTGGAGTTGGTGGCCATGGTGGCATGGTGCATGTGGTTCAACAGGAATGAGGTTCGGTTGGGAAAGCCAAGGCAGCAGGGTTTAGCAATTTTGCAGCGAGCTCGTTTCCTTTTGGATGAATTTTAGACGGTTAACCTCAAGATACATTCAGGGGGGGTTCAACGAAGATGCTCAGTGGTCACCTCCGAAAGCTCCTTGGTATAAACTTAATGTTGATGGTAAAAATATACCTTATCCGCTAGGCCCATTAGAAATTGAAGCCAAAGCTTTGGAGGAAGGGGTTCATTTTGCATGGGATGTGGGAGTCCAGGAGGTTATCTTTGAATGTGACTCACAGATTGTTGCTGAGGCTGTGAATGGATCGTGTGAACCACCAATAACTATTCGCAATATAGTTGAGGGAATACAAAGTAAGCTAAAGGATTTTAGGGGAGTATAAGTCTCTCATGTTCGACGGCAAGGCAATTGCCCTGTTCACATCTTAGCTCAATATGCTAGGAATTTAATTAGTTTTGTAGCTTGGATAGAGGAAAATCCTATTATGATTGAGTCAGTTTTGGCTTAAGATGTAATGTTTTTATCTTCTTCTTAATAAAGTTACGATATTCTTATAAAAAAATAAAAAATTCTCTTTGGCCTCAAAAAGAATTGCGTGTGATTTTTTGCAATAGCAACCGCATGTTAACTGAGATATCAAGTGTAAAATCCCATTTTTTGGTTCCAACATGATCGGTTTCTGTAATGGCATATACTGCATCTATGACGAAGGTCATGACTGCGGGAATAATTATTCAGTATTTTTGTGGAACCCAATTATTAAAAAGTTTAAGAGGCTTACTCCTACTTCCTTGCCTATGTATTTTGGTAGTTATTTTCGTATTGCTCATGGACTTGCGTACCATGCTCAAAACAATGACTTCAAAATTCTCAGAATTGTATCTCATGTTGCTTGTTATGGAAAAAAAGAGCCGCAGCTTGAGGCCGAGTTGTACACATTGAGTACTGATTCGTGGAGAAGTGTTGTGATACCAGAGGAGTCATTAAGTAATGCTTCTACTTTTGATATGCAAGACCAAACCGTTTTTATTTGTCAATGGAGCTCTGCACTCATTAGTATATACCACAGGCCGCAATTTCATTTTGTGCTTCGATGTCAATGATGAAAAATTCCGAGAGATTATGTTGCCGCACCATTACTTGGATTCTATATTGTTCTTGAACGTCTTGTGGTGTTCAAGGGATTGCTAGCTTTGATTGTTTTCTATGCATCTCTAGACTGGAGTGCTGTAACCGAAATGTGGGTGATGATGGAGTCTGGTGTTGTTCATTCTTGGACTAAAAAATCTGTACCAGTAGATTCGTTTGAGAGGTTCTTTGGCTGCGTCGACAATGAACTCCTAATCGAAACACAAAAAAGTGGGATTGTTTCTATTGACCTTGATACTCTAAATGAGAACAATCTTGGAATTCAAAGTCCTGCTTGGTTGGGCTACACAACTGATTTAGTGGAGTTTGGTTTTAGTTGATGGGATAAACGTGTCATCTGAATATGAAGATTATTTTTTATGAAAGCAAAGTGGCAATCTATGTGAAGTTCTCTCTGTGTTTTGGTTGGTCAGTGTTTTCTAACTGTGTTTTTCAATGGTAAAATATTAATAATAATCCATTCTCTCCTTTGTAACATTTTTGCCACATTGAATGATTTGGAATTTTTGTTTGCTTAATCTGTTACTCCTGGCCTAAGAATTTAGATAATCCGCTCAAGAATAATTTTTATGCGTGTGGCATAAATGATATCAGACATGGCTGTAGACCTGCAGTGCCTATCCTGACTAATGAACCTTTTTTAGTGTTTGTTTTTTATGGTGTCATATGAAAGTTGTTGAAGAATTTTCCTCTTATGCAAGTTGTATTATGTAGTCCTTTACCACTATATTGTAGACATTAAACTGTGGAAAATGCTAAAAGTGCTACCAATTTTACAACAAAAATTGCTAAAACTATGTTGGAAATTAATGTGATTGGTGCCACATCAATAACTAAATTTCTAAATTATTATTATTTTTGTGTTTTAAAAGTTGACACATCTGTAGCATTCCTCTTAAAGTACTGCTGTGACATGGAAGTGTAAAAAGTTGGGCAGTTTTTTGCTGCACTGACTATGTTGAACTTCTGTTCGAGAAGTTTGGCACCAGACTTGTTCATTTGATCCAGAGTCAAATCAAGCAAAACCTTGGAATTCTACATGGGTGGCTGACACAGCTAATTTCTTTAAGAGCCTAGTTTTACTCGATGTTGGAAAGTTTGTTTTCTATGTAATTTGTGGAAAGATTAAGGCAACATTGTGTTTTCTTTTCTTTTCTATTGTTGCAGACTTAAAAGTAATGTTTTGACGTACCAGGATAAATTTTATTAAACAGAAAAGAACCCTTTCAGTTGTTATGGCTATTATTTATCAACCAATTTTTGTGGACTTTCTAGCAAATGGTATATTCATAGCCTTATTTCACTTGTAATGATTACAGGATTTGGCATCAAGTTAACAATTGAAATTGGTTTTACCTATAAATTTGGTACTTAGTTTTCTACACACCTTGTTGGATATCATGCTTTGATTCTGTGGCAACAAAAGAATATTTTCTCTAGACTTTACATTTTCTGTGTTGGCTCAATTGATTTCTTCCATACCCCCCCCCCCCCCAATCTTCTAATCTTTATAGTTTTTTTTGCTAATTTATTTGTCTATCTCTTAAGCTGGCAAGCATATGTAGAGCTATATGAATAGAATAATAAACTCTTGGAATTAGGCCTTAGTGACAACATGAACAATTTGGTGAGCTTAGTTTCCTAGGCTTTAGTCCGAAGAAACAGGGGAATAAACTTTTACAATGTGTACACAATGCATAAAGCCAAATCATATACTTTAATATCTAAAATAGCATGCTTTTGATATTTTCTCACATATTTAATTGCTTAATTGATTTTTATATTTATTTTGACACTTGAAAATGTTGGGATTTGCTTTTTTGGTGGAGATGTAAGAAATGGAAAATAGAGAAAATATATTTACAGAGAGCTCTGGTAATGTGTGCCCAATGTTAGGATTTGTTGATCATGAAACTATTGAAATTTAGAATGCTGTATGATGATCTGGCTGGGGTAGTGAAATTGTTGATAAGCAGGCTTAGACAACGTATTTCCTTTCCTTTGAATCATCAATGTGTCAGCTCAAGAATTTGTCACTGAAACGTCTCCTAGACAACGTCGTATTCGACATACTGACTCGGTTGCTAGTGAAATTCTTAATCTGATTCGATTACATTTCTATATCTTGGTACTCCATCATCACCGACCCTATTTTTATTACCAAATCAATGATTCACAACCAAGCCAAATCATTATCATACAATAACAATCATAATAGTTTTCTTCTATACACGTATGAAAAACAATTGTGTACGTCTGTTTGCAATGGCGACTGCACATTGACATCGACTGAGGTTTCTTCACTTTCTTGGTTTAATTTCAAATCCCCTTTTTTGTAGATCGTCCCATTGTTGACTATTGTAATGACATGTTTTTGTTTTATGATTATCTTCATGTTCCAACAATAAACGACTTTTAAAAAAATTGACATATGACCCAAATTAAATTGCGTCAATACAAAGAATAAACTAAGAGATACCTTACCTCGATCTCGTAATTTATTGCCTCTTAGATTGCTTTTCATTTAAGGGCATGTTGAAATTTCTGCCATTGATCTCCAAGCCTCCAAAATGATTCTCCTCAAAATTGTTATTACATTGCCACCATAACATTTTATATATAATCAGTGAATCCAAATAAAAATCTAGATGCATTTTTATATATTTATTTATTCATAGACAAGAAATATATATGTAACGTGTTCTTCCAATTTATCAAATTTATATATATAATAACCTATGAAGCATGGACGCGGCTGGGAGGGTGCCGCACCGGAGTCCGACGCAGGACGCGGCATCCGACGCAGCTGCCCACGCGTCGGTGCCGCATCTAAGTTTTTTTTTTTTTTTGCCCTCGGATTCGCGACAACTTGGCTCAATTCACGCCGAACCAGATAGATTCAGCCAGAATCAGGCCGAATCGGGTCGTATCGGCTGGCGACCGAAACGGCCGAAATCAGCCTTAAATCATGCTAGAACAGCCGAAATCAGCTTTGAATGATGCCCAAACATCCTAAACTGTCCTTCCTCAATTTTATTATGAAAATTTGTTGCTTCTTTTGTGTTTTCTTTTTTGTTTTGTGTTTCTTGCCTTCTTCTTTCTTTGTTTTGTGAATCAAGGCATAGTAATGTGTTTTTTAAGAATATTTTAATAGTAAAAATATATAGAAAATATAAATAAAAATATTTTTAATAATTTTTTAATCGCCGCACCCCGCTGCACCCGCACCCTACTTTTTCAAAAATTGCCGAGTCCCGCACCCGTACCCAAATCCGGAAACGCACCCGTGCTTCATAGATAATAACATCAATGGTGAACTGTCAATGATGAACTTCTAGTTCAGAAATCTGACGGAAGATTGATTTCATATGACCCTGCGAGTCTGAACGAGAACTATCTTGGATTTCTAAGTCCTTCCTCGTTGACTTACACAGCTGATCTTAAGGAGAGCCTACTTTTACTTGATTAAGCAAGAACTTAAAAAGGAAAAATTAGTGGAAAGCTCAATGGGGTAATGGTGTGATCAGAAGTGAACTCGAAGGTTAATAACTTTGAAATTTGGGCAAGACAGCCTTCCTTTTGAAATTCATAATGGCAAGTCATTTTGTGAAGATGTTGGAAAGCTCTGTTTTCTATGTAATTTGAGAATAAATGATGCCATCATTATGTTCTGTTTTCTTTCCTATTGTAGTAGACATGAAAGTAATGTGGTAATCTCAGTTGATTTTGTGTGTTCACTGGTTAATCTAGATCATGGCAATGCTGCAGTAAAGCATAAATGGCTAGCCAACATAGCCTTATTTCACTCTCCTTAGCATAATGATTGCTGGGTTGGGTATCAAGTTAACAATTGAAATTGGTCTTACCTGTATCAAGTTAACAATAGAAATTGGCCTTACCTTACCTTTGACTTTGATTTTTGTCAACTCACCGAATTAGAACTATTTTAATTTCTTTCTTACTGATTTATCTAACTATTTATAATTTCCATTCTCTTTTTAAGCTGGCAAGCATCTGTAGACTCATATAAATTGGAGAATACACTTTTGAAATTAGGTCTCATGTTTAATTATCAAAGTTTGTAATTACTAAATAAGTTGCATTTGCATAAGCCTCATTTATAGACTCATTTTGGACGTTAGGCCAAATAATCAAGCATTTGGCTGAGTACCTCTCTTTTTAAATCATGAATTTTCTTGTTTCTGATGTTTGCTTTCACTTCTTTTTTTGGTACTACTGCTAAATACTTTTGTTTCAACATCTATGTAAGCTTAAATGTTGATTGCTAAGCTGCAGACTGCACATCAACCTAGCATATATGTCCTAGACACTCCAGGTGTATTGGTTCCAAGTTTTACTGACATAGTGACAAGATTGAAGCTAGCTCTTGCAGATACAATACTCTTGCAAGTAATTTTCCTTTATTTGTTTTACAAGATTTCTTTATAATTTGTTTAGTACACATGTGAATATGTACACTTGTATACAAAGCGAAAATTGCATGCCTTTTAAGCATAAGGTATGCTAATCTTGCTTGAAACTTGACTGTTGTAAATAAACAGAAATATGCTGTTGATATCTCCAACCAATACTCCTAAAATTAAGAGAAGCGTAACCAAATAACCTGACGCAACTTGAGCTAATTCAGTAGCAACAAGGCAACTAATTTTAACCTAAATTGGGTTGGGTGAGGGCTAAAATATTTACGCATTGAGCTGTGCTGGTTAGGGATGAGACTTACATGCTCTAGTTCACCTCCAACCAGGTCAGGTTGCCCAAGTCGCAGCCTCTAAAATTTCGAGCTTGGCATATTGAGATTTCATCATAGTTTATATATATATGTGTGTGTGTGTGTATCTGTGTAAACCAGCCCAGGTTGCCCAAGTTGCAGCCTCTGTTTTCAGCTTCCATCTTGAACTTTCAGTTTCACCATAGTTTATATCTATTTGCTATATTAAATAGAGCTTAGAACAGTAATTGTGTTTTGGTTTAATGGACGGTGAGCCAATATGAAGCGTATTGCGTCATTGGTTTTGTGGGAAAACTAGATCTTGATTTTCCCTTTGGTCTAACTACTCAGTATGAGCTTCTATATCTCTTTGGTCTCCTTGAATCTTTGGTGTCCTTGAATTTTCGGTTTCCTTCAACCTATAATCTCCTTCAATCTTCATATTCAAGGTAAGATCCATCATAATGCTGCCTCAAAATTAATTAGATGAATTCATTTTAATTTTTTAACCAGTTGTGAAATTTAGGGGATCAATTCTTCTGTTGTGTTGCGTTTGCATAATGTTGCTTTAAGATAGACATGCTCATGACTTTTTATCATGGTTCATGTACCAGAGTTTCTTGGGGAAGTGATTTCAAGGGAACCAGCTATCCATGTTTTGGTGGTAGAAATTAATAATATTGGGTAGTCAGCTCTAAGTAGATGAATGCATCAAATTGTATTACCTACTTATCTAGTAAGATTTTACTATGTTTTTCTAGATTATAGTTAGATGTCTTTTTCCTGATTTGGAATTGTGGAAGGTTGTTAAATTATTAGTCTTGAAGCCCATTGAACTGTAACACCATTGGCTGGTGTTACACAAGGTATTGCTGGATACAAGGTCAAGCGATTTATTAAACATGATGCACTTTTGACTATCTTTTCTTGTGTATATGCCTAGTGTCATTGGAAATTCTACAAGTGCAGTGAACCAGAAATTCTAAATTAAGTGTCTTTCATACTTGTTATAAGTTTGTCAAATAGAGAATGTAAGGAAAGCGGCATGTAAGGCAGGTATAGTTCTAGAGGTTGATTTTAATACTGAAGGAAAGCTGGTAAGGAATAAATATGTGAGAGCAAGAATAGAAGTTACAAAATTCTAATGGAAATACCCTGAAGGAAAGCAGCGAAGGCTAGCTCTGAAGTCATGGGAGGTTCTTTGTCAACCCAAACCATGCAGAGGTCTCAAAAAATTTAAAGAAACCAACGAAGCTTTGATTGCAAAAATTGAATGGTATCCAAGCTGGACAAACTAGTAGTAAAAGTCCTTGGAGCAAAATACGGAAGAATTGAAAATAGGATGAGGGAGAAAAAAAAAAAGGCCAAATTAGCTTCTTGTGTATGGAGAGGGGTAGAGAGAAGCAAAGGTTTAATTGTTGAAGGCCTAAGTTATTTGCTAGGAGAAGGCACACAAGTATTGAAGCTTGGAATAACCCTGGGTACTATGGTTAGAGAGCTTCAAACCAAAGCCTAAATTAGAAGTGGCAAGGCCAGCAACCTATGTTAGTTGCCAGTCCTATGTTAGGTGTAGTCTTTGTTCGAGGAAAAATCCGTCTGTGCACCAAAGAAAATCATCATTCCTAGAGCAACCAGAGAAGGAAACGAAAGAAAGTTTAACTGTTAAGTAGGTTAATTGTTTGGCAAATAGTCAAAGATTCGACAAAGAGAATAGTAGAATATGGAGAGAAATTTTGACATGTAACAAATAGCAGCAAGGTTTTTTTCCAGTGAAGAAAAGGCTAGCAAAGAGAGGTATAAGTATAACACAAAATGCAACAAGCTCCTCACTGTGTGGATCAGAAGCAGAAGCTGACACACACTTGTTTTAACAGTGCATTATATCAAGAATGGCCTAATTTGACACCCAGTGAGGGCTAATTGGGAGGGATTTGATGGAGGAAAAAATGTTTTTGAAAGCTAAGTTGCTTAGAGAAAAGAAGAAATGAAGAATGAACTAGCTCTTCAAGAGACACACTCTTGAAATATTACCTCATAGGTAAAAATTTTGAATTCAAATTCAACTAGTTACAATAAGAGCAACCTTGCTTATTTATAGTTACATAAAACTATTAAAAGTAAAAGGAAACTACTTATTATACAACATAAGCTAGTAATAGATAGATTAAAAAAATGAACTGCATCAAGGTTCAATATAATTCTTTTAAGAACTGCCAAAAACTTTGTAATTCAACTAGCTAAAACCTCTTGATATTTCCAATGGAGACATCTAGGGTTCAAATCCCTCCACTCCCAACTATTGAATTATAAATAAAAATAAATAATAATAAAATTTAAGAACAAATTGTAATTAATTAATTATAATCACATACATTAGGGTCTAGTTTAAACAAAAAAAAAAAAAAATACTCTCTCATGTTATTATATAAGAATGACAAAAATATCTCATCCAGTACAACCACCACTCCACTCTATGTGGATTTTTCCCCTACCCTTCCCCTCAAGTCTGATGTGTGTGTATGTAGATAAATTATTTGATTTTACCTATTTGCATATATATAAATGTAGGATACTTCAAACTTTTTTTTTTTTTTTTGAGAAATGGATACTTCAAACTTGGCTTGTCCTGAATTGTCCCATATTGGTTTTCCTAATCCCAAAAAGGAGAGACGGCGAAAACAAGACACCCATGACCCAATCTGGCTACATTTTGTTATCATCCCTGCCTATATGGTGTGATATCATATTCAAATCATCTCCATTGACCTTCTTTAATAATAATAATAATAATAAAATCCTAAATACCCATCATGAAAAAATTTAATAAAAAAAAAAAAACACCACCAAAGTGATTTTCCCACTCCCATAACCATTATATCTAGGACAAAGCCTTGAGTATAAAGAGCCCAAATATATGGATGTGTTCGGTCCATCATTTGAAGATCTGGCGGCCTTTTGGGCTCTCATCTACTCTACACAATCTGACTCTTTACCTTTCTCTCTTGTCTCTACTCTCTCGCTCTCACAGTCTCACTCTCTCACGCATTTCTTTTCGAATCATCATCGATGTCTAAGCTCAGGATCGGAGCTTCTCCCACACGACGTCGTATTCGAGATACTGACTCGGTTACCAGTGAAATCCTTAATCCGATTCAGGTGCGTTTCTAAATCTTGGTACTCTACAATCACCGACCCCATTTTCATTACCAAACACTTCAATCACAACAAAGCCAAATCATTATCATCCAACAACAATCATAATGGTTTTCTTCTATTTGATTGTAACAAACAACTGTGTACGGCAGTTTACAATAGCAATGGCAACCCCAAATTGACATTGACATCGACTGAGGTTTCTAGGTTTCAAATCCCCTTTTTCTGTATATTTTTACAAGATTAGCTTTTGTAATGGCATGTTCTTGATTTATGGATATATCTTCACGATCGTACAATATATTTATGGAACCCAAGCATACAAAAGTTTAAGATATTTGCTGATGCTCCTACTGACTTCACTCCTGGACTTGCCTATCATTCTAAAAACAATGACTTCAAGATTCTCAAAATTGCGTTTCATCCAACTTTCGTTTACAATATAAGGCCGCTGTTTGAGGCGAAGGTTTACACATTGAGTACAGATTTATGGAGAAGGGTTGAATTTTCGGTGGAGTCTGTACCCAATTTTGGATCTATTTATGAAATACAACATGAACCCTTTTTATTTTGTAATGGAGCTCTACATTCTATGGCATATACCAGGGGCAAAAACAACACTAACGATTTTATTTTGACAGTCAAGATTTCCGACTTGCGGTGTTCAAGGGATCATTGGCTCTAATTGCTTCTGGTATTGCTCGAGTTGAAGATTTTCGAGATACATATACATGCGTCATATGGGTTATGAGACGGTATGGTGTGGTTGAGTCTTGGACAAAAAAAACTGTAGCAGTCAAGCCAGGCCAGACATTCTTGGGTTGCACTGACAGTGGTCAACTTCTATTTTTTCAAATGTCAGGAAGGATTGTTTCTTATGACCTTGAGAGTTGGAACGAGAGCATTATTAAAATTCCACATCCTTACTGGATGGGCTACACAACTGATCTTATGGAGAGCCTGGTTTTACTTGATCACAAATAAATGTCATCTAAATTTGAAGATTAGTTAGTCTCAAATAATATTAAATCAATGAAGCTATCATTATGTTCTTTTTTTCTTTTCTTTTTTTCTATTGTAGTAGCATGAAAGTAATGTGGTAATCCTTTTTGGTTTATTTGGTCATTCTAACACATGGCAATGTCACAGGGAAACATATATGTTTAGCCAACATAACACTTGTCCTATCATAATGAATATTGGATTGGGTATCAAGTTTATAATTGAAATTGGTTTTACTTGTAAATTATTGGTACTTGGTGGTACCCTTGATTTTGATTTTTTTCAACTCACCTTGTTGGATGTTATGCTTTGATTCCCAGGCAACAAAATAATATTTTCTATAAACTATGAATTTTTTGCGCAGGCTCAATTGATTGTCCCCAGCCCCTTTCCTTATTTTAATACCTTTTTTATTGATTTATCTATCAATTTATAATCTCCATTCTCTTTTTAAGCTGGCAAGCATCTGTGGATTCATATGAATGGAAGAATAAACTTTTGGAATTAGGTCTTCCGGGCAAATCATCAAGATTTTGGCTGGGTCCTTTACTTTTTAAATCTTCTTTTTTTCTTCTTTTTGTTGTCCTATTGCTATATGCTTTTGTTTCAACATCTATGTATGCTTAAAAACGTTGATTGTTAAGCTGCATATTGCACATCAATCTAGCATATATATCCTACACACTCTAGGTGTATTGGTTCCAAGCATCCTTGACATAGAGACAAGACTTATGCTAGCTCTTGCAGATACAATACTCTTGCATGTATTTTCTCTTAAGTTTTTTTATGAGATTTCTTTATAATTTTTACAGTACATGTGAATATTCACACTTGTATACACAGCAACACATGCATGCTTTTTAAGCAAAAGTATTCTAATCTTGCTTGAAAGTTGACTGTTATAAATAGACAGAAATAAGCTATTGATATCTCCAACCACTACTACTATTATTAAGAGAAGCATAACCTTACCAGCTTGAGCTAATTCAGTTGCAACAAGGCAACTAATTTCAGCCTAAGTTGGGTTGGGTGAGGGCTAAAAGTTTCACACATGAAGCTGTTCTGATTAGGGATGAGACTTGCATGCTCTTGTTCACCTCAAACGAGCTCAGGTTGCCCAAGTTGCAGCCTCTAAACTTTTGAGCTTGGCACCTCAAGATTTCATAAAGCTTATGTATATATACGTGTGTGTGTAAACCAGCCAAGGTTGCTCAAGTTGCAGTCTCTATTTTCAGCTTGCATCTCAAAATTTCATCATAGTTTATATTTAATTACCTATATTAAACAGAGTGTAGAGCCCAGGAAAGGTGTTTTGGTTCAATGGAATTTGGGTGAACCAAAACAGTGTGTGTTGCCTCCTTGGTTTTGTGTGAAAAAAAAAAAAAAAAAAAAAAGAAGCCCAGGAGAAGAGCTGCACAGTGATGTGATAAATTAACAAGAGGGAGTATGGTTTTGTTGAGTCTTGGACGAAAAAAGTACTACTGCAGGCAGCTGTTACTTGATTCTGATTATGAAGTTGTTTGACCCTCTTCAGCTCTTTTCGATTGACCCCGAAGAATAATCTTGGTATTCAAGATTCTACAACAGTGGCTAATACAACTAATTTCATGAAGAGCTTACTTTCACTTAATGGGGTAAAACCTAGTTAGCTGGAGTTTTTACTTTCTATTCATCTTTTGAAATTTGTATTGAGGAGTCATTGTGGAACATGTGAAGCTGTTGCAAAGTTTTGTTATCTACATAATTTGTGGATCAGTGAAGCTATTATTAGGCTTTGTTTTGAGTATTTATTTATAGTTCTTTGAGAACACTCCTTTATTAGACTCTGTCTTCTTTGCTTTTGTTATAGATGTGAAAGTACTGCTTTGATGTAGAAGACCAAATTTTACGAAACAAAAAACTGAAATATCTTTTGTATTTATTAAGTTCTGTTTGCGGAATGTATTGCACATTCTAAGATATGACAATGATGACGACAGATTTAATTAATGATCTGGAAATATTAACTTCATTAATAATGTTGATAAATGTTGTTCATTTTGGGTCTACACTATTGATTATTAAGTGGATCTATAGTTGATATACATCCAACACTTGTTTATTTGTTAATGCAACTCTGATCACTGTAGCATATTCTCAAGACCTTCCTATTAAGATTTGTCTTGAATTGGAACTATGGAAGGTTGTTAAATTATTAGTCTTTTTGGTCTTGAAGCCTATTGAAGTGTAACACCATTGCCTGGTGTTACATAAGGTATTGCTGGATACAAGGTCAAGTGATTTATCAAAAATGATGTACTTTTGACTGTGTATTCTTGTGTAAATGCCTTCTGTCATTGGAATTTCTACCAGTGCAATGAACCAGAAGTTATAAAATCACGTGTCTTTCATACGTGTAGCAGTTTGTCGAAGGAGAATGTGAGGAAAGTGGTAAGGAAGGTAAAGTTCTGGAGGTTGATTATAATGTGAATGGAAAGCTGCTATGAATTAAATATGTGAGAGCAAGAATAGAAGTTACAAAATTCAGGTGGAAATACCCTGAAGAAAAGCAGAGAGGGCTGTCTTTGAAGTCGTAGGAGGCTCTTTGTCAACCCAAACCATGCAGAGGTCTCAAAAAATTTAAAGAAATCAACGAAGCTTTGATTGCAAAAATTGGATGGTGAAAGTGCTTATTAGAGCAAGATAGGGAAGAATTGAAGATTGGATGAGGGGGGAAAGCCAAATCAGCTTCTTGTGTATGGAGAGGGGGTAGAGAGAAGCAAAGGTTTAATTGCTAAAGGCCAATGTTATTTGGTAGTAGAAGGCGCAAGTATTGACGTTTGGAATGATCCCTGAGTACTATGGTTAGAGGGCTTTAAGCCAAATCCTAAATAAGAAGATTAAAAATGATGCTGTGGAGAATAGCAACAGGGACTTTTAACTGTGAAAAAAAAGGCTAGCAAAGAGGGGTATACCACAAGATGCAATATGCTCACTGCATGGATCAAAAGCAGAAACTGAAATGCACTTGTTTCGACAATGCATAATAGCAAGAATGGCCTGCTCAATTGGGATGATTTCATTTCTTCCAACAAGCTAGAGTTAGTTTGCCCAATGGAGGATCCCCCAACTTCACTTTTTTGGGAACAACTACAGTCAGAGCATTTTACTATGAATTTGCTGCTCCCTTGATTGATTTCTTCCCATAATTTGCTGGCTTTGTTATTGATTTTATTGATCTATCTTTACTCTCCTTTCTCATTTTAAGTTGTCAAGGGTATGTAGGTTTATGTGAAAAAGGGATTAGGTATGTGGTTTAATTACCAAAAGGTTGTAATAACTATATCAGTATGTCACATTTTGGACATTTGGCTGTTGGGTCCTTTTCTTTTTTAATCTCGTTTTTCCCCGTCTCTACCGTTCCCTTTCTTCTTCTGCTGTCAATCTACTTTTGAATACTTCTTTTTCTCTTTTTTTCTTTTTCTTTATTTTTTTGAGAATGAATACTTCTTTTTCAGATTGTACATCATCCCATTAAATATTTCCTTCCCTATTATATACTTCTTTTTTAGATCTACCGAGAGGAATACTGAAATGGTTCGCTCAACTAATAAATGCTGCCACCTAAGCAAGTTTGTGAGTCAACTTCCTAATAAAAAATAAAAAATAATAAAAAAAAGCAAAAAACCACTAAGTGATGTCATACTTGCATAGATAACAACATTTATACCCTTGCAGTAGACCTAATAATTTTTCAGGCACGATGCTAAAAAGCTTGTCATTGTTCTATTTTTTCAGTTGAGTCACTATAAATTCTATTTGGCCTTTTCTTTTTCTTTTTTTAAAGTTGTTGTTTGCCTATTTGTTAAAAGTAGATTTATATATAAACTAAAAAAATAAAAGAAAATGACGTAGCCAAACAGAGTGTACTGGAACTTCTCATTTAGATGATAAATGATACCCTTTATTGCAACTAGTGTGTAACTACGTGCATATGCATGGTACAATTAAAAATAATTACAATTATACGGTTCAAATTATATATATATATATATATATATATATATATGTAATGAGAAACCATTACATATGTTAAAAATGTATAGCTTAAAAAAAATGTAAACTAATACCACGTATAAGCCATACATTTTTTTTAAGCCATATATTTTTAACATATGTAATGGTTTCTCATTATATATAAATATATATATATATATACATATATATAAAATTTAGAATTTAATTTGTTTTGGATCCTTCGGTTTTTGCACCCAATAATTCATTTGCCACAAAAATTAGAAACTTCGATAAACACATGACGAAAAATTAAACTCCAATTCAAATCCAATTTAGAATCTAATTGAATTTGGACTCTTTCAATTTTTACACTCAATAATTCACTTGGTACAAAATTAAAAATTAAATAGGACACGCAAAATTGAGAATCCACTTAAAATCTAATTGAATTTTCTCTAAGTTTTGGCTATTAATATATACGTAGATGGTAAACGTTAAAATATATATATATATATATATAAATATATATATATTTATATTTATTGCAAATGTAGACCTATTGGTCACTAGTTACTAAATGCTATCTTGTGCAATTGAAAGAGATAGATCATGGATGAGATGGTGCATTTCAAAATAAATCCTAACCACAACTCCTTGAGATACAAGTCATCAATATCTTTGAGTTCTAGACTTTCACATTTTACAAGAATTTCGTTCGCCATTCAAAATTGAATCAATAGAGCACTCCTAAATATAATGAAAACAAAATAATATGCAAAACCATTATTCAAGTGAGAAGACAATTGATTATAATTAAGGCTCATGGGAAATTAAAATTTACAAATTTCGATTAATTATCTTTCTTTTATGAGAGAATCAACTAATTATCCAAGAACTGCCATTATCTATAGGATTTATCTTTTGCATATTATTACATCATTTTCTTAAAGTGTCAACCATTAAAATTTGACACATAATTAATTAAAATTAAATCTTTTAATAAATTCCAAGACAAGAACTTTTTTTTTTTTTTTTTTTGGAAAAATACCAAGACAAAAACCTTGTAGCTCAAAACTAGTAGAAATTAATTAAGCATAATCACATACATTAGGGTCTAGTTTAAACAAAACAATACTCTCTCATGCCCTTATATGGGAATGACAAAAATATCTCGTCTAGCTTAGCCATCACTCTACTCTATGTCAGTTTTTGCCTTCCCCTCCTCTATGGCATTACGTGTGTGTGTATATATATATATATATAAATTATTTGATTTTACCTATTATATTAATTATATTTTTTATTTATACATATTCTATTATCATCTTTCAAAACATGTGTTTCTTTCCTTCTTTGCAGGGATTTTTTTTCAAAATAACCTGATCAATGTCGTGATTGCGGCTCGAATGTTGACTTGGAACTCAGAGTCGGACTCGGCGGGCCTTGGCGATATTGTGTTCAAAACGGTGTGGTGGTTCATCTACGCCGGCGTGGTGGTTCATCTACGCCGGCGTGGTGCTTCCTTGTCCTCTTCGCTGGAGCTCACAGTGTGGGTTTGGGTGGGTTGAGGTTTTAGTGACGAAGAAGAAGCTCGGACTTGTACTCTTCGCTGTGTGGGTTTGGGTGGGTTAAGGTTTCAATGACAAAGAAGAAGCTCGAACCTATGGGTTTGGGTGGGTTGAGGTTCAGTGACGAAGAAGCTCGGACTTCGCAGTGTGGAACAATTTTGGTGAGGAACTATATCGAGCCTGTAAGCCTTGATTTCACTTTAAGGAACTCAAGCTCCACAGGCTCAAGTTCCATGCTTCGCAGAACACATAAAACAAGTCTCTTAGACTCAAGTTGCTACAGTGAACTCAAGTCTAATACACTCGAGTTGTTAGTTTCCTAAATAGTTTGGAAACGGTGCTAACTAATGAAATTGTTTCAAAATGAGTGTTATTTTGAAAAAAAAAAAAATCCCTCTTTGCAGTCTCAAATGTCATTCTTTCCTCTCTTTTTGTCTGTATCTTTATTTCAAATTTATTGGTAGCTTGGGTTTGGAGCCACCGCATTAGAGCATCTCCAACAAGCTCTCTAAACCCAAATTTTGGAGAGTAAACCCACAAAAACTTGCTCCAACAGTCTCTCTAATTCACTGTTCATTAGCAAAAAATTTGCTAATGAACAGTAGCTCTCTTGGTCTGATGACCTACTATTCATTAGCAAAGGAATTAATGGGAATAAAAATTTCAACACACCCATTAAAATATTCAATTTTTACTCAACAATCATAACGGCTACAACTCAACCATTCTAGATCTTTGCTCTCTCAAACATCTCTAAACTCAATCACAATCAAAATATAAACTCAAATCACAATCTTAAAACTAATCAAATCAGAACAAAAAATGAAAAAAAAAAAAAAAAAAAAAGGTAAATCTGACCTATCTGAGCTACTGTGGGGAGGACTAGTGGTGGTGGAGAGGATGAGTTATCCATCAGCGATCTCTGTTTGTCAGAGAAAGAGAGAGCTCTGGTATTCTCTCTAGTTTGGATGAAGTGGTAAGAGAAAAAAAAAAAAGAGAAGCTCTGGCATGCTTTGGAGTTTGGAGAAAGTGGTAGGGAAAAAAGAGGAAAAAAGAAAAAGAAAAAAGGGCAAAGGTACACGTGTGGACGACAAAAAAGAGGGGGAAAAAAAGAAAAGAAAAGAAGAAATTGTATGGATGAAAAAAAATAAATAAATAAGGAAAAAATAAAATTAAGAATAAGAAATTAAAATTAAGAAACGCTATCACAATATTTTCACAATAAATTTTATATGGTAGGTTGTTATTAGCTATTATTGGTGAGCAAAAAAATAATTTTAGTAGTGACTAGTGAGTTCAAATTAGAAATAGCAACAACTTATCACATAAGATTTATTGTGAAAGTATTGTGCAAAATATTGTGAATGTAACATTTTTAGTTAAATTTTTTTTAGAATAATTTATAGTTAAAATTAGATGACCTACAACTTACTATTTCGTTACCCCAAGTGCTTCACGAGATTTGTTAAAAAAAATATCATTAGGAAAAATTTAAAAATATTAGCATTGGGAGATTTTAAAAATATGGTTTTTGGGTTTATGAAAAAATATAGTCATTAGAAATAAATGAACATTGCAAGATGTAGCCTCCGTTTGAATTGAAATGAAAAATGAAAATTATTTTACTATTCAGCTTATTTTTGCTATTATTTATGGGTCTCACTGTACTTTTTGGTATTATTCATGGGCTCTACTGTATTATTTCAACTAACTTTTACTTTTATCTACAGTACTTTCAGCAATATGTTTTCAGTTTCGGCAAAATAAGTGGTATCGAAACAGACCGGTAGCAGTGAACCGAAACTTTCTTGTTGTAGTGGATCGAAACTTTGTCAATAGAAAGAAAGAGAGCTCTGGTATGTTCTGGAGCTTGGAGGAAGTGGCAGGGAAAAAGAGGAAAGAATGTAATGACTATATTTATAGTATTTGGTCCATGACTAGCTTTTAAAAGCCCATCTAATCTGCCTTATTCAAACCGAACATAAACCGAAATATCTCGAAATATCTCTCTCATCAGTCATCGCACATTTCCTTCGAATAACAACCGATGATGTCTCAGCTCAGGAGAAAGCTAGATTTGTCGTACGAGATTCTCCCCGACGACGTCGTATTCGACATCCTGACTCGGCTGCCGGTGAAATCCTTAATCCGATTCAGGTGCGTTTCCAAATCATGGTACGCTACGATCACCAGCCGCATATTTATCACCACGCACCTCAACTTCAATCTCAACCTCAAATTATCATCCAAAAACAACCATAATGGTTATCTTCTATGTAAGTCTGACAATGAATTGTGTACTTTGGTTTACAATAGCGACCGCACACTGACTGAGGTTTCTAGGTTTCAAATCCCCTTGTGGGGTGCCAACATGGTTGACTATTGTAATGGGATTTTCTTCCTTTATAGCTATGTTAATCCTACAATTTATTTGTGGAACCCAAGCATTCAAATGTTTAAAACCATCGATGCTACGCGATTTAGACCATTCACTATGGACTATTTTGATAGCGTTGCCTTTGGATTTGCCTATCTTGCTCAAATCAGCGATTTCAAGATTCTCAGAATTGTGTCTTATAAAGGGTTTGATGAAGAAAAAGCACCCCCGGCTGAGGCCGAGGTTTACACATTGAGTACTGATTCGTGGAGAACTGTTGAAATATTGGTGGAGTCTGTACCCAATATTAGATATATTCTTGCTGTTCAACCTAACTCCTGTTTGTTTTTCAATGGAGCTCTGCATTTTATAGCGCGTACTTTGGGCAACAACAATAATAGTTTCATTCTGTCCTTTGATGTCAATGATGAGATATTTCGAGACATAAAACTGCCCGAGAATTACTTAGATGGATTAGGTCCAAATTCTGACCACCACGTTCACCAACTTGTGGTGTTCAAGGGATCGTTGGCTTTGATTGTTATTGGTCCAGACGATGATGAAGATGAAGATGAAGATGAAGATGAAGAAGAAGATGATGATGAACCAGATACTTCGAATATATGCCTCATATGGGTGATGAGAGAGTATGGTGTGGTTGAGTCTTGGACAAAAACACATAATAATCATATATATAAATATAAAATAAAACTGTAAAGACCAGATTTGAGTCCCTAGCCCAAAAGGTGGATGGACTTATGCCCAAAAAGTCCAAAACAATGAATTTATAAAGAGTGGGTTAGAAAAACTGGACTAGAATGAGTTGGACTACAAATAAGGTAGATTCTAGAGACAGGGAAAAAGAAGATGGACCAATTTTAACTACAGAATACCGTCCTCGGTAAGGTCTGAAGAGATCAATTCTTATATATTGTTCTTAAGTTTGATTACAAGTTTAGTTCTCGGATGCTACAGTGTTTCTATCTTGATTTTTTGATCCCCTTCTCCCATTGCCTCTCATTTCTTTTATACTCCCCTCTCCATTCATCTTTGTCCTCCACGTCTATGCCAGATGGCTGGTGTTGATACTTGTTCCATTAGCACCTTCCATAAGTCTTCGTGTAGTAACTGTAAAGCTGATAACCATTGTACAGGTATCACCTTCACATTAATGCAGTCAGAAAGTTAGCTGCAGTGCATTTAATGCGGTGGCAGCAGCTTTTTCCTTAGATATTTTAGGACTTCTCTCTGTCCTATGTTTCTGCAATGCCTATCCATACTAACAGAATTTCCTGGAACGTTCCCCTGAACTGCAGACCATCTCTCCTGTCTTCGGACTTGATTAGCCGAGGAGGTGTTCATCCTCGGCACACCCTCCTGGGCCTTTATGACCAAAACTAACTTCTTCATTTTCTAACACGGACTCCTTTGGCAAAGTTTACTCCTTTTCGGACGACCCCTCGTCCTCGGATTGGGCCTCAGGCCCAATATCTACATAAATAGTGAGCTCCTGGCCCAATACCCCTACAGAAACAATGAATTTTTGTTAATTTCGTAATATTTTTTGAGTAAATGCTACAAGTTTAACTATATAAGTGTTAGAATATACCGTTTTCTATAGCACAAAATAATTTTTTTTTGTTTTATGTTGTTGAAGTGTTATCAAATACACTTATACCACATTTTTTTCCCTATCAAAAAAGATAGGAAAAAAAATGTGGTATAAGTGTATTTGATAACACTTCAACAACATTAAAAAAAATAATAATAATAATAAAAAATTCTTTTGTCCTATAAAAGACGGTATATTCTAACACTTATACCACATTAAGAGCATGTTTGGTACATTGTAATAGATACTGTAATCTATTAGTTATTCCTAAGAAATAACCATTCGATTATTTGGTTGTGTTTTTATTATAAGGAATATTATTAATTATTCCTTATGAATGACTATTCTTTAGAATGAAGAATAACTACTCCTTAACAAAATGACCGTAATAGCTATTCCTTTACCCAGTAAATAGATTTTTAAAAAAAAAACCATTTAAAATAAACCCTATACTTTCTCTCTCTCTTAAACAATTTTTTTTTTTTTTTAAATTCTCCTATTGTTTTACTCGTACAAGCACTGCCGCACTAGTGAAGAAGAGATTTTTTTTTTTTTTTTTTTGGGGTCAGAAAGGGCTACTTATATATTAGATACAACAAGTCTATTACAAAAAGTGTTAATTGAGCTTGGCATCTTGAGATATTATGAAGTATATGTATGTGTGTGTACTGATCAATAAAAATAGTATATATGTGTGTGTAAACCAGCCCAGGTTGCTCAAGTTGCAGCCTCTATTTTCAGCTTGCATCTCAAAATTTCATCAGTCTATCTATTACATATATTAAACAGAGTGTAGAGCCCAGGAAAAGTGTTTTGGTTCAATGGAATTTTGGTGAGGCAAAACGGTGCATATTGCCTAATTGGTTTTGTGAGAAAAAAAATAGCCCAGGAGAAGGGCTGCACCAATATGATGAGAGACTTGCAGTGTTCAAGGAATTGCTAGCTTCATTTGTCTTCAGTGATTTGATAAATTAACATTAGGGAGTATGGTTTTGTTGAGTCTTGGACTAAAAATGAGAATGAACTTCTGCAATCTGTACTGGATGCATAAAGTTGATTCATTGGTCATAAGCAATAAGTCAAATTAATATTTTAAATAGCAGGCTTTTAATTTTTGCTCACACATTTAATTGCTTATGCATTTTTTTATTGACAGAGACAATTTATATGCTTGAATCCTCTTTAATTTTGTATACAGCAGAAGTGCAAGTCAAATTTTCTCCAGAACACTATGATTTCTCAACGCATGTATACATACATTTTCATGTTTTTGACATTATTAGGTCTATTAATTAAAGAAAGTAGATGCTTTGTTTAATTTGCTTACTATCCAATGATGGTTGATGGTTTGTGGCTTTGTGCAGAGAAAATGTGCAGCAATTCAAATATCTATTTAGAACTTATTAGTCATTTGATAAGCAGTTCTAATTTTTGATCCATTAGCACATATGAAATTTGCAAATGCAAGTGATTGAGTCAATGTTTTCTGGCTCAGTTTCAATGGTTAAGATACTGATGCATTGTCTCCTTTGTAACATTCTTGCCGGATTGAAGGATTTAGTATTTTAGTTTGCTTAATTTGTTTTTGGTGGATTAAGAATTAGATAGACTGTTTTCACCTCAAGCATGGCTGCTTATATGCCTATCAAAAAAAAAAAAAAAAAAAAGACACAGGCTGCTTATACTAACTAATGAACCTCTTGGGGTGGTAATCTATTATGGTGTCATTTGAAAGCTGCTGAAGAATTGTCCTCTTTTGCAAGCTATATTATGTTGTCCTTTACTACAATTGTTGAAATTAAAGTATGGAAAATGCTATAAGTACCACCAATTTTACTAATAAAAAGTTTGCAAACCAAGGTAGCAATTAATGTGATTGGAACCACATCAACATCATGATATTTAAATTTCCTAATTGCTATTATTTTTTGTTTTATGTTTTAGAAGTTGACACATTTGTATCATTACTCTTATAGTATTTCTGTGAAATTGAAGACTAAATTTATCCAACTAGAAGGGAGAGGGTTCCTTAGGAGCTTATGGCTAATATTTATTCAACTTATGACTATTGTCTTGGGATTTCCATCCACATTATTTGACATGGCAATGTCATTGTCAAGTGCTTGTTGCTTATCAAGCATAGTGACAACCATGTTAATCAACAAGATGTCTCCAAAATAAATAATATTTGATATTTGTTTGAGATGCATTCAGGTGATTCATTGGTCCTACCTTGATAGCATTTGGGTTTGGAAATTAGTAAAAACTAGAAATTTGATTTATTTGCAAACTGTTGAATGCATCATTGATATTCATCTTTTCCAATCAGTCATGACAGGTCTAAGCAGTGCTTTTCTTGAGCTACCTGCAGTCGCAGCACAAGGCCTTATTATGTGACAATTATTGTTGCAACATCCTCAGATACTTACTAATAGTCTAATATGCAGTTCCTTAATTACTCAATAATGCAACAGTATGCAAGACAAGCACTTGTGCTACCTGTACTTGTATCATGGTTTTCTTAAAGGTGGTGTCATTTGCTCAACTCTTCTCTGCCATTCTCTCCATATCATAATGACCCTATGAAGTCCATATTCAACCATCTAAGTTTGTGTGCCAAATATAAGCTTTGATAAATAGATGTGGAAACCAATCGTTACCATAAAGAACATGGGTGCGTAGTCTATATTGTAGTTTTTCCTTGGTCTGTTTTTGTATTATAGACATTGGTGTTCTTTCAAGTAATATGTTCACAGGTTCAATGCTGCACCTTTTCCAATGCAAAATAAAAGGTATATGTTCTACATGAGTGCTGGAATTGTATTGTTTGTGTTTGTGCTTTTTTTTTTTTTTTTTTTTTTTTTGAGAATTCTAAGTAGTTTTAACACACACAGGGAGAAAAGAGAAGGTTTTAAAGAAATTTACAGTAGTGTATATTCAAAATGGCCTAATCCTTGGATACACAACACAAACTTAAATTCAACTATTTGTTGACATAGTTTCATTTCTCATTTACTTTATTAAATTTCGTCTACAGGGGCTGTGACATCCCGGTAGTTTTGTCTTGAATCATCAGTCTCCTTACTCTTGCAATAAGTGCTGCGGCATTTTCATTCTATAGAGACTACATTGCACAAAGAGCTAGGAGGTGTATCATGCTAGCCTTTTGTATCTCCCTGTATTTATGTATGAGTTCCTATTTCACCGTCTCCCTGATAACCAATAATGTATCAAACAAAGAAGACAACTTAATTGAGCCATCATTTTTTTCGGAAACTCTAGTTGAAGACAGTGAAAACATTAAGGTTATGTTTGGTAACAGTTTTTATTTTCTATTTTTAAAAATTTGTTTATGGGAATAAAAAAAAAAATTTGTATTTTTGAAATCAAAAACATGTTTGGTTAGTTGAAATTAAAAAAAAAAAACTAAAATATGTTGTTATTAAGATTTGAACTCTAACACTAACTCATTAAATGAGATAGATTCATTAACTTAAATGTGTATTTTCATTAACTTTTGAAAAATAGAAACTAAAAACAGCATTTTGCATGTTTTATGTTTCTTTCACAAATTGAGTTTTGAGAACAGTTTTTGTTTTCTGTCCATTTTAAGTTGTCAAACAAGTTTTTTAATCTCAAAAATAAAAAATTGTTTTTGGAAACATAAAATAAGGAGAAAAAACAGTTACCAAACATATCTTAAAATTTGAGCAACTATTTTTTTTATTGAAATAAAATGTGAAAGCCAAGTGTTTGATGTTGATTTGTGTGGTACAATCTTCAACCTTTTTCTTTTCTTTTCTCTCCAAGTTAGTGCAAACATTGATTGAAAATAATAAGGATTTTTTTTTTAATTAGAAAATAATAAGGATTTTTTTTAAAATTGAAAAATAATTGAAAAATAATGAGGATATTGGTTTAAGACTCAGACCCAAAAAAGATAAAAATAAAAGGGGAGATTAGAGAGAATGCAATAGACTCCCGAACTAGGGATGGCAAAAATGCCATGGATTGCTTGACTTGCTCGGCCTTGTTTGGGTTTCTTCCACTTTGAACTTTGAAGACACTTACCTATCTCTTTCTGAACACACTCACTCATAAGTCAAGCAATTCTCATTTTCCTTTCCATAAAAAATAAAAATAAGCAAAAAACAAAAACAAAAGTCACCTTATACTTTCACTCTTTCCTAGTTGACCTCTAGAATGTGTGTGCAACATGCCCATGACTCGACTCCTACTCCATCTTATTGCCATCCTTGCCCATCTGATGAAATATCATATCATATCTCTGTCTACATTTGCCATTGAAAAGTCCCAAACACCCACATTTGGAAAAATGACTATAAAAAACACATAATTAAAAAAGCAAGTCATCATAGTGATTTATCTCTTGGGCATTGCATGATGGTGAAGTGGGTCGAGTCCACCAAACTAATTGGTCCATAACTTGAATAGCCCAATGACAATTCGGTGAGTCCCATTAATCAGACAAACAATCCTTTTAAGCCTAGTGTTATTGAAGAGCCCAAACATATAGGTCTGTTGGTTCCAGCATTCAGATATTGGGCTCTCATCTTAGGTAGCTAAGCTTAAAGCTTGCATGTCAGCTCATCCAAAAATTTCTGTTTATTTTATCATAAGAATTTATTTTTCACATATTCACTTTTCAAAACACTTCATATTAAATTATTTATTTTACACTACATTTTATTAAAATATTAATTTTAATTGTTTCTCTTTCTTCACTCACAACCTCTAGCAAAAAAAAAAAAAAAAACACACACACACACCCACACACACAACAACAACTACCATCCATCATCTTCCTTCATTCTTGAGATAGCTAAAAAAAGAATAAAAAACTAAACTAAATGCAAAATAAGTAGTGTCAATGTAAATTTATATGGTTTAGAGCATTCGCGTCAGCTTGGCAAAAATTATTGTCTATTTTAGCATATGAACTTATTTTTTTTTAATTTATTTTACATACTTACTTTTCAAAATACCCTACATCAAATTATCTATTTTACACTATATTTCATTAAAATATCAATTTTTCTTTATTTTTTACTTGTTTTTATTTCTTTACACACAACAATCGCCGTCAATTCTCTTCCTTTATTCTCGAGATACGTAAAAAAAGAATAGTTTCAATATAAATTTACACGGTTATTGTAGCAAACTTGTAAATTAACACAATTATACATTTGGATGGATGTGGGTTATTTTTAGATAAAATTGTGTAAATTTTTCACATTTTTCTATTATACATTCACTAACTTGAGTGCTCAAAGCAAATTTGTAAATAATTATACACTGACTTATGTGGATCAATTTTAGTCTAATAGTTTTGGGGCTCTACTTGCTAGTGGCATCTACCGGTTGTTTGCATTCTTAGTCCTGCCAAATAGTTTTACAAGACAAAGCTAAATGCTCAATGTTCAACAAGAGCTCCAAAGTTCAAACTCTTAACTATCGAAAACAATAGCACCCCTCCTTTTTGTTTGGCAGAATTGTTTGGGAAACATTTCTCAGATGTGTGGAATATGGTGCAAGCATGCCTGATGTGGTTCATGTGGAAGGAACGAAACAGTCACACATTTAAGGATGTTGTGAGATCTATTGATTAGTTGAAGTCCTTACTAATTTGGACTTTGTTTGATTGACTCAGGCTTGGGGATTTACGCATTGCATTTCGATTTTTTATTTTCACATCTATTAGAGCATCCTTATCAAGCATTGTATATGCTAAAAGATGCTTTTTTTTAGCATTTATGACCCAAAAGCTTGCTCTATCAAAGATGGTATATCCTAAAAATTTTGCAATACTGCTATAGTGCACTCTCATTTTTGAGAGCGCACTGTAGCTGTATTGTAAAATAAAAAATATTATTTTAAAGTTTTCTCTCTCTTCTTCTCTTAAAAAAAGTATTTTATTTCTATCTCTTTTTATTCTTTCCTTCTTCTCTGTTCAGACCTGCCATTCCTCTCTTCCTTTTTTTTTTCCTTCTTCTTTCTTCTCTCGCTCTCTGAAATCGATCTCCCTGTGGCTCCCCGCTTGAAGCTATCTCACGACTTGGATTAGAACCAATGAAGCTACTTCCCTTCCAATTTTTTTCAGCGGGTTTCGATGGTGGGTCACAGTGGCGGTGATTTGTGGGTTTGATTTGGAGGCACGGTGGTGAGATCGGTGAATGCGTGGGTTGAATCTTTGGGTTACAATTTTGTTTTGATGGCTAGTTGTTTTTGCTAGATTGTTGTGGTTTTGTTTTTTTTTTTTTCTTCCTGCAGTGGGTTAGATCAGGCACCGATGAGTGCTTGACTGAGATTTTGTTTTTGCAGTGGCTAGTTGTTTTTGTGATGGTTGGGTGGTGGTTGGTTGTGATTTTGGTGGATGATTGTGGTTATACTTTGGGTTTTTTCTTTTTATTTTCTTCTTGCAGGTGGTTGTGCTTGCCACGGTGGTGCTGTGACTTGTGGTGGTGGTGGCTATGGTGGGTTGTGGTTGCTACAATGGTGGTGATGGCAAGTGGAGCGGTGGTAGGGGTGGTGGAGGAGGTGGTTGCTCTAGTTTTTTGTGTAGGTGTTTTATTATTATTTTAATGAGTAGTTTATATTATTTAAATGAAATTGTAAAAAATATAGAAGTTTTGATGTTTGGTGTATCTTAAAATGGAGTAGTATAATTGATAAAGTAGATTTTTGAAGTGTTAAATGCTAAAATTTTTAGAATCCTTGATGAAAATGCTCTTAGAGCATCAACAGTGGAAAGACTATATGCCAAATGTAAATTTATTTTAGCATTTAGGCCCAATAACTCTCAACAATGGGAGAAATTATAAGGTCTTCATGGTGGATAAGTGACGTGGTCCACAATTTCACTAAAAAACTCTCATTTGTTTAAAATTGCTGAGTTATAAATTTTTTTTAAACAAAACTAATTACTGACTTAGCAATTTTAAACAAGTAAGAGTTTTTTAGTGAAATGGTGGACAAGTAACATGGTCTACCAAAGGACTATATAATTACAGTATCGACTTACTTTTATGACCGTACTGTAGCAACTTGGATAAAAAAAATATTATTATTTTTTCTCTATCTCAGTCACTCATTCTCTTCTCTTTTTTTTTTTTTTTTTCCTCTGATTCTATCTCATCCTCTCTCACATCTCTCTGTCTTCATCTCTGGGTTGGCGGTCGACGTGGCACGGCGTGGAGATCGGCATACACTCAGTTCTCAAAATTTTTTTTTTTTTTTTTTCCTTTCCTCTGATTCTATCTTTGTCTTCATCCTCACTCCCTCTCTCACATCTCTGTCTTCTTCTTTTAAGCATGCCACCGGAGCTGGGTTGGAAGTCGGCGTGGGCGTCGCGTGGCGTGGTGAGACCGGCGTCGTATGCCTCGCGGTGGTGTGTGAATTCCGGGTGGGTTTTGGGTTTGATTTCCGGTGCCTCACGGTGGTAATGGGTTTGATTTCCGGTGGGTTTTGATGTGAATTTGCCGTGGTGGGTGTGTTGTTGTCGTGGATTTGCCGTGGTGGATTTTTCTTTGATTTTTTATTTTATTTATTATTATTATTATTATTATTTTTTGGTGTTGTTGTTGTGGTGGTTTATCTGATTTTTTGTGTTGTTGCTGTGGTGGTGGAGGATTTTTCATTGAATTTTTCTGTTGTTGTGTTTTTGTATTAGTGGATTATTTGTGTTGCTGTGGAAGTTTTTTGTGTTGCTGTGGTAGAGAGATTATATTATATTATTTTATTAGGTAGTATATATTATTTTAATAAATTGAATAGAAAAATAAAAGTTGGGATGTTGGGTGTATTGTAAAATGATATGATATAATTAATAAAGTAGTTTTTTGAGATGGTAAAATAGGATGGGATAACATTTCTTATTGCGGAGCTCTTAGACTTTCTAGTTGATTTGCTTGTAATCTATACTATTATTTAAATAGGTTCTCCTGTTTGGATTCCTCATTTTTTGGTTCAAAAATGCCCCTATACCCTTATGTTTAAGTAGAGACAAATTAAAGGACAATTCGGTAAAAATACAACTCTAACTCCCACCAAAATATTGCCTAAAAAATAAGACCACTCTTTTATTAATTTTCAAATTGATTTATTCACTTATAAATTAGATTTTCAAAATAAAAATTATATATATATATAAAATAAAAACAAAAACATGTGTGTGTGTTTGTTTCTCAAAAAAAAAAAAAAAAAAAGTAATTATCCCACATTGCTTAAGAGAGTGTGTTGTGTGTAGTATAACTTACTCCACCCTCCCTTAAAAGTTACCATGGCTTTTGATTGGAGTTATGGTGTGCCTTTGTGTTAAAACCATTTTCCCTCTCCCTTGTGTGTGTGTGTTTGTTTCTCAAAAATAAAAAAAGATAAAAAAAAACACATTTTTTTTCTACAAAATAGGACCACTAAAATAAATAAAAAAATCCCTCGTCGCATGCGCAAAGCGCGTGTGATGAGACTAGTCTTTATTACTTATACTAGCCTCTGAGCACGCGCTCACGCGCGTGCTCAGAGGCTCTTCTATTTTTTGGATAAGGATTAATTTAGAGCATTTATTATATTTTGGGATTACTACATTTTCCAATCACAAAAATAACTTATGGGTGTGATGAAAAATTATTTCACTACACATAATACTCATCACATCCTTAGGTTTTTTTTTATAATTAGAAAATGTTGTAATCCCAAAGTATAATAAATGCTCTAAATTAACATTTACCTAAAAAATAGAAGAGACTCTGAGCACGCGCGTGCTCAAAGGCTAGTATTTATTAAGAATGCCTATTTTAGGCTTGAAATTTATGAAGAAAAACTATTACTTTTTGATGGGAAGGATTCTTCTCCACTTTGAAGTGTGAAAGAAAGGTTTGCATGAACATGTCAGTGCTTCTTCTCTCTAACGTCGTTGGCTACTAAGTCATTGATGGAGTGGATGAAGATGCCAAGGCTCGATCTACCGGTATGAAAATCCTAATACGATTCGTTGATTCCTGTTGAAAAAGCAAAAAATTTTAAGTAAAAATAGAGATAAAAGTAAATAAACGTAAACAAAGAGAGATGTTGATAAGGATTCACCATCAGCATCTGCTTTGTGTTGTTGGAAACGGCTCGAGAGAGGAGAAGTTTGTGTTGTTTTTATAGCAAGGAGAAGTGTTGGTGCTTGTTAGTTATGTAAATTATTTGAACGTGAGTAAAAGGCGTGCATGATGGAAACTGTTAAAAACTGTTTAGTTTGAAGTTTATCGCTTTGTTTTAAATTTGATTCTTTTTGTTTGAGATTAAAAAAACAAAAACAAATGCTTGATTTCTTTTTTAATAACAAAACGTGCTTGAAACGTGCTTTATTTTTCTACCAACCATCAAATCTGATTAAAACTCCTTTTACTTCACTTTTCTTTCCCCACACTTTTTTCGGTAATGCGGTAGCCATCCTCTCCTTTTACTCCATGATCTCACGTTTGTTTGATTTTTTTTTAAATTTTTTTTTAATAATAAAACCTGCTTGATTTTGTTAGGAGAGTTTGCTTCTTTTCTTAAAGTAACCAACTAACCAAACATAATTCCCTTAAAAAAAAAAAATTAACCGAAGATAAAGAGAAGGAGAGGTATATGTTAATAATTTGCTAAATTTAAGGAGATGGATGGGAAGTTATAGTAATATAGTTTTTTAATAGGAGTGTTTTTTTCCTTTAAATTAAAAATAAATAAGAAGATATTTGAAAAAAAAAAGAAGGTGAAATCATGGAGTAAGGAAAACAAATTCTATTAAAAAAAATTGAAAACGTTTAACCAAGAGAGTAGTAATATTTACCACAAAAAAAAAAAAAAAAGTGGTAACCGAAGATAAAGAGAAGGAGAGGTATATGTTAATAATTTGCTAAATTTAAAGAGATGGATGAGAAGTTATAGTTCTTTAAATTCAAAATAAATAAGAAGATATTTGAAAAAAAAAAAAAAAAAACGTTTTCATGGAGCAAGGAAAACAAATTCTATTAAAAATAAAAAGAAGTGCTACGTCTATAACATTTTCACAACAAATCATAGGTGGTTAGTTGTTATTAGTTCAAATTTGAATCTATTACTGAGATTACTTTTTTGCTCCAATAATAATAACCAGTAACAATCTGCCATCTATGATTTATTGTAAAAATGTTGTGAACATAGCATTTCTCTAAAAAAAAAATTGAAAACGTTTAACCAAGAGAGTGGTCCTATTTATCACAAAAAAAAAAAGTTGTCATATTTTGTTGGTAATGTTTTAGTGGGAGTTAAAATACGTAGTTTTACCAAATTATCCTTTAGTTTTGTCTCTGCTTAAACCTAGAAAAATAGGGGTATTTTAGAAAGAAAAAAAATCTGATTCAAACCGGTACAACCTCTTAAATAGTAGTATAGATATATAAAGTAAGTTGTTAATGCAGCATTGTAATTAATTCTCACTTCTTAAAAAGGCATTGGGAATTTGGGATGGAATGCAACATCATAAAGTAAAAAACTTATGATCATTTTAATGTAAAAAAATTTAGATTGTTTCTTATCTACACGTGTATAAAATTTTGAGTGTATACTTTAAAAAAAAAATTAAATCTTGAAATACAATTTGATGTTCCTAAAAAAAAAAAAAATATTATGAGACCAATTTCAATTTTCAACCATATCTATTTATTTATTTATCTAAAAAGTAAAAAGGACAAGACCCGTTGCACATTTCAGCCTACACAGTACACACCTACTTCTACTTGTTGCGCATTTCCTTTCCTTAATCCGATTTCCGATGTCTAAACTCAGGAGAGATCCGAATTTGTCATCGGAGCGTCTCCCACACGACGTCGTATTCGACATACTGAGTCGGCTGACAGTGAAATCCTTAATGAGATTCAGGTGGGTTTCCAAGTCCTGGAACTCCATCATCACAGACCCCATTTTCATTACCAAACACCTCAACCTCAACAAAGCCAAATCATTATCTAACAACGACAACAATGGTTATCTGCTATATTCTGATTACGACGAGGATGGTCCTGGTCCAAGTCGGAAAGATCTGGGTACGGCTATTTGCAATAGCGACCGCACATTTACCGAGATTTCCAGGTTTCAAATTCCCTTTCTTTGGGTCGCCATTGTTGGCTTCTGTAATGGCATGTTCTGCCTTAATGGTTATGTGGACCGTGTAATCTATTTGTGGAACCCAAGCATCAAAATGTTTAAGAGTCTCTCTCCTCCTCTCAACAAGTCCGACAACGAGCAGACTCTTGGGTTTGCGTACCATTCCGAAAACAATGACTACAAGATTCTCAGAATTGCTTCTTACTATGAAGAATCAGCGCTGTCGACTGAGGCTCAGGTCTACACATTGAGTACGGATTCATGGAGAAGGTTTGTAATATCGTTTGGCTCCGTCCACAATGTTGGGTCTATTGATTATACATATAGAAACCCATGTTTGTTTTTTAATGGAGCTCTGCACGCTTTAGCGTTTACTAAGGACCACAGTTACATTTTGTGTTTTGATGTCAATGATGAGACATTCCAAAAGATAATACTTCCGGAGGAAGACTATAACTTTTACGATTCTTCCCTTGTAGTGTTCAAGGGATCGTTGGCTATGAATATGATTGGTTGTTTAGATTTTGATATATACCTATGGGTGATGAGAGAGTATGGCGTGGTTGATTCTTGGACGAAAATAACTGTAGAATTAGAAGCGGTTGATAGATTCTTTTGCTGCGTTGACAATGGTGAAATTCTATTTTGCTGTGACTCAAAGGTCATTTCATATGACCCTGAGAGTCCAAACGCGAACGACCTTGGAATTACTGTTGGACGTGATAGTTGGTTGCGTTACACAACTGATCCCATGGAGAGCTTGGTTTTACTTGGTCAGGTAAATATGTCATCTGAAATTTTGAAGATTAGTTTGTATCAAATGTTAGACTTCTTGAATATTTTTAGCAAAATGACAATCTTTGCGATGTTTATATTGACAAGCATTTTGCGGCATGGCATCATATATGCACTTTGCATAATAAATGATGCTTTTATTATGTTGCCTTTTCAGACGTATCGATTTTTTAAACAAAAAAGAATAACCTTGGAGATTGTGGCTATTATATGCCAACTGATTTTTGTGTCAAGAACATTGTGCACTTCCTCAAAAATGACAATTTCATGGTGTAGTACATGCTTAGCCAACATAATCTTATTTATTTTTATGCCTTAGAGACAGCATGAACTAGTTGGTGAGCTTAGTCTCTTAGGCTTGGTCTAAATAAAAATGGGAATGATTTCAGCAATCTGTATGGGATGCATATAGCTAATTTATTGGTCCTCAACATTAAGTCAAATTGTATATTTCAATATCCTAATAGCAGGATTTTTATTTTTGCTCACATATGTAATTGCTTATGCATTTTTATATTTGTTAAACTGCTGGAAAATGTTAGGATTTTCTGTAAATCATGAAATTATTGATATTGTATCTTGTTTGATATAAGCCAGTTGAGGTGGTGAGAGAGTCGATAGGTGGGCTTAATGACGTAGACAACATATATGCTTGAATCTGCTTTAATTTTCTATACAGCAGAAGTTCATGTCAAATTTTCGCCTTGAATACTACCATTTCTAAATGCTTAAATACTTTTTCATGCTTTTTACATTATTACATCTATTAATCTTATAAATTATATGCTTTTTTAGTTTGTCTCTACCCAATGATTGTTATTGGTTTGTGGCTTAGAGAAAACGTGCAGCAATTCAAATATCTATTTAGAACTCATTAGTTGTTTGATAAACAATTCTAATCTTTTATTTGCTGATGACACTCTTATTTTTTGTGATGCTGATCCTACGCAAATAGCTAGTTTGAGAGCAATTTTGGCTAGATTTGAGGAGGTCTCAGGTTTAAGGATTAACTTGGGGAAATCTAAGTTGGTTCCTATAGGTGTGGTGCATAATATGGATGTTTTGGTGGGGATGTTGGGTTGTAGGCAATCCTCTCTTCCTTTGAGATATTTGGGGCTACCGTTAGGAGCTAAATTTAAGGAGTTGTCAATTTGGAATCCTATTTTGGAGAAGATGGAGAGGAGATTAGCAGGGTGGAAGAGGTTGTTTCTATCTAAGGGGGGTAAGGTAACTCTTATTAAAAGTACTCTTTCCTCCTTACCTACATACTTTCTTTCCCTTCTGCCTTTACCTGGGAAGGTGGCAAATCGTATGGAGAAGTTACAAAGAGATTTTCTGTGGAGTGGTATTAGTGGGGATTCTAAATTACACCTAGTCAATTGGGCTCAGGTTTGTAAGCCGTTGCAGGTTGGTGGGTTGGGTATTAGACGATTGAGGAGTTTTAATTCTGCCTTGTTAGGAAAATGGTTATGGAGGTATGGCATGGAGACCGATGCTCTATGGAGGAGGGTTATTGAGGTGAAATATGGGAATGATTGGGGTGGTTGGTGCTCGAAAAAGGTGACCAGTGCTTATGGTGTTAGCTTGTGGAGACATATTAGGAGTGGTTGGATGAGTTTTTCTAAACTCCTTCTATATGATGTGGGGGATGGTACTAGAGTGAAGTTTTGGAAGCATGTGTGGTGTGGAGATTGTACTCTCCAAGAGGCTTTTCCGGAACTTTATTGTATTAGTAGAACAAAGGATTCTTCAGTAGCGGAGGTTATGTGTTGGTCGGGTGGGAGGATTCATTGGGATGCTAAATTTCGTCGTCCTCCACAAGATTGGGAACAAGAATTCTTTGATCAGTTTATGGATATGGTCTACTCTTCGAAGATAAGGGGATTGGGTCCGGACCGGGTTTGTTGGAAGCCAGCAAGGAGTAGAGGTTTTGAGGTTAGAGGATTCTATCTTTCTTTCTACCCTTCTACCCTATTATCCTTCCCTTGGAGAATGATTTGGAATTTGAAGGTTCCTCCTAGGGTAGCTTTCTTTTCATGGTCTGCTTCCTTAGGTAAGATTTTAACAACAGACAACCTTCGCAAACGACATGTGCTTGTTCTTGATTGGTGCTATATGTGTAAGAATTGTGGGGAGCAGTGTTGTTAAAAGCGCTAAGCGCACTTAAGCGCAAAGGCCTTCTGGAGCCTAGGCGCAAAGCACAAGCGCACGCTTGATCGATGTGAAGCGCACTTTTTAAAAAAAAAAATTTAATAAATTAAAAAAAAATTATTAATGATCAATACAACAATCAAGTGATCAATTAATCTTATAAATTACAATAAAACATTTTATATAATTTATATAACATTTATATAATTCTATTGTGCTTTACAAAATATATGCAACCATGATATTTGATCACTTAATAAATTACTAACATTAGTTAATAATTTAATCACTTAATAATGCATTAATGCCCTATAACTAATTACTAACATTAGTTAATAATTTAATCACTTAATAAATTTAATAAAAATTCAATATGAGTCTAAGTGCTATGTTGACATCTATTAAAGTAACTAAAGTTACTAAACAATTAACACATATAAATAATTTCATACATTCATACATGTTTTTTTTTTTTTTTTTCATGAATGACCCAACTAAGAAAGAGAGGAGCTTTGGGTTTCATTAATGAGGGAAAAAAATGGAACAGGTTTAAGAAAAAAAAAAGAAGAAGAAACAGAGGAGCTGTGTGACTGGTTCGTGGGTTTCAAAATGAGGAGAGAGAGAGAGAATGGAACAGGTTTAAGAAAAGAAAAAAATCAAAAGAAGAAAGAGGAGCTATGTGACTGTGTCGTGGGTTTCAGAATGAGGGGAAAAAAAAAGAGAGAAAGAGGAAGAGAAGAAGATTGAGGACTGGGTTTCAAAAAGAGTAACAAAAGAAAGGTTTAAATATAAAAGAGAGAGAGAGACGTACCTTTGAATCTTTGAGCTTGATACCGAGAGAGCACTGTGATTGGGAGGGAGCAGTGGGGTTGGGAGTGTCTGATTTGTTTGTTTGTGTGGTTTTGGTTAAAAGTTGAAAAATATCTAAAGAGATAGTCTTAGGTGTATGGTAGCACACCACACTATTAGTTTTTATATATTAGATCAATGGTTTATATCAAACATATTTAGATCTAATGGCTTAAAATCAAATCAGGATTTTTTTAAAAAAAATATACAAAAAGCTCAAAAAAGCGCGCTTTGAGCTTAATAAAAAAGCTCAAAAAAGCGCGCTTAAAGCACGCTTTTGTGAGGGAGCTTCGCTTTAGAGGGAAAAAGCCCCAAGGGCTGTGCGCTCTGCACTTTGCGCTTAAGCGCACTTTTAACAACACTGGTGGGGAGTCAGTGGATCATCTTCTTCTTCATTGCCCCATTGCTTGTGAGTTGTGGTCGTTGGTGTTTTGTTTGTTTGGAATTCATTGGGTTATGCCTCAGAAGGTTATTGAGTTGTTTGAGTCTTGGCAGGGTAGGTTTGGACGACATAGAAATATAGAGTTGTGGAGAATTGTGCCTCATTGCTTGTTATGGTGTATTTGGCGCGAAAGAAATGCTAGAAGCTTTGAGGGATGTGAACGCTCTATGTTAGAGATTAAATCTTTGTTTTTACACACTCTCCTTGACTGGAGTGTGGTCTTTTGTCATTTTTCTTGTTCTTCTCTTCCTGTTTTACTTGATCGTTGTAATCTTGGTTTTTGATTTATGCCCTCATAGTACATTCCCAATGTACTCGGGTTGGCTGTTTTTTGTTTTTTAATAAAATTTTCGTTACTTATCAAAAAGAAAATGATATTTGCAAATGTAAGTGATTGAGTCAATGTTTTCTGCCTCTGTTTCATTGGTTAAGATACTAATAATGATGCATTCTCTCCTTTTTAACATATTTTCCAGATTGAATGATTTGGTATTTTAGTTTGCTTAATTTATTACTCTTGGCCTAAGAATTTAGATAGACCTTTTTCACCTCACACTCAAGAATAATTACCATGCATTTGATATAAACGAAATATTACATGGCTGCTTATACTAACTAATGAACCTTTTTTGTGATGGTCTTTTATGGTCTCATATGAAAGCTGCTGGAGAATTGTCATCGTCTGCAACTGCAAGTTGTAGCTTATAATTCTTTACTACCATTTAAGACATTAAAGTGTAGAAATTGGTAAAAGTAATACCAATTTTGCCACAAGAAGTTCGCAAATAGAGGTGGAAATTAATGTGATTGGTACTGCATCAACATCATTATAAATAAATTTCTTGATTCTTTTTTTTTGGTTTTTTTTTTTGGTTTTTTTTGTTTTTGTTGATGTTTTAATAGTTGAAACATTTGTAGCATTACTCTTATGCATATTATTTATTTAACTTACGACTATTGCTTTAGGATTGTTGTGAACGTTAGTTGACATGACAATGACAGTGTCGAGTTCTTCCTGCTTATCAAGTATAATGTTATTTCGCTGTAGTCCTAATGACAAACATGTTAATCAGTGAGCTTAGCTTATGCTTTCAGGGGGAAAATGAAACGAATAGAGAAACTGAAGCTGAGACGGAGGCTGATATTTCTTTGAGTCTTGAGGAAAAATCTAGAGAAACTGATTCTTCTTCAGATCCTCTTCCCCTTAGTTCGAAGTACCCATCTTTACCTTCGTGGGAAGTGCAAGTGACGAATGACTCTGGAGAATTTGAAACCATGCTTATTCCACGCTCAAAGCATGTTCCTTATGTGCCATGGACGGGAGGCCCGGTAATCTTCTTGGGATGTGCATGCCTCTATTTTGCCTTTTCTTTTCTGTGCTAACCCACTTGTTTTTTACTTTGTAGGCTGAAGCGGATTTTGTTGAGGAGTGTTATTCCCTTATTGAGTCCATGAAGAACTGGATTTCGTCTAGTTCCCAATTATCTTTTGTCCCTCAAAATGAACTTTCTCATGAAATCGGCCTCTTGGTATGCATTCTTTTTGTAATATTGTTTTTGCTTGAATATTGACTAATCGATCTCCAATTTTCTTGCAGCGGAACAAGGTGGAAAGTCAAGCAAGTACCATAAAGACTCTTGAGAGACGTCTTTGTAGTTTGGGACCTCTTGATGTTGGAGGATCAAGTGATCCCGTTACTGATTCAGTTGGTGGTATAACTCCTTCTCGGGCTGATGAAGGTGATCCCATGAACACTACAGTGCAAGCCAAAGAGGATTTCTCTCAACACATAAAGCGTCTTGCTCCTCAAGATCCTTCTCACTGCCAGGTTCATGAGAGTACAACTTTGGCCACGTTTAGATCCAAATCTGGACATCTTCCTTCTGGTCAACAGATTAGCCTCGATGATGATGATGAGGAAGACAAGGAGCAGCACACAAAACCTTTGGCACAACGTCATGGAAAGAGAGGTCATCTGTGAGCACCTGCAGCAGAGCATCTGTAATTTTTCTTTTTGATTGGTACAGTTCTATTAAAGTGTAGGTAACTTTTCGGATCCAAGTAAATGGAAAACAATCCTTTAGGTAAATGGCATTAGCTCAATGCCCTAGTTTAGAGGGGTCTCTTTTGCACCTGATGGATTCAACTTAATTTTGAGATTTATCTTGATTTTTCTGTTTTGATTCGCTTTGAGTCTTAGATTTTTTATGATTGTTGCCTTGATATTGATGATGGTTGATAATTGAATCATTAGAATTTAGTTTGGAAAGGTTTTAAGTGCAGGAAATAAATAGGCAAAAGAGGCTAGGAGTGACCCCTGCGGCAGAGTGCTAATCAAGATACAAAGTGCTAATGGGCACTTTGTGGTCCTTGATTTTTCAAGTCTTTTGAGTACAAGTTCCTTAAAAACCAAAAAAAAAAAAAAAAAATCATTTTTGCGAGTCTTGTGAATCTAGATTCGTTTTTTTGCTTTACCTTATCCTTGATGGGGGTTCTTGTAAAAGAGATAGTTGTCCTCTTAAAGCATTGTTGTGATGTGGAAGTCTGAAATTTATCCAGCCAAGAGAGAGAGGGCTCCTCTAAAGTTTATGGCTATTATATTTATTTAAACTTATGGCTATTGTCTCAGGAGTGTAATGAACATTATTTGACTTGTCAAATTGTCAAGCATAGTTCCTACTGTATAGCAAACATAATCTTATTTAATTTTTGTCCTAGTGGCAGAAATGTTAATCAGCAAGATCTGGTTATGTTCTTAGCCATTAGCCGTCAAGAGAAGCATGGATATTTGCTATTTGTATAAGATGCATAAGGTTGACTAAACGCTTCAATGCATTCTTCATATACAATTAGTTCTTTTTCTTGGATGTATGGAATACGGTGCCAGCATGCCTGGTGTGGTTAGTGTGGAAGGAACGAAACAGCAGTACATTAGAGGATGTTGTGAGATCTATTGACTAGTTGAAGTCCTTACCAATTTGGACTTTGTTTGATTGATCTCGGGTTTGGGATTTCCGCATTGTACTTTGATTTTTTATTAGACTTTCTAGTAATTGTTCAATTAGTTCTTTTTCTGGACGGAAGGAAAGGGTTAAAGCACTTACTCCTGAGGTAGCAAGTAGTGGATGTAATTTGGGTTAATACAGAATGGGAAATGTACTATTGTAAAAGCATTCATTGCGAGAATCGCTCATTTGTTCACAAATAAGGATTTTGTTGCAATGGATCAATCTGTTGCAAATTATTTTTATTTTATATGTAATGGTATTGTATTGATTGATCAAATCTGGTATTAAAAAACAAAACAATTGACAGATCAAATCGGTTACACCCAAACAAAATAATCCATGGGGGCCACACTAATGAAATCATATTTCAAATTGTTCAAAGATGATCTTGGTAAAACTTAATTTTAATGTTACCTCTGAAGACATGATTTCTTGCCAAGGTGTGCAAAAAATGAGTCCGTGGATAGTTTTATTTCTTCTTCTTCTTCTTCTTCTTCTTCTTTTTAGCCGGAGAATACTCTCTGTTAGTAATTGCATCTATCTAAAGATTAATTGGCCCCACCAAATTAGGCATGAACTATGTAAAATGAATACTATATATATAGATAACAATTTTACATTTAAAAAAAAAAAACTTTTATCACTAAACATAAAAAGAGAGAAACAATAATGGTAACTTTTACATTATCTTTACTTTCTTGTTTACTGGAAATGTATCTACTAAACAAATGAAGAGATCAATTGTATTGTAATTTGACTAGGTGTAATGCTAAAGCTTCATATCATACTAGACTCATCAACGGAACTAACCTCTTGCATGAACAATAAGATTTTCAATTTTTCACAGCCCTGATGTGAAGATCATGAATGTTTTGTCACTTTCCATCTCATTTTTCTCACTCATTCAAAATATATCAACCGCAATTGATTCAATATTTCATTCTAAACTCATCAAAATAAACTAGTATGAGATATTGTAGTTGAAAAACTTACTATCTACTCACTTGAGGTTTAATTTTTTAATGAAAATTTTAATTAATTGGGGCACAACTTGAACTTTGTAACAATGACAAGACAGACTCACAGACATACTAGGTCAGTCCTATAAAGTATTAACAAGACAAACACTCCTATGGTCAAAGAGCCCAAAAAAGATCAATTTGGTAATTACCTGAAGAAAATTAGGATTCCAGAAAGTAGTAAATTAAACCTTGAACACAATGGGTTGAAGATTGCAGTTTAATATATTATTTTTTGAAATCTCAAGATTTAATTTGTTGCTTTTGAAATTATAGGGTATACTTTGTTTAATTTATTAGTTATGAAATTATTTGGTTCAATTTGTTACACCTCTTAGGTGCAAAACATATTTTATAAAAGCAACATTGCACTAACTCAAATATTTAAGGGTAGGGCAACTCCAATTTTTATAAGCTAAATCTTCAAAATGCTCAATATTTTTACATACTATAGAAGGATTTTTCAAAATTTTTGTTGGGGTCATGGCCACCCCACACTTAAGAGTGGTTCCGCCCCTGGTTATGGGTTGTGTTGGGGATAATACACAAAGTAATCAAGAAATAACAAAGTAAACAAAAAAGATAAACAAAAAATTAGATAACTTGGAGGCACAAAATTGTTATCCCTAGACAATATTTGTTTCCACACTATTGTTGCTAAAAGGTTATCACAAACTTGTCCTTAGGATATAACCAAGTTGTTGGGTTCTATAGATAGTTTTGGAGAATACCCACATGATTTCTTGTGTTTTTTGCTTTAACTAACTTTTGGGAGAAAAAAGATAATAATATCACGTGAACATCAACCACTATTTATACCCATAATTTTATATTCCTTCAAAAGACACGTATGGAGAGTTAAAATGTTTCATAAAATTGTTTACAAGGTTTGAAACGTTTTCAAACATTAAGAACAGTTATTAGAAAATTTTGCAGAAATTCAATTTTATGAGTTTCGATCGATCGAGAGGAATCGAGCATCAATTGAAGGCTCTTTTCGATTGATCGAACAAGAATCGAACACCAATTGAATCAAGCAGAAACTCCAGGATTTTTTTTTTCTCATTAAAGAAAATCCTGAATTTAGAATTTTCACTTAGAAAATTACAAAACTTGAATTTTCATTTTATCATCTTTATAAAAACAATACTATCCAAACTCAAATATCATTACTACAACCTACCTATGTATATACCTATATATACAACAGGCTGTGCTGGTGGCCATGGGTGTGGGTGTAGAAAGTAAAAATCATATTTAAATAAAAGAATTATATGGTTTTGAGACTGATGTAAGTGTATAAAAACAAATGATAGCTAAACTAAAATAAGTGGAGTTTTCAGGGTTAGTTTAGCTAAAAACATTTGAGGAGGCTGATATGAATGCTCTAAACAATGACAAATTTGGCGAGTCCCAGTTGCATTAATCAAAAATCAATTTAAGTTAGCTCACAACCTAATTAGACATGCTAGACATGTTAGCAATTTTTCAATGTGAATGGAAGATGTTCATCACACAACAATAATGTACTCTTAACCAATTTTGGTTAATTTTCTGAAATCTATCTGACTTGTTGCTAAAAAAAAAAAAAATAAGCCTCTCTCAAAAAGAATAAAAAGAAAAAAAAAAAAAAAAATTCAATTTAAGCCTTGCGTTACTCAAGAGCCTTGTTCCAATAACCCTAGTAGACTCGTAGAGTACTCTAGTAGTATGTTTACTCAAGAAAAATACACACACTCTCTCTTTCTCTCTCACGCATTTCCTTCTAATCATCGATGTCTCAGCTGAGTAGAAAGCCAAATTTGTCAGACGAGAGTCTCCCACACGACGTCGTATTCGACATCCTGACTCGGCTGCCTGTGAAATCCTTAATCCGATTCAGGTGCGTTTCTAAATCATGGTACTCTACAATCACAAACCCCATTTTCATTAGCACACACCTCAATCACAACCTCAACCAACCCAAGTCATTAGTATCCAATACCCATGACAATAACAGCCATAATGGTTTTCTGCTATACAAGTCTTCTGACAAAGAATTGTGTACTTTAGTTTACAACAGCGACGGCACATTCACCGAGGTTTCTAGGTTTCAAATACCCTTTTTAGCTTCCAGCGTGGTTGACTATTGTAATGGCGTGTTCTTCCTTTATAGCTTTTTTAGTCCTACAAATGCTGTATATTTGTGGAACCCAATTATTCAAAAGTTTAAAATGATCGATGTTATGCATTTCAGACCCTTCACTGTCGAATATTTAGAAACAGTCGCCTTTGGATTTGCTTATCAATCTCAAAACAGTGATTTCAAGATTCTCAGGATTGTGTCTTATGAGGGGCTTAGTGATGAAAAGGCGCCGCCACCTGATGCCGAGGTTTACACACTGAGTACTGATTCGTGGAGAACTGTTGAATTGTCAGTGGAATCTGTACCAAATATTGGATCTATTTTTGCTGTACTACCAAACTCCTGTGTATTTTTGAATGGAGCTCTGCATTTTGTTGCATATACTTGGGGCAATGACGATGACAATTTCATCTTGTCTTTTGATGTCAATGATGAGATATTTCGAGAGATAAGACTGCCGGAGAATTACTTAGATGAATTTTATTCAAAGTTTGACCACCATGTTCACCAACTTGTGGTGTTCAAGGGAATGTTGGCGTTGGTTGTTCTTGGTCCGGCTGAGAATGTGGATGAAGATGAAGATGAAATAAATACGGATATATGCCTCATATGGGTAATGAGAGAGTATGGTATAGTTGAGTCTTGGACTAAGACAAATGTACTATTTGATTGGGTTATGACGTTCTTTGGCTGCACTAACAGCGGCGAATTTCTAATTCAAACTTTTGACAGCAGGCTCGTTTCAATAGACTCTGAGAGCCTGCAAGTGAACAATCTTAGAATTCAAACAACTCCCTGGTTGGCTTACACAGCTGATCTTATGGAGAACTTGGTTTTACTTGATCAGGTAAAAATGTCATCTAAATATCATGATTAGTTTGTATCAAAGATTAGTCAAGTAAAGTTAATAGCAAACTGAAAATCTTTGTGAAGTTCATATTGACAAGTATTTTGTGGTGTGGCATCATATATGCATTATGAATATTAAATGATACTCTTATTATTTTGTCTTTTTTCCCCCTATTGTAGTATTAAATTAATGCAGGCAGATTAATTAATTATTAAGAAAATAATTCCCTTGGAGATTGTGGCTATTATGTGTGATCTGATTTTTGTGTCAAGCACATTGTGCACTTCCTTAAAGATGGCAATGTCATGGTCCAGTAGGCATGCTTAGCAAATGTAATTCCTTAGTGACAACATCAACTAGTTGGTGAGCTTAGTCTCTTAGCTTGGTCCAAAGAAAAATGGGAATGAGCTTCTGCAATCTTTATGGGATAAATGAAGCTGATTCATTGGTCATATGCAATAAGTCTAATTGTATATTTCAATATATTAAATAGCAGGCTTTTGATTTTTGCTCACATATTTAATTGCTTTTGCAAATATATATGTTTTATTTATTTATTATTTTTATAATTGTTAAATTGTTTTAAAATGTTAGGATTTTCTGAATCATGAACTTATTGAAATAAACTATCTTGTATGATATAAGCCAGTTGGGGTAGTGAGATAGTTGATAAGTGGGCATAGACAATGTATATGCTTGAATCCTCTTTAATTTTGTATGCAGCAGAAGTGCAAATCAGATTTTCGCCTGAATACAATATTTCTCAATGCATATGTACTTTTCATGCTTTTGAACATTATTTGATATTTGTATGAGATGCATAAGGTTGATTCAGTGGTCCTACCATGATAGATTTTGGGTTTGGAAATTAACGAAACCTAGAAATTTGTTTGATTTGCAAAGTATTGAATGTATCATTGATATTCATCTTTTCTAATGAGCCTTGGTGGATATCCTAATTTTGACCTGGGCAGAAGAAAAAAAAAAAAAGAATAGCACTAATCCGTGCTCTCTAACCTTATTCGCCAAACATAATCAATTCTCAATTTTTGAGTCATTTGGGTTCTCAGGAGTGTGGGTGGAGGAACACAATGCACAACAGATTGTGGTGTATCTCTCTTCAATTCATCTGTCATGTTTTAATGCCTTTTGTCTCTCTTGCAGCACAATGAAGCTGATACTCCTTTGAGTCCTGAGAGAAATCATGGAGAAGCTTCTGACTCCTCAAACTGCTATAGCCTCTGATTTTCCCCAAAACTTTCAGCTCCTTCCACTTAGTACCCATCTTCCTATCTCTCCCTATATATAAGTGACCCCTCCACTGCTCCACACCATTTGCTTCATCAAGCACATATCCTTCTTATACCAGTTATATTTGCTACACAAAGTTTACAATTCTTTGCTTCCAATATCAAGAGCAAAAAACAATCTTGTTAAGAGTAGATGAGTTCAATAAGGAGAGCTATTGTGGCAGATAGTGTTGCAGTTGTGGAAGCCATGAAGGACTCGGGGATCTGTAGGTGGAATTTATCATGAGATTAGCACAGCAACATGCCCAGAACCATCTCAGGTCCTTTTCTCAGGTCAAGAACCTTTCTTCTTCGACTTCTGCAATAATTTTCAGCCAAATTGAGAGATGATAAAATGAAGTAGTTGGAGGAGTCATTGAGGAAAGTCATGTATTTGAGTTGTTGGGTCCTAATTGAAGACAGTAGTCAGCTGAATAAGGTGACCATACAAGTGAGCCAGTGAAATCTGATGGAACTTTGTTGAGTGCAGGAAGACTTCAAGATTAATCATGCGAGATTTTATACATGCTTGTCGGTAGGAAATGTTAGGCTGATCTAAGCAGGCATGAAAATATGTTTGCTAAGCATATGTGCTTACTTGTAAGAGCTTAATCAGCTTAAGTTCTTTGCCAGTACACTACAAATGAAGGCATGAATATTTGTATTTGTACAAGATGCAATTGAGAGAAGCAAGGAAGAAAAAGAAGATTGCAACCTACGTAGAGAGAGAGAGAGAGAGATGAATTTAGTGTTTTTGCAGCCATGTTGTTTGACCTGATTTAAAGACAAAAAAGGAATCAAGTGGTGTTTAAGAGAAAAAGATCATTATAGACCAATTTGTGACAGGTCTAAGCAGTACTCTCTTGAGCAACCTGCAGTTGTTGGACCCCAGAGAAAACAGCACAAGGCCCCATTATAGTGGATTGTGATGCAGTAGTTTGCTCAAATCACTCAATCTTGTCCATGGTCACAAGGAATCATGGAGGTGAAAACTGTGAAATGTTGAGGGCAGAGATAACTACTTCAAACTCAGAAAACCCGGAGGTGGTAGAAATTGAGGCTATGAGGTGGGCAATTGGCCTAGCAACAAGCATGGGAATATAATCCTTGAAGGGACTCTGCTTAGACGTGATTGCATCCAAAGGAAAGCAACCAAGCTGGAAGACAGTGGGGTTCAATCCAAGCCATATGGTAGTTGCCAATGTCTTTTGTTGGAATAGTCACTAACCTGGCAATAGGGTGAGGCGATTTCTTGTATGTTTCAAATTTTCCCAAATATATTTTACTTGAGGGGTGAACCGCCAAAAAGTTATTGAAATAATACTATTTTACCAATCCATTTCTTCTTTTTATTTATTTAGTACGTAATTTGTTTGGCCTACTTTATAATCGAAACCCAAGGGTTTAATTTGAAGAATGAGATTGGATCCCAATTAGGCATTTTGGGAGGTACGTTGGGTAACTTGGATATTCAGATGGGCTTCTTGTTTTGAGAAATAGTTTCTTTTTAGGTTGGAGTGAGAGTATTGGTAAAGGCATATCAAGGTGCCAAGTCTTTTCTCACAACGGGTCCGGTGGTTAGTGATTGGAAGTTTGGAATAACATCCACATGAGTCCGCAAATGAACACTATTATCATTCAGTTCACCAAACATAACATTATTGTGAATATTATTGATTCCCTCGACTTTTTGTTCATTTTAACGCTGATTTCTACTCACTTCACCCAAAGTCTATGTCCACTCCTCACTTGTTTGGATCGCTAATATTTTTTGCCACCGTCTCCTCTGATCTTACACGATGATGTCTTTCTTGTCTGCCCGCCTGTCTTCCTTATATAGCTTTTAGTTATTATTATTATTATTATTATTATTATCATCTTAAGAAAACTTTCGAAATTGGAGGACTTGAAAATTGAAATGACAATTTCTTTTAATAAAATCTTGAATGATGTGTGTAATGGCAAGTTTTGGATCCTAAGCCCAAAAGGTAAAAAGATGAAGGCCCAAAGAGCCCAACACAATAAATTTGTAGAGAGTGGGCTTGAAACTAAAATTCAGTGAGTTGGACAACAATCATAATGGGTTAAAGATGACAAAAAAAAAAAAAAGATAAATAAGTTTTGTGCAAAGAAAATCTTCCTCGACAAAGTCTGGGGAGAGTAGTTTTTGTATATGTTTCTCTTAAACTTGATTACAATTACAGTTCTTGTTGCTATAGTGTTCTTTCTATAGATTCTCAGATGATCCTCTTGTAATGGGGTCTTTCTTCCTTATATTACTCTGTTTTGCTTCATCTCCACCCTTCACGTGTAGGTTAAGTTGCTTGCTTTGATCCTTGTCCCATCAACATTTTCATGAAATCTTTAGGAGTAACTGTAAGGTTGAATATCACTGTTCAGGTATTACCTTCACATTAATGCGGCCAGAGAGTTAGCTATAGAGCATTTAATGCGGTGATAGCAGTTTTCTCTTGGATATTTCTTAACTTACCTTTGTCCTATTCCCTCCTGATGTTTAGCCTTACCAGTAAAGTTGCCCTAAGCATTGCTCTTGAGGGCAGGTCAACCCTTCTGACCTCAACTCTGTTAAGTCGATGATGTATTTCTCCTCAGACTACCTTCCAAAACCCTCATGACCAGAATCTTTCCATAACTCACTGATTTGTACTTCTTCACTAACGTCTACCTGTCCTCGGATTGCCAAATATTCTCGGACAAGGCCCACGGCCCAATATACATTCCTGGGCCTTTCATCCCTACAATGTGTATGTAATTGTTTTGGAGAGCTGATAGAAATGGGATCCGAACATCTTGTTGGAACATTTCTCGATGTATCCCTATTTTATAAACCAATAGTTTCCTCAACCAATACTCTAGAACATTTCTCAATGTTTCCCTATTTTACAAACAATTAGTCGCAGACCCACGCAATGCGTGGGAATAAATAATTATTTTGTAATTGTAATTGCAATATAATGTAAAATTTGTTCTCCCTAAAAATTAAACAATTGATATTCGGTCCAATTAGGTCTACTTCAGTCCACTTTGGTCCCATTCGGTCCACTCGGTCAATTTCGGTCTATTTTGGACAAATTGAGACTTAAATGGATTCTTTTGTAGGTTGCTTTTTCAAGTTTAGATCAAAAATTCTTTTTTTCCTTAATTTTTGGGTTGAAAAGTATGAGATTTTATTATATCTGGGCTAAACTCTTTAGTTTTGAATTAAAAAATACAAACAAAATAAACATTAGAAATTAGAAATATGAGCCCTAAAAATGATAAATATTAAAAAGTATTATTTGGTCCACATTGGTCCTATTCGGTCCATGTTGGTCCATTCTGCCCACATTGGTTCTATTCGGTCCATATTGGTCCTATTCGGTCCAATTTGTCCACTTGGTCCTATTTAGTCGACATTGGTCCTATTCGGTCCTATTTGTTCCTACTTAGTCCACATTGATCTACTCTGTCCTATTCAGTTCACTTTGGTCCTATTTGGTCCTCCTTATTCCCATTCGGTCCTATTTTGTCCATTCGGCCCATTTTGGTCCATTTGTGTTCACTTCGGTCTATTTAGGCCACTTTGTTTCATTTTGGTCCACTTCGGTCCATTTTTGTACACTTGCATACAGGGGAAAGACATGTTTAGATTGAGAGCACTTATTCTAAATCCAAATTTATTATATATATATATATATATATCAAACTTGTAATATCTAAAATTTTAAGCATAACATTTATTATTGCTACACTTTTGTTAAACCACATTTACATAGCATTTCAGTCAACTTCAGTTCGGATAAATTTAAATGGAAGCCTTTCTAAACATTAATGCTACGAATATACAAATCTAATATTTATGACAGTTACTCATTTATCTTAACATCATTACTTTTAAATGAATTGCATGAGGTTGATTATACATTCAAGCAAAAAATAATAAAATAAATAAATAAACAAATATGTGTGTGTAACTAAATAAACAAATTGGATCGAATACACTTAACTGGACTGAATTGACCAAATTGGACCAAATAGATCAAAGTGGACTGAATGGACCATATGGACTGAACATGACTAAATTGACCAAAGTAGACTGAATAGACCAAACTGGACCGAATACACCGTACTGGACCATATGGACCGAATAGACAGTGACCGAATAGACCAAATTGGACCAAATGAACCTAACTGGACCGTATGGACCAAATTAAGCCATATAGACCGAACTGGATCGAATAGGCTGAACTGGACCGACTGGACCGAACCGGACCGAATATACTTAACTCGACCGTATGGACCAAATTGGACCGTATAGACCGAAATGGACCGAATAGACGAAACTGGACTGAATAGACCGAATTGGAACGAATAGACTGAACTGGATCAAATGGACCAAACCGGACCAAATAGACCTAACTGGACCGTATAGACCGAATAGACCGAAATGGAAGGAAATGGACGGAATAGACTGAACTGGACCGAATGGACCAAATTGGAACGAATAGACCGAACTGGACCGAGTAGACCTAATTGGATCGTATGCACCGAATTGGCCAAATTGGACCGAATAGGCCTAGGTGGACCAAATGGACCGATATGGACTGAATAGACCTTTCTGGACCGTATGGACCAAATTGGACCGAATTGGCCTAGGTGGACCGTATGAACCAAATTGGACTGAATAGACCTAAGTAGAGCATATGGACCAAATTGGACCGAATAGACCTAATTGGACCGAATTGGCCAGATTGGACCGAATAGACCTAGGTGGACCGTCTGGACCAAATTGGACCGAATAGCTCGAAGTGGATAGAATGGACCGGATTATACCGAACAAGACCGAATTGACCAAAGTACCGAAAGGACTGAATGGACCAAGTGGACCATATGGACCAAATTGGATGGAATAGACCTAACTGAACCGAATTGGCCAAATTGGACCGAATAGGCCTAGGTAGACCGAATGGACCATATTGGAGCGAATAGACCTAAATAGACGGAATGGACCGAATAGACTTAAATGGACCGTAGGACCAAATTGGACCTAATAGACCTAACTGGACCGAATTGGCCAAATTGGACCGAATAGACCTAGGTTGACCGTATGGACCAAATTGGACCAACTCTACTTTATGATGCAAAATTGCCCAACTCGATATTGACACTCTACTTTCGACTCCTGCTTATTGTTGAAGAGGCTCAAATTTTATAGAGAGCTAATTTAACTTCTACTCAAGATCTCAAGCAAGGTCCTACTGTGAAGTTGGGACAAAAGCCCTTGACTTCCTTCAACATCATCTGCTTCTAGAGGTTTGATTTAACATTCATTCATGGCTCTTTGATGCTCTCTGATTTTTCAGCAGTAATAGATTGTCTTCATAATCTTGTACAACTTTATTTGATGCTTTGCCTAGAAGCTTGGAGTCAAATGCTACTTTTCTAAAAAATCCACCCAATTTTGCTCATTCAATGGGCCGATGTCTTGCTAAGCATTCATTAAAAAAAAAAACCTATGGATGCGTATTAAAAAAACCAAGAATTGCATACTTTTTCGTAGTGAAATTGAGTTCAGTATGACCACTTTTATTGCCCTTAGGAGGCCATTTGTTAGTAAAAGCCTTCTAGTATTATCAACAATACTAAATTACATCAACAGTACCTAAATAATATTTATCATAATATTAAACTAATTCATCATCATAATCAACTAGTTTTTGTTTTTATTAGGGGGGAAAACGTTTTCATTGTCCCTTAAAGGGGAAAATAACATCAGTCACTACCAAAATGAGATCCTTCATTTCCCTAAGATCCCTCCTAAACTCTTAATAAAAATTTTAAAAAAATCTCAGCCAAATAAGATTTATTGTTCATTGCTTCTTGCAGATCTAAAAATTTTCGTTTTTTGAACTTCAAATTTACAACACCAAACAACCAATATAACCTCAATGTACTCACATAACGCTCATTCAACCAAATACCTAAGCACAAACAATATAACATACCAAATGAAAATACTTTCCCAATATGAAAATACATTTTGGTTGATAAACCTTTGCAATATCTAAAACTATCTCACCTACATCAAAATTTTTTTCTATGTGCATCAAATTATGATATGGGTTTTGTACTTGAGATGATAGAGAGATGACCGCTTAAGAGATAACACCAAATCCAGGGATGTATAACTATGGAGCTGTGAGAAACACAGAAGTTAAGGAGGCTAGAAATGTTAATTCTAAACAATCTGTTCTGGAAATAGCATTAGTGAAACTCGATTTTCTTAAAATCGAGTTCACTTTTTAAAAATCCCAATATAACTCGATACTTTTAAAAATCGAGTTACAGACACGACAAAAAAATTTCATAGAATATTTTTTCAAATTCGTGTGAAACTCGGTCTTAAGAATATTGAGTTCCAGCCGGATTTTTTTAATTGGAAAAAGCCACGGTTGCTCGTCTAGTGGCAAAAACTTACTAAAACTCAAAAACATTAAAATCGAGTTACATTCAAACTTGATTTTTTAAAAATCAAGTTTCAAAACAGGGACACGGTGCTTAATAGATTGAATACAGGGACATTGTGCTGAATATTTTAAAAATAAAGGGCAAAAACCCATTTTCCCCGCCTTTTTGATACAAAAATGTTCCAAAGCAGCACAAGACTTCTTACTGTTTCTGAGCATGCTAAAGAAACTAGACCTTGAGGTTTGGACAGTCATCGCTTGGTCTCTACTCTCTATTGGAATGCCCGTAACAAGTTCGATTTTGAAAAAATGCAGCTACAACTGAAAGCCATCCGTGATGGAGCTACTGTTTTTTCTGGAAGAGTACCAGCACTTCACAGCAGCTAAAAAAAAAAAAAAAAAAGACTTAGCAGAGTCGATTTTGTCAAGTGTGTATCTTTTACAGCAATGTCATGTATTGTGTTTAGCTGCTATGCTCTTTCGTGAGCTGTTCACTTTTTCATCTGCTTGTCTGTCACCAGATCAGTTTTTGTATACTTAGCTTTCTATCTTTTAACTCAAAAAAAAAAAAAAAAAAAGCCGAAATTTTAGGATTTTTATTTTGGCCTGAAATTTTTTAAATATATAGGAATTTATAATTAAGTGCTTATACTTAGTTGACCAGATTCTTTAAACCTTTCTAAGACTTAATAAAGTGTGAGTGAGGGTGTTTTGTGACCCAAAAAAAAGAAAAAAGATTAAACCCTGACAAGAAAATTCTGATATTAGTAGTATAAATAAAAATCTACTTTTTCTATTCTACATAATCATTTATAAAAAAACACTTACATAAAATTATTTATTTTATACTCCATTTCAATAAAATATTATTTCTTTATCAATTTTTATTACTCTCCCAAATCATTTCTCCCTACCCCTGTGTGTATGAGTAAAGAAGTAATAAGGTAATCCCAAATTAAAAACTAAACATTCAAATAGTAAAATTTAGGATTAAGGACTAAAAGCCAAAGCAATGCTCATGACATTTTTGTCACCAGCACAAAAATGAGACAAATATTATGTTTGCTAAGCATATATTCGTGTTCATGACATTGCCATGTCAAAACAAATATAATAACAGTTTTAAACAGAAGTTTCATATGATAACAATTCTTCAGCAGCTTTCCAATGACAACATAAAACACTGACCACATAAGGGTCATGTTTTATAATTTATATCATTTATGTCAAACCTGTAACCAAAATTATTCCTAAGCTTGAGGTTGAAATGCCTATCTAAATCCCTAGGGCAGGAGTAACATATTAGCAAACTTAACAACCAAATCATTCAACTAGGAAAAAATGTTACAAACAAGAGAGTACATCAATTTATCAATGACTTAACCATTGAAACATAGGCAGAAAAATAGTGATTCAATCACTTGTAATATTTGAAGTGTGTACATTATCCTTGCACAAACCAGAAACAATCAAATTTATAACTTAATGTTTTTAAAAAGAGCTAAAAGAATAATGGCATTTCATAAAAAAAAAAAAAAAAAAAAAGAATAATGTCATTGAAAAATCATAGATTTGAGTCAAAATTTTGACTTTGACTTCTGCTGTATACAAAAGTAAAGAGTATTCAATCATACCAAGTTCTCTATATCACTAGCCCACTTATCAACAATCTCACTAAACCCAGCCATCTTATATCACACAAAATCATATATTTCAATAATTCCATGATTTTCAGCAAACACTAACTAATTCAAGCAGTTAAAACATATTTTTATAAAAAAGCATAAGATCAATCAACTATGGCTGCAAAGAATATAAAGCCTTCTATATGATATCTTGAAATATAAAATTAGCCTTATTTATTGCTTACCACCAATAAATCAACTTTCTGCACGCAGAAATTAAGCCCCTTTTTTTTTTGGTGGGGACGAAAAGCAAAGAGATTAAGCTCATCAAATTTTTCATGAGGGCAATCAGATGCGATAAGATTATGTTGGCTAAGCGTGTATGCAGCACCATGACATTGCCATCTTTGAGGCTGTGAACAATGTTATTGACACAAATATCAATTGGGCATAATAGCCATAATCTCCTTTAAAAAAAAATTCTTAATAAATTAGTACCTCTAATATTCATGTCATAAAAAATAAGAGGGAAGAAAGAAACAACATAATAAGAGCTCGGATTCAAATTGCATATTTGATACCAAAATACTTGCCATTGAACTTCACAAAAATAGCCACCTTGCTAGAAACCTCAACAGACTAATCTTCGTATTCAGATGGCACATTTACCCCATCAAGTAGAACCAAACTCTCTATAGAATTGGCTGCGTAACCAACCAATCTAATATTTGATTCCATTATAAGACTGTTCTGAAGTAGATTCTCAGGGTCAATTGATATCAGCCTCATGAAATTCTTAATTAGCAATTCACCATTGTCTGTGCAGCCATGGAAATGATGAAACCAATCGATTGGTACACATTTTCTGGTCCAAGACTCTGCCACGCCATACTCCTTCATCACCCATAAGTGGCACATAATGCCCCCAGTAGCTAGATAGTCAGAGATAATAATATAAGCCAGCGATCCCTTGAACACTGTAAGATATGATTGGTATACATCTAAGAAATCCAGAGGTAGCATTATCTTATGGAATCTCTCATCATTAATGTCGAAGGACAAAATGAAACAGCAGTGTTTATTAGTTACTATTGAGTGCAGTGCTCCGTTAAAAAATATATATGGTGAATGATTATAAAGACATCCAATGTTGGGGTCGGACAACTCCGCCGACACTACCTTCCTCCACGAATCCGTACTCAATGTGTAAACCTCAGCCTCAGTCAGTGGATCTGGCTCTTCAAGAGACCCTTGAAAACTCACTAGTCTAAGAATCTTGAAATCATTCTTTTGAGAATGATAAGCAAGTCCAAGGGTGGCACTATCAAAAGGGTCAGTCAAAAGAGCAGGGGCAAGCATCTTAAACTTTCTAATGCTTGGGTTCCACAAATATATTATATGATCACCATTGTTTTCGTCACACCTATCAAGGCAGAAGATGCCGTTACAGAAGCAATTCATGGAGGCATCATAAAAGGAAAAGGGGGTTTTAAACCTGGAAATCTCAGTCACTGTGCGGTCCCTATTGTAAACAAGTGTACGCAATTCTGCGTGAAAAGAACAGTCATCTGTTTCAGATGTATATAGCAGATAACCATTGTGACTATTCTTATTGGATAATGATTTGGCTTCGTTGAGCTTGAAGTGTGTGGCAATGAAAATGGGGTTTGTGATTGTAGAGTACCATGATTTAGAAACGCACCTGAATCGGATTAAGGATTTCACTGGCAGCCGAGTCAGTATGTCGAATACGATGTCGCTGTCCAAAACTCGCTCGGTCAACAATCTTCGCTTTTCCGTAGGTCGAGACATCGGTGGTACTTTTGGACCTTTGGTATAGGTTTGCGGCTGCAACAAGGTAAAGTAAGAGGAGCCAAGTTAATAGTATTTTCACCGTGTGTTTGGTTGTAAATGAGGGGAAGAGAAAACAAGAGAGGAGAGAGAGGGAAAATAAATGAAAAAGAAAATGCTTCCTTTTTGGTTTTTACATGTTTGGAAGAGTGAGGGAAGAGAAAAGGATTAAAAAAAAAAAAAAAAAAAGAGAATCTATTTAGTTTAGATATATGTTTTTTTCCTAAATACCAGAGTGTTTGTTTTTTTCCTAAATAAAAACCCAAAGGGTTTGTTTTGGTGATGGACAAAATGAAATTTTAGAACTTATTAGTGATAGCCCCCAAAAATTGTAGCCTTTTTACTTCTCTTTCTCCTCATTTCTGCCTAATTTGGGCGGATGAGAAAAGTGAGCCTTGATGGATACTCACTCTTGCTTTCTCCTTTTCTTTCCTATAATGCCAACCAAATAAAGGAAATTGTCATTTCAGCACAATTTTTTTTCCTTTTCACTTCCTTTGTTTTCAAACAAAGTGTAAACAATTTTACTGTTGGAGGTGTCACCAGTCACTTAAAACAATCCAAACATTCATTTATTTGATATTTGAAGTTTATAAATCACATTTATTATCATATTACTAATAATTATATAGCATGTTTAGTATTTTACAAAAAAAAAAAAAAAAAAAAAAAGAAAAGAAAAAAAAGGATGAAAATTGGTGTAACTACTTGTATAAAATAAAATTTAAATATAATTAGGGCACTTTGCAAATATTTAACTAAACAAAATTAAAAACACCTATCATCAGTCTCAACAATTTATACTTAAATTTTATTTATGGATAATATACCTCAGTACACTTATTGAGATATCAACATGCCAAATAATTGTATTTTTTATTCATCTTTTGACTCACTTCTCTCAGCCACCTGGATTAACTAATGTTTGTATAGATAAATTGATGTTAGCACCTTTGGATTGGCAAACGATGGAGATCAGTGATGCTCTTGACGCTGTTGTTGTCAAGCAATGGTAGAAGGGTCTTTTTGTTGTTGAGGGTGCTTTGCAAAGGCTGATGTGAATACTCTAACAATATGATTGTGCCAAGAGTAAACTACCTTATATATATATATATATATATATATATATATATATATATATAAATAGGTGAAGCTAAGAGAGAAAATCAAATTAAAATTCTAAATTAGAGTTCCAATTTTGCGTCATGTGTCTAGATTTATGCGAGAATTACACCATAATTATCCTTTAGATTCAGAATTAGATTTCAATTGTGAGCTAAATTTTTGCCATGTGTCCCAAAAGTGGGGACCACACCATAAATATCCATCAAAGTATTCATTGTGAATAAATAATTTTGATTCAATAAATGAAATTTTTTAGTCATTTGCTTCAATCTTGATACAATATATATGGCCAAGATGTTCTTGAAAGATTAAAATGCAGCTACATCCCCCTTAACTCTCTCTCTCTTTCAATTTTCCACTCACAAGTCACAACCCTCATTCAGCTTATTTACTTCTTTCATCTTGTGCCAAAAACGAAATCCAAGGATCAAATTACTAACATTCAGATGTAATCACCAAACTAACTCAAACTCATCGCTCTTCATCTCCTTTCTCAAAAAGACTTCAACTTGCCATTAGAATTTGTGTTGTAACTTAGATTTTTGCTCTATATCATTTTTAATTTTATTACCATATGCTCTATTCCATTATCTCTGTGTTTATTATTATTATATTCAAGAATTGTATTCCACTTATAACATTCATTTTAATTTTTTATTTTTTAATAACAAAATCTTTGGTTTTGGCATATACGGTTCATACTAACAATATGATACTATTACAAGACAAGCAAGGTAAGACCTATCTTACTAAGTTCTATGTTCCTTTCAAGGATTCTGAGAAACACAATTTCAAATACAAGGTAGGATCTTCATGATTTACTTTTTAATTAGATCTTTTTAATTTCATTGCGGTAGTATTGTTTTTTGGGGAAGGTGAATTTTTTTAGGTATTAAATTTGGTGGGTTTTGTAGGTTCATCAATTGTTTCCATAATGGTAAATAGAGATTTGAAGCTCATTATTTTGTTGAGGTAAAAGTTTTTGTACTTTGACTTTAGTTACTATTATGTTCTTTATATACGTGTATTATTAATGTATTTGTATTTGTGACACTTGGCTACAGATCATCAAAATCCTCTGGAACAAAGCTCTATGTGAAAAATATGTTTTGCTCATCTTCTAACCTCTTCCATGACTTTCACTAAATGATAGCAGGATTAATCTAAAACATCAGTATTTCATTGCAATTGTGCACAAGAGTTTCATGTTGTGATTAACAAGAAACTGTCGCCTATCATGCGAGCATGTGATTAGTAAAATACAATATAAAATATAAGCCTTTGATTTTATGTTTTCTTCTACACATAAACATAAATTTTAAAAATCTATATTATTTATGTAATAAATAATGTTAACGTGGTTTCAAAAATTATACACGTTCCTAAATTATGTTCATTTAAATTAATTCGGATTCATGATAAAGTAACCCAATAATAAACAAATTCTTAGCCTTCTCCCATCTCCCCGTGTGTGTGTGTTAATACTTAGTATTCTAAAAAAAAAAAAAAAAAACTTATTAAATTAGGTTTGAATATTTTTTTTATTCTCAATTAAATGTGAGTTAATCACATTCAAGCTCAACACAAAGCCCATCTCTTAGCCTCCCTCTACAGTCTACCCCTCCTTCAAACCCTTTTTCTTTCACTCCTACAATGGTTGCCTAATAATTGATTGGACGCGCGTTAGCACCGCACATGATCTCACATAGGTCCTCCTCCTCCACAACCATGGACTTGATTGTAATTTTCTTTATTTTTTTTTTCTTCATTTACGTTGTTGCTTCTTGCTCTATATACTTCTAAGTACTTTTATTTGTGGGTGTTTTTCCTTTGGTTGCCTTTAGACATAATAATTGGAAAATTTGTGATCTTTTGTAATAATAATTTTTCTTTTAAAAATCTATTTCACTTTCTATAGTGCTGTTAACATCTTTAAAATATAAATATAAATATATAAATATATAAATATATATATTAATTTGCAAGGCATTCTCACAACTCTAGAGACTAATATCTTTCTCCTGACTCATCAGATAACCACTTCATATATATAAAGCATTATAGTAAATCCCAAATATTTTACTTCACCTCTTCTCTATTTTAATTAATCAGAATTACAGAGGTTTATGAGCTTATTGATAGGTTAATAGACATTTACTTTAATAATTCTATATGATGGATTACTAATGGATTTTTTGTTTAATTCATCTCTTACAATGTTCAAATATAAAGTTGTTGAGGATGAAGGAGATAATGTTGTTCAACATATTCCAACATGTGACAAAAAACCAAAATATGAATTAAAATTGATAATGCAAACTACGATGTCATTGATAGAAATTAAAGCATTAGAAGGCTCAGGAGTAAAGGTTTTCTTTATCTTGTATTATTTCAAATACATCTTTATTATGCAAACTAAAACTAACCCAATAAATGATTTTGCATGAAATGTTTCTTATTTGCTACGCTCGTATTGTAAACATAGAAGCAGAAATTGGGTGGAATTATACCTCATGTCAGCTTTGCAAATGAAAAGTAAAGCAGCAAAATAATATGTTTTTGTGTGCTAGATGACCAAATTATTCTTTACTTATATTATATAGCTATGAAAATGATTGCATAGGAAACCAAAATGATAATTGCTTTAATTATAGATGTAAAAATAAGCTTATTACATTTTTTATTTATTTCTTTCATTATTATATTCAGTTAAATCCAAGTGAAGGATGACAACTTCTTTTGTTCTTTTTGATAAAGAAGTAGAAAAAATAATTCAGAAAATTGTTCTGAAACTTTCTTCAAAAGTATCTAATCTAAATTCTTAACCATTTCCAATTTTAGTTTAATTATTCAAATTTTCAATATCCTTCATTTAATGGCCGTATATGTTTAAACAAAGTGCAAGAAATTGAGAAAACAATAAGCTCTTACTATGAAACAAAGGCCAAAACCAAAATATCAAATTGTGGTCAATAATCAATCATAGAAACATTATGACAAACATATAAAGAGCAACTCCAACAATCACCATTAATATGAACTGTGCAACAATCTAATTGAATTCCAAAAAAAGCAAAATATGTATGAGTAGTTCTAAAATGATAAAATCTTGAATATATCCATGTCACAATTAAATTACATTAACTAATGTTCTATATGTTTAATAACCCATACCTCCACTACGATTGACAAGTCACGTGCGTAAACACGGGGTACATACTAATATATATATTAATAGTCAAAGCTTAGAAAAAATCTAATTAGATTCTTAATTAGATTCTTAATTTTGCGTCACATGTCCTATTTAATTTTTACTTTTGTGCCAAATGAATTATTCCCCGTCAAGTAAAATCAAACTCTCCATAGAATTTGCGGTGCAAGTGCAACCCACCCAAGAAGCAGCTTTAATTGCAAAAATGTTCTTATTTAGACTCTCAGGGTCAAATGTTGAAACCAGCCCATTGGCATTCTGAAAAAGAAGTTCACCATTGTTAGTGCAACCATAGAAGTAACTAATTAAGCGATCCATTGGTATACATTTTTTAGTCCAAGATTCAGCCACACCATACTCCTTCATCTCCCATATATGGATTATGTTATTATAATAAAAAAGAATCAGCGCCAGCGATCCCTTGAACACATGAAGCTGTTCACATTTCAATACATTCAATCCACCTAAGTAATTTTGAGGCAACATTATCTCATGGAATCTTTCATCATTGACGTCAAAAGACAATATGAATTTGTAGTCCGCAGCACATGCTCTAGTGTGCAGTGCTCCATTAAAAAATGTACAGTGCCGATCATGTAAATAACGAATAGGCCAACGTATGGACTCCACTGATATCAAAACCTTTCTCCACGAATCCGTACTTAAATGTGTAAATCTCAGCCTCAGGCCATGAGGGTTGTCGTGCAAAAATATCACGAGTAGTACGCCCAATTCTTAGAATCTTGAAATCATTGTTTTGAGAATCATACCCAAGACCAAGTGTGATAAAGGTAGAAGGGTTGATCCTATGATGATGAGAAGAGACAACCTTTAACTTTCGAATGCGTGGGTTCCACAAACTTACTATGTGATAACCTCCGGTAAAACTATCAAAGCAAAACAAGCCGTTGCAGAAGTTAACCAAGTCACATTTAGGGAAGGGGATTTTCAGCCTAGAAATCTCAGTCAACGTGCGGTTGCTATTGCAAACAAATGTACACAATTTTCCGTCCAACGTATATACTATAAAACCATTATGACTCTCATTGTTAGTGGTATTGGATAATAATTTGGGTAGCTTGCGGTTGAGATTGAGATTGAGGTGTGTTGTAATAAACAGGCGGCTGATGATAGTGGAATTCCATGAATGGGAAACGCACCTGAATCGGATTAAGGATTTCACTGGCAGAAGAGTCAGGATGTCGAATACGAGGTCCTCATCGAGACACTGTTCCATAGGTCGAGACATAGTTGATGGTTCGATTATAATAAGGTAGATTTGGCTTCCTGAATATTTCTGATCTGCGTTCAGCCAACAAGAACTACTTATATGCATATCACAAAGAAAAGGGTTTATGTTTGTGTTACTCGGTGTAAAAGCAACAGAAGTTTGGATAAAACAATCTTCTAGTACTAAACAAATTCTGATTATATAGAAAATCAATTTATGTTTTTTAAAAACTAATTAAAACTCATCAGAATTGTCTGCGTGGCATATGATAAAAAAATGAAGTAAAAAAATTGAAAAAAAAAGGGGACGGATGTTACGTTTTGGATAATTAATCTTCTAGTACTAAACAAATTCGGATTAAATTAGATTTAATAAATATTTTTATTTTTATAGAAAATCAATTATATTTTTTTAAAACCAATTAAAACTCATCAACAAATTAGTATGTTATTAACCAATTAAAACTTATCAACAAAAAAAATGAAGTAAAAAAAAAAGAGGACGTAGATTACTTTTTGGATAAAAGTAACAATTTTCTAGACTCATATGGCGAATCTAGGGAGGGGCCATTTGGCCATGCCCCCCCTGGATTTTTGAATTTTCCATTAATAGTAGCTTGCATAGGTAAATAAATTACTAAATTAAATAGAACTTTCCTTACTGACCCTCTTAAATTTTAGAATTTAGACTCAAAATGTAAAATTTATCTTAAAAATTTATAATCAGCCCATCAAAATTTTTAAACTGATCTTAAAAATAAGCCAAAAAAAAAAAATATATATATATATATATAGTACATAAAAATTATCTATCAGATAGCCCATTTCTCGGCCCATGACCCTCTAAATATTAACAAAACCCGATCCTCAATAAACACATTCCAAATCAAACAGATTAACATATTAAAAAAAAAAAAAAAAAAAAAACCTTTCAATGTTACTGTGTGTGCTGTGCACCTGCCTCTTCCGCCGCTAATCATCTTGTTGGTTGTCCGCTCCACTATCAGCTCAGCTTCAGCCTCCTGTGCCAGTCCAAATAGGCAACATCTAATATCTCTCTCTATGCTTATCTATTACCGTTACTGCTAAAGATGAAATTGCAATTTACTTAGAACTGAACCAACCAAAGAGTAAAGTTATTACTTATTTACACTGGATTCCGTGTTTTGTGTTTGCTAGGAACAACTTATTTGGTTAGAATTGAAAATTTTTTGTTAAAAATATTATAGATAAAACTATAAGGTAGTTGAAATTGTAAGACCTATGAATAGTACTAATAAAAAGTGTAATATGACTCATAAATAGTAGCAAAAATAAACTAAATAATAAAAATAAAAATAAAAACTGTTTTTTAAGCTAGTGCCAAAAGCTCACATGTGGCTGTCTAAGAACTTTACAGTACACATGTGGCTGTCTTTCTAATATACACGTACTAATTATTGGCAATGTTTATTATACGTTGCTATATTTTAATATTTGATTTTCAAGTTTACACTTATTACCAACACACCTGTTTTAATTTTCATTTGATATATACTAGTTTATAAAATTCAATACTTAGGTTTCAAACAGGTAGTAATTTTTTCTAAAAGAAATTATGAGTAATTTGTAGAGAAAACCATCACATATTATTATTGTTATTATTTTTTTTAAGTTCAAGATCTAATATTTTGTCTAAAATGCAGAAACTTTAGATGTTAAACTCTTAAAAAGTTATTGGTTTTTTTTTTTTTTTTTTGATTGAAAAGTTCAAAAATATAAGCAAACATATATTATTTCCTTAGAAGATGATCTTGGATTATGATGAGTAGTATTAGAAATTTAGAATATCACATCAATTAGCATGGTGAAATCCGTCAAATGTTTTTCGAAAGTTGGCCCTCCTTAAGAAAAATTTCTGATTTCGCCATTGAAATCAAGCAAAGAAGAACCCAATGTGAACAAAAATCAGTTTTTCCCTCTCAATAATGCTATGTTCCAAATGACGGCAAAGCAAAAGATGGTCAATCTATGGAAATTTCTGATGAGACGGTGACCAGGAGCACATGCACTCAAGGAATGAAGGAATGCACTACCTATTATCATTTTTCTAGATGGAGTAAGTGAGTTTGTAGACGGTAGATCTACGCTTTTGTATATCCTGTACCCGGCATATATGCCGGGTACATGATATAACACCTCGTAGATCTACAAGGGAGTGCCTAACTGATATAACACCTCGTAGATCTACAAGGGAGTGCCTAACTGGTAGGCAAAAAAAAAATGATTTCTGCTTTTTGATTTTCTTTCAAAGCCAAATCTTGACATTGATACTCCAAATTGGGCTTCCAGCGTGGAGTTGGGCGGCGAAGTGGTCGTTGGGTTTGGGTAGGAGTATGGGTATGCGGTGGTTTTGTTTGGGTATGTATGGGTTGGCTTTTTTGTGTTAACTTCAAACCCAGGTTTTTTTTTTTTTTTTTTTTTAACGTTTAATTCTGGAATTTAAAATTTTCTGTATGTCTATTGATAAATATTCAAACATCAAACAAAATAGAGGAATGAAGAAATTTGGTTACTGATGATTGTGTTAGAAATCTAAATCTCTCATATTTTCTCTCGGGCTAGGGAAAAATAGAAGAAGAAAAAACAGAGGAGAGACGACATTAACAGTGGTTAGTGGAGTTATTAAAGTAGACAGATGGTAGTAATTTAGAAGGGTACCTAAAGAAATGTATCTAAAGTATTGTATCTAAGTTTTGTCATTTTTTATCTATATCTATACTACTATTTAATGGACTTTTCCAGTTTGGAATCCTCATTTTTTAAGTTCAAAAATGCCTCTACATTCCTATGTTTAAGTAGAGACAAAACTGAAAGACAATTTGGTAAAAATACACTTCTAACTCCCACTAAAACATTGTCTAAAAAATAGAGCCACTCGCTTGTTGATTTTCAAATTTCTTTATCCACTTATAAATTAGATTCTCAAAATAAAAATACAGTTTTTTTTTTTTTTTTTTGCTACAAAAAAAACACAGATTTTTTTTTTTTTTTTTGGCTACAAAAAAAGCCTCATCGAGTATAATATTAACATAGTTTATCAACTCAACTACCAATAGTTTATTTAACATAAAACTCTTACTCTATTATCTAATTATCTGAAATTGTAACTTTTACTTCAACAAGTATCAACTGAAACTATGTTGCCAAAAGTTTTAACTGATTTAAATAAAAGTTCGTGTATGTTAATTTTTTTGATTATATATATATATATCATAATCATAATTTTGTGATGATGATTTTAAATTTAATATTAAAATGTTAAATTTTGTGATGATGATTTTAAATTTAATATTAAAATGTTAAATTTTGTGATGATGATTTTAAATTTAATATTAAAATGTTTAACATTTACCATAACATAATTTTATCCAAAAGAAAAGTTACAGCAAAACTCTAGACTCTAGTACTTGTAAAATAAGAATTTCGGAGCAGGGTATCTCCTTATCTTTATTATCGTTATCTATTTATACTACTACTTAAGAAGCTTTTCCTGTTTGGACCGGATTTTATTTTGGTTCCAAAATACCCCTATAACTTGTGTTTAAGTAAAGACAAAATTTGGTAAAAATACTTTTTTAACTTCCATGTAAAACACTATTTACAAAATAGGACCACATTCCCATTACACTCACGTTGGTTTTCAAACTCAAATTGCTTCTTCTTCAGTTCTTCAATTCTTTCAATTCTGTGTTAATCTTCTTTTCACCATTATCATCATTTTTCCGATTTGCTCTACTCAAATTTGCTTCTGCTCAACGGTATGTGTGTGTTAATGTACATAGGTCTTTTCTATTTTGATTTTCTAATTCATGAACAACTTCTTATATTCTAGAAACAAATCAAATATTTGTGTAAAATAGCCTTTATATTTCAACCTCATCTTTAATTTGTTTCATATATTTCTTCAAGGAAATGTGCATTGCGGTGTCTATCTTCAAGATTTTTGTAACTAAACTTTAAGGAACGTGCACTGTGGTATTGATCTTCAAGATTTTCGTGTTCTATGTTCTCTACCTCTAACGGACTATTTGGATTTTGGACTTGAAGTGTAGTCAACAGCAAAAATGTAAGTATCTTTGATCATCTCTATTTAGATGCCTCATGCGTATTGAGTTCTCTGTATTACATTTGCTTTTATGAGTTGCCATTCAATATTTGCTTTCCTATTTTTGGTTTATATTTGGTTTCCTTACTTTGTTATCATTATCATTATTTTATCTTAAAAAAAAAAAAAAAAAAAAAAAAAAAAACTCACGTTTTATTATATTCCTTTTTTTTTTTTTTTTTTTTTTCAAATATGATCATCATAAAAGCAAGATCAATTGTTGTTTAGCTTCTCTTGGAGATGATGGTAAAAGCAGTCGAATTTGTCAGAGTGAGATCTAGCCAGAAAGGATATCAACGTAATGGTTATATTTTGATTGAGGTATTTGCTTTGAAAATGGGTACATAAATAAGAAGAAGGATAATTATCATCAAGTACAAGATGTTTTACTACTAACCAACGTCGTTTCCTCCATGTTTAAGGTGCTAGATGGTGAATATAAGAAAATTTGAGTTCAAATAGAACTCATATTTGAAAACGTGAATATAAAAAAATGAAATAAAATAAAATAAATAGTTGAACGCTGACTTAAGAGTTTAGAGAAAAAAAAAAAAAAAGCCTTTATTCTTTTGTCGTGATTTAAAGTTTGAAAGAAAAAGAAAAAAACTTTTAACTCTCACGTAAAATACTGCCTATAAAGTAGGACTACACTTTTCTTTTTTAATCTTTTATATTATTTGGTCAATTTGATGAATGTTTAATATTTTCTCTAATTACTGACTCTTTTTTAAATAGTGGCAATGATATATATATATATATATATAAATATATTTGTTTTTTTTTTGTGGTTATCGGGTTTGACTAATTATTTTAGTGTATGTGTTCTAAATGGTGCTCTCTCTTTCTCCTGTTATTTTTGTGTGTTATTTTTCTTACATTTAGGCCTTACTCTCTATTTTTTTTAGGGTGACATATCAACAATGAATGAATTCGGATGAGTGAAGTGATAGTCAATCTATCAAGTAGTTGTTAAAGACCATTTTTTGTGAATATCTTACCATATGAAATTTAATATTGTCCTTTGTTGTGCCTTTCATTGCACATTTGATGATTTTCTAAGCAATTACTATATATGTAAATCTTTTTTTTTTTTTTTGTTGAGAAACCTATATACATAAATCAAATCTTGAAAAATAAAAATGATTCTGGGGAAGTTATCTTTAAAGATAAGATTTAAGAATCGTGGAGAAATCTAAAACGTGGGGTTTTTTAAAGATAAAATTATAAAATCATGGAGAAAATTGCTTCAATTAGGAGTGACCATTTTGTCGAAACAAAAACTCTATTTTTCCAAAACTAGGTTGTTTTTCAATATCATCCAAAAAGTTATATGATTTTGATATTGTATCAAAATAAATTGTTGAGTCAGATTTTGGATGCTTTTGAAAAATTTTGAATGATTTAATTGGTTTCCTTCAATAAAATAAATCTGCACTGAACATGGAGTTTATCAACCAATCAAGTAACAATTCTCCAATTAAATTGGTACATTCCAGTTTCTTTTTCATCATGTAGTTTTCTGGCTTGATGAATGTACAATATTAATGCATACATGTTATTGAAGCTAATCTATAGTTTATATTAAAAGATAATCTATAACCTATATGTTTCTATGTGGATTTGTTCATTTTTTGGAGCTAGCCTCATGACACTTTTAGCTGTATAAGTAGTTCACAAATGTGTGATATTAATGGATAAATTGTAAACCTCAAATTGATATGAAAGAAAAATTATAACTCTAAACCCCTAAAAAAAGCTTCATCACATGCACGAATCGTGTGTGATGATAAAATAAGAAGAATCCACATTGATTCATCAACTTTTTCATAATAGCTTTTGTAATTTTTTTCACTTTATGGAGCTTTATAAGATTTGCTCAGAGGTTCTTTTTTTCCCCCCTAAAGGTTAATACTGAATAATAGTATTATCTTTCAATTATCAAAACATTGATAGCTGCATTAAGAAAATTGCCAAAAAAAATGATGATAATTACGAAATACTAGGCTCTTCTATTTTTTGTTAAAGGTTAATAATTGAATTCATTATAATTTGGAATTACTACATTTTTCAATTACAAAATACCTAGAGGTGTGATGAATGTTATGCGTCTGTGGATGAAATATTTTTTTCATCACAGCCCTAGGTATTTCGTGATTGTAAAATGTAGTAATCCCAAATTATAATGAATTCAAATTATTAACCTTTAACAAAAAATAGAAGAGTCTCTGAGTACGTGCGTGAGCGCGTGCTCAAAGGCTAGTAGTTAGTTAAAATTGTGAAGAAATCTAAGCGTAAACATGGGTCTTCTATGTATAAACAATAAATTATATTAACAATTACACTATTATATAATTTTTTTTAATGTAGACTAACATTTTTTTGATTAGTTTTGCTTTCAAGTTTTTTTTTAACCTTCCCCCCAAACTAAAATCTTGGCTCCACCACGGCCTAACACACAAATACACTTAAATTAAGTTTGAGTAGTAATTTTATCTTATACTAGCATCTTCGCACATGCGTTGTGTGCTCAGAAGCTTTTCTATTTTTATTGTAAGTGCAAAAATTTTTTTTGATTATAATTCGAGGTCGATGCATTTTTCAATCACCAAAATTCCTAGGACTATTCAGCTTTGAATCTTTCATTCGCCTTGTTCATTGTTTCATTACAGATTTACAACTTCGCGTGTGATTGAAGGCTTTTCATTTTTATGTTTATTTTTTTATCTTGTTTTTGACATTACTACATATCTAAAAACAATCCATCAAGCAGAAAAAAGGATAAAAATTAAAAAAGTAAAATAAAAAGAAAAAGAAGAAGATGTCATGTCATTGAGGAAAACCCAAGCCTTTCTTCTTAATCCATCTAATCAACCTGCAAATAAGTCAAAAAGTGGATCACCTTAGTAAAAAATAATGTAACAATTTATTCTTGAATATTATAAATTTTGCTTCTTTTTCCATGATTCTCAAAAACCCAAAATAGCATAAACTCAAATCAAAATTCTAAAGAATTTTTTTTTGAGTTTTATGATCCAATTAGAAAAAGAAATGAAGATATTAAAAATTAGAAACAAATTATTGCAAAGGGGACTAATCACATATTATTTCTTTAAAGAAAAGCCTCTTAATTTATACGCGAATGAGTAAAACTTAATTTTTAGAACTTTAAGTGCAATACGTTAGGCTTCAAATTGAATACCAAACACTAAGGAAGCTTGTGAGCTCTATTGAGTTTGTAATATAAAATCGTGGCAAGTATCTCCACTAGCCTGTTGAGTTTCCAGATCTAATCGTTGTAGCCTATCCAAGAAAAGACATTAGAAGTGAAATAGCTCAATCATATAAATTTTTCAATAAGGTTCATTTAATAAATATAGCATTTTTAAATTGACAACATGAGACTAAAACAACCAAAACCAGTGAGTGACAATGGAAGATCTAAAAAATTATGTGAAATTGATCAAAAGGAAGTGCCTACCAGCAGTTTCTTTAGACTAATAAAACTTTCCCCACAACACTAGCAAAGACACACACAGGTGATCCTTAACTCCACAATTTCCCTCAATGTTCTTAGGTCTCAAACCATCACAAACACCTGAAAATTCAACAATGATAGAGACTGAGAATTAAAAAAAAAATTAGCATTTTTTAAAGATTCTGATGAATCAACAATAATTAAATACTAAGTTCTCAGATCTTAAACCCTCACAAACACCTAAAAATTCAACAATATTAGAGACTGAGAAAAATAAAAAAATCATTAGTATTCATTTTACAATTTAGAGTTATATTGGAAATGAATTTGGGGAATACAATTGGATGATGCAGAGATTTTCTTTTTCTTTTTTTGATACAAAGAGAATTGAGAGTGTTGGATGTGTGAGTTTTATTTTTTAATTTTTTTTTTATACAAGATAGAAATTATACTAAAATCTAATCTAAGTGTATATGTTTGTAAAGCTCCCTTCTCCTAGAGACTTGAACCCCGACCCTTGACCCCCACACTCCACAAGCCGTAGTGAGTTTTATTTTTAAAAATTAATCATAGCCAATCGTGGTGATATTGTTTTAAACACGGAGTTTATCTCTATGAATTAGTGTTTCTAATATTTAGGTGGTTTATGCAAAAAAAAAAAAAAAAAAAAATCTTTGTAGATATAACAATTAAAAACTGAATAGATATTTCCTAAAATGAGGCGCTTTATCTTCGTTTTAAAATTCGAAGTTACGATTTTTCCTTTTTTGTTGGAAAAAAAATTAAACTAAAGGTTTTTTATCTTCCTTTTGTACGTGAGATAGTATTATCCTTTTAACATACTCTACTATTTTAGAAGAAGTAATTTTGTATTTTATTTTTTGATAAGGATAATTGAAGTATTTGAATTCAAATATATAACAAATACAGATAAGAATTAGACATTTGAATATAGGATAAGAATAAGTAGTTTTTATGTAAGTTAGTGGTTTTTTTTTTTTTTTTTTTTGAAGAAGTAATTTTGTATTTTGCATTTTTTTGATAAATATAATTGAAGTATTTGAATTCAAATAAATAACAAATACAGATAAGAATTAGACATTTAAATACAAGATAAAAATGAGTAGTTTTTACATGAGGTAGTGATTTTTTTTAAGAAGTAATTTTGTATTTTATTTATAAACATAATTGAAGTATTTGAATTCAAATAGAGAACAAATACAAATAGATATTAGACATTTGATACAAATAGGTAGTAAGAGTAACATTTTTTTTTTCTTTTGTACATGAGATAGTATTACTCTTTTAACATTTTTTGCTTTTTTGTAGGAAAAAAAAAAAAAACTTTTGTTTTTGAGGGAAAAAATTGAAGAAACATAGAATCATCTTATTAGTAGTATAGATAAATATTATATATATATATAAATATATATATTTATAGGTCTCCACTATGCCTAGAATAAACTTCAAAAAAAAAAAAAACTGTCCAAAACTTCCTTATTAGTTTCTTTCTCCTCTTTCTCAAAAAAAAAAAAAAAAAAAAAAAAAAAGTTTCTTTCTCCTCGTCGTCACTCTCTCACTTCCCGAAGGACTAAAGAGTAAAGAGCAAAGACAAGCCGAAGCCTACTGCTACAAAATCAAATGATGTCTAAGACTAGGAAAAAGCCAACATTGTTGTCCTCGTCCCACCATCGTCTCTCTGACGACGTCGTATTCGATATCCTGACTCGGCTGCCAGTGAAACCCATAATCCGATTCAGGTGCGTTTCTAAATCTTTGAACTCAACCATCACCGACCCCATTTTCATCAACGCACACTTCAACCTCAACAAAGCTAAATCAGTGTCCAACAACAACAATGGTTACCTACTATGTAAGACACGACCAGTACCCACTTCGTCTGAGGCTGACTTGTGCACGGTCGTTTGCAATAATGACCGCACATTGACAGAAATTTCTAGGTTCAAAATCCCATTTGATCCTTAATTACAGTTCCTTAAGTGTTGTAGTTTACGTTTCTCAATTGAATTGAATTGAATTATATAATTGTATTGAACAATACAACAAAAACAATATTATATTTTCTAAAAGAAAAAATATATAAATTTAACTATATAGTTCATTGAGCTTTACAACCATATGATTTATTGTAATCGGGAAAACCTCATATACAATAACTACACAAAAGTTTTACCCTATTCATATGCTTGTGTCATATGCAAGAAGAGAAAAACCTTCATCTTGTGTATTTACAGAAAGATATGTACGTGTTGATGCCTTGTCTTCCCATGTACCTGAAATTCCTTGGAGAATCAAGAGTGTCTGCATTGATATCACTGTCACCATATCTCAAAATCCTAATATCTCTATTCGATGGATTGCTAGAGAAGCAAATTGTGCAGCAAATGCCCTGGCCAAGTGGTCATTGAAAAATAATGTATTTGATAATTTTGATTTAGGCAGTGGCCTTCCCTGTTTTGTTTCTACTATCAGGGCTGAAGCTTGCTAGCTACTCTCCTTTATAATCCCTTTATGTTTTTGTTTTTTAAATATATCTATTCAGTTCATCAAAAAAGAAAGACAAGTGAAAGTAACAATTTCTTTGGTTTGTAAGGGCTCTACAACATAGGAGTCTAGGACTTAGAGCATTAGCATCAGGAAATGCTACTCTATTCTATTTTACCATCCCAAAAGGCTACTTTATCAATTATACTATCCCATTTTACAATACTTCCAGCATCCCAAACTTTTATTTTGCTATTCTACTCATTAAAATAATATATCTACACAATAAAATAATATTTCCCCAAATCACCATCATTTATTCTTTCTTTCTCTCAATCACCATTACAATAAAATATTAGTTTTTTTTTTTAGAATTGTGCTACAGTGCAATTCTAAAGATAGAATTGCACTGTAGCACTATTGCAAAAAATATGTAATACTTAGTAATAACACTTCCTGATGCAATACATTTTGGAGCTTGAAATGTCAAATATTCCTTACATTTGGCATTAGCATTTCCCAATGCTAATGCTCTTAGTTAGGAGCCGATTACCCAAGATTTAATAAAAATGCAACTTGAGCTGTTCCGCATTTCTCATAAAAGTGCAATTTTTTTATGTTAGAATTATGCATAGGATTTCATTTCACTGATTTGTCTATTTCGCACAGTTTATACGTATAATTAGTATAATACTACCTCTCAACACAAACGGAAATGTCATTGTTTCTTAATTTTAGTCTTGTGAGGTACAAATTAAAGTGACAGTGATTTTTCCAATGAGATTTTGCTGTGTTTTCAATTTTCAGTAATTTTTTGGGGTAAGATATCATGCTAATTTTTACCCATTATATTTTTTCGTCTTCTTAATATTTGGCCTTACTGAATTCTGAGGTTTGTTGCGTGGTCCAATGGTCTGAATAGTATGTTCATGGGTAAATCTTTTTTTATCATTTTCAAAGACAAAAAACTACCAAAACCTTCCAAGTTCCAAAGTGGGAATGGGGGTGTGATTCAGATGCTAGTAGTACTTTAAGAACCAGAGAGTCTTTAAGCTTCAAATTCCAAAGAGAACCTCTCTGTCTCTCATAAAATCTGACTCCCATCCCCATTGCGTATCCAAGTTTCCTCTAAAAATGTTATTAAATAGGGGGCACTAATAATCCTAAATTAAAACAACCAAACAACCTTTCTAACCTTAGGCCTGAGTCTCAGTCTTTCACTATAAATATATATATTTATATATATATATTTGGTTTCATTTTGAGTTGAGAAGTTTTGGCCTAAGTAAAAAGCTGACATAGTAGGGGTATAGAAATACATACAAATCAATATTCATATATTGGTGTGGGGCCAGGTGGATCACAGATTCCGATCATAGGGCATCCAGATCTTAACAGAGTGCCTCAGAGATTTCCTTGGAGACTCTGTGTTTTTGGAAATCTGTAATAACCCTACTTAATGGGGCCCCCTTCTACACCTACAAATTTCGGACCACCTGGTCCTTCTAACTTCTTTTTTTTTTTGAGAATGTGGTCCTTCTAACTTCTAAAGCCTTCTGTTCCTCCAAAAAAAAAAAAAAAACAAAAGAACTTCTAAAGCCTCCATCACCGTACAATCAATAAAAGATCGAATGGAACAGAATCCCATCATACCTCACTCTATTCAGAGGTACATCACACCATATATTATATTCCTCCATGCTTTGACCAACGGTCAACCTCACCTCCAATCAAATACACTTTTAGAGTTTAGTTCATTAAATTTTCATTAAACATGAAAGAAAAAATGTGAGCCATAAATTTCATTAAATTTAGTTCTTTTTATTTTATTTTATTTTTTATGTTAACCAAATAACATAAAAGATTTAATTTCTTTCTATTTTTCTCATTTTCTTCTCAAACTAAACATAGCGTCAGTTACTATCGCACATGCGATAGTTACTTCACAATAGTGTGGAGGGTAAGGGTCAAAATTTAAGTTTTCAAAAGAGAATTTTACACATATATACACTTAGATTAGATTAGAATAAAATTTTTATCTTATATAAAAATATTTAAAAAAACATGGAGTTGGTCTTTCACTATTTCAGTATTCTTATTTTTTTTTTTACTTTTTTTTTTATATACAATAATGCCACACACAAATACACATAAGTAATGGGTCCGTGAAATTATTACATACAACTGATAAAGTAAAACAGTTATGACAAAATACATATATATATATATATATTAATATTATTGTTTTATTTTTAACTTTTCTTTTAAGTTAGAATTGGAAAAAAAATGGTCAAAGGTATATGGATAGAGGAGTTTATACAGTCAATCACGCCTTGATGGCCTGCGCTTATGTCATAGCTCAGTGAGGTGAGTCCAGTATTAATATGAGTAATTTTAAGACTATTAAGAGCATCCACCAAAAATAGTGATAAACAACTATATTGCTATTTTTAGCACTACTAAACACTAAAATATGTCTTATAAGCACTCACAGCAATACATCTATATTGTTATATTGTTAAATTATAGCTTCTCAAATATCAAAATCTTGCTCCAGCAGTGGAGCTAAATCTATTTTTTTTAGCTCCACTGCTACAGTGCACATCTATAAATAGATGTGCACTATTCATGAAAGCTAAAAAAAAATATATTATTTTATTCTGCCCCGGAGATTAAATATATTATTTCATTCTCTCTCTCACTCTGTGCCTCTCTCTCTCTCTCTCTCAGTCACTCAGCTCTCATCCTCTCCCAAGACTCTCTCAATCTCTCAAGCTCTCATCCTTTCTCAATCACTCTCCTCTCTCACTGTCACTCTCTCAATCTCCCTCATTCACCATCGCCGGCCCGACCCAGCCATCCCACGCTGCCGATCGCCTCACCATCACTCTCCTCTCTCACCGTCACTCTCTTAATCTCCCTCATTCACTACCACCGGCCTGACCCAGCCGTCCCAAGCCGCAGATCGCCTCACCGTCACTCTCCTCTCTCACTGTCACTCTCTCAAGCTCCCTCATTCACCGCCACCGACCCGACCCAGCCATCCCAAGCCGTTGATCGCCTCAGACCCATGCCACCAACCCACCCCTTCTGCCGACCCAGCTTGCCGACGTTGTGCTTGTTTGTGATTGGTGATTTTTTATTTTGTTTATGATTGGTGATTTTGTTTGGTCTGGGTTAAGGAAAAAAAAAATTGGAGACATGGAGTTTTTTTTTTTTTTTTTTTCCTGCTGTGGACTGGTGGTGGTGGTGGTGTTGGTGGTGGTTGTGGCTGTGGCTGATGGTAGAGGTGGTTATGATTGGTGCTGTGGATGTTTTTTGGGTAGTGGGATATATTATTTTATTGTAGTGGTTATATTATTTTATTGTGATGTTTATATTATTTTATTGGGTTGAAAGCTAAAATAGATCCACTGCTGCAGCATGTGTATAGGTAAAATAGATAAAATAAATTTTGGTGGAACTAAATTCCTAAATTTTTAGCTCCACTGCTGTGGATGCTGGAGCCAAATCTATATTTTTTGGCTCCACAGCTACAGTTTACAGCAAAAAATAGCTGTGCATTATTTTTGTGCGTTCACACTGCTTTTGATTATTTTACTATTTTTTCTCCGTGTCTCTCTCCTCACTCACTCTCTCCATTTGCTTCTCTCTTCCTCCACACCGATTTGCACGCCACCGACCCACGCTCCATCGTTGACCACACTTATCGCATTAACCCACTGCACTCCTCCACTCCTCACCGGCCCAACTCCCCTGCCCCACGCCACCGAATTAACCCAATGATCTGGTGAGTAATCCACACCACATCACCTCCGCTATAAACAAAAACAATCCACAACCACCACAAGACACAAACCCACATCACAAATCATAAACCCATGGCAGATTGGTTAGAGTAGAGAGAAAGATCATAAACCCACGGCACAACCCACAAACCTGCGACCCCGATCGGAGAATGTCGACGTTCTTAGCAGCCCAAGAGGCCCTCATCCATGACAGGATCTTTGAGAGGTTCGACGAGTTCGTCTCCGGCACTGACGAGAAAGGTTTCGAGATGGTGATAGGTGGGAAGAAGAGAGTGGCGACGAGACTTGCTGGGAAAAGAAGGGAGAGAAGTGAGAGAGAAGAGAGAAGAGAGAAGTGAGAGTGGAGAGGCACGGCGCAGAGATAGAGAGAAAGAAAGAAATTAATAAAATAATGTAGTAGATATATTATTTTATTGTAATGTTTTTAAGGGGTGGCAATTCGTGTTCACGTGTCGGGTTCGTGTTATGTCGACTCATGAGTATTCGACTATATGGGTTAAATGGGTCAAGATTCCTCAAATCTAAGACAACCCATTTATTAAACGGGTCAGTCGTGTTGACCTGTTTATTAAATTTTATCAAAATGAAAAGAAAATTTTTTTTTAGTATTAATTATTAACCAAATTGATATGACTTATGAAAAACCAAACAAATAAATATTTTTAATATAAAATTTAGAACTAACGAGTAATTGCATCACAAATAATCATTCAAAACAAAAACATATCTCAATATCACAAAAAATAAATCACAACAACTAATAAGTTTATATACCCAGAGTTTGAATGGTATATTGGTAAAATGTTATTTAATTAAACGGGTCAAACGTGTCAAACGGGTTCTATATGATGAACACTAATCCAACCTGTTTATTAAACGAGTCAATCGTGTCAACCCGAATATGACACGTATCCATTAAGTCTCAATTCATAACCTACTAATTTTGTGTCGTGTCATGTCGAGTTCACAGGTTGTGTCAAATTTTACCACATCTAAATGTTTATATTATTTTATTATGTTAAAATCTAAAATAGATCCACCGATAAAAAAACAAACTTTCCTTTGTTGCACGGTTGCACGAAAGATGCTGCGGAAAAGCCGTATGAAAGCTTTCGGCGTATGATCTTTTCCCTTTAGCATGGCTGATTATTATTTTTTTGTTGGTCACAGTGATCAGGTGAGGTTGAATTGGGATTGAGATCCGGTATATCAAGCAATTACAGTTATTTATTTATTTTTTTTAAGGAAAAAAGCAATTACAGCTTGTAATTATTTTTAACCTTTTTATCATTTTTTTTTTAAATTTTTTTTACTACCTTAACTTTTACATCTCACGTGGTAATTACATAATATAATAGCTCAAAATCCAATAAATTGTACTTTCTTATATCAATTTTAGAATTAGAAGATTTACATTAAAATAGACATAAATAGCAGGGGTTCTAAGGATTTTCATTCAAATTTCAAAAGAAAATGTGAAAGTTTAATTGTACCATTAATTAACGGAATTGTGGGTCTTGTTGCTTCAAATGAGATATCTCAAAAGAACTTGCTCAATGATGTGGACTTTTTCATGAGAACCTCATGTGGTCATGTGCAAATTTTTAAAAAAATTTGTAACTTTATTTTTCCTTTATGCTATGTTTGGATGTTGAGGGAAGGAGGGGGAGTAGAGTAGAGGGAGGGAGAGTAATTTAATTACATTGTTTGGATGCTTTTTAAGGAAGGAGGGAGAAGGATTTTGAGGGGTTTGAACTCCTTCTAACCCTTCATTTTTAATTCCCCAAAATTGGAGAGATTTGGAGGGAGTGTGGAGCATTAAAATGTTTGACCAAGTAAATTATCAAATTTACCCTTACCATATTAACAAAATTACAAATGAAAAGACTAATTATTTCCCTCCCCTTACTTAATTTTAAAAACATCCAAATAAAGTGGAAGATAACCATTCCCCTCTACTCTACTCTCCACTACTCTCATTCCTTCTACTCCCCTCTACTCTCCTCTCTCTCAAAACTTCCAAACATAGCATTAAGAAGGGTTGGATTTTAGCTCACCTAGTTGAACTTGAAGGTTGAAGCACAGAGAGTGAGGGTGGGTCAGGGACTTGCGGGTTGGGTTTGGCAGAGGTATATACAAAAGTAAGATGCCACTTTGGGAGAATTTACCAAACAAGAGAGATGCAAACATATATATGCACAAAGATAAGTTAAACAAGAGGACAAGGTCCTTGTGATGTGGGGACATAGGTTTGAGTTTTGTATTTGGATCCAAAACAACCTTTCTCTTCACTGTCCACCCTTTTTAACCAAGAAATTATTCACCTCTAAATGGTGTGTCCCCTCTCTTTTCTTCTTTCCTTTTCTTTCGTCACTTTTTGATTCTTTTATGCTCTTTGTGAAAACCGTCCTTGTCTTCACATGTTCTTTAATCTCTACTTGGAAATGGGCCCTTAGATTAGGAAACGCCCTTCTTTCTTAAGCCAGCACCATGAAATATCCTCACCACTAGTATTATTCATTATATTATCTTTGATAAATGTCTAACTAAGTACATACCAGAACTTAATTCATGTGTCACGATTTCGAGTTTAAAAACCAGTCTTTCTAAGATTAAAATTACTTACAAACCAACTTAAAAAAAAAAAAAAAAAAAAAATTTATTGCACTCACTAACCACATATTTCAAATCCTACAAAAAAGAGAACCTTTACCTTTGTTTGGAAAAGTGTATATTAAGTTAGGAAAATACTAAAAGAGTAAAAGTATTACAAGTTTTATTACAAAATGTTTACAAATTGATATGACATTAACTGTGATTGGTTCTATTTTAATTAGATAATAAATTAATGTTTAAATTACTTGTGATCAGTGACACATCATTTTGTAAGACCTATGTAGTAAAATTGTAGTAAAATTATAGTATCATTATACCACCTAGCTAAATTACTAGGTATCACTTTTTCAAATTTTGCATTTGTATACAATTCGGCCAGCCTATTGAGTATGGTGGCAACTGGCAAGAAGCCAAGAATCAAAAAATGACATTCATCCAAAGTTTTTTGGGATTTTTTTTTTCCGACAAACCTTGAATTTTAATCTTGCCACTTTTGATTAAGATCTTATAGAATTTTTAAGAAAATTTTACTGTAAAGTTCCCGAAATCATATTCATTGCATTGGATTTGTATTGGGTTTGGGCCTTTGGGAGTATGAGCTCATGGGTTTTGATCAGTAAAGATGCCAATGGTTTTTGATTTGATGGGTTTGAGGTTTGGGCTTCTATTCCAGTGTGTTTGATCCGCTTTCCATCAGGGCCTTGAAGGAACTCCAGATTCAGTCTATTCTTTATTTTATTATTAATATATAGTTAACGTTTAAGTAACAGTGTTACACCAGTTTTGACACCAGAGTTTATACATTTCAGAAGTTTGGGGTTTATTTTGATATTTTCAAATTATAGGGTTTAATTTAGACTACTCCAAACTTAATAGGGTTTGAAATGAATTCCCCTAGAATTTATGATGTCATATATTGTATAAGTTTACTTGAACCTAATCCAGTTAAAAGACCAACTTAACCCAACCCGAGATAGCGAGCTTGCCAGAGCCCAAAACATTAAAAACAAGCTGGGCTTGAGCTGATTTGTTTGGTTTAAGGTTGGGTTAGGGCCTGAGGTTGAAAAGCTTAGGTTGAGTCTGGTTTTAGCCCCCAACCCAAGTTGTGTTGTAGCCTTATGATATTCCTCATTCATTCTTCTATGAAGTCCATAATTGAGAAGCTGCAACTCAGTTGGCTTGCACTATGTCAAACCAAGCTTGTAAACTATGGAAATAGAATATGTAATAATTTTTCTTTGCACTTATAATCACAGTTTTCTTAAGACAGTAGAATATGAATATAAAAAACAGAAGGGAAATGGAGAAAGAAATGAGAGAGGAAAGAGCTTTCACAGCTTAAACAAGCTATAAGTTTTAGGCTAATAAGAGCAAAGACGATTGATATACATGTCTTTGTTCTTTGTTATGTTGCTTACATGTATCACCATCTTAATAATTTCAAGAGAAATTAATTTTGACTAGTTAAAGCTGGCTACCCGAATTCCTTAGTGCCTTTCATACAGTTCACTTCTTTCACATTATTTTCGGAAGATTTGCCTTTCAACACAAAGTCTCATATATGTTGAAGTCTTTCTTTATGTATTCATTTTACTCCTTGTTGGTATCATTGTTTTTAACTTAGTTGAGCTCATCTCACTAAAATTAGACGCTCTTTATCATAAAGCATAGACTACTATCAGAGTGTAGACAGTAATGAGCACAAGGAAGTAGCAAGAGCAGAGCAATAAGAGCAGTAGAGCTTGATCAGAAGAACAACACTGCATAAACGACACAAGATAGTTATATATTGTAGATACGGCTTGTAGTTTAGTAGCTGAATTAATTCCTTTAAGTGATGGCACATGAGAATGTTAGTTATTACTGTAGACACACGTGTAAAGTTAGTTTTTCTGTTCTGTTAGTAGCAGTTAATTGGTTAGCTTGCTTTACTCATTGTATATAAGGTTTTGTAATCTTTCTTTGCTAATTAATGAAAGCATAGACTTCTTCCATTCATTTTGTGATATGGTATCAGAGCAAATTCTCAAATCTTTCTAGGATTTTGCATTTTCTTCAGTTTCTTTTTCAATTTTCTCGAGAAAAACACTCTGTTTTTGAGAAAATTTTCTTCTTTTGCCAACAATGGCTTTTGCTGCAACTACTATGACTACAAATGATTCTGCCAATGGCTCTGCACCTAAGAATCCATCTTCTTCTTCGCAAGATTCTCCAATGGATGACCCTCTGTTCTTGCATCATGCAGAGAGTCCAAGTTTAGTGCTTGTTACACAACCTTTAACTGGTGGAGAAAATTATTCAGCTTGGGCTCGAGCTGTGAGGAAGGCTTTGCTCACCAAGAACAAATTAGGGTTCATTGATGGGACTCTGGCTCTCTCATCACCATTGATATCTACTCCTTCAGCTGTGCATCCAAAAATTTGTCAATCACAAAACAAAATCTTGAACATCAAAAAGCCAAAAAAAACAAAAAAAACAAAAAAAAACAAAAAAAAAACAAAAATATGATTGTTTTGTTGATGAAAAAGTTCTCCTTTTCTTGTTTTCTTCCCTCAATTTGTTGAAAACAATAATAAATAATTTCAACCTTTTTCTTTTACATTACCAAAACTATTTTTCTTTTATATTATTAATACACCAAAAAATGCAAATATAATTGTATTAAAAAAAAGTGCATATATAACTATAATACTAAAATGCAAAATCCACCTTCTAAGTTTTTTCAGAATTCATTTCAGTCTTCTAACTTTGTTTTGTTCATTTCAGTTCTTTAAGTTTCAGATTTATTCAATTAAGGCATTTCAATCAAATTTTATTAAAATTTTTTGAAAAAAAATCTGGAAATATTTTTCAATCCTTTATCAATTTTTTTTTAATTTAAAAATTTTGAAGAAAAAAAAAATTAAAAAATTGAAAAATTAACGGCAACATATAACAAAAGTTGATAGAAAATCCTTAATTGAATAAACTAAAAAGATAGAGGATTGAAATGAATTTTAGTGAAACATAGAATGTGGGTTTTACATTTTTAACCTAAATAATAATACACACTAGTCTCATCACACACACTCCACATGTGCGACGAGGCTATTTTTTTTTTTTTTTTGAATTTAATGTAATTTTTAAATCTAAATTTGTCTATTGTTAGTGAGTTTACACAATAAGAGATTTTTAAGAAGTTAAAATTTAGGGGGCCGTTTGGTACATGTGTTTAAACACATGTTTTCAGTTTTTAAACAACATTACACGCATTTCTTCACACTTTTTCATTCACACGTATTTCCAAAAAATACAAACAACGTTACTAGAACAATATTACCAAACGGCCCCTAGGACTTTGAAAAGTAGTAAACTGCTATACTAATTTTTAAGAAAAAAAATGTATGATGTGTAATAGGAAAAAAGTTTTTCTGATAGATTTTTTTTTTTTTTTTTTTTTAAATGTTGCAACACAAAACAAGCTAGCCCAGTCAAGGGTGATGCAGAAAACTAGAAAATATCAAAATCCCGTCATGCATTAACTCAAAAAACCATTCAGGACATGCATAGCTTGGGTTCACTCCCTCCCACAAAACTCATCTTTCTATGGGTCTATGGGTCTTATCCCATAGAAAGATGAGTTTTGTTTAATACTTTTGGTTGTTCTCATATAAGTACTCACAGGTTAAAGCGGAATTTGGACTTGAGAGATTGAATCTGTGTTGGTAGTTGAAAAAGGACAAGATAGCCCATTTTGTATGAGTTTTCTGGGCTCAGACTTAACTCATAATAGATTAGGCCCATAAGTTGTCTACAGCCTGGACAACATGTCAAGGGCAACCAAAAAGAACAAAAAAGAAAGATCTTTGATTTTCACACGTCCATAATTTCCTATCTATTTTCTTACATTCATTTTTATACGTTAAAATGTGGACAATTCTCAATCAATCGTGATTAATTATTTATATAAAATAATAAATATGAATAATTGTGAAAAATATTTTTCACTAGAATTTTAGACTCTACCCAAAGAGAGATGGCCTATCTATTCTATTTTAAATATTTTAATTTTTATATATATTGCGTCTATAAAAAAGAAAAAAAAAAGAATATTTTTCCTAAAAAAAGAATCCCATGAAAGGCAGATTTTATTTATTTATTTTTTTAAATAACTAATGTGCATTGAATACCATACCACATGTGCACACCAAGAAATGGAGAAAACATAATTTGTAATGCTGTCAAACATGCAGGAAGTTTATCTCCTCTATTTTGCCAAGAAAGAAAATGAAGGAAGTCACACAAAGGACACGTGTAATTTGTGGCAATTCTTCTTCTTTTATTTATTTATTTATTTATTTTCCTTTTTCTTTCTTTAAGAAGCTGCCTAAACTATGTCAAACTATAGTTGGTGAAAGTATGTAACAAGTGACAACAACAACATATATGACAGATTCACCATCGTCATAATTCTTGTATATAGAATCATAAATATCCACTCCTGACTCCTCCCAATATAACTTTGTTCTTTCAAAATATTCTCCACAAGCATGAAGCCAAAGCTGTTTTTAACAGCAGCCATAGTTTTGCTCCTCTCTCTCTTGATTGCTGTACCTGTTAAGCGTATCAGATATTCATCTGATGCAACACCCAATAATGAAAAAGCCTCCAATAACGAGTTTTGGCAATTTGAAGCTATTCCTATTGAGGGTGCAGTTGGACCAGAGAGCTTTGCTTTTGACCCACTTGGTGGAGGCCCCTATACAGGCATATCAGATGGTCGGATCATCAAATGGGATCAAAATCAACGGCGTTGGATCAATTTCGCCATAACTTCTCCACAGAGGTATGCCTTAATTCCTTATCATAAACCCTTTTTTTGTATTTGGTTGATTCTATTGTTGAAATTATTCGATGAAACTATATGGTGCACACAGCACAGTACTTTTCAATTGTCTTCATATGCGTGCAAGGCCAAAGAATCATTTAGTTGCATACATGGCTGAATTCAAATTGGTATGAAGTTTTGAAGGTCAAAAACAATGAAATGAGAGTTGCAAGCAAATGGAAATTGTGGTTACTGGTTAGTGGTTCTGTTGGAGTATGTTATCCAATGAGGGTATGGGTAGTCAGATTGCCATACGTGTCAGTTTGTTTGTCGTGAGGTGAGTTTAACAGGGTGCTAGTTTTTGTTTCTATCGAACAATCCATCATCCCACTTTGAATTAGTCTTGGTGGCCTTGTGGATGTGATGAGTTTTGTATATATTACTCATCCAATTGGTGACAGATCACCTTCTAATTAAGTAAGCTTAATTAATTGATATGATGGAGAGCCACTCCAGTACATGGACTATGGTGCTTGGACCCGCCCTTTAACCCAATGGCAAAGGGCAAGCTGAGACGCCTAATTAGTTTCACCATATCTCTAACTACTTATATGCCCCATTCAGTTACAAACTCAGTTTACTAAGCTCGACAATGAAAGTTATAAGAACTTTTTTTTTTTTTTTAATTTTAGAATATTAAGTATTTTAACACACACCACACACACGAAAAGAAGAGAGAATGTCTTAAAGAAATTGATAGTGGATAAATGTGGAAAGAAATTAACTTTCCTCTCTAATAGATTTGTAGAGACAAACTCTACAAATAAATGTGCCTTACTACCAAAGGTTTCTTTTACTTTATTTATTTTAGTGGCTTATTTAAATTAAAAAATAAACTGAACAAGATTTTTTTATTTTTTTTAGAAAGAACTGAACAAGTTGTTTGAAAAAAAAGTGAATTTAAAAAAAAAACTGTACATAAGTTAGGAGCTCATCTAGTTTTTTTATTTATTTTTTATTTAACTTGGTTTTTAGAATATCACTTTTTAGATATAGCTGTGTTTTTTAAACTTAATTTTTAATTAAAATGAACCAATAAAAAAAAAATGATATAGGCATATCAGCAATGAATAAGTTCTGTAAATAACAAATTTTTTTTTTTTTTTTTTCATTTAAATCCAAACTAGCACTACCTTGATAGATTTTTTATAGGATTTATTACTCATCATTTAACTAAGTACTATGATTGGCTTACCCTAAAAATGTTCAAACTTCAAACTCCTCCATACATATCATATGTAAAATATGGATATTTTTTTTAAATGTAGACATTTGTTGTCCACATTTTACAAAAAAAATTATTATTTGACACTTTGATGTGAATGAAATGTTTCACACAATATTTACATATTTTTACATCAAATATATACATTTTACACATAATACAAACTAGATTCCAAACAATGAAAGCCCTTTTATAAATTAGGTATGCTGCAGTACAGCATACTGCATCAATACTCAAGGGAGGACAGCCGACTTACCCTATATGGCCAAGGGCCAAGGATGTCCTTGTCCTCAAGCAGGGCCGGCTCAATAATTGTTGGGTTGTGAAAATTTTAAGTGGATCATTTTTTAAACTTTAAAGTCTAAACTTGCACAAATAAAAATTAATTTATTACATTGTTCAATAAATTAATATCACTATAATACAAATGAGTTGATATAATATACATCAAATTATTAATTGGTATGATAATTTATAATAATTGATAAAGTAAGAATTTGCATAAAAAAAATATGATAACTTATTAATTAGTGTGAGGCCGTGTGGGGACAGTTGTGAAGTCAGTAGTGTAAATTATGGGCTTAGCTTAAGGCCTTCTTATGTGTTGTAGCTTGTGGACAAGACTGCACAGTGTACATAGCATTGTGCAATCTTGTCCTATCAAGTTGTGTGCGCTGTTATTGTGCAGTGTTATGCATTTTAGGATACAATGTGACTTTTTTAATGCATTTTATTGACCAATAAATAAAAGTACTTAATTTTATTTTGTAATTAAAATATATAGATTAATATTATATAAATATATATAATTTTTTTTTACAAGTGGAGACCTTTTTTTATTTGAGGGCCTTAGACGTAGGGACGGACCCACTAAGGGGCATGGGGGGCCATTGCCCCCCCCCCCCCCAAAAAAAACAACCATTTCTTTGAAAAATTTAAGTAACATATTGGATGATTTATATTTTAGAGTTTATAGTTGGCCCCTTCAAATTTTTGGATGGGTCCAAATAGCCCAAAAGAAACTAATCACCTAACCCTTTCTTTGGGCCCATGGCCCCTCCATAGTCCAAATACAACACAACAAAAAATTCACAAATCACAAATATCATAATTCAATAATTCATAACCAAAAAATCTCATAGAAAAAAAAAAAAATCCCTTACGAGGGTGACAATAATTTATATGACTTTTTAATTGATTTATAAATTATGGGAAGTCAATTACAATATTTAAATTTTTTTCAAAAGATAAAATGCAAAATTCTTTTAGAAGCCAATATTGATGATGTAGCATTGCCAACTCTTAATATTAATATCCCATTTTTTTAAAATCCTCAAACAAAGTTTTGAAAACTTCATTAGTGTGATTTTTAGTTGCATCCAAAAGTATGCGTTTATCATATTGGTGAGTTGGTCAACGTGATAAAATCAACATATTAATTCCAATTACCCAAAATCTGGAGATCCGAAGTCCTCTTTTTTTTTTTTTTATTCTTCTTCTTCGAAAAGGTTAAAATATCATATTGTAACTTCAACTTTTTTTGTTCATATTATTTCCTTCTTGACTTAAATATTTATGGTAATAAAGTGCAATTGTTTTGTCTACCATGATTTTTTTTTAATAAACTATGTCACTTGAAATTTTTTTGGTTCATGCTTTGGCCCCCCCTAGGTTCAAATCCTGGTTCCGTCCCTGCTTAGACGATTGAATCAATTGCATCTATTGTTCAGCCGGCTCAGTCCTCAAGTGTTTTTTTTTTCCTTAAACCATAAAAAAAAAAACCAATAATTCCAGATTATTTGATGGCCCTGCACGTTATCTTATTGTATAATAGTTGCACTTGCAAATGAACTTTTCCTCTGGACCAAAGTAATAAATATATCAATCGGTACGTAGCTTGCCATACGTGTCAGTTTGTTTGTAATATTATATATAATTAAATTGAGTTTTATGTTCACAAGCTTGTTTAAGAACATATTATTATGTTTGAACTTGGCTTATTTAATAATTGAACATAAACTTGGGCTTGAGTTTGACTTGTTTGCTAAACAAACAAACATAAATAAGTTTTTTTCTCAGTCGAGTTCGAGTTGTTCATAAACAACTTGATTCATTCACAATCTTAATTATGAGCAAGATTTTAAGCATATAACTGCTGCTCCTCATAATGGGGGGGAGTAATTGTATCTTTAGACTTGATGCTCATCCACGATACTTATCATCTACAATACTTGTCCAAGGTACCCAACCTCGAGTTGTCTATGGGCTGCACAGGACTAATTCTGCCATTTCTCAAAGTTTAAGGACCTTAATTTAAAATTACAAGAATAAGGGTTAAATATGATTTTGACCTAAAGTTCGGTTGATGTTTTTGAATTTTTTTCTGTGTTTTTTAAAGTTTTTTCCCCATTACCCGGAATATTGTTTCTTTTATAAGAGTTATAAGTAACCCAGTGTGACAAAGAGTTGTATAACTTACTGGGCTGAGTAGCCCGTTACTCAGTGAAGTGGACTACTAGCCCATTAGGGCCTAATATGTGGGCAATCCAGAAGCCTGAAGTGAAAGGAAAAGAGAGAGAGAGAGAGAGCGCTCAAATTTGGCAAATGACAATTGCTTTTTCCCTTTGGAGTTTGGATCATGGCTTGGCCCGTTTGGTTGGCTTCCTTAGTTGTTGCCACAGAGTTTTAATGTGTTGTACTTGTGCCTTATTGAGTTAAAAGTTTCAATTTTTTGTGGGTTTCAGTTAGTTCAACTGGTAAAAATTTTTATGGTTAAATAAGAGATTTGAGATTCAATTCTCGCCTACACCAAAAATCGATTGGTATCTTGGTTTGATAATAAATACTAAAGAGTTATTATCAAAAGCGGATGCCATAGGTTGAAACTCTCTCAAAAAAAAGTTTCAATTTTTTAATAAGTTGAAATAACTTAATAGGGGAAAAAATTAAATAATAATAAATTTAAAAAAAAAAACTCATTTCTGTAAAGAGAAGAAAACCCAGGTATTTATCATTACCAAACAAGGAAAAAAAAGAAAAAAAGAAGAAGAGAGATTAAATTTTGAAACTAAGATTCTTTAGATATTGTTTCATGTAGCCAATAAAAATGTTTGACTAGACTCTAGAGTAAGCAGACACATTTTTTGACGTGTAATTCTAAGATCACAAATTATTCCACAATTTTTTTGCTACAACTTTGACATGACAAATTGTGAGTGGTTAACTATCACTTATACATGAACCCACTATTTTTTCTTCACTAATCACATTCTGCCACGTTATAATTGTGGCAAAAAATTATGAAAAATTATGTGATCCTGTAGTTTTCCTGTTTTGATTGATATGTTATGGGGTCAAGTATATTAGGAGCCACACGAAGAAGGGTCATAAATAAAGTAATTAATAATATGTCTTTTCCTATGTTGTTGTAGCAGAAAATACTGTAAAAAGTCTATTTTTGGTACATCGTGGAGATACGGGGAATTGGGGATGGGGATACCTCTTTTATTGCTATATAGATTAATAAGTAAACTGAACCTACGAATTTGAGGATGGTTGAGACTTAAAGAGTAGAGACTGAGTGAGAGTGGGGTTGTGGAAAAAAAAGGGTAAAGTAGTTGCATGTCCCTTTCTCTCTCTCTCTCATATTTTTCTTTTGTATTTTGGCCATGAAGTGTTGTTTGTGAAGATCGGATTTTTAAGGATTTTGGTTGAGAAGATGAAATTCGGCTCACCAATTTTGACTTTACCCATTCCATCCATTCTCCTCGTGTGTTTACTTTCATGTTGTTTCTCTCGCCCTAATATCATTTTTAATATATATGTTGTATATTTAATTGAGAAAAAACAAATAGTAAACTTGTATATTTCACTTTGCTCCTTCCATGCAGATGATTAGGATCAAATCGTTACAATTAATATATATTATTAATAAGAAGAATATGGAGACCATTCTTTTCTAAGACAAAACCCCAGATATGGCTCTTTCTTTTATATTGTACTAGCATGTAATTTATGCAAACGTATAAATGCATTTAAAATTAAACACAATATTTATTATAAAAATATAAATAATTAGTCAAATTATTAAAAAAAAAAATAGCATGTAACACATGCATACGTATAGATACATTTAAAATTAAACACAATTTTTATCATAAAAATATAAATAATTAGTCAAATTATTTTTTAAAAAAGTAAACATAATTAGTCACATATTAAAATTATTATCTAAATTTAATACTACTTATGATTTTTTTTCTTCCGATTTTTAATAAGATAGAACATGTGGTGATCTTTGTTGTGCGGTGGTTTTTATTTAGTATACTTGATTTTTTTTTTTTTTAATTTTATAGTTTATTAATATTAGATTCCTAGTACTTTGTACTCATTAACTCACTTGGCACAAAAATTAAAAAACTTAAGTGGATAATTATAGTGTGGTATCCACATAAATTTAGACACATGATGCAAAATTGGATTCTAATTTCAAATTCTAATTGAAATTTCTTTATCATTCTCTCTTCATTGTCAAATAATTCTTGCCATCTTTGACTCATGAGTGTAGCCCAAAAGTTAAACCACATAAACCATATGTTTCTTATGCAATGCTCTTTTTTCCCTTAAGATCTTTATATTGCTTCAAGATTAGCATTACAAGCAACTTGAAGATCCTATAGCTAATGGAAACCAAGGGATTAACTATCTTTCAAATTATTCTTACCTAAATTTAATACTACTTATGATTTTTTTTTTCTGATTTTTAATAAGATAAAATGTGTGGTGATCTTTGTTGTGTAGTGATTTTTATTTAGTATATGTGATTGGTTTTTTATTTATTTAAATTTTATAGTTCATTAATATTTGATTCTTAGTATTTTGTACTCATTAACTCACTTGGCACAAAAATTAAAAAACTTAAGTGGATAATTATCGTGTAGTCCCCACATAAATTCAGACACATAGCACAAAATTGGATTCTAATTTAACTTTCTCTAAGTTTTACCTATTAATATATATTTTTATATATATATATATTTATATAATTCAATGAATTCTTAAAATCCTAACAATTTAAAATTAATTTTTAATTTAATTATTTGTACTTCATCATGTTATCATAGTTTGCTTATATTTAGTGTTCGTTTGGTATGATTAATTTTGTCAACTTATTTTACTATTCAGCTTATTTTTGCTACTATTCATGAGCCTCACTGTACTTTTTGGTACTATTCATAGGTTCCACTATACTATTTCAGCTATCTTTTACCTTTATCTACAGTACTTTCAGCAAAAAGTTTTCAATTTTAACAAAATAAGTGGATTCCAAACAAACCTTTAGAATATTAATGGTGTGGTAAAATCATTACTATTACATTTAATTGTGAATGATTAACATTTTAAAAATTTTATGGTGGAAGGATCAAAATCCTCTAGAATTCTTAGAATTATTTTCGGTATCAAGTTCTTTAAATCCTAACCTTTCTTTAATAATAAAATAATAAGATTATGGTGCATCAATTCATTTACATAAGCCAAGAAGAATGGGTATTAAAAAAAAAAAAAAAAACAAAAACCTCAAACATTCCAGCTAACGCGGAAGCTAATAAAAATCCAACCTACACCATATTAGTTTTTTTTTTTTTTTTTTTTTTTTTTAACAAAAAAATAAAACGAAAAACTCATACATTTCAATCTAACTTGAAGCCTGCCAAAGCCATTATGGCTTTTTGTCTCAAGTTTTTTCTCAAGAAAATTATATTTTCATTTCCTCTCTCTTCCATATCTAAAGCTATGTGAGAGCAATGATGGCTCTAAAATTTTTTTTTTCGAGTAGTCATTAAAAAAAAATTATATTATAAAAAATATAATAAAAAATAACTTGAATATATTGTAATCACAAAAAAAAAAAAAAAATCGAATATATGAAATTTTATAATTTCTTTCTTCTAATAAAATGAAAAGGCAAAAACACATTGATGAGAGATAAAGTAAGAATTAAGAATGCTGAGATGAGAGTAATAAAGTGAGAGAGCCTGAAATTAAGAGAGAGAGAGAGAGAGTAACAGATGATACCATCCATATAGTGAGTTGTGAGTAGTAAGAGGTAATAGTGGGTCAATATGAAGACACCCCTCTACCACTCATAACTCGTCATGTGGGCGAATTGTGACACAAGTTGTGCTATTTTATGTAGCACTAGTATAGCTCTTTGTATAATTACTCAACCAATTGGTAGTGACAGATCACCTTCTAATTAATTAAGTTTAATTAATTGATATGACGGAGAGCTACCCCTGTCTATGGACTATGATGCTTGGACTTGCCCATTAACCCAACGGCGAAGGGCAAGTTGAGACAGACTTCCGTTGTATGGCGGATAGAATCATAGTGTCCTATGTTAAATGGGACGGACCTACAATCACCTCATCCCACCTAATTATTACTCAACCAATTGGTAGTGACAGATCACCTTCTAATTAATTAAGTTTAATTAATTGATATGATGGAGAGCTACCCTTGTCTATGGACTATGATGCTTGGACTTGCCCATTAACCCAATGGCAAAGGGCAAGTTGAGACAGATTTCCGTTGTATGGCGGATAGAATCATAGTATCCTATGCTAAATGGGACGGACCTACAATCACCTCATCCCACCTAATTAGTTTCACCATATCTCTAACTACTTATATGCCCCATCTAGCTCGACAATCAAAGTTTTAAAAACTTATAAATTAAATAAATGTCTATTTTTAGAAAGAAATTAACTTCCCTCTCTAATAGATTTGTAGAGACAAATAAGTGCCTTACTCCCAAGGATTTCTTTAACTTAATTAATTTTAGTATCTTATATAAAATTAAAAAATAGACTGAACAAGTTCTTTCTTTTTTCTTTTCTTTTTTTTTAAAGTGAACTTTTTTTTAAAAAAAAACTATACATAATTTAGGAGCTTACTAGGCATTTTTTATGTTTTATAACTTGTTTTTTAAAATATCATTTTGTATAACTATACACAACTTCTTCTTTTTTTGGGTAAAAATTGTTCCCTCTAATTAGAATGACATTTGGCATAAAATTAGAGTATGTGAAATATAATTAGAATGACACTTCACCCTAGGCACAAAATTAGAGTGCAATAAGAAATATAATTTAAATCTTTATTGGACTTTTGCTTTAATATATTAGAGCACTCACAGCATTGGTGCTAAATAGCTATATTGCTATTTTTTAGCACCATTGATCATAAAAGAATAGTACAGCAGTGGAGCTATAAGCAAAATTTTTTACTTCTCAACTATAGTGCACATCTAAAAATAAATGTGCACTGTAGCAAGAAGCTAAAAAAAAAAAAAATATTTTATTAAATTTCTCTCTCTACTCTCATTAAATTATTCTCTTTTTCTTTCTTTCTCTCTCTCTCTCTCCGACTTCTCTTCTTTTTTTTTTGTTTTTTCCTTCTCATTTTTTTTCCTCTAGCGCCTCCCTCATCTCCTCTCTGCTTCGCCGCTCTCTGCTTCGCCGACGAGCTCGCCAACCGAGGTGGTGCTTGGGTTAATCGGCCTTCAGTTCTGGTGGCTGCAGGTCAAGCGATTTTGGCGAGCGCAGGTCGAGCAGTTCTGGCGGGCCAAGACCCCATCTCCCCAAGCCCCATCGCCGATCTGTTACCCGAGCTCCATCACCGCCAAGTTTGTGCTAGATTTGTGTATGTGTGCTGAGTTTGTGTTTGTGTTTGTGTTTGTGATGGGTTTGTGTTTGTGTTTGTGTTTGTGTCGTGGGTTGCTGTGGTGTGTTGGTGTGATTTTTGCCGTGGTGTGTTGGTGTGATTTTTGCCGTGGTGTGATTGTTGCTGTGGTGTGGTGGTTTGCTTGCTTTGTATCAGAGAAGAGAGAGACGAAGAGGAAGAGAGAGAAAAAGATAGAGATGATGATGCTGTATATGATGAATATTGTATATGATGAATATTTTATTATGATGTTTATATTATTTTATTGTGTTGAAAGTTAAAATAGATCCACTGATGCAGCATGTGTATAAGTAAAATAGATAAAGTAACTTTTGGTGGAGCTAAATTGCTAAATTTTTAGCTCCACTGCTGTAGATGCTCTTACTAGTCACTAACGAGAATGATAACGGGAAACTATGTATAAAAACATACTAATATACTTAAAAATGGTAAATAATGTTAATAATATACTTAAAAACTGTAAACAATGTTAATAATATAGTAATTGTAATCAGTTAGCTCATAAATTCTGTGTATATTTTTCTTCTCTCTTCTTTAATTTTGCATAAGTAAGTTTATTTTCACAACATATCAATATATTAAAATAAATATCCAATTAATACGGCTTTTGACATGCATCATGCATGTCAAGAAGACAAGATTACAGCAACAAAGAAAATATGCAATCTAAGGTGATTTCTCAAAATATTAATATATATTACACCCATATATATATAGTGTGAGACTGTATATTTTATATTTCAACAACTCGTATTAGTATATTACCACTGCCATTGCTGGCAGAGATGGTTGTGAAGGGCCACACGATCATGATAAAATGGAACACATTTGTGGGCGTCCATTAGGATTGGGCTTCGACACAGCCACAGGTGATCTTTATATCGCTGATGCTTACATGGGCCTATTGGTTGTGGGCCCTAAAGGAGGCATGGCCACTAAGGTTGCTACACGTATTCCCTTGGGTTTCACCAATGGTTTGGACATTGATCATCGCAATGGGGTGGTGTATTTTAGCGATAGCAGCTCACAATACCAAAGGAGGTATGTCATTTTAATATTGCATAATTTACCTGCCATTCTAGTAAAATTGGTAACTAAACAAATTCTTCTCAAAAAAAAAAAAAAAAAAAAAAAAATTTCAGTTACCATCAACTTACAGATTTTCTTTTCCTAAAATATTAAAAGTGTACATGACATACTTGATTATGCAGGAATCACATCTCTTCAGTACTAAGTGGGGATAAAACAGGAAGGCTAATGAAATATGACCCAAAAGACAAACAAGTAACTATTCTTCTTAAAAATCTCTCATTCCCCAATGGTGTAGCATTAAGTGAAAAGGGCCACTACATTCTAGTTGCAGACTCCACCAATTGCAAAATCATGAGGTATTGGCTAGAAACATCAAAAGCTGAAACTTTTGAAGTCTTTGCTCAACTCCCAGGGTTTCCAGACAACATCAAGAGAAGTCCTAGGGGAGGATTTTGGGTGGCAATTTATTCAAGAAGAGAAAGGATCTTAGAATGGATGCTTTCCTATCCTTGGATAGGAAATGCTTTGCTTAAGCTTCCTTTTAACATTACGAAAGCTTATGCATATTTAGCTAAGTGGAGGGCAAGTGGAATGGCAGTGAGGTTGAGTGAACAAGGTGAAGTAATGGAAATATTTGAAGAAAAAAGTGGAATTAGATGGAGATCTATTTCTGAAGTGAAGGAGAAAGATGGAAACTTATGGATTGGATCAATAAATATGCCTTTTGTAGGCATGTACAAGAGTAATTCTTAGATATTTTCAAAGCACTGTGAATAGAGCTCTCTTCTCTCACATTCATAATGGGGTCCGCTCATTAAATTCATGACGGACCTCGCCATGAATGTGAGAGGAGAATATAAATAAACCTTTTTTTAGTTTCTTTTACAGTTTTTATAGGTGTTAAGGTGTAAACTAGCAGGTTACCTATGTGAACTATTATCGGTCTAATATTTCTTGAAGGAGCAATAATTGAAGAAACTAAACTTTTTTCATTGACGTAGTGGAATAATGATAGAAAGTGTAGTGAGACGGTGAGACCTCTTGACAACACTTGAATAGTTGAATGCCAATTACAGTGATTTAGCACAGGGCAAAAGACAATATTGACATTGAAACAATGAGGAAGGTGTTGTATAAGCTTTGTTATTTTTGGTACTGGTTTGGAGCTTACTAAGAATTGGAGATCAAATCTTTAAATTGCTTCATATAAAGAATTTCAACAATACCGATTGATTGAACTTTGATTGAAATGAATTAATCATTTCAAATCTACATAATCAGCCCATGAATTTCATCGATAAAATTTATTTATAAAAAAAAAAAATTATATTATATATTCGAATCATTACTAAAATGTAAACTTATGTTGAGAAGATGGGGAAAAATAAATTTCGAAAATGAATATTACAAAGAAAGGGTTTTATGTGTAGATTTGTATGTTTTTGCCTATTTCAAACTTTAGTTTTTTTATGGAATAATAAAAGTAATTTTTTTTAATAAAGATTGGATCTGAGGATGTGTATGAAAAAACTAAGTACAACACCTTAAACTAAGAAGCACGGACACTTCATTTAAAGTGTTGTATCTGCGTCAAATTTGAATGGAAAAAACATTTATTTTCCAATCAGAACTAAATGACTATAAACTCTATTATAGAATCTGACAAAGCAATTTAAACTTGATAAAATGACAAAAGTACATATTTATTTAATATAGCAAAATTACTAATTTGGTATTTTACTTCTAGATGTTATATTTTATCACATTCACGGGCTTATATTAGCAGTACTACTAATGATTGTGAGAGCAACTTATCAAGTGAACAGAATAGTGATTCTACGAAGTTACAAAAAATTGATGTTGAAGGCAATGTACGACTCACCCAACATTTGCACTCAAGGAGAACAAAATGATTCATTCAATGACTACTACGAAGAAACAAAAGAAGAAGATACAAAAAGTTATTTAAAATTGTAAAAAAAAATATCATAAAAAATTATGAAAAACATTTTTTGTCTTTCAATTGATTACAAATTGTTATTTTAACATTGCAACATTTATTGGATAATTGAGGATATTAGGTGTTTGGAATCCTAATTTTTATTTAAAATTTTTTAATTGATATTTTCCATTTACTAAGGCAACAAAACAAAAGTTTTTAAGGCTGTTTAATACTGTCAACAACATTGCATATGTGATAACTTAAATTCTTCTTTTATTGTTAGATTTTTTTTCATAGTTAATAACTTTTTCATGCATCGCACGAGTTAGCGACTAGTTTAGTACTATTGATGTACTTAAAAAATTATAATAATTTTTTTAAAAGAAAAACATGATAGGTTTACAACTAAATATATTTCGCTTTTAACACTTATCAAAAGTTGCTTGGAATTTGAATTGTCATAATTAACTTCATGTGGGTGGCTTGTCAGGGCACACTGCCACAAACAAAAAGTTGCACTTAAGTGACTTAAGTCTAAAGACTCTAAACGAAGGAGGAGCAGAGGTTATCGTTTTTTTTCGGTGTGGAAGAAGAAAACAACGAAGAATTAGGGGGGGGGGGGATGATCAGCAACACAAGATCACTGCCAAAACAGTGCAATAGTATGTGTGTGTGTTTAGCTTGCACTTAAGTGACTTAAGTCTAAAGACTCTAAACGAAGGAGGAGCAGAGGTTATCGTTTTTTTTGGGTGTGGAAGAAGAAAACAACAAAGAATAGTGGGGGGGGGGGGTATGATCAGCAACACAAGATCACTGCCAAAACAGTGCAGTAGTATGTGTGTGTGTTTAGCAATTAGTTTGTTTCTCAAGAAATACTTTGTGTTTCTTTTGTATTTTATTTATTTCACCCGATTTTCACTTTCCGCCCAGAATTCAATTTTTTTTCCTAGCAATATTGGATTTGTTAAAAAAATAAAATTCATGTGGGACGCGCGTGTAGCCGCATGTAGGTTGCACCCTGTGTCTCGGCCGCATCCAAGCTGCACCCTGTGTCCTAACTGCATCCAACATGGTATGGCTATCATTTAGTTGCACCCGTGCTTCCTAGAGCAAAATCAATTGAAAATTGAGGATGCCTTGATAAAGTATGTGCCATCAAAAATTTGTGTTTTAATAAATATTAATACTTATCAATATACTCACAAATTTGTATTTTAATAGATATTATTACTTATCAATTGTGTGAGAGAGAGCAAGAGAGTGTGAGATAGATAGTAAAACCCGATAAACAGAGATTCATAGAACTTCAATAGTACACTTAATTTATGCAATCGATCAAACCTGGATTAGTTGTTCTTCAATAAAATTGAAATTTAATACTTTTGCTTCTCATAAAAGGGAAGGATAGCATTTTCAAAAAAAATTCGTTGAACAGGAACATCCTAAAGTACAAAGATAAGTAGTGAGATGTGTAAATCATTGATGTTTTAAACATTCATAAAGCCTTATTGCAACGAAATTTTTGTTGCAACAAGGAATATTTTAAAATTATTATTTTTTCATTCTTTTCCCTTCTCCCAAACAAGCTATAAAGCACCAAGGTCCCCTTAAAATCCAACAAGAAACAAAACTTCTTCTTCAAGAAATCACAAAAGAAACAGAATCTTCATCTGAGAATCAAGCAAAAAGCAGCAGCGCATGTTAGTAGCACTTACTCTTCCACTATGCTTCTCCGTTAAGGTAAAGAAAAAAAAATTTATCTCCCACCCATACATACGTTTGCCATATAAGTGTAGATACATACATGCATTCATATATATACAACAGATATACACTCATAACACTTAGTAAAACTAAAAACAAAGAAATTCGAAAGATATATAAAAGCAAAACGTTATAGCAATTTTCAAATGCAATAAAAAACCAAAGAGATTCCAAAGAGAAAAGTATCAAAGAAGAATAAAAAAATGTTACAATTTTTCGAAGGCCAATCATAAGCCCTCAATGGTAGAAGCTGCAAGCCCTTGCTTTATTTCTCGAGCTCTAGCTTGATTCTCAAGGAAGAGAAGTATGGTAGCTGTTTTCTTTTCTTTTCTTTTTTTTTTTCTTTTTTTTCTTTCTCGAGCTTTACTTAAGGATTTATGTCTTAGCCTTTTATCCAAAAAAAAAATGGTGTCTTAGTCTTTATGAGATATTTATTATTATTATTCACAATATTTTTACAATAAATTTTAAGTTATAAGTTGTTATTGGCTATTACCATAGTTAGTAAAATACGGTACGTGTATATTACGGTAAACATACGGACGGGTACAATTCGGTATTTTTCAAAAAAAGTAAGTTTAAAAAATTTGGCATAAAAATATGGAAACGGAAAAGTAATGTTACGTGTGTAGTACGGGTATTAAACGTTTCTTTTTTAAAAGTTTGTATAAAAAAACACGGAAACATTTAGCATATATTTTTGTGAGATAAATACAATTATTAATATATACACACTTACAATAAGTGTCCGTTTGACTTAAGCTTATAATCTCAACTTTTAACTTTTATATACAGCTTTTAAAATCGCATTTTTTCCTCACTTTTTTGAAATACAAATATACTTTAACATACTTTTAGCAATTTATTTTTTTAATAAAAAATCTAGATAAGTTGTTCTCAAATGAACACTTGTTATTGTGCCTAGAGGCGGAGCCAAGGGGGGCAGCTGCCCCCCCTAACCTCCAGCAAAACTCCTTTACTATTGGATATTTAGATTAGTTTGTCCCCCTACAAAAATATAAGCATAACATGTTAGTGAGTAAGAGAGGAAGGGTTTTAGTTGATTTATAAATTTTACACTCATTGGTGGCTATCCAAGTAGTACTATTTGTCTTTCATGTTAGGAGATATGCTCTTATTTTTGGTCCGGGAACAAAGTGTTTTTTAGGTCACCTAAATTTTCATTAGGTGAGGGTGAGGACTAGAGAGAGGGTTTTGTTAGATGAATGTGATGAATGTGGCCACGTTGAAATGGTTCTTACTAATTCATATACTTATTGTACCTTTTTTTTATAAGCTAACCGTAGGGGCTGGGTTTGGGCACTTCTACTGTTAGATGAGTGGACTCGAGCCCAATTAGCCCAATATAATAAATTTATAGAGGATGAGTTTAAGAACTAGGCCTTAGTGAGGATTACAACAACTAAACATGGTTATGAGTGGATTGAATAACGAATATGTGGATTAAAGTGTGAAAGTCTGTCCTCGGCATTCATCCGAGGAGCTTAATATTCTTATTATTTCTTTAGTGCTTGGTTACAAATATTTCCAAGATCCTACCAACCGTTCTCCCCCCCTTTTTGGCGGGTTTCTTACATTATATATCCTTTTTCAGTTGATCTTGACCTTCCATTTGTTGATCTTGCAGGTCGCTACTTGAGTACTTGTCCCCTTTGCAGCCAATCCAAGCCTTCTGTGAGTTGTAACAACCAAGGTAGCATTGCTCAGGGGTCATTTCCTTATTAATGCGGCCAGATTGGTAGTTGTGGGCATTTGATGTGGAGGTGACAGTTTCTCCTAAAACTGCTCCTCCACCATGCTCCCATGGCTGACCCACTGTGCCTGTCCTTTTTCTTGGGATGCTCTGGGAGGCTGCCTTTGAGGGCACGCCGCTCTTCCCCTCTATGGTCTCGGTTTGCCGAGGACAAGATTGTCCTCGGCAATGTTTCTTGGTAATTCGGACTTTCTTCGTTCGTCCTCGAGCATTTCTTCCTCCTCGGCATGGGTCATGGGCTTAGTATGAAGTGGGCCGGGGGCCAAATTCTTTGACCCCACAATAGCCCCTCAAAATCTTGTTGTTCGGCTCCTCGGACGGAGAGGAGGGTTTTGGTGTCCTCCATCAGTGCTAGAGCCTTTTCACTTATCCAAAGTACGTTCCTGACGCTTCGGTATACGGAGCGCGCCCTCACTAAATTCTTGCAGCTCTGTGCTCCCCACATTCAACGGTGTGATGGTAATCGAACGGTGATGATTTCTTTAACTTTATGGGCGGGAAAACCCGCACGGTTATTTTTAATCGAAGATATAAATGCCCATTTGAACCAATTTACCTCTTTACTTTTACATTCAAGAGTTCTTGTGCACATATCCTGAGTTCGGTCAAATCTCCAGTCAAACTCGCATTTCTTTTCAGCATAAAAAGCCTGTCCGAGTAGCTTTTCCTCATTTCTGTAAGTCTTCTTATCTCTATAACTCGTGCTTTCTCTCTTCTAAGTTTCCTTTTCCCTTATTCTTCTCTCTCCTTCATCCTTCCCTGAGTCTTTTAGTCGTTTCTAGGAATGGGTAAGTTAAAAAAGTTGGTTGAGTCCGAAGTGGCGATGGAGAAATTCATCGCCAATTATAGGAAACCTAGCAATGTAGGCTTGAGATACTGTGAAGAAGGGGAGTGGTATTTTAGGAAGCAAGACGGTGAAGTAGTGATTCCCATAATCGCCTTCATTGAAGGTGGTATGAGAATCCCTATGGGGCTGGTGATGAGGAACTACCTTAGGCATTTACGATTAGCTCCCACCCAGTGCGCCGCCAATGTGTTTAGGATCTTGGGTTGTGTGGACACCCTAAACGAGAAGATGGGGTTGAGGTTAACCCATCATGATGTAAACTGGTGCTACAATCTCCAACATTTGAGGGGTAAATCCTATTATATGAAGACGAATGATGATAAGGTTCGGCTTATTCAGTATCTCCCCGAAACCAGCAAGGGATTAAATAAGGACTTTCTCATCGTGTCTGGGGAGTGGCACGACAGCCTTCCGTGTCCGACAGTGGAGGGGGCACCAGGTGGGGTATTCAGAGTAGGAGAGGGTTAGTCTTTTGTGTTATCACTGTTCGCATTGTTCGGTTGCTAACATGAATATGCTTTCTTTTTGTAGATCCCCACGCCTTTGAGAGACATTTTCACTTGGTCAACCGAGAAGATTTGGAAACCATTCTTAAGGCGGAGGTCTTTGTGAACGAAGCTGATAACCAAGTCAGAGCTGCTCATAAGATCCTCGGGTACGACCATATCCAAAAATCATTCTCGGCTCCAAAGTACGTGATCAGAGCTAAAGATCCTCGGCTTCACAGAATTACCGTAGCAGATCACGGGTTCTTGCTCCCCGAAGGATCTCTTGTCCCAGAAGGCGTTTCATTGGCGGGCCCTTCTTCATCTCATCAAGCTATAGAGGCCGAGGGAGGAAGAGTAGAAAGTGAAGAAGAGGTCACTGATTTGGGTCCGTCTGAGGACGAATTTGGTGTATTCGACCAAGTTAGCCTATCCGAGGATCCATCTGGTGACTTGGGTGACCCCAGTTTGACTGAAGCGGATCTCCTATCAGAAAGAACTTCTTCTCAGGCTGAAATGGGTTTTAAGAGAAAACCCCTAACCAACTTGCTCGACTTAATTGAAGGCCAGCCGGGGAAGTCACAGTCCAAGCTTCCTCCTCCTCCAACCAAGCATCAGCTTGCTTAGACTAGGTCCTCTTCCACCCAATTACAACCATTATCTCCACAGTCCAGACTTCCTCCTCCTCCCCAGTCTACTCTGCCTCTTCGGCCCGAGCCCGCCGATCCGAAAAGGAAAAGGGGTCTCAAGGGCAAAGAGCCCATGGATGGGGGGAGATCTCGTTTCTCTCGGGAAGAAGATGAAGCCTTATGAGCTTCAAAACAGTTAAAAATCGGGCACCAAAGCCAAGAAAAAGAAGGCGCCCCTCAGTCCGAGGCCCAAGCCTGGCTTCCTGCCCCAATGCTTCATGGGGAGCCTTTGCTGGACAACGCATCCCTCAGGGGCTTCCGAGGGGGTGAAGGCGCCTATATGGCCGATGCGTTGGAGAGGTCCCTGCTACTTCCCGCCGATATAGTTGAGTTGGGGAATTTGAGGAGGCAGGAGGTCTTCCTCAGCACCAAGAGGTACTTGGGCATGGTAAGACTTCTAACACTTGTGACTCCGTTGTTTTTTGTTCCTTGGTTTCCAACTTACCAGGTGCTTGTTTCAATTGGCAGGCTGTCCAGGCCGTTTATAGATTAGAAGAGGCAGCCAATGACCAGGGTAGGGCCCTAGAGCTCGAGCGTGACAAGCGCCTGGACGCTACGAGGACCCTTAAGAACTCTGAGGCCGATCTATTGAAAGCGAGGGAAGATCTAAAGGAGATGACAAGGGCTAGAGATAGTGCTGAGTCAGGCCTGACTGGTGCTCAAAAACAGGCCGAGGACCAGACGAGACGCCTACTTGAAGCTGAGGATCAGCTGAAAATTGCCAAGGAGCAAATCACTGACCTAAAGAAGAAGCTGGCGGAGGCGGAGGGGGCCAAGAACGTTGCGGAGTGGGCCAGGGATGAAGCATTGAGGGCTAAGGTGGAGGCAGAGTTTGTCAGGACAGAGGCTGAGAACTCCAAGAAGAAAGCCGAGGAGGAGGCTTACGCCTTGGGAATGGATAAGACCCAGGCCACTCTTAAGGCTCAAGTACTTGGAATATGTAGGCTCTATTGCTCCCAGGTTTGGAATGAAGCCCTTAAACAAGCTGGGGTTGAGGCGTCATCCGATCTTTGGAATGTAGAGAATGTAAATTATCCTCCTGCTATCCGAGAGCTAGGACCTTCTAGCTCCGAGGCTGGTACCTCTCCCGAGGTGGTTGAGGGATGCCATCCTGACGTTGCTCTTGCTGCACCTACTCCTGATGAGCTTGCCAAGGAAGCTGAGCCTTTTGGGGTAACTGAAATAGACAAAGGCCCTACCCAGGAAGTACCCCAGGATGTTGCAAAGCTCTCAGCTGATGCCCAAGCCCCTCAAGCCGTGGAGATAGCTCTCCTTGTGGTGCCTCTGCAGGCTATTCCCCCAGGTGAAAGCTCCGAGGACCCTGAGGCCGCTTCAGACCAACTTCCCAAGGGGGGAAAGAAGATCAAGTTGAAAAAATAGACGGCTTCTGTTGTTTTTTTTTTTTTTTGAACTGCTGTAATGGAACACTTAGACTGAATGTATGCAATTCCCTTTTCATGTGTTAATTGTTGCTATGATGGGTTTCGCTATTTACATAACTTGTGCTTTGATTTTTAGGCAAACAGTCTCAACAGTGTGACTTATTTTCTATTTTTGAAATAGCAGCCAAAAAATGTAGAGTCCATAATAATAATTCCCACCTAGACTTTGATTAATAATCGAGCCACCTTATTACTAAGACTTGCTTTTGCTGAATAGACCATGAAAGGCAATAACCTTATAACATGAATCCTATACCTCACGAGTTGGTTAACATAAAACGCGCAGCACTTGTAAAGATAAACCTTTAAATCATAAGATCAAATGCCATAGCACAATGTGAAAAGGTATTCCTAGGTATGTTCTAAAAATTCACTGACCTCAAGCTCGTTAATTTCCTCAAAGGTTGTGGTCCGAGGAGTCGTACAACACCTGGAATCTGTATAACGCTTAGGCCTTTGTTGAAAGTGGTTAGTTTCCCCATAGGTTTGAGTCCAAGGACCATGCAAGACCTTGCTTCTGTCTAGTACTTAGATTTTTCTTGGAGTAGCTAGTTTCTCCATAGGTTTGAGTCCGAGGACCATGCAAGACCTTGGTTCTGTCTAGTACTTAGATTTTTCTTAGAGTTTCCCCATAGGTTTGAGTCCGAGGACTATGCAAGACCTTAGTTCTGTCTAGTACTTAGATTTTTGCCAAAATACAAGACACGTAACCATAATAGACTCAAAATTTGAATTAGGGGAGTGTTTTTATTAATAATAATACATTCTCAAGTTATTTACATTCCACGGACGAGGTACCGCTTTTTCATCTAAGTCTTCTAAGTAGTATGCACCTATTCCTGCTATTGAAGTAATTCGGTATGGTCCTTCCCAATTGGGTCCTAGCTTTCCCCAGGATGGGTTCTTGGCAGCACCCATAAACTTCCTTAGCACTAAGTCCTTTGGAGCCAGTGGTCTCAGCTTCACATTGGCATCATGTCCTTGCTTGAGCTTCTGGTGGTAATAGGCCATTTGGATCACTGCCTTTTCTCTTCGTTCATCGGTTAGATCTAGGCTCTTTTCTAGTAGTTCGTCATTACTGCTTGGAGTGAAGGAGCTCGTCCTCAGCGTTGGGAAGCTTGCCTCTAGGGGGATAACAGCCTCGGCCCCATAGGTCATGGCAAAAGGTGTCTCCCCTGTTGACCAGCGTGGTGTAATCCGATAGGTCCATAAGACGTGTGGCAGCTCCTCCACCTATCTTCCCTTGGCGTCATCCAGTCTCTTCTTAAGCCCATTGACTATGACTTTGTTGACAGCCTCGGCTTGTCCATTTCCCTGAGGATAAGCTGGAGTTGAGTACCTGTTCGTGATCCCCAGTTCGCAACAATATCTCCTGAAGGCTTTGCTGTCAAACTGGAGTCCATTATCCGAAATGAGGGTACGAGGAACTCCGAACCGTGTAACAATGTTCCTCCAGATGAATTTCTTAGCATCCACGTCTCTGATGTTGGCCAATGGCTCAGCTTCTACCCATTTAGTGAAGTAATATGTGCCGACCAACAAATATCTCTTATTCCCTGTTGCCTTGGGGAAAGGGCCTATAATATCCAGGCCCCATTGGGCGAACAGCCATGGACTGGACAAAGGGTTGAGGACCCCTCTTGGCTGATGAATATTCAGGGCAAACCTTTGGTATTGGTCACATTTCTTAACATACTCTAGGGCTTCCTTCTGCATCCCTGGCCACCAATATCCCTGGGTAATGGCTCGGTGCGACAGAGATCTTCCTCCTGTGTGACTCCCACAGATACCTTCATACAGCTCTTCAAGCAGTACCTCGGATGCCTCCGGGTGAATATATAGAAAATATGGCCCAGAATAAGAGCGCTTATACAGTTTGTGGTCCTCGGACAACCAGAACCGAGGAACTTTTCTCCGTATTTTTTCAGCCTCCATCTTCTCCTCGGGCAGAATATCATCTTTGAGGAATCTCACTATAGGGTCCGTCCAACTAGGACTTGCTCTAACTTGATGGACATGAACCTTGCCTTTTGTAACCTCATTTGTTCTACCCAGATGCTCGACAAGAATAATCCGAGGCAGACTCCCTGCCGAGGAGGTAGCAAGCGTGGCCAATGAATCTGCGTGGGTGTTTCCACTTCTGGAGACGTGTGACAAGCTGAAGAAATCGAAGTCCGACTGCAGGCATTTGACCTTATTTAAGTACTCTTGCATCCTCGCATCTCTGGCTTCCAACTCTCCCTTTACCTGGCCTACTACCAATCTCGAGTCTGAGAACATCTCTATTGCTTTTCCTCCCATTTTTTGCACCATGGCCATTCCTTGTAACAAGGCTTCATACTCGGCTTCGTTATTTGTGGCCGAGAACCCAAGTCTCAGGGGTTTCTCTATAATAGTCTTCTTAGGAGATATCAGGACTAGCCCTATTCCGGATCCCCTTTGATTTACTGCGCCATCAACGTACACCTTCCAATATGGGGATCCTGGCGTAGAGATTACCCCAACTGATTTTTCATTCTACTGGTGGTTCAGCAAATTCGGCCACCAAGTCAACTAGGATCTGGCACTTTATAGAGGTCCGAGGCATATACTTGATGTCAAAGGCTCCTAGAATTGTGCTCTATATGGCAATCCTTCCAGTGTAATCAGCTGTTCGAAGTACGGACTTCAAGGGCAGTTAAGTTAGAACAACCACCGTGTGGGCTTGGAAATAATGGGGAAGCTTTCACGTAGCATGAACCACAGCTAGTATGGCTTTCTCTAAGGGTAAGTATCTGACCTCCGCTTCATGTAGCGACTTGCTCACATAATAAACTGGCTTTTGAAGGCCATTGTCGTCCCGTACTAACACCAAGCTCACGGCATGAGGGGCCATAGCAATATATGCGTATGGGACCTCGTCGGCCTCAGGACTGGACATGATAGGTGGCCGGGACAGGTACTCCTTGAGCTGCTGGAAGGCCACAACACAATCCTCAAACCACTCAAATCCTTTCCACTTGTTGATCAAGAGATAGAATGGTCTGCATCTATCCGCCGACCTGGAGATGAATTGATTTAGGGCCGCGATCATTCCAGTAAGCCTTTGGACCTCCTTAGCATTTTGCGGTGGTTTTAGACCATTAATAGCCTTGATCGGGTCAGGGTTAACCTCTATTCCCCTATGAGTAACCATGTAGCCTAGAAACTTGCCGATCCCATGCCAAATGAGCATTTGGAAGCGTTTAGGCGCAGCTTGTGCCTCCTTATGACATCAAAAGTGCTGCCGAGGTCTCTTAGATGCTCAAATACCACTTTACTCTTCACCACCATATCATCAACATAGACCTCGATGCTCTTGCCCAACTGCGGCTCGAACATTCTCATCATCATCCTTTGATAGGTGGACCCTACGTTCTTCAGGCCGAACGGCATTACCTTATAATGGTAGTTCCTAATGGGTGTCACAAAGGCTGTCTTCTCTTGATCCTCCAAGGCTAGTGGTATTTGATGATAGCCTTGAAAGGCATCCAAGAAACTCATCCGAGGATGGCCCATTGTTGCGTTCACCAGCTGGTCTATCCGAGGCATGGGGAACGGGTTTTTTGGGCACGCTTTATTTAGGTCCGTGAAGTATACATAAACCCGCCATTTTCCACTTTTCTTTTTAACCACCACGGTGTTTGCCAACCATTCGGGGTAAAAAACCTCTTTGATAGCTCCTGCGCGCTTAAGCTTCGCCACTTCGCCCCTGACCGCATCGGCGTGCTCTTTTGATGGGCGCCGGGGTGGCTGCTTTTTGGGAGTGACGGAAGGGTTGACATTGAGATGGTGACAGATGAAGGTTGGATCAATCCCTGGAGCATCGCAGGCATCCCATGCAAATATATCGATATTTCTTTTGAGAAACTCAATTAACCCTTCTCTCTCCTGAAGGGGCAGCTGAGCCCCTGCCTGAAAGAACCTCTCTGGGTCACCACCAATGACCACCTTTTCTAGATCTTCGCATGTTGCCTCTTCGGCAGCTGTATCAGGAGGCGATACCGCGGCCTTTGATTGCTATAAGTTCTTTTCTACAAAGGCCGAGGATTCTGCATCGAGCCGATGTGAAATGGCAACCACCACACACTGCCTTGCCGTGGATTGGCAACCACGGATTTCGAGAACCTGGTCTCTTGACGGGAATTTCACCTTCTGATGCAAGGAGGAAGCAACAGCCCCCAAGGAATGGAGCCAGGGCCTGCCGACGATGGCTGTATACGGAGAGTAGGTGTCCATAACGATAAAGTTCACCTCTACTATCTTTGGGCCGGTCTGGATGGGTAGCCTAATCATGCCCTTTGGAATAACAAGCTTCCTGTCGAAGCTCATCAAAGGAGAGCTATAGGGCATTAAATCTTCCGGTTTTAATCTCAGCCCCTTGTAGAGATCGGGGTACATAACCTCGGCAGCGCTACCACCATCCACCATCACCCTTTTCACATCGTAGTCCCCGATTTTGAGAGTGATCAGCAGCGCATCGTCATGGGGCTGGGTGGTTCCGATATTGTCTTCTTTTGAAAAACTCAAGATTGGGTGAAAATTCATTCTGGCCCTCTTCGGCTCTGGCTGGGACTCCTCGGTAGGCAGCTAAGCCACTGATAACACTCGTGAAGGGCGCATGTCTGTTCTTCTTGGCGCGGCCAAGACTACATTGATCGTTCCTACGGGTGGCCTTAGAGCAGTATCCCTCTGTGACTCTTAATGGGTTTGGCCTTGATGACCACTGGAATGATGCAAAAGGTGCCTCAGCTTTTCTTCTCGGACCAGCTGGTCCATGTAATTCCAAAGGTTCCTGCAGTTTTTCATGGTATGTCCGTGGTCCTTGTGGTATTGGCAATAAAAGTTCTGATTGCGCCTCGTGGACTCTCCCACCATCTTATTCGGCCACATAAAGTATGGCTCATTCTTGATTTTCTCCAATACCTGATGTATTGGTTCTCGGAATACAGTATTGACGGTTTGTGTGTTGGTTGCTCCGGATTGTCCTACAAAATCTCTCCTCGGGCGGTTGCTGTTATATCGGTCAGACCTGAAATCCCTCATCTCTTGAGGGATAACCTTCTCTTTTCCCTTACCTTGGAGCTGGTCTTCCTCTACTCGTTTATACTTATCGATTCGGTCCATCATTTGGCGCATGCTAGTGGTAGGTTTGCCAGTCAGAGACTTCCTCAAGCCATGCTCGGCCGGGAGACTATTTTTGAAGGTGCTGATGGCGACATCGTCGAAATTGCCGTTCATTTCATTGTACATCTCCCAATATCTGTCCGAGTAGGCTTTTAAGGTTTCTCCATCTTGCATGGATAACGACAATAACGCACTCAACGGCCGAGGAGCTTTGCTGTTTGTAACGAAACGGGAGCCAAAGGCTTGGGTTAGTTGCCTATACGAATCTATGGAATTCGTTTTTAAGCTGTTGAACCACCTTATCGCCACTGGTCCTAGGCTAGATGGGAAAACCTTGCACATCAGCGCCTCATTTTTAGAATGGACAGCCATCCTCTGGTTAAACTGGCTCACATGCTCCACGGGGTCTGTCTTGCCGTTATAAATGGTGAAGGTTGGCTGCTGGAAACGTCGAGGAAGCGTGGCCTCCTCTATGTGGCGTGTGAAAGGTGATTTGGAGAGTTGATCCAGTTCCTTGCTCATGGCATCGTTTCCCAAGCCCTTAGGAGATGGGCTTTTACGCTTACGCCTCCGGTAGTGCTCCTCTTCGTGAGAGAAGGTCTCGCTTGGAGGAGTTCTCGATCTTCGTCTATAGTCATCATCGCTTTCATTACCGAAGGGCATGTTGAGGCTAGAATGGGATCGCCTCCGTTGTGCATGGCGCAGCTTTCTCTTCAAGTCGTCTATCTCTCGCCGCATGGCCTGCTTATCATTATGTTTCTAGGACACGTGACTCCTAACTTCTTCCAGTTGCATGGCCCGATTGTTATTTCGTCTTTGGAGCACGTGACTGCCCACACGAGAGTAGCTTCTGCTGGTTTGGGTGGTGTGCATACTTCCCTCTCGAAACCTTCCATTCTCTTCATTTCGATCACGCTCAGGGTTGGGAAAGTTACCCTGTTGTTCGGATCTAGCCTGCTCAGGCTGACGAGAGCCTACTTGATAAGGACCTGATCCTACCATGCTTGATTGCTGCCTTTACCAACACCCCTATTCTTTCCCACAGACAGCGCCAATTGTAAGGGCTGGGTTTGGGCACTTCTACTGTTAGATGAGTGGACTCGAGCCCAATTAGCATAATACAATAAATTTATAGAGGATAAGTTTAAGAACTAGGCCTTAGTGAGGATTACAACAACTAAACATGGTTATGAGTGGATTGAATAACGAATACGTGGATTAAAGTGTGAAAGTCTGTCCTCGGCATTCATCCGAGGAGCTTAATATTCTTATTGTTTCTTTAGTGCTTGGTTACAAATATTTCCAAGATCCTACCAACCGTTCTCCCCCCCTTTCTGGCGAGTTTCTTACATTATATATATCCCTTTTCAGTTGATCTTGACCCTCCATTTGTTGATCTTGAAGGTCGCTACTCGAGTACTTATCCCCTTTGTAGCCAACCCAAGCCTTCTGTGAGTTGTAACAACCAAGGCAGTATTGCTCAAGGGTCATTTCCTCATTAATGCGGCCAGATTGGTAGTTGTGGGCATTTAATGTGGAGGTGACAGTTTCTCTTGGAACTGCTCCTCCACCATGCTCCCATGGCTGACCCACTGTGCTTGTCCTTTTTCTTGGGATGCTCTGAGAGGCTGCCTTTAAGGGCACGCCGCTCTTCCCCTCTATGGTCTCGGTTTGTCGAGGACAAGATTGTCCTCGGCAATATTTCTTGGCAATTCGGACTTTTTTCGTTCGTCCTCGGGCATTTCTTCCTCCTCGGCATGGGTCATAGGCTTAGTATGAAGTGGGCCAGGGGCCAAATTTTGACCCCACACTAACAATGAAGTGAAAATTTTCAGATAAAAAAAACACTATTATCTATTATCTATTAAAAAATTAAAAATGTTTTTTTTTTTTATATATATAAGATAATAGATACATAAAAATGGACTATCTTTCACAATAACATAAATTGATTTTTCTCATATTACTACATTTCTTAAGTCTTTTTTTTATTATTAAAATAATCTTCTACCAAACCAAGTTTAAAATTTCTCACCACTTTAGCCCTCAAGTTACGATTGAGTGGCTGCAATGCCCTGGATGGAAAGAAATTGAATGATATTGCCATAAGTTGCATACCAGATGTGTTAGAGGAAAATCGACATCACTACCCAACGATATCAGAGATTTCAGAAGAATTGAAGCAAATAAGAGTAAATAAAATACTCTCAAGGTTATACAATAAATGAAAGTTGAGGAAAATATTTCTTGCGGTAGAGAAATTGTTTGGTTGACTTAGATCAATCGTAGGTCCATAGCCAATAACCCAATGAGTCATTATACAAATTTTCAAATACGTTGTTATATTTTTTTTTTATACTTTTTCATTGAGTTAATTTCACATTTTATTTTGAGTACATTGATTAATTTCTTGAATTGTAAATAAATACATTGATTAATGTCTTCAATTAATTTTTATTTAATATGAATTGATTATCTTTATTTATTTATTTATTTTTATTGATGCAAACTAATATTTTTTAGAGTAATTTTGTTTTCAATCTTATCTTGTAATCTTGCCCCCTAAACTAAAATTCTAGCTCCACCACTGATTGTGCCCTCTAACTAGTAAAGGGATGAAGCATGGCAATAGGTTGCGGTAGTTTTTGTGTTTAACTTTTTGTGAGTCTGACAATATAATAAAATAAATAATAAAGCAGGGACACAACATTTTTACAATAATTTTACAGTAAAGCTTAGGTGTTAAGCGATTAATGATAAATAAAAAAGTAATATTAGTGATTAATTTAGATGAATTTATCACCTAAATTTTGTTGTAAAATTGTTATGAAAATATTGTTTGCTGTACCACTATTTAAAAATAAAAAAAAATTTTATTTTATAAAAAAAAAAAAATTAAGCTTATTATTTGTGTTTGACGTTGGGTGCAATACGTTTCATTTAGAGATTATTTTAATCTTTTAAAAGATTATTGGCGAAAACACTATTTTAGTCCCTACATTTTAGAGTCATAGTTAGTTTAGTCCTTATATTTTGGTAGCAGTCAATTTGGTCCTTGTTATTTTTAACTTACAACTAATTTGGTCCTTACCTTCAACTCACTAACGGAAAATGCTTACGTATCTAACGGTGTGTATAGTTGGCACACTTCACGCCTACGTGGCTTATAAAATATTATTAAAATGTTTTAATAAACATTAAAAAATTCCACACAAGCATTTAAATTGAAAAGAATAACAAAAAAAAAATTTAATTTATGTATTTAAAAGATAGAAAAACAAAAATGAAATATCAATTCCAATTTTTCGAGAAATTATAAGATCCACATGGTGGACAAGTGATGTGGTCCACCATTCCACTAAAAAACTTCCACCGGTTTAAAATTGTTAGTTAGAAAAAAATTTTAAACAGAAATTAATTGCTGACTCAGCAATTTTAAACAAGTAAAATTTTTTTAGTAGAATGGTGGACAAGTGACGTGGTCCATGAGAGCACTCTATAATTTCTCTTACACTTCCTTGCTAACCAAACACAAAAACAAAAAACTCAAACTGATATTTGGACTAGATCTAACAAACTCAGCTATTAACAGTGACTCTCGTATGTTTTGCTCATACAAATACACAACCAATCAAATTTAACACTAAAACAAATTAAATTTATAAATCTCAGACACGAAAATCAACCAGCAACTAAATCAAATTTACCAAAAACACAAGCAATTTTGAACAAAGCCATATCTATCCAACTAGGTTCGTCTTTACCCAGGGTAAAAAAAAAGCTTGTCTGCTTCTTTCTTCGGCATAAGCACAGATGGCTTCCCTCCAATGTATCTCTCTCAAAGCCTTTGTAAAAGTTATATATTCTAAAACGGATGACATCCCACCACTGTTGGGTTCAAATCTTTAACTTGCTTGGTGAGTTCTGGACCATGTAGAGATCAAGACTACGAGGGTGAGAAACAGAGATGGGAAGAGAGTAAGGACTTTGGCTATGGAGGCCGATCTGTGCTTCAGCCATAGGAGGGTTCAGTTGTGGATTATAGAGTGAGAGCTTTGGGTTTGCAAGTGAGGAAGGGAGATTAGTGAGATAAAGAAAGAGAAACAGACGGTGAGAGAAGGAAAACGAGACCTTTGGGTTTGCTGTTTGTTCAAATCTGGGTTTGAGTTTTGTGTTTTTGTGTTTGGTTGACAAGAAAGTACAAGAAAATCTGAAAATGATCTTTCATTTTTTGTTTTTCTATCTTTTTTGAGTTTTGTTTTTCTTTTTTGATTTTTTTTCTTCAATTTAATCGCTTCCGTTTCATTTTTTAATAATATTTTTTAAGCCATGTAGGCATGTAGTGTGCCAACTATACACACTGTTAGCCACGTAAGTATTTTTTGTTAGTGAGTTGACGGTAAGAACCAAATTAGTTGTAAGTTAAAAATAACAGGGACTAAATTGACTGCTACCAAAATGTAGGGATTAAATTGACTATAACTCCAAAATGTAGGAACCAAAACGGTGTTTTTGCCAAGATTATTTTAATCTTTTAAATTTAAGCTTATTATATATTTTTTTATTTTAATCTTTTATATTTAGTGTCCCACCTTGAGTCTTTGTCAGCAACAATAACTTAATAAGTTTGCGTTAAATTTTTTTATCTTTTGGATATATATATCCGTATATAACAAACTGTTCTCTACGTATTTTAACCTGAACACGTAACATACTTTTTAGTTCCAAAAGTTAGCGTAGAATTCCATACCTTTGAAAACAAAACGGAAGACGCTTGCTTTTTTGTTGTTTACGTACGTACGGGTAGTATACGTGTAAGATACGCGTATATACAAACTCGGGCTATTATTGGTGTAAAAACGTAATTTAACTTATTAATTCAAATTAAAACTAATAACAAATTATCACCTATGATTTGTTGTGCAAGTAGCACTTATCATACATTTATTACAAGGATAAAAGTTTTTATATATATATATTTTTTAATTTTTTTTTCTATATTTAGATTGGTTAGAAATATTTACTTAATGAAATAACCCAATCCCCTCTCACCCAATGACCACTTGAATTTAGTACCCACTGGCCTAACATGGGCATTGATATACAAGTTTACATCTGGTTTAATCTCTTATTAGAAATCCTTTATCACACTTAGAACCCACTTAGAATTCCATTTAATTAGCTACAAACTTGTCATATGTCTTTACAATATATTGTCTAATTTTTTTTTTTGAACAAAGGGTCTTACTGAACTCGCAACAGAAAATTTGTAAGTATTCCTGGATTATAAAGAAATGGTGTTCTGTCCTCTCACATCCATGGTGGACCCCACCATGAATTTAGTAAGTGGATCCCACTATGAATGTGAGAGGAGAAAACACCGTTTTCCATGCTCCGGAAGTACTTAAAAATTACTCTCAACGCAACATAAACACTGAGAAGAGCTTTGATGGAACTAGGATTTCATCTCTGGGGCAAAGAATTAAAAAAAAAAAAAAAATCACCTTTTAATAGCAAGAAATATATTAAAATTAAAAAAATAAAGTAATATATAAAATAATTATTTCTTAATATTTTTCAACTCATTTCATTATTAAAATGGAACTCGATATTATTTTGAATTCCAAAAAATTATTTATGATTCATTTTATAATAAATTAAATTGTGATTCTCTTTCAATGTAGAAAAGGTTTGTTAAAATTAAAAAAAAAAAAAAAATCATTTTGTGGCAGAATCCAGTTTGTTGAAAAACGCAAACAATATGATATAAAAGTATTAATTTTTTTTTATTCGTTTGTTGTATTTCAATTTGCTTCGTGTGACATTGTAATCTCATTTGTCTGATTTGAATATCAGACATATAATCCAATGGAAGAGTTTTGTTATCATGATTGAGTATTTTTTTTTTGTTCATGTGCATGAAAATCATTCAAAGGATCTCAACTGAATGCTGTTTAGAACCTTGAAGTTGAGTATATAGTCTAAGTTTCACAAATTTTTAACTTAAATAATTGTAATACATCCTAGTGCTGAGTGATGACAAGCTGATCTTAGCTGAGTGAGTGTGCGTGTGCGCTTTTTTTTTTTTTTGCTAAATCCAAATTAAATTTCAAGTGAGTGTGTGTTATTATTGTGGTACATGCACCAATTTTTGTATTGAGTGTTGTGAATATAATACTTAACGTCAAATTCAATTACAATCTAAAGCTAATTTGAATTAGATTTGGTTTCTTATTGCACATTCACTAAAATATATTATATATGATGTATTAAATATCCATACAAAATATCATAAAACATTCACACATGAGTAGGGGTGGAGGAATGGCGGGTAGGGGAAAAATTATTAGATACTCCCGGAGTACCATAAATGCGTACTCTCTCCTCTCACATGAATGGTGGGTCCCACCATAATTTTAATTAATGAAACCCACCATTCATGTGAGAGGAGGGAGTACGCATTTATAGTACTCCGAGAGTACACAATAATTTTCCAGGCTAGGGGGACCATGGCCCCCTTCACTTTTGAAAAATCCTTCCTCCCTCTTGTATTTTTGGTATAAAAAATTTTGGATATAAATTTCAATAACAGCCCCCCTATATTTTTACTAAAAACATGTAATGTATTTATATAGTTAACTAATACAATTTTTATTCTCTCTAATTACTCTTATGTCATACATAGCTTATTAAATTAAAGTGTATTTAATGTATGTCATACATAATTTAATTATATTTTATTTTTATGAAATTGATTTGTTTATTTTTAGACATATCTTTTTTTTTTAGCAAAGATAGACTTATTTGATGTAATTTTTTTGTTTAAGCAATATATATATATATATATATATATATATATATATATACACATGTGTGTGTATGTGTTATTCTTTGGATTTAACTTTCTTAATTATATATTTAGCTTGGCCCCTGAAAAAATTTTCTAGCTCCACCATTGCGCATGAGTGATATGCTAACCTAAGAAAAATATCTGAAAACATTCACCCATGAGTTATATACTAACCTAAGAAAACTCCCAAAGATACAATATTCATTATATTTTGTTTCTTTCTTGGCATGAATATGTCATTTTTAGATTTTCTTTTTCAAAATCAAAATCCCACATATAAATTAATGAAATAGTTTTTAATAGTTAAATATACGCCAAATACATCTTACTTAAATTCATATTAATTATTATGTAATTGTCCCCAAAACTTTTATTGCTTATACACAAATTTTAATGAGGGGAAATAAATTATTAAATAAAGAACATGAAGTCCTTTTTTTTTTTTTTTTAAATATCACATTTTGAAACGTAACATTAATATTCCTTATATATATTTCCCTTATGCCTAGCCCTTTTTTTTCTTTATCCTTGCTTCTCCCCCCGCCCCCCCTTCGTTTTCCTTTTTACAGATTTTAAACCTTAAAATTTGATAAATAGGATTTTAAAATTTTTTTAAATGAATTTGACATGTAAAAGATATAATGTAGTATTGATTATTATACGGGTCATTCTCCTGTACCCCTCTTTTTTTTAGGGGGTACGGTACCTACTTAAGTCTTAGCTATTAGATTTACTTGTTTTAATCTTAGCAGTTTGTATAATTTTAATAGAATATCAGTTACCGGTCAGTCAGGTTAACATATAAAACCAAAAAAAAAAAAAAAAATACGGTTCTTCTTCTCTCTCGCACTGCTTCTGATCTGAAGCAAGTTCTTGTGGGTTCTTCTCTTTCGTCGTCTCTTCTTTCCAACCTTCATCACTAATGTTCTTGGTTAAATCACTGAGTCTATTTTTTGCATCTTGTGTCTTTACAAACTAGAGTCTAAATTTCTTATAACATTCATTTAGGGATTTTGATTCTTAACCCTTTTCCTCTTTATTTGTTGAAGTTAGGGAAAAACTCTAGTGGTCTGTTTGGATGTCATGGATTCAGTCTCTTCCATCAATTGTAAATCTGAATCACAAAATATTGATAGGATTGTCTAGGTTTATTTGTGCATTGTAGGTTTCATTCAATTTGTTTAAGAATTGTATGTGGATTTTGTTTGATTTGTTTTTGATTTTTTTGGGGTTTCGTTTGATTTGTTTATGATTTTTCTATGGGTTTTGTTTGATTTGTTTCTGATTTTTTGTGGGTTTGTATCTGTTGTAAGGATGAGAACTGGGTTGGTTTAGTTTTGTTAAGAAATTGTTGATTTCTTTTTTGGAGTTCGAGGTTGGACTAGTGGAAATGCAAAGTGTTTGATGAAATTCTTCTATGAGCTGGGAATTCCAGGAGCTACTTGTATGAGTCAGTGATACAAATTTTCAAAGCTGTAGCTATAAAAATATTAAAAATACAAACTTTAACATCTTTTTTTTAAACCCATGGCAGATCGGTTAGAGTAGAGAGAAAGATCACAAACCCATGGCACAACCCACCTCCCGGTAACCTCCAAATCATCAATCCCTTCGTCTCCTCCGCCTCAACTGCAATCTCAGCCTCACTCTCCTTTCGGACTCGCTCTCGCTCTCTCGGCAACTCGTGCCGGCAAACCGGGCAAGGCATTTCGTGAGCCTCATATCCGAGTTGGGCAAACCGCGCAGTGCGACTCGGCCGAGACGTGGGTCTCGACGATTTGGAGGTGGGTATTTGGAGGTGGCTATGGCTGGGTCTCGACGATTTGGGGTTTAGGTGGCAGTGGGTTTGCTGAGTTGAGAAGAAAGAGTGGAAGCTTGATCGTCCATGGTTCAGAGAAAGAGAAAGAGACAGAGAGGAATAGAGAGAAAGAGATTATAAAAAATAATAAAGAAAAAATAAAGAAAGGATATTTAATTGAAGTGGTAAATTTTTTCAAAAAAAAAAAAAAAAAATTGAAGTGATAAAAAATATCATTGCAGTGGTGGCGGCGGCGGTGGAAGAGTCGGTAGTGGCAACGATGGTGGCGACGGTAGTGGCAGCGGTTGCGGTGGTTGTAATTGTTGTTTATTGTAGTAGATATATTATTTTATTGTGATGTTTATATTATTTTATTGTGTTGAAAGCTAAAATAGATCCACTGCTGCAGCATGTGAGTAGGTAAAATAGATAAAGTAACTTTTTGTAGTGCCAAATAGCTAAAATTATTGCTCCACTGCTGTGGATGCTCTTATAAACCTAGGACAAACTAAATTTGTTATCAAGCTAAAATAATTCAAAATCCACACTTTCATTTGATTGGATTCCCTCCCCAAAATAAAGAGAACATAAGGACTTGTAAATTGTAATAGAAAGAGGAACGATGATGACTTACAGGCAAAGAAGTCAAAAAATTCTCTTATACTTGCTTCATTTTTACATCCTCCATGTCTCTGGAGGCTGAATCAATATTAATATCATAATGAATCCCAACTCTCTCCACCTCCAAGTTATTTGAAGTACTTATTCTAATCTCAATTTTATTGGATCCATTCCCATCAATTTGATGAAAATTTTCTCCCCATTGGGAGTCGAAATAGCGAGGAGACAAATAGAGCTGCCAAAGGTGACGTGAACTAACTACACCATAGTTTGTCCTAAAAGAAGAGCGTATTGGTGATGTGCTTTCAAATCCATTGACTTTAATCCAACATGTAAGAAGGAAATCTTTAGAGGTATTAGAAACCTTTGGGACTGAAAAACCAACGCACAACTCAATTCCCATCAGTTCATCACACCCATAAGGCACTTGTACCTGCAATTCATGACTTACAGATTCATGTTCAAACCTTTTTGGAAAGTGACCTTCAGGAATAATAATGTCAAAGATGTCTGGTAGTTTACCACTTTGTCCCTGAAATATACAAAGCATAATTAATGTTTAGAATTTAGAATTTTTTTTGAGGAAAATAATGTTTAGAACTTAGAGAGAGAGAGAGAGAGACCTGAGGCACGTTACTGCTACCTTGATTATAGCTAACCAATTTGAAGCAGTTAACACACTGGAAATTCAAATGGGAGTGATCTGACCTAGAAGTATAAAATTGCAGTTTTGGCAATCCCCACAGTGAGGTACAATTGTTTGCAATTACAATATCAATAGTTGAAGGAACATTTTTCAATGATTGAAGCCTTTTGCAACCCTCCAAATAGAGTCTTCGAAGATTAGAGAGTTGAGACATGCTTTTAGGAAGGGAAACAAAATAATTTCCACTTAGATTTAAGTGTTCTAAAGAGGACAAGCAGCCAATGTCATTGGGGATTGACGTAAGATCGAAGTCACTAAGATGCAAATATGTTAAAGATTGAAGACCTAAAAAGGAAGGCAATAATGGTTGAGGAACTTGTAGCGTGTAAACAAATTTTGGGCTCGACTGATTCAATAAAAAGGCCATCCAATGACTTGTTGTCAGGGAAATTAATGAAGGAAATACTAGGCCCATCAACTCAAGACTTTTTGGCAGGGAATAAAATTCAGCTGACTTACATATACAGATATATAGATATTTCAGATTTTTAAGGAGGGCAATGGAAGAAGGAACATCTCTTACGTCTGTCCAACACAAATTAAGCAACTCCAAACTTTTTACATTTCCTATGTTCTTTGGCAAGTTACGAAATTTTAAGCATCCAAAAAGATCAAGAGACTTAAGCAACTTCAAACTACAAATGGTGTTAGGAAGGCTCACAAGATTCTCGCAATATCTTAGAGTCAATGAAGTAAGGTCAGTCAAACGTTCAATTGATGAAGGCAGCTCTTCTATATCTGCTTTGCTCAAATCAAGTATCTCTAGGCCTTTGATTATCCATAGGTTCTCTGGCAAGTTTTTAATTAGTTCCACAACAGCAGTGCGATCCAAAGAAAGCTCTTGTAAGAATTTCGGGTTTGCCACAAATGTTGGAATTGTCTTGACTTTTGAGCAATTAGAAATTTCAAGAGTCACAAGGGGCTCCATTCCAAACTTGCTTGGAAGACGAATTAGTCTTTCACAATCTTGTAAATTAAGATGAATAAGTTTTTTAAGAATTCCAATAGATGGGTCAATCTCGCGTAAATTTGTGCACCTTACAAGAATTAATTTCTCAAGATTTGGGACTCCAGTGAAGTTTGGAGTTATAATCAGGTCCGAGGAGTCGGTCAAGTCAATGAACTTCAACTTGTCAAAATTCTGTTAGAAGAAAAACAATTGTTAGAATAATTAGCTTCCTAGTGTCCATTTATTGTAATTTAAAAAAGCAAAGTTTTAGGAGGATACTCACTTTTATTCCTGTCCAAAGTTGTTCAATTTTGCTTTGTTGCAAACAAAGTTGAACAAGCTCAGCTAGCTGGAAACTTGACTGCAAATATTTTGATGGATACAAAATCCAATCAAGAATTCTTAAATCACTAGGAAGGTGTGTGGGGACGTGGAGAATGCCATAAATTCTAAGATATTTAAGATTGTCCATCTTCGAAAAGGCCTCAAGGTTCCAACATACAACTTCTTGTTCATTATAAGTACTCACAATATCCATGGCTTTAAGTGCTTTTGTCCCCTAAGAATTAACAAAGAATTGGTGAATTGCAAAATTAATTATTAGCATTAAAATTAAAGTTCCAAATTGTCAAACATGAAGGTAGGGAATGAGCTCAAATTCTCTAAATAACCTTACCTTATTTTTTTTTAACACTTTGTCAATGTCCTCGTAATCCCACAATCTACTACGCTTCCCAGGATCATCAATGCACTCTTGACGAACTATGTTCCTACCCATTTCTTCAAGTAAGTCATGCATCCACACTATATCATTATCCATAATTTTCAAAAGAGACTTATCAGTGAGTTCCTTCAATCCAATAATAGGGTAAAGGCCAAGAATATCTAGTATTTCTAATACATAATCTTTCTTCTGATTATTAAAAAAACATGCAATATGCAAGAATATTTCCTTCTGTGGTTTTTGGAGTCCATTAAAACTTATTTTAAGTACTTCAAGAATTGCTTCATCTGGAAATTCTTGGAGTCTCTCTAATGCAATTTTCCATTCAACAGTACTTTTTCCAAACAAAAAGGAACCCAAAACCTCAAGAGCTAAAGGAAGGCCAGCAGCATAATTCAAAAATTGGTTAGACAACTCTCTATAATCATCAAGGACATGCTTTTTTTTAAAAGCTTTCGAGGAAAAAAGTTGGAGAGCATTTTCATCATTCAATCCTTTAACTTCATATATTTCATCTACTTGATGTGCCTCCAACAAATGCGCATCTCTTGTTGTTATGATAATTCTACTACCAGAACCAAACCAATCATGCTCCCCAGCTAACATTTCTAACTGTTTCATCTTATCTCACAACCCGATACTTATCACTCCCGCAATTACTTTCGCGCTTAAACTCTCCCTCTCATATTTCTCTCCAAAAAAACCTAGCCACCCTCTCAGATTTCTCTCCAAAAAACCCAGCCACCTTTGGTCCCCTATCCAGCCAATCTCCGGCTCCAAGGTCCAAGGCACCACCGACCAGCTCCAGCTTCCTCCGGTGTCGCCCCTCGCCGGCAAAACCAGGTACTTTTCTGCCTTTTTAGATTAGATTTCTCATTTTCTTCATCTCTAACCCATCTCTAGTTTTTCTTAGGTTCGATTTCTACTCCTTGCTGGAAAAACACCTCAAAGTTTCAGGTTTTATTTTTGATGAATCATAATTTTTACACATATTTGATTTTTTATCATTTTTCACATGGGTTTTTCGGTGTTGATTTGGTAGTGTGAGATTTATTTATTTTTTTGATGATTTTGACATTGGTTGTTTGATATGAGTTAGGGTTTATGATTTTCAGATCTGGGTTTTTTTGGGGGTTTTTATTTATGTGTGGCATTATGATATTTTGTGATGAAATTATTGTATACTAGTTTATGATATATGTTTGAGATCCAAGATTCCTTGTTAGAATTTGAAGTAGCAGATCTGATATGAATTCAATGTTTGATTCCCTTTGAGGCCATGTTTGCACTTTGTTCCTTGGATTAAAGACTGTTGTTTATATTTTATACCAACCAAAGCATTAGCTAAAATAATCCCAAAATAGGTCATATCGATCAGGTGGGTCTGAGTTAATCAACTATGGGCTTCAGTGGAATGATAATTTTTAATTATTCTCCTTGTGAATCTAAAATGTAGTTATTTAAATAATAACTATTTAATGGGAGGAATACCAGCATAGCTTGCAAATTTGACCAACTTGGAAATCTTGCAAGTATTGCTTCTCTCCCTCCCTCCCTGTGTGCGTGTGTGTGTGTGTGGTTGATAAGAACGTTGCTCATCATTGTAAGCCATATATTAGAATATTATCTTAGCTATATGTATGAGGTTCTGATTGTTGATTATTTTGGTACTCACAATTACCTCTCCTACAATAAAATTTCTAGAGCTGTACCAACTGGACTTGCTAATATTCCTAAATTGATCTACTTGTGAGTTCTCTTTCAAAACTTTTGTTTCTATATTTGATTGGTTATTGTTAAGGAGTTGAATTTCATAGAGATGGGAGTATGAATGCCATATTTGTACCAAATCTGCCTATGAATGCAACTGTTGAACAACTTGAAGCGGTTTTCAACAATTTTGGGCCTATTAAGCATAATGGTATTCAAGTTAGAAGTAGCAAGGTATGTTTCATATTTAACTTGGTTAACTCCATTTAGATTTCTTATTTGTAATGATGTTCACATGTTTTTTATTTTGCTATCTTCTATCCAGCAACAGGGGACATGTTTTGGTTTTGTGGAATTTGAATCTGCCAATTTGATGCAAAGTACTATTGAGGTATTGACTTTTCTGTTTTATATTCTTTGCCACCTAATTTGTTGTTATCTTGTATATTGGGGATTAACCTTTTAATCAACAATAACTTACCTGTCTAAACTACCATTGTACAGTCTAAGCTTCACTCTCACATTTTTCACCAAGCAAGGACACACAAAACTCCATCCTCTGTTTTTTGTATGGCTGTCATGATTAACTTTTCGTACTTTGTGGATATGTGTGGTACGCATGTTAACTTAATGTTGTGAAGTAACTTATGTGTTTTTGTCTCATGGATTCGGTTATATTATGTGATGAGAGTCTGGAGTCTTTGAGTGCTTGCTGGATGGGCCATGGCTACCTTTGTGCTGTTTTTTTCATATGGTTGGAATTCATGGTCTGCTGTTTCTTGCAGCTAACAATGACAGAGGGAGGTTTTCAGGACGGGCTGGTTATTGAAATGATAACTTTAGGGGGCATGGAAACATCAGTGGTGGGAATTTTAGCGGAGGCTGGGGCTATGGGAGAAATGACTTTGAAAGGCGAGGTGATTTCTCAAATCAAACTCGTGGTAATGTTGGACAGAATGAAGAAACTGGCCATAGGGTCTACCAAAATGGTGGATGGAAAAGCCACACGCCAAGCCAATCAAGGCAGCATGAGCTAGGCTATGATTGCTCCTTTTGCTCCAGTTTTGTTGAGAATAGTACCTTTGTCTTTTGATTACATAGGAAGTTTAGTCAAACAGCGGCATTCTAGGTTTTTTTTTTTTTTTTTTTTTTCTGGCTCAAGAGTTTTTAACTTTTTGGTAGTTTTATTTTTATTTTAGTTTCTCAGTTAAATTGGAAATTTTGTAACTACATTATTTTTGGAATAATTTTTTTGAAAGGTTAATTAGTGTTATGCTTAATATAATTGTGTGCTTGTCTCCTTGTTTTGATCAATTGCTTATTGCACAAAATTCTGTGCACTAGCTAATTGCACACTTTCTCTGCACAGCTTTCTATAACAAAAGAAGTTTACAAGATGATTAACAAGCTTCAGCTAAAACTCAAAGAAGTGGTACTATAAGTAGATTAACATTTTTAACCATTGGTGATATCTCAGTACAATTTATCATAGTATCCCTTAAATGATCATGATCAATGTATATTCATTATTTTGAACTTGTATAAGTAGTTTCAACCTTTTTAGCCATTCGCCTGTCTCTATGTATTTTTTGGAAGTTAATAAAAAAAATGTTTTAAATTTTTACTGGTTTTTTTTTTCACATTTTACGTTGTGCCAAACACTGGAAAATATTTTACACAACATTTTCATGTACATTACCAAACACTGTAAAATGAAAATATTTTCCAGCAAATATTTTACATGTAAAATATTTTACCTTTGCAAATATTTTACATCGAAACAAACAAAGCGTAAATTACTAGAATGAGTTAGAAATAGTCCACTGTACTTTGCACCTTCAGTTTTCAAGTATCAATTTTATCCCTTGGTCAATCAACTGGTATTATCAATTTTTGCTTTTGGTATTTCAAAAAGGTAAAGTCTTTGGCTTATTTTGGTAAAATTTTCATGGGTATTTTGTTTTGTTTGGATTTGTCCATGCAGTTCTATATCTATTGGTAAGGCTGGAAGTGGCAATTTTATTGAGGTTTGGTGCTTGGGCTGGTTTAGTTTTGTTAAGAAATTGTTAGAGACTTTATGTTTTTTAGATTCAAGGTTGGTCTAACTGAAATGTAAATTTTTGTATTAAATAACCATGTAAAGCAATTAACTGTTCGATGAAATGCGTCTATAAGCCGTGTATTTTGATGCAAGAGTTTTTTTACTAAGATTTTGAGCAATTGTACATAGATTTTGAGTTCAGGTGTCCCTATGAAACAGAGACAAGTTAGGATAGGTTAGTAAACATTATTGGTTGTCTTCAATGGTAATCCAAGCAGTGGCCTTTGAAGTTTGAACCTAAATATTATACTATGTGTGTGATGGTCACCTGACCCCCACACCCAAACTGCTGTAAATCTAAAGAAATTGATTTTAATTGGATTCGTACTTATCTTTATAAGGATTTTCTATTATGTGGGTTGCCAATCATGTATGTCCATGGAACTTGCTTAAATAAAAACCATTGGATTAAGCTAAATAGTATTTGGATTTGGATTTGGAATCAAGGCATTTTAAATCAATTTTTTTCATTGCTATGCTTTCAATTAAATTGTATGATCTCAAATTATAATTTGACCACCTCATGATTCTCTTTAATCTTCTTCAATATATGCAACCATGACCAATTTAAGAAGTGGATAATAGTGGTGCTATCAAATTTAGTCTTTTACTGTTATCGTAAAAATAAGTTTGATTATTCTTAGGTATGGTTTCAGTTGCTATTTAGTTTGTTGATTGCTCTGTTTAGGTGTTGCAGCTTTTAGCTGCTAGTGTTTTGTTGTTTGTATAGCTTGCTTATATCTTAAATGTTTGATTAAAGGAATTGTATATCTACTTTTTGTTTTAAAGAAGGACGTTCAAGGGAGATTTGAGAGCAAACTATTCAGTTGTGACTCAATGCTTAATCGTATCCTTTGCTATAAATGAGGACTCAAATCTGTAATGTATACTACATTATCAAACTAGAGACTGATGCGTCCTATGATGAAGAATTATTGAAAGCTTGGTATTGCTGGATATCTTTTGGTATTCTATTATTGTCAAAGCCTGGTGGATCTGTTGTTTCATTACTTAATTGTGACATGTTGCTGTTGTGTTAAGAAATTGTGATAGCTTGATGATGTTAATGTATAAGTTTTGCTGTAGATTGTGTTTTAGGAGTGGCCAGTTTTAGCTTGATTTGTTGAGATCATGGCACTTTGTTGAGGGGTGTAAACTATCACAGCCTATTGTTTTGTTGTAGTGGGTCTGTTGTAAACTTTTATTTGCAAATGCCAATCTTAGTTTTGCTATGGCTTGGGTGTTCTACCTTGCATTTTGGTTGTGTTTTTAGTCAATAAAAACATCACTGTTTCATAAATAAATAAATAAATAACTGAAAAAAGAGGTGGTGATGCAAGACAATGATAGGGGAAATAAAAGTAAATGAGGCACAAATTATAAAATCAAATGATAAAAGTAAAGAAATATAAGCTTTGGCTACAAAATCATTTTTTATCATATTTGTAACTATGGTTAGAACAAATGACCACACACCAAGAATTATTTTAATATAAAAAATGTTTTATTTATACAATTATATTTACACTTGTGATGAAATTTAATTATCCTAAAAACCACCTCAAAATTAAAAAGTATCCTAAAAAATGAATATTTTAAAGTTAATATTATCACTGATTGGAGAGAGAGAGAGAAAGAGAGAGATCATTTTTTAGGTTTCTTTTTTAATTATTAGAGAGATTACGTATATTTATAATTGTCAAGGGTCTGGTCATATTGTTGGTTTTGGGGGGCTATCTTGGTCTTTTTCTTTTGGAGGTGTAGGATATATTTCAAATTCGATTTATTCTTGATAATGCTCGGAAAATCAGTAAGTTGGATGGCGCGGATTTTGGTGAACTTGAGTGCCTGAAAGAGAAACAAGAGATTAGAGGAGACCGGAGTTGGCTGGTCACAAACCCTCCGATGGTGAAGTTAGTTTTCTTATTCCAACATAGGGAAAATCCAAACTTCTGGGGACTATGTCTGGAGAAAAAACTTACCTTCCTTTGCCAAAGATTCGTATTTATAGGTTCATAAGAAGAAAAACGGTTACTTCTTTAATAACTGTTCCGACCTTTAAGGACTCCGGAAAGTCCGGAGTATACTCAACCGCCATGGAGGTTATAATTTCTGATGTAACCGTCACTGAGCTCGTCATAAGTAACGAAGATCGAGAAGTCATCCAAAAGGTGTAAAGTTACCGTATCATTCCCATCTAAAACCCTTTATAGACGAGCGTGTGTCAAGGACAAGCAAAGATATGGACGAGTAAAGATGTAGCTCGTTTTCTGTTATCCCTTCCATGGACGACCCTTATGGACGAGAATGGAGTTAGCTTATTTCCAAACACCATCAATTCTCAATTATTAAAAACTAGTATGTAACCCATACTTACGCACAAGAATAATGAATTGTAGTGGTGCTATTGATGTTAGCTTGGGTTATTACTTATTAAACATGTAGGACATTAGTTCGAAGAAGACATTTAAAGATACTAAAATGGTTTTCCTTGCAAATTTCATGATATTAGTTAAGTCAAGTTTCTCATTACTTTGCTATTACATATATAATTTTGAAAATCACTATTGGATACTACATATACAATATCAATTCACAATCATTGTATGTGAAATTCTACTAAATATAACACAAAATAAAAAGAATAGATTGGTTCAATAGTATCACCTAAATTGAATGAGGATAGATGTGTGGGATCATTCAGCTCAATTATAATATTTTAGGTTCAAGATATTCACATACAAATTATCCGAATAGAAACAGTATAAAAAATATGCTTATTAGTTTAGAGAAAAAATAACAATGAAAATCTAAACAATTTAATTTTTATGGAAAGCTAGCAAAAGCAAAATCCAATTCTGATTCTAATTGAATTTTCTTTAAGATTTAATTTTTTTTAAAAAAATACTAAGCTTTAGTTTAAATTTATATATATATATATATATATATATATATTACCTACTTAGTAATGGACTGTACATAATCATGGTATATTGCATATAAATAACTTACATATTTAGATTAATTTTAGTTACACAAAAAAATAACTCATAAATATAAAATCATTCAAACTCTCTCTTCCTATAATTTTTTTCCTGCCACAATATAGAACAATTAGACTGACAAAACTAACCAAAAAAACAAAGAAAAGAGGGTGAAGCGGAATAAATTACTTGGATTTCTAAATAGTAAATACAAGCCATGTAAAGGTAATTCTTGACAAATAATGAAAGAGAAGACCTTGAAAGCAAGAACAATCAGACAAGAAGGAAGAATTGAAGGGAAAAAAATATGGTCTTATTCCCTTTTGGAGTTTAAGCATAATTTCTCTGGACTTTTTGGATTTATATTTTTATCTTTTGTTTATTCCTCAACTCTTGTCAGATCCTGAGGCAGGATTAAAGCATTCAAATGAGTACTTAATTAAGGTATACCATGGAGGCCACTAGAGTCTTCTAGTGGCCATTAGACCAATTTCTTGATTAAAATTGCTGTCAGTCACGTGTACAGAAACTAGCATTCTAAGTAAAAGAAGTAATCCCATATGCGGATTGCAAAGTGATCTAATCTATACATTCTATTTTTCAATAAGAAATTCAGCTTACCTTATTCATGTACTTTTCAACCACCGAAGGCAAGTCAGACCGTGGTTTGTAGTTGCCAAAGAAGGTACCCTTGATAGTCCTCTCATTCAAGATATTCATTGGGTGGGTTTTAAATGCATCATCTTTGTTTGGGACACCAACAAGTACAGCAACACCCCATCCCTGCAAAGAAACATACCATATGACAGATTTTAGAACAATGGATTCGAGATAAAATTTATCTATTACATGAGCAGGAGCTCGTGGGAAATTACATCATGAACACATTCAAATGCGGAAATCATGGCATTGATACTTCCAGTGCACTCGATACTTCGATCAACTCCACCATTGGTCATTTCAGCAAGCACCTAAAGAAGTCAAAGAAAGTTAGAAAAGTCGTGAAAGTTGTTTGCTCCTTCACCATGGAAAAAATTTCTAGCATTTTAAAGTAAACCAACCTCATGAACAGGCTTGTCATGGTCTTTTGGGTTCACAAACTCGGTGACACCAAATTTCTTGGCTGTTGACAACAACAAGGAAAATGAACATAAAAGACTAATAAATGAAAACCCAGCACCTCAAGCATTCCATACTATATCATCAGATTTTGATAGCACCAAGTATCACAATACCTTCATCAAATCTCTTTGCATTCAGATCAACACCGATAATCCTTGAAGCACCTGCAATTCTAGCCCCTTCAGCAGCCTAATCACATAAAACCATAAAATCATGTGTGTGTATATATATATATATATTTACTAGAAACAGTAATGCTGCAGTAGTAATTCCAAAAAAGAGCCATATCAAATAAGTCATCTGCATTAGAAGATAGGAGAGACTCACAGCTAGTCCAACAGCCCCGAGTCCAAAAACAGCCACCGTCGATCCCTTTTTGGGTTTTGCAACATTCAAGGTAGCACCAAGGCCTACAGAACTCAATTCTCAACAATAAGAGAAATGAACAAATAACTATCATGCAAATAAATTCAAACGGTTTTTAACCGACCAGTTGAGATTCCACAGCTGAGAACACAAACTTTGTCCAGAGGAGCAGCAGGATTAATTTTGGCAACACTACCAACATGTAGCACAGTGTATTCACTAAAGGTAGAAGTCCCAACAAAATGGTAAATGGGTTGTCCATTAATAGAAAATCTCGACTTGCCATCATTGAGCATCACGCCTCGGTCAGTGTTTATTCTCAGGAGGTCACACATGTTGCTCTCCTCTGACTTGCAATGCCGACACTCCTTGCACTCCCCAGTGAAGACAGGAAGCGCATGGTCACCAGGTTTGAGGCCTGTCACACCCTCACCAACGCTCTCAACAATCCTGAAATACCAAAATGACCAGAAAGACAACTATATATTTAGATAAATGTATTCAATTGTTTATGAAAGGAACTGAAACACAATTAAAACTATTTGATTGTAACTAGTATGTTCTAAATCTTTTTTCATTTCTTGAAATTTTTATACCCGCCAGCTTCATGACCAAATATGCGAGGAAACAATGGGGTCTGTCCCTGCATATTCAAAAATCAATCGGTTTAAGAATATCTAGCACAGAAAATAAGTATTCACCAGAATAATGCATTTCTATACACGCATAAATCATATATATATAATCAAAATGTGATTACTTTGGCTTCCCAGAAGTAAACATCTGTGTGGCAGAGGGAGGTGAAGAGGATCTTGAGACAAACCTCCATGGCCTGTGGTGGTGCCACTTCCACTTCTTATATCACTAGTGGCTTTCCAGCTTCCCATGCCACAGCAGCTGCAATGCACATTCATCCAATAATTAATTGGCAAAAAAAAAAAAACAAAAAAAAAACAAAAATAGGATGTAGCTTTGACACTGCTAAAACATAAGACTGCCTGCTTGGGTTAAGCTAAAAAGTATGACTATAGGAATCAAACATTTAAATATAGGATAAGAATGAGTAGTTTTTACATGAGGTAATGGTTTTTTTTTTTTTTTTTTTTTTGAAGATGTAATTTTGTATTTTTTTTATAAACATATAATTTGGGATTAATATATTTTCTAATCACAAAAAAACCTAGTGGTGTGATGAAAAAATTATTTCACCACAAATGCTTAACCCTCATCACACCCCTAGGTTTTTTTATGATTGGAAAATATATTAATCCCAAATTATAATTTATGCAAATTATTAACTTTTACCTAAAAAATAGAAAAGTCTCTGAGCATGCGAACATAATTGTAGTATTTGAATTTAAATAGATAACAAATACAGATATGTATTAGACATTTGAATACAAATAGGTGGTGAGAATAAAGTTTTTTTTTTTGTACGTGAGATAGTATTACTCTTTTAACCTTTTTTTGTTTTTTTTAAGAAAAAAATTTTAAATTAAAGTGTATGTTATTTCAGAATTTGTATTAAAATATTTTAATCTGTCAAAAATTAAAAACGAAACAGCAGAATCATCTTATTTTATTTTAGTAGTATAGATAGATAAAAAAAATTATAAAATATATATAGTTCTCCACTACACCTAGAATATACTTTTAAATTATTAGTTTCTTTCCCCTCTTTCTCAAAAAAAAATTTCTTAAATCTTTTAAATTATTAGTCATTCTACTGTACCCCTCTTTTTTTTTTTTTTTTTTTGGGTACGGCACCCACATAAATCTTAACCACTAAATTTTACTTGTTTTAATCTGAACCGTTTATCTATTTTTAATAGAATATAGTTACCGGTCAATCAAGTTAACATATAAAACCAAAAAAATAAAAATTCAGTTCTTTTCTCTCTCGTAAGTCACATCTCGGACTCGGACAAGTTTTTTCTCGCTGGCCGCCTTTTCATCGCTCATGTTCTTGATTGAATCACTAAATCTATTTTTTCTGTTAATCTTCTTTCCATATTGCGATTTACTCACAGATGAAGGTAAGCATTAAAATAAAACCCTAACTTCAAATGATCAGTGTTGACAGCATATCATTGCTCTCTAGTGGATTTTAAAAAGATATGTCAAATATTTGATTTAAAGTTTAATCACAATAAAGAGGTGCATAACGTTCAAAGAATCAAAGGTATATGTTTAATGTATTCAATTTTGAAGATATGGGTATTTAATGATACAGTTTGAGTTTTCTATATGTTGTTTTATTTTATTTTTAATTTCTTTTTTATGGCCAGTGATATGGATGGCTGCTTTTAAGGGATTGGTAAGACAGTTCAATTTTTTTTTTTTTATTAATTGAAGTCTGGGTTGTGTGAGTGTGTGTATTGTCAATCTGGATTTCATTTATTTGCATAGGTTTGATGTAGTGCGATTCACTTGTGGTGTTTTAATTAAGGCTAATTTGTTTTTGTTTTTGTTTTTCAATCATACTGTCTTGTTTCCATTGTTATTCTCTTGCTTTTAGTGATACTTGTTCATCTAGTGTTGGCAACCCTGTATCCAATTTGGATTTTAATCTGGCAGTGCTACTTATTGGTCACAAGAAGTTGGATTTTTTTTTCTTTGTGTTAGGTAACTTAATTAGTGGAGTTTTTTTGGCAATAAGTTCTCTTTTCCACTTGCTTTCGTTAACCTCTCCTGCAATCATTTGAATTATAGGGAAAAACTTCTTCTCAAATATGTAAATTTGTGTTTCCCTTATTGTTTGCTAGCTGATTCTTGTATTTTGTGTATTTCAGGTTGAATTTCACAAGTCTTAACTGATTCCTATAAAAAAAAAAAAAAAAACTAATTCCAGCGCTGCTCATCATGTTGTTGCAAAGTTGGTTTTTCTAGTTCAATTTGGTTCTCTCGAGCACAAATATGTATACTTTCTTTCCCTTATTGGTCACAAGAAGTTGGATTTTTTTTTTCTTTGTGTTAGGTAGCTTAATTAGTGGAGTTTTTTTGGCAATAAGTTCTCTTTTCCTCCTGCTTTCGTTAACCTCTCCTGCAATTATTTGAATTATAGGGAAAAACTTCTTCTCAAATATGTAAATTTGTGTTTCCCTTATTGTTTGCTAGCTGATTCTTGTATTTTGTGTATTTCAGGTTGAATTTCACAAGTCTTAACTGATTCCTAAAAAAAAAAAAAAAACTAATTCCAGCGCTGCTCATCATGTTGTTGCAAAATTGGTTTTTCTAGTTCAATTTGGTTCTCTCGAGCACAAATATGTATACTTTCTTTCCCTTATTGTTGGTTAGCTTGGTAATTATGACACTAAAAATTTGAAAGTCGTTTTGTGAAAGAAACGGCATGTTTGTATTGTGTGTATTTCAGGATGCATTTGCATGGTTTAAACTAATTACAACATTACTTGGCATGTTCATACTATTCCCTTTTTTTTACTGCCTCTTACTTGCACTTATTACAACTTGTTAGGACTTGAAATCATCAATCTGGTCATTTTGGATTGCAACCTTTTTGCTCTTTTGATTCAATATTCTAATCCTTAAAATTGAAGGATAATGTTTTTGCTAGTGTGATTTTATTTAGTTTGCCAGCCTGCTATGCATTTCTTGGGATAGGTTTTTGAAAGAAGCAGATAAATTTAAATTTTCTTCTTCATTTGAGTGGTGGAATTTAAGTATTAGATCAAGCTATTTTTGAAAGTCATAGGGCACTCATTGTGCTTGAATAGTTTTTTTTTTTTTTTTTTCAAATCATTTCATCTTTAATTGAAAACAATAAATCACCGTTCTAATCCTTTTGTTGGAATGCAGCTGATCCCTGTGTAGTTAACCTCTGCTCTGTTATTGATTTCCTCCTCTACTTTGTTTTAATGAGCATTCTAACCACCAAGAGGCTCCTTTCACCAATGTGTTGTTCACTAGTTATGGTTATGGGACCATTGTGGTGGGTTTGTCAATGATCATGGAATATGGTGGATTGTGTTTGTCCTAATAGTTTGTAGTGCTAATCATATTTAATGTGCATAGAGCTCTACTATTGCTTCAAATGTTTTATGGTCTTGAAAAAACTGTTGGCTAAATCAAGGCCAAGTAGGCATCTCTGTAGTTTGTATTGCCAATTTGGGAAGTTGTAACCAAGAGGACATGAAATAGAATAAGGTGGAGCCCATAAGAACATGAACATGTGCAGTCTGAAGAACTATGGATGAATGCTGTCTTTTTAGAACAATTCCTCTATTATTGTTATATGCTTGGGAAAGTGACTCACACCTAGGATAGAATAGAATACCCTGATTTCTCACCACTAGTAAGGTCCAAGGTGAAATGCCATCCTGGATGTTTGTTGAAAGATATATTTTCAAGACCCTTTGGTTCAAAGATTAAAAGAATTTCTAATGAACTTCTCTCTTTTTATTTCTAATGAACATAATTGGTATGTATTTCTAATGAACTTTTCTTTGTAGTTCTAATTTTTTTTTGAAACAGATTTATGAGATCATGCGTGTTACAAGTTGTAGCCTTGACATTCAGTTGGAATTGTAAGACTTGTATTCTCCACAATAATTAGAGTTGTAAAGAAAGATGGTAGAAAACACTTGAGAGAAATGCAACCAATGTACTCCATGTGATGGTTATACGTTCAAATGGCCAAAGTTTACTAGCCTAAGCATTAACCTGGGAGAAATGCAAATCAATTGAGCAAGGACAACAATCCTTTTTGTGATGGTTATAGTTTCAAAATTACAAAGCGTACTCAAAATTGTATCTTGCTTGGCTAAGTTAATGAAAATAAATTCAATTCTGCTAATGAATGGAAGGATTTGCAATGTGAATCATGTTTGTGATTATTTGTCCACAAACTACTACTTATGAAAACAATGGAGAAAGAAGGGTTTGAGGTGACTAACAGAAAGAGAAATGTGAGAGATGAAGGCCTTTACGTTAGGGAGAGAGGTGGGAGGTGAAGGCTCTACATTTGAGCTATGCAAAAATGAAAGAGGGAGAGAGGCGTTTTTTTTTTTGTGATAAAACTTAAATAAATAATATTGGTGATGTGGAAATTTGTTGAGGTTCCAAAGCTTATTTTGCAAAATATGAGGAGTCAACCAATGGCTTCTTTGTTTGTTGCATGTATGTATTAAAAATGTTACTAAAATTAAAATGCAAAAGGTTTAAAAAAAATAATTATTGAAAAAAAATTGAGTGCTAGTTTGTTCTTTTGAATTTTGTGTAAAAGACACATATTTTGGATACTTTATCGTCTCTCTTGATATGGAACCTTTTAGCCATTAAGAACTTCAAAACAATTTTTTAATTTTAGATTTTAACTATTGTGAAAAAACTCATGCATTTGGGTTCTCTCTTTCTGTTGATATAGAACATTTTAGTTGTCAATAGTTGGCAAGACACTTTTTTAGTTGGCTATGATGACAAATTATTAGTCATCATCTTTTCAATGGATTATCAATAGCTTTTTCATTACCTCATGTATTTATTAAAAAATGTTACTAAAATTAAAATGTATAAGGTTTAAGAAAAATAATAATTGGAAAAAACATTTTATTGATCTTAAATCTAAATCCAAATCCAAATTTAGGTATCCAAGTATGGCATTTTATTATGGAAGCATAATGTAATTTTAGTCATTTTTTAGGTTTGAAGGGTATTTCAGTCATTTTTAAAGTTTTCGGGGTCATTTTAGTCACATGTGATGTTGGTACCGCCCACTAGTAGTCATTTTTTAGTTTCATGGTCATTTAGGTCTTATTTTTTAGTATCTAAGGGTATTTCGATTATTTTTTAGGTTTAGAGGGTATTTTAGTCATTTATTAGATTTTAGGGTCATTTCAGTCATTTTTTAGGTTTTAAGGATATCCTAATAATTTTTAACGTTTCGAGGTTATTTTGGTAATTTTTAATTGTTAGAATGCATTTTGGTAATTTTAGTATATTTAAGGGTATTTCGGAATTTTAGAGACTTTAGGAGTATTTTTGCTATATATATTCGTCGATTATTAGGTAATTCAGTGGGGTTGGGCTGGGTTGGTTACGCCCATATGTAATATTGGTACTACTTGATATGAGTAAAAAAAAAAAAAAAAAAAACCATTGAATGTGACAAAAGTATGGTCATATATGATATTTGTACTACCCAATGTGACAATGGAATTGTCAAATATGATAAAACAAATTAGGGTACCACCGAATGTAACAAAAGTACAGTCAGAAGTGATGTTGATATTGCACAGTGTGATAATGAAACTATCAAATGTGAGAAAAAAATAGGGTACACTAAATGTGAAAAAAAGTACAGACAGATGTGATGTTGGTATTGCCTAATGTGACAATGGAACCATCAAATGTGAAAAAAAAAAAAAAAACCATCAAATGTGAGAAAAGAACAGTTACATGTGATGTTGGAACTGCATAATGTGAGGATGGAACTGTCAAATGTGAGAACAAAAATAAAGGAACCACCAAATGTGACAAAAGTACAGTCACATGTGATGCTGGAACTACACAATGTGAGGATGAAACCATCAAATGTGAGGAAAAAAATAAGAGAACCACCGAATGTGAAAAAAGAACTGTCACATGTGATGTTAGAACTGCAGAATATGAGGATGGAATCATCAAATGTAAAAAATAAAATAAGAGAACCACCAAATGTGACAAAAGAACTATCACATGTGATGTTAGAACTGCAATATGAAGATGGAACCGTCAAATGTGAGAAAAAAAAGTAAGGGAACCACCGTATGTGACAAAAGAACTGTCACATGTGATGTTGGAACTGCACAATGTAAGGATGAAACCGTCAAATATAAGAAAAAAAATAAAAGAACCACCTAATGTGAAAAAAGAACTGTCACATATGATGTTGGAACTGCAGAATGTGAGGATGAAACCGTCAAATGTGAGAAATAAATAAGGGAACTACCAAATGTGACAAAAGAACTGTCACATGTGATATTGGAACTGCACAATGTGAGGATGAAACTGTCAAATGTGAGAAAAAAAGTAAGGGAACCATCGAATGTGACAAAAGAACTGTCATATATGATGATGGAACCGCACAATGTAAGGATGAAATCGTCAAATGTGAGAAAAAAAAAAGTAAGGGAACCATCAAATGTGAAAAAAGAACTGTCACATATGATGTTGGAACTGCATAATGTGAGGATGGAACCGTCAAATGTGAAAAAAATAAATAAAGGAACCATCAAATGTGAGAAAAGAACTGTCACATGTGATGTTGGAACTGCATAATGTGAGGATGGAACTGTCAAATGTGAGAAAAGAGTAACCTGCTGTAGTAGGTTACCTACTAGTGGGTACTGTACCCCTTTTTTTGGGGTACCATATAAGTACTCTTTATTTTAGTAGTATAGATAGATAAAAAAAAATATAAAATATATATAGGTCTCCACTACGCCTAGAATAAACTTTTACACTGTGTTTGGTTGGGGTGAAAATAGGGAGGATGGAAAACAGAAGGAGGAAAATAGGGTGGAAAACAGTGTTTTCCACTGTTTGGCAAAAGAAGGAAAATGCTGAGGATGGAAAACCCGGGAGAAAATTTTCACTCCCGGGCCCACAATTTTCATCCTCCCAAATTGGGAGGAAAATTGTGGAGAGAAAAGTGCTCTCACAGCACTTTTACAGAAATGCCCTCACAGCTACAAACACAACGGCTACAAACACAACAATCTTTCTCTCAAACATCTCTAAACTCAAGCATAATCAGATTATCAGAATACAAACTCAAAAACACAATTTTAAAATTAATCAAATCATAACAATAAAAGCAAAAAAAAAAAAAGAAAAAAAAAGAAAGACAAAAGACAGAAGACAGAAGCCATCTAACCCATCTGGACTACGTTAGGGACGAAGATGAGCGACGGCTCTTGCTGGGCCAACTGCTTTGGGACGAAGATGACCCATCTGGACTGCATTGGGGACGACTGTTCTGGAATCAAGTAAAAAAGAAAAAGATAAAAAAAATAAAAATAGAGAGAGCGAGCTGGAGTAAAAAAAGAGAGAATGAAAGTGCTGGAATGTTCTTGAGACTTGAATGAGGAAGAAAAAGAAAAAGAAGGGGGTGGGGATAGAGATAGGACAACGTGTGTGGAGGAGATAGCGTAGAAAAAAAAAAAACATATGGATGAAATGAAAAGAGAGAAAGGAGAAATAATATAAATAATAAAAAATCCTATTTGAGAAATGTTACTACAATAGTTTCACAATAAATTTTAAGTAACAGATTGTTATTAGTTAATATTGGTGAGTAAAAAAATAATTTCAGTGGTGGGTTCAAATTAGAACTAGTAACAACTTTCCACATAAATTTTGTTGTGGAAGTATTGCGAAAAATGTTGTGAACGTAACATTTCTCAATGAAAAATATAATTGTTGGTAAATTTTATATTATTTAATGAGTACAAATAAATCTATTTCTTACTTATTATATAACAAGGATATAATAGTCAATTTATATAAACTACATTTTTTATCCTCCCATTTTTTTCTCTAACTAAACAAAAGAGTTTTCCACCCTCCCATTTTTCCACCCCTCCAATCAAACACACATGAGGAAAAACCAAATCTTTTTTATTCCCTCACTTTTCCATCTTTTCACTTTTTCACTCTTCCAACCAAACAGATCCTTAAATTATTAATTTCTTTCTCCTCTTTCTCAAAAAAAAAGTTTTTTTCTCCTCGTCGTCACTCTCTCTCTCACTTCCCTAAAGACTAAAGAGTAAAGAGTAATTAAAGTCAAGCCGAAGCCTACTGCTTCAAAATCAAACGATGTCCAAGCCTAGGAAAAAGCCAACATTGTTGTCCTCGTCCCACCATCGTCTCTCTGACGACGTCGTATTCGATATCCTGACTCGGCTGCCAGTGAAACCCATAATCCGATTCAGGTGCGTTTCTAAATCTTTAAACTCAACCATCTCCGACCCCATTTTCATCAACGCACACTTCAACCTCAACAAAGCTAAATCAGTGTCCAACAACAACAATGGTTACCTACTATGTAAGACACGACCAGTGCCCACTTCGTCTGAGGCTGACTTGTGGGTCATGGGTTAGAGGTAAGAGAGGGCATGGTCTGGTGGTGGGGAGAGGGGAAAACCTATTCTGGGGTTCTTGCTCAGGCTCTTTTGGGGGAAATGTCCTGCTGGGATGATATATCGCCCAAAAGAAGTAAGGATGAGTTAAAACCACTAGGTGCATGCCATGAGGGATATGGAGAGAGAGAGCACCCACATCGTAGCAGGTAAGAGTGTTACGGCAAACAAATAAACAAAATAGTTTTTTTTGTCTAGTGATGGGGAGTGGTATAGCCAACACAGGTAAGTGATGGTGGCTGAGCAACTGACAAACCAGTGGTGGTCGGCAAGAACACCCAGACCAGACAAAGGTAGTTAAGGGCTAAAATAGTAAAAGCCAGTCATGGCAGACATTATATAAAGGACCCTTGCTGTGCACAGTAGGGGGATCACGATCACGGTAATAGTAACTTTTAGGAGAGAATCACAACACAGAAGCAAGCATTGAGAAAAGAAGAGAAAAAAGAAAGAAAAGAAGAATTAGAAATAACGAAAGAAAAACAGAGAGCATAGAATGACAGACATGCACCAATAGGTTGATCCCCTCTCTCCCTCAAAAGCCCAGCTCTCTATCAAAGGCAAATGATTCTTTTGGGCACAGGCCATTCAGGTCCGTTCCCTCAAAGCGATTAATTTCTTTTTTTTGGGAGATTATTCGCATTGAGGAAATGGTTCCCTTCTTGGTTTCGGCCCTGTAATATAATCTAGCATGGCAGACTGATATTTCCCTTTTTGATTCAACAAACTCATTACTATTTCTTCCCCACTTATTTATGCTATTTTTATGTACGGGGCGCTTCTTGTCGCTGCTCTTTATTCATTCTGTCTAAGTAGCGAATGTATTTCTTTTGTTATCTTTATTACATCTGCTTGCCATAATTTTCCCATAGCAGCTCCACTTGTCATGGGCATGTGACCAGAGTTTGGCAAACGGTGCATAGTTTGTGCACAAGCCGGACCAAGGTGGGTTACAATTGGACTGGTCCTAACTCCCTTATCCAAAACAATTGAGCCCAGTACAGCAGGAGGCAGCCCAGCCCAACATTACAAAAAGACCACCACAGATATCATATTTTTTTACCTACAAATAACAATTTGCCAAATTGATAGTTGTGAATTTTTGTGTGCATTCAGACTTTTTGTTTAATTATACCTTAGTTACACTAGGATTAAATGATGTTTGATGAAGTATAAACTAGGTAATAGGGAATTGACTAGTGCACACAATTCTATGTGTAGCAGGCACTAGTGTGTAATAGACATTACTCATACTAAAAATGGTATAGAAAAAAAAAGATTTGAAGGCAATTGACTATGAGAATTCCAAAGAGCCATTTGAACCCATAAAATTACAAAAATAAGAATATTTTGCAAAAAAATGAGAATTATGTTTAGACTCATGCCACAACTTAACTACCAATTTTAATGGATTAATTTACTTAGTTGTCGAGTAGTTCATTAATCAATATTTAAGCAAAATAGTATAGAAGACTTACACAAAGACAATATTAAATCGCAATAGTAAATGTTGATAAACACATTCAAGTCAACACAGTAAAGAAGACTAACACAAATTCATGGAGTGAACCAAAAGTCGTAAAAATACTCTAAGGTCAAAACTCAACCCAACAAGTCCACTATTGAAGGTTGTTGTGGTCTAGACAATGCATGATTTCCTGTATATGTGGTCAACCTAATTGCTTGAGCCCTTCTATGCTCTAGCTATCAATTGTAGTCAACCTAATTACCTTGTGCATTCAAAGTTACTTATTGCCAAAAGTCGATTTGTTGACCACAAAAAAACCAATCTCCTGATCACTCCAAAACTTCTTGAAAATTTGATCTAGCTTATGTGGTTTCAAAACAACTCCAACACAACTATGCTGATTATCTATTCTAGAATCTATTTCTCTTTTATACAAATCCACTATTATTTAGATACTCTCATAATAAATAGGTGTAAAAGCGTTTTGCTATATACTACTTTTAAGGATACAAAGAAGTTGCCCAATTGGAAATTCAGCAGTCGCTCCTTGACATTCGAAGTAACTTGTTGTCCTTACCCGATCTTCATTTTGAGTTCTGTTGGATCCAAAGAGAAAGGAAAAGAGCTGCCCATTCTCTAGCCAATCCTTGGGTGGTTGCTGTCAGTTTGGTCTCTACGGCCCCTGTTCCAATTTTGAGTGTCTTTGAGGATGATTTAAAGGGTGCTATGTAGACATGCGACCTCGTTCTTTTGCGTTTATTCCTTCTCTCTACTTGTATTTTGTTTGCAGGTTTGCTATTGTTTTTGTTGATCATATTAGGGAAAAAAATGTTTGTCCTTTTTTTTTTCCTAGAGAGGAGGGGTCTTAAGATGAAATTGAATTTGTAATGGAAAATTGGTCCTTTGATTCAGCGTAATCCGTCACTCATTATTAGTACCATTATAATTTATAAAGCAAAGATGACAGGAATAAAATTCATCATCATGGCTAACCCCTGAATTTCTTGATCAATGACCTAATCAATGAGGCACCAAGCACAACGTTCAAGTAAGATCGTATTATCATGAAAGTGTAATCTATATATGATTCTATACTTCAAGTGCATTATTGGTGCTCTCGCAGTAAAAGCAAAGCATTTTTTTTTAGTTCACATCACTCTCCAACTACCGAGAGGAACATATATACACACAACACAATACTGGATCTCCTTATTTGCCACGTGGAAATTATGCAACTTTAGCGTGTCACACATAATGACAAAATTATCATTAAGCTTACCAACATTAACTTCTACGACGTCGGTACCTATGTTATGTAATCTTTCACACTTGCAAATTCAAGAGTGAGTGGTAACAAGTCGTATTAATGCTTAGATGGTCCCATGTTATAACGTTGTGCAGAGTTTAAGTGGTGCGGGATCGGTGAGGCTGTGACCATACATAGGACTCCTTTTTGTAGATTAAAAAAAAAAAAAGACAAAGACCCGTAACTTCCGCTAACCAGAGTACCTTCAAAGTGAATAAACAACTCATTGAAGGGCATTTTGGTCTATAAATATCCTATATAAAGACTTACCTCCTTTCCTTGCTCAATGCTCATATAACTCTCATGTACTTATTATTATTCACATAACTGAGAGAGAAAAGATGATAAGTGGGAATGATTTCTACAAGGTGATGTGTGCAATGGTTCCTCTGTATTTTGCAATGCTGGTAGCATATAGCTCAGTGAAATGGTGGAAGATATTCACACCTGAGCAGTGCTCTGGTATTAACCGGTTTGTTGCTGTGTTTGCGGTTCCAGTACTGTCCTTTCACTTCATATCTCAGAACAATCCTTACCAAATGGACACAAAATTCATACTTGCTGACACTTTCTCTAAGCTTCTAGTCCTTGTTTTGCTCTCAGTTTGGGCTATCTTCTTTAATGGAGGCTTGGATTGGCTTATCACTCTCTTTTCAGTAGCTACGTTGCCTAACACACTTGTCATGGGCATTCCTTTGCTCAAAGCCATGTATGGAGATTTCACTCAGAGCCTCATGGTGCAATTAGTTGTGCTTCAGTGCATCATATGGTATTGTGATCACCACTAATTCTCTTTTCCCCTCCTTTTAATTTTAATTTTCATTATCAAATTTTAAATGTAAATAGCCTAGTCTTTATCTTGACTCTTGTAAAAGCTTGAAAGGTCTTTTTCTTTTTTCTGCTCTCTCTCTCTCTCTGTGTATGTGATAGTTACTTAGCTTGAACTTTTATAAAAAGTATGTAGAAAGTTAAAACAGTGATTTTATTTCCCCAGTGTTCAAAAGTTTTGAACCTAGAATCTTGTTAATCTTATTAGGTTTTGGCAACCACTAGATCATTCTTGGTATTCTTGTGACATTAAAAAAAAAATACCAATCCTACCTCATATGTTTATATAAAAATTCATTAAGTTTAGAAATAAAGTATTTTTTACTATATCTTTCACAATATGATTTAGTATGATTAGACTATAATAAAAATAGTATCTACGATGAACGAAGGTAAAAGTGATATTACTGTGATTACAACATGTTAGGTTAATTAATAAGTAATTTTTAAAGAAACTATGAAAATGTTTTGCATTTCTCATATATGTCCAAAGAGTATATAATATATATCCAAGAAATGATAGTTGTATTTTTATTTTCTTTGCAGGTACACACTATTGCTAATCTTGTTCGAATACAGAGCTGCAACCCTCCTAATCCAAACCCAGTTCCCAGGCAAAACAGCAGCCTCCATATCCAAAATCGAGCTAGACAATGACGTGATCTCCCTAGACGGTCGTGACCCACTTCACACCGAATCAGAGGTCGAATCCAACGGCCGAATCCGCGTCCGAATCCGAAAGTCGACCTCCTCCGCCGCAGACTCCATCAACACCCCACGACCCTCCAACCTCTCCAACGCCGAAATCTTCTCCGTCAACACCTTCGGTGGCGGCGGCGGCTACCGCTCCGGCGCCAGCCCTCAGTACTGCATGTCAGGCTACGCCTCTTCCGACGCTTATTCCCTCCAGCCCACACCTCGCCAATCAAACTTCAACAACAACGAGCTGGATCAACTGGAGATGATGAATGCCGCCAATACCAACAACACCAACACCCCTGTTTCGGTTTGGTCAAGATCACCAGTTGGGAGGCTTTTTCGCCACCCATCTCCGGTTTTCTCCGGCGTTAAAATGCTTTGGGACTCATCACCATCATCGGTGAAGTTCAGTAATACTCATCATGAAGAAGAAGAAGAAGAAGAAGAAGAAGAAGAGAGACAAGGGTCATCTACTAACAATCACGTTGTGGTTGCACTTGCTGCAGCAGGTACGTACGTAGTTACTTACGTTCGTTTTTTTTAACGTGCTCTCTCTCTCTCTCTCTCTCTCTCTCTCTCTCTCACACATCTCTCTGTGTCTCCACCACACGCGCTATACCATAACACAGTGTACTGTGTACATGCTAACTTTATCTACTCCATGCGTCGTCGTTTTCTGCAACAAACGTCTGTCTGTATTAAACTTTATCATTATGTGCGAAACATGTAAGCCTTTTTCAGGTGGGCTTGTACGTTTTGTCTCCAAAGTTTATCAAACTTATTCGTATCGATCTGACCCAATAAAGCTGCTCTAATTTGGTCTATGTCTTTATAGCCCAAATATTCTCAACGAAAAAAAAAAAAAAAAAAAAACTTAAAATTTTTCATTAATAATTTTTAAGACTTCAAAATTTTTTCATAAGTGATGAAATGTGATTTAATAGCACATCATGACATAACAATAATTGTGAAAAATATTGTGACTCTAACATTTTTATAAAGAGATTAAATTTGGTAAAGATATCTATGTTTTACTATTTCAATCTTAAATGTCACACCATCTTATCACATATTTAAGAGTAAGTATAATCACACCTAATCAGTTCTAATACTCGTATATAAATTTAACCAAATTAGAAATTTATTAAGATGTTATTAGGTATGGTAGGATGTATTGAATTTTAAGTAAAATGTTAATGTGACTATCTCTTATCGGATCTTATAAAACATAGGTTTTACATTCCATCCTTACCAAATTCAAACTCTTTTATAAAATATGTTTTTTTACCCTTTAAAATGAAAATGACTTTAACCTTGTTTTTTTATGTCATTGGAAAAAGAAAATAGATTGAAATAGATCTTAGATAATTTACGAACAATTATTCTAAAACACAATTATTCTCTGATTACGCATTTTGTTATAATTTGATAATATAGTCTACTGTAGTTGGTGACCCATCACAAAAGTGGTAGCCATAAAATCTCTCTAAAAAATATCTCTAGGAAAAAAAAAAGCATTTGAGATCTCTCTCATCTCTTAAAAGCAAATAACAACCTCTCTAGGGTGGGGGGGTGGGGGGGGGAGACAGGTATTTCTAGGATTTTATTATTATTTATTTTAAAGGCCTTCCAGCAAATTATTTCACTTTATTTAAAATTACTTTCAAACCATTTGAAGCTAATACATTTTTTTTTTTTTGGACAATTCCAAAAACTTATTATTAATTCCACACAAACTTCATTGAAAATTTACAGATTATTTTCAAAGAACTCGTTGAACCTTTTCAACAAATTTTCATAACAACTGAAATTTAATAACTTCTTTGGAAAAAAGTTAAACATTAACTAAAATCATTGTATCATATATAACAACAGAAATTACGTTAGAAAAGCAACAATTAAGTACATAAATTGGTCAACAAATGACCTTTTTTCTTTTAACCTAAAATGAAGCAATCTAAAGATCAGCATTTTGCATACCTTTATCAAATGATATCTTTATAGAATTTTTTTTTCAAGATTTTGCAAAAACTAATAAATAAAAAAATACATAGGTAGTTTTAATTTTATATATATATATATATGCTACTTCTTTTTTTTTATTTTTTATTTTTATAAGTATATAAAAGTTACTTAGGTAACTAAGCTTTCGTTTACTTGATTAACTATCTTATTAGAAAACATACTCTAAATTTCACATAACAAAGTATGCGCGTTTGTAATGATTAGTTGAAAAGGCTATAGTTGGGCTAAGGTTATAATACTTTATTTAAAACTACATTCTTAAAAGAATGGTTAGGATTATAAAGTTTTTAGTTTTTTATTATTATTTAATTTATTGAAAAAAAAAAACCTTCGTAGCAATTTAAATGTTTCTTTCCAAAAAAAAAAAAAAATCCTTAATTCTGATTAATAATGAATAGAATTCAAAGAATGATAAATTATAAATTTGAACCTCAGTCTCATTTAGGGAAGTATATTTTGTTATTTAATACGGAGTTAACATTATACAAGATGTGTTTGGCTTTCCTCTAATGCATTTGAACACTAGAAGTGAGACAGAAGTGACATTTGTCTTAAAATGGTCATTTGCATTCTCGTGTTCTATTTTATATCCTTGTGCGCATGATGCAAATCTCACCCATAACATAAGATAGGATACATACCAACTTAGAGTCTAATGATAAATAGTTTCATATAAATAGTCTAAAAAGTTAGACAAGACTTCATCACGCTTAGTGCATAATTTTTTATAGAAATATTAGCACGATTTATTATAATTAAAATATAATAAAATGATATTAAGAACAAATCTAAATGTAAATGATGTTACTATAATAACAATAAGTCATATCAATAATTGTGAAAATATATATATTAGGTCCAAAATGTCTATATTTTATATTCATTGTATAAATTGTCGCTTTTAATTTTTGCTTTATTGTTTTTGGATATCCCCTAATTGAGTGCTCACCAGATGACTTGACAGAACAAAACAAGTGGGCCCCTCCACTCCACACCAATAGCAAAATAAATATGTTAAAAAAACCTACAAATGTGGTCAAAAGTAATCTCCAATTTTATACACCCAACATTTTGCTTAGTCAGAATTTTAATCGATAGGTGCCATCATTTGTTCGAGGCACGTGTGTAATGATATAGGAGGGCCTACTTCATTTCCAAAATGTTAATCATGTTAAAGAATCCAATATGGTAACCCCAACCCAAAACTTTCATTTTGTAATTATGTTGTCTATGTGTCTCCTAAACCTAAAAAAAAGAAAAAGAAAAAGCAAAGTAGAGTAGAGTCTAACACAGTAACACTACAAACCTTGCCACGTGAATAGCCATCCAATTTTTACGTTGATAATTTGACTAAATTGGGTATAACTTTCAGGGCCATAAAGTCAAAAATATGAAAGAAAATGTAAGAAAAGAAAAAAAATAAAAAATAAAAACGTTAACTCAATTAATAAAGTATTTTATAGTTAAATATGAGATTTATGTTCAATTCTCTGCTTATACTAAAAATTATTTTGTGTTTTGACCTAATGATAAAGAACAATTATCATAGAGTAGATGCCGTAAGCTTGAAATATTATTATATTTATATAAATAAAAAAAAGGATTTACAAGTTAATTGTATTTCATTTCGATATTAACAATGCATTTATCTTTCATTATTCTGTCAGGAAAAGAAATTAGCTTCAGAGATAGCACAAAAGTTCAAATTCCAGAGGAAACAGATACGAAGGGTGCAGAGATTAGTCAAGAAATGCCACATGCTTTGGTCATGTTGAGGCTTATACTAATTGTGGTTGGACGGAAGCTTTCTCGCAACCCAAATACATACTCAAGTGTATTAGGGGTTTTGTGGTCTCTAATCTCATTCAAGTGAGTAGGTTTATTTGGTTTATATTTGATTAGGTAAATGCATTATATTTTCAAATTAAATAAACCAAGAAAATATATAAGTAATCTGAAACACACACATTGAAGTCATCCTTATCAACTTAAACTCAATGGAAAAAAAAAAAAAGTCATCCTTTTCAACTGACATATACCTTTGTTTTATCAAAGTGGTGTCATGAACCCCAAGTCAAATAGATATTGTAAAATGAAGGAATATAATCATTTTCATTTCACTTCAAAATAGAAGAAAGATATTTTTTTTGTTGAAATATGGACAAACGGAAGTCACTTAGACAAATCGTTTGATCTACTCAGTGGATGTATTCCATCAACATCGATTATTTCCTGCTCGAGGAAGTGTGCAATTAATCGTTCATGTCTTGTGTTTGAAATTGATTACTCGAAAAAAGATTTAGATTGTGCAATAATGAGAGTAAAACAAGAATACTTACCTAAAATATATTATCCTTTAAAGAGTGTTCAAATTGTTATGATAATTAAAATTTCAAATGATCTTAACAGTATCATTATATTTAGATTTATAATATTTAATTTGAATCGTCAAATATACTATTTCAAATTGAGAGGATCATTTATTTATTTTTTTTTTTTTGAGAGAGAGAGATTACTGTCTCCCAAATATTACATTTACTGTTGCCTATTTATTCAGAAGAATTAGGCCATGAAATTCCTAGTGGCATGTACAATCTTTTATCATACATGAAAATTTTTAATGAATAATTATATATGTAATTATGTCAATCATAACAAGGTTTTTTTTTTTTTTTTTTGGATCTTGCAGATGGAATGTAGGGATGCCCAGTTTGGTGAAATACTCAATAAAAATAATATCAGATGCAGGTCTCGGAATGGCCATGTTCAGTTTAGGTATGTTATTATGTCAGCATAATATATGACAAACGCAACATACAGACATTTCATACATTTGTTTGCACAAACTTGGTCATAATCACATGCACACTTCAAAATTCATAATATTTTCATGTTGGGCATGAGATATACCAAAATTGTATTTTGATAAAAATAGTGTTTATTATTACACACAACTTAATTCACACATTTTAATTCACACATTTTAATACGCAATTGAAAAAGCAACTGAAATCGTGATCGAATTTAACTTTTTGATAATGAGCTATTGGTAATTGCTGCAGGGCTGTTCATGGCCCTCCAACCCCGGATTATTGCTTGTGGAACAAAAAGGGCAATAATAGGGATGGTGATCCGCTTCCTTTGTGGGCCCATAATAATGTCAGCAGCATCGGTTGCTGTTGGATTAAGAGGTGTAAAACTACATGCTGCCATTGTACAGGTACCATATATGATATGCACAACTGAAGAATATATATACATGCATGCTTATTTCTTGTATGTATGTACCTATTTTTTTGGACAGTACACTAGAAAGAGAGAGAGAGAAAAGAAGAATATGCATGTATATGTTTTTTACGGGTGGGAAACATTTCTGTTGGGTATTTGATAATGTTATTACTGAATCTCAGGCAGCTCTTCCACAAGGGATAGTACCATTTGTCTTTGCAAGGGAATATGGGCTTCATCCCGACATTTTGAGTACAGGGTAAGTTAGATGAACTCTGATTTTGAAGAATTTTCACCTACGTTTGTGAATAATAATATTGATATATAATAGAGTTTTATATCCAAGATAACATTGGATTAAAAAAAAAAAAAAAAAAATCTTGAGAGAGTTTTTAAAATTTGCTTTAAATTCATCAATAGCACCATGTGCATTGGAAAATACTCGGCAACCAGGTATATTTACTTTTAGCTTATAACAAATAAGATTGCACTACATTGGCCACCCTGACTTTTCTTTTAACCGAATGAAGAAAATGCTTGTTTCTTTATTTCTGAGGCATGTGATTGGAATCTTGCCACTAAATCCTGCTTGAATGCCTAGAATTTATATAGGCAACTCTAGCTACACTAAGAATAACCCTAAAAGCTAAGGGAATGCGGATTATATATTGTAGGCGCAATGGGGATGCCTTTTGTGTAATTCAGTTGCTTCTTTTTGATATCCTAACCTTCATCACCACTTTACCATTACCCCACCAGTAATAAATCTCATTGGAAACCCCTAATGGCTCTAGTAAGTACCATGTTTCAAGTTGTAGGGTTATAGGATTTCCTTTATATTGAATAATGTTGTCTAATTTCACATGCATGTTAAAAAAAAAAACAAAAAAACTACTGAACTTTTAACCTACCCCACGCTACATAATGCAGCCCTAGAATATCATACACCAAGGATCTGCCTAGCTAGGAAATGAATAATTAACTAGGAAATTGTGGAGACACAATAATTTGGACATAACATAACTATATATGTGATTTGTGACTAGAAAGTCATTTACCTTTTGTTTCTTGACCTTTTACTTTAGTTATCCAATTAACAGGTGAAGTCCTTTTTACATTTGTATATTAGACTTAGGAATAGGATGATCCGTATGAAGATTATTTTGTAGCTGAAAACTTACGTTTCATTGGCAGAATGGCAGTAACTTCAATATTTTCCAACGATCATGTGTTTGACTTCTGTTTATTTTCGATAGCTTAATTATTTTATATAGTATTTATCAAAATATATAGTTTTTGGTAACATTTATGTTAAATGTGTTACAAAAAGCTAAAATCCAATTTATTTTAAAAATAGTAGTATTTATTATACACACCTTAATGCACACATGCATTTTTCTACACAATTGAAAAAGCAACTGAAATCGTGACTTGAAGTCATGATTTCAAAGTTAGAAATAAATTGTGACTAAAAGTCACGATTTCAGTTGTTTCTTTTTCAGTTATATGCAAAAGTGTGTGCATTAAGATGCGCATAGTTATCTTTTGCTAATTGTTTTGGGTAATTGTAATTTCAATGAAGAGACTATGATACTCTATATATAAATCTTTCTTTTGCAGGGTTATCTTTGGAATGTTAGTTTCATTGCCTGTAACACTTCTCTACTACATATGCATGGGTCTATGAAGAAAAAAGATGAGGATTAGAAAGTTTGAATAAAGCATATATATATTGGAGCATCCAAAGTATTACGCACCTAGTAGCAAGCAATTAAGCAAGGAGTTCAACGAAAAGTACCATGTCCCAACAATATCATACGTCCCTCACCACCGACCATTTATATATGTGCATATATGGTCGGCCCCATAATGTTGGATCTGGCCAACATGCCATATCATTACATTAGCTAGATCAATGCTCCGTAGCATTTTCCTATTTATTGTAATCAAGAAAAAAAAAAAAGATTGACTTGCGTAGTGGATATATTATCAAAAGCCAAAAGGCTATTAATTAAGGTCAAACTAGAATGTGACAAGATCATATTTATATATATTAGGGTTTTCATGCTCCTGGGGTGACTGTCCTATAGTACATAGATTAGTGGTAGCCGAAAGGGAAAGGGAGTATCATGACCTATGATTAAGGTAGGAGACTTATTTTCTTTTAAAGTTGTGGCAACCAAAGTATGTTTTATTCATGAAAAAAAAATAAAAAAACAAAGAGAAAAGTGAAAAGAAATTTATGTCATTTCCAACTTCTGTTTTTGTTTTTTCAAAATCCCGTAGCAATCATTGTTATACTGTGCAGGATTTTGATTTTCACATATTTACGCTTTTTTTTTTCATGCGTTAAAATGTAAATATTCTCACATTAATTATGAATGTGTGTAAAATAGTGGATGTAAATGAATGTGAAAAAATATTTTTCATAGGGTATTGGATGCTATCTCCCTAATGGTCCATTTGGATTGAGGGGGAAGGAGGGAGAGTAGAGTAGGAGGGAGAGTAGAGTAGAGTAAATTTGGCTCAAAATTAGTTTTTTTTTAGCTAATTCTACTCTACTTCCCTCCACTCCCTCTCATTCCCAGTGGCGATGCCACGTGGTGTTCAAGGGTTCAAATGAACCCCCTGACTTGTGATTTTTTTTTTTTTTTACATATAACATTTTAAAATATTTTTGTTTTGAATACCTTAAAATAAAAATTTGAACCCCTAAATTAAGTCCAAAGAACAAATCAATTCAATACTAAAATTTATCTTGGCCTTCTTAAACAAAAAGAAAAAACCCAACATCAAACCAATTTGATATAAAATCTCAAGAAAAAAAAATAGCAAGTCCAACAACAAAAATTAGTAATTTGTTGATCTTAAATCTCAGAAAAAGACAATTAAATGAGCTGTAAAGTGTAAACACTAAAAGAAAATTAAGTGTGCGATAGTGGAAGTGGGACGTGAGACAGTGAAGAGTGAAGACATATTTTTTAATGATTGTATTGTTGCGTTGAATTCTTAATAGAGTAGTGTAAAAAACACAACAAAATTCTTCTTAATGAATTACAAAGACCTGTAAGTTGTCACAATTGAGTTCAATTGTTAAATAAAAGAATTGAAAAGAGTAAAAACAAAAACTAATAAATAATGAATTAGAGTATTCTAAGTAATAATAATTAAAATTCACTTAACAACAATAACTAATAACTTTATTATAGTAATAGAGAATAGATAATTTACAAGATTTAATCTTAGCAATAATAATTAATATCTTCATTATACTAGGAAAACATATGCCCAATGAATTTATAATTTATCTTTAATTCTTTTGCTAATACTATGAATAAATTTTTGATAAGGAAGTCACATATACCGCAAGATTTATCTCCTATCTAAGATTTATTATTTAAAAGAACTCGTGTTGACTTAAAAAAATCTTCCTTTGGATCATAGGGTTACAAAAGATTTCATCAATATTATCATAATGATCAAGATGAAAAAAAATTATTTACTAAGAGCTCCTTATCTATCTCTTCAACACGAATTAGAATGACCTCCTAAAAAATATTCTTGGAGTCGTCACTGCTCCTTTCCCCTCCATCCAAATGGACCCTAAAACTTTCATGAATGAAAAAGAGAAAATTTTGGCTTAAAATTCAAGCTTTGTACGAGATGAAGCAATATATCCTAAAGAAAAGGGAGGCATAAGGATTACATGTGCACAAAGCCTATGACAAGAGAACTTCCTTGCGGAAGAAGTCTTCGAACATAATAATTTTGTTTGTTTAGCTGAAAAGTATCTTTAGCTTCAAAATAGACTATTTATTGTCAAACATTCACGCCTACCAAATTGGACCTATATTTGGATTAGATACCCCCAGAGTGAGTCCGAGGACCATGCAAGACCTTGGTTCTGTCTAGTACTTAGATGGTTGCCAAAATACAAGACACAGTACTTAGATGGTTGCCAAAATACAAGACACGTAACCATAATAGACTAACAATTTGAATTAGAGGAATGCTTTTATTAATAATAATACATTTTCAAGTTATTTACATTCCACGGACGAGGTACCGCTTTTTCATCTAAATCTTCTAAGTAGTATGCACATATTCCTGCTACTGAAGTAATTCGGTATGGTTCTTCCCAATTGGGTCCCAGCTTTCCCCAGGATGGGTTCTTGGCAGCACCTATAACTTTCCTCAACACTAAGTCCCCTGGAGCTAGTGGTCTCAGCTTCACATTGGCATCATACTCCTGCTTGAGCTTCTAGTGGTAATAGGCCGAATGGATCACTGCCTTTTCTCTTCGTTCATCGATCAGATCTAGGCTCTTCCCTAGTAGTTCGTCATTACTGCTTGTAGTGAAGGAGGTCCTCAGCGTTGGGAAGCTTGCCTCTAGAGGGATAACAGCCTCGGCCCCATAGGTCATGGCAAAAGGTGTCTCCCTTATTAACCGTCGTGGTGTAGTCCGGTAAGTCCATAAGACGTGTGGCAGCTCTTCCATCCATCTTCCCTTGGCGTCATCCAGTCTCTTCTTAAGCCCATTGACTATGACTATGTTGATAGCCTCGGCTCGGCCATTTCCCTAAGGATAAGCTGGAGTTGAGTACCTGTTCGTGATCCCCAGTTCGCAACAGTATCTTCTGAAGGCTTTACTGTCAAATTGGAGTCCATTATCTGAAATGAGGGTACGAGGAACCCCGAATCGTGTAACAATGTTTCTCTAGATGAATTTCTTAGCAACCACATCTCTGATGTTGGCCAATGGCTCAACTTCGACCCATTTAGTTAAGTAATATGTGCCGACCAACATATATCTCTTATTTCCTACTGCCTTGGGGAAAGGGCCTATAATATCCAGGCCCCATTGGGCGAACGGCCATGGACTGGACAAAGGGTTGAGGACCCCTCCTGGCTGATGGATATTCGGGGCAAACCTTTGGCATTGGTCACATTTCTTAACATATTCTAGGGCTTCCCTTTGCATCCCCGGCCACCAATATCCCTGGGTAATGGCTCGGTGCGACAGAGATCTTCCTCCTGTGTGACTCTCACAAATCCCTTCATGCAGCTCTTCAAGCAGTACTTCTGATGCTTCAGGGTGAATACACAGTAAATATGGCCCAGAATAAGAGCGCTTATACAATTTGTGGTCCTCGAACAACCAGAACCGAGGAGTTTTTCTTCGTATTTTTTCACCCTCTGTCTTCTTCTCGGGCAGAATATCATCTTTGAGGAATCTCACTATAGGGTCCATCCAACTAGGACCCACTCTAACTTGATGAATACGAACCTTGCCTTTTGCAACCTCATTTGCTCTACCCAAATGCTCGACAAGAATAATTCGAGGCAGACCACTTGCCGAGGAGGTAGCAAGCGTGGCTAATGAATCTGCGTGGTTGTTTCCACTTCTGGAGACATGTGACAAACTGAAGAGATCGAAGTCTGACTACAGGCGTTTGACCTGGCTTAAGTACTCTTGCATCCTCGCATCTCTGGCTTCCAACTCTCCCTTTACTTGGCCCACTACCAATCTCGAGTCTGAGAACATCTCTACAGCTTTTCCTTCCATTTTCTGCACCATGGCCATTCCTTGTAACAAAGCTTCATACTCGGCTTCGTTATTTGTGGCCGAGAACCCAAGTCTCAAGGATTTCTCTATGATAGTCTTTTCAGGAGATATTAGGACTAGCCCCACTCCGGACACCCTTTGATTTGCTGCGCCATCAACGTACACCTTCCAACATGGGGGTTTTGGCGTAGAGATTACCCCAACCAATTTTTCATCCATGTTTCGTTGCTCTGCTACTATTTCTACTGGTGGTTCAGCAAATTCAGCCACTAAGTCAGCTAGGATCTGGCCCTTGATAAAGGTCCGAGGCATGTACTTGATGTCAAAGGCTCCCAAAATTGTGCTCTATATGGCAATCTTTCCAGGGTAATCAGCAGTCCGAAGTACGGACTTCAAGGGTAGTTGAGTTAGAACAACCACTGTGTAGGCTTGGAAATAATGGGGAAGCTTTCGCGTAGCATGAACCACAGCTAGTATGGCTTTCTCCAAGGGTAAGTATCTGACCTCCACTTCATGTAGCGACTTGCTCACGTAATAGAATGGCTTTAGAAGGCCGTTGTCATCCCGTACTAGCACTAAGCTCACGGCATAAGAGGCCACAGCAATATATGCGTATAGGACTTCGTCGGCCTCAAGATTGGACATGATAGGTGGTCGGGATAGGTACTCCTTGAGTTGCTGGAAGGCCACAACACAGTCCTCGGACTACTCAAATCCTTTCCACTTGTTGATTAAGAGATAGAATGGTCTGCATCTATCCGCCGACTTGGAGATGAATCGATTCAGGGCTGCGATCATTCCAGTAAGCCTTTGGACCTCCTTAGCGTTTTGCGGTTGTTTTAGACCATTAATAGCCTTGATCAGGTCAGGGTTAACCTCTATTCCCCTATGAGTAACCATGTAGCCTAAAAACTTGCCTGATCCCACGCCAAATGAGCATTTGGAAGCGTTTAGGTGCAGCTTGTGCCTCCTTATGACATCAAAGGTGCTGTCGAGGTCTCTTAAATGCTCAGATACCACTTTACTCTTCACCACCATATCATCAACATAGACCTCGATGCTCTTGCCCAACTGCGGCTCGAACATTCTCGTCATCATCCTTTGATAGGTGGACCCTGCGTTCTTCAGGCCGAACGGCATTACCTTGTAATGGTAGTTCCCAATAGGTGTCATGAAGGCTGTCTTCTCCTAATCCTCCAGGGCTAGTGGTATTTGATGATAGCCTTGAAAGACATCTAAGAAGCTCATCCGAGGATGGCCCACTATTGCATCCACCAGCTGGTCTATCCGAGGCATGGGGAACGGGTCTTTTGGGCATGCTTTATTTAGGTCTGTGAAATCTACACAAACCCGCCATTTTCCATTTTTCTTCTTGACCACCACGGTGTTGGCCAACCATTCGGGGTAAAAAACCTCTTTGATAGCCCCTACACGCTTAAGCTTCACCACTTCGTCCCTAATCGCATTGGCGTGCTTTCTTGATGGGCGCTGGGGTGGCTGCTTCTTGGGAGTGATGGACGGGTTGACATTGAGATGGTGACAAATGAAGGCTGGATCAATCCCTGGAGCATCGTAGGCATCCCATGCAAATACATCAATATTTCTTTTAAGAAACTCAATCAACCCCTCTTTCTCCTGAAGGGGCAGCTGAGCCCTTACCTGAAAGAACCTCTCTGGGTCACCACCAATGATCACATTTTCTAGATCTTCGCATGTGCCTCCTCGGCAGCTGTATCAAGAGGCGACACCGGGGCCTTTGATTGCTATAAGTTCTTTTCAGCAAAGGCCGAGGACTCCACATCGAGCCGATGTGAAATGGCAGCCACCACACACTGCCTTGTCGTGGATTGGCAACCACAGATTTTGAGAACCTGGTCCCCTGGCGGGAATTTCACCTTCTGATGCAAAGAGGAAGTAACAGCCCCCAAGGTATGGAGCCAGGGCCTACCGACGATGGCTGTATATGGAGAGTAGGTGACCACTATGATAAAGTTCACCTCCACTATCTCTGGGCCGGTCTGGATGGGTAGCCTAATCATGCCCTTTGGAATAACAAGCTTCCCGTCGAAGCTAATCAAAGGAAAGCTATAGGGCATCAAATCTTCCGGTTTTAATCTCAGCCCCTTGTAGAGATCGGGGTACATAACCTAGCAGCACTGCCACCATCCACCATCACTCTTTTCACATCGTAGTCCCCGATTCTGAGAGTGATCAACAGCGCATCATCATGGGGCTGGGTGATTCCGATCTTGTCTTCTTTTGAAAAACTCAAGATTGGGTGAAAATTCATTCTAGCCCTCTTCGGCTCTGGCTGGGACTCCTCGGCAGGCAGCTGAGCCACTGATAACACTCATGAAGGGCACATGCCTGTTCTTCCTGGTGCGGTCAAGATTACATTGATCGTTCCTACGGGTAGCCTTAGGGCAGTATCCCTCTGGGGTTCTTGATGGGTCTGGCCTTGATGACCGCTGGAATGATGCAAAAGGTGCTTTAGCTTACCTTCTCGGACCAACTGGTCTAGATAGTTCCAGAGGTTCCTGCAGTTTTCTGTGGTATGTCCGTGGTCTTGGTGGTATTGGTAATAAAAGTTCTGATTGTGCCTCGTGGACTCTCCTGCCATCTTATTCGGCCAGTTAAAGTATGGCTCATTCTTGATTTTCTCCAATACCCGATGTATTGGTTCTCAAAATACAGTATTGACAGTCTGTGTGTTGGTTGCTCTGGATTGCCCTACGAAATCTCTCCTCGGGCGGTTGCTGTTATATCGGTCCGACCTAAAATCCCTCCTTTCCTGAGGGATAACCTTCTCTTTTCCCTTACCTTGGAGTTGGTCTTCCTCTACCTGTTTATACTTATCGATTCGATCCATCATTTGGCGCACGCTGGTGGCAGGCTTGCCAGTCAGAGATTTCCTCAAACCGTGCTCGGCTGGGAGACTATTTTTGAAGGTGCTGATGGCGACATCGTCGAAATTGCCGTCCATTTCATTATACATCTCCCAATATCTGTTCGAGTAAGCTTTTAAAGTTTCTCCATCTTGCATGGATAACGACAATAACGCACTCAATGACCGAGGAGCTCTGCTGTTTGTAACGAAACGGGAGCCAAAGGCTTGGGTTAGCTGCCTATACGAATCTATGGAATTCGTCTTTAAGCTGTTGAACCACCTCATCGCTACTGGTCCCAGGCTAGATGGGAAAACCTTGCACATCAGCGCCTCGTTTTTAGAATGGATAGCCATCCTCTGGTTAAACTGGCTCACATGCTCCACGGGGTTTGTCTTGCCGTTATAAATGGTGAAGGTTGGCTGCTAGAAACGTCGAGGAAGCGTAGCCTCCTCTATATGGCGTGTGAAAGGTGATTTGGAGAGTTAATCCAGTGCCCTGCTCATGGCATCGTTTCCCAAGCCCCTAGAAGACGGGCTTTTACGTTTACGCCTCCGGTAGTGCTCTTCTTCATGAGAGAAGGTCTCGCTTGGAGGAGTTCTCGATCTTTGCCTATAGTCATCATCGCTTTCATCACCGGAGGGCATGTCAGGGCTAGAATGGGATCGCCTCCATTGTGCATGGCGCAACTTTCTCCTTAAGTCGTCTATCTCTCACTGCATGGCCTGCTTATCATTCTGTCTCTGGGATACGTGACTCCTAACTTCTTCTAGTTGCATGGCTTGGTTGTTATTTTGTCTCTAGAGCACGTGACTGCCCATATGAGAGTGGCTTCTGCTGGTTTGAGTGGTGTGCACACTTCCCTCTCGAAACCTTCCATTCTCTTCATTTCGATCACGCTCAGGGTTGGGAAAGTTACCCTATTATTGGGATCTAGCCTGCTCAGGCTGACGAGAGCCTGCTTGATGAGGGCCTGATCCTACCATGCTTGATTGCTGCCCTTACCAACACCCAAGTTCTTTCCCACAGACGGCGCCAATTGTAGGGACTGGATTGGGGCACTTCTACTGTTAGATGAGTAGATTCGGGCCCAATTAGCCCAATACAATTAAATTTATAGAGGATGAGTTTAAGAACTAGGTCTTAGTGAGGGTTACAACAACTAGACAGGGTTATGAGTGGATTGAATAACAAGTACTTGGATTAAAGTGTGAAATTCTGTCCTTGGCCTTCATCCGATGAGCTTGTTGTTCTTATTGTTTCTTCAGTGCTTGGTTACAAAGGTTTCCAAGCTGATACCTACTATTCATGTCTCTCAATTTCCTTTTTTTTTATCTCCCCCATTCCTGGAGGGTTTCCTACATTATATATTCATTTTCAGTTGATCTTGACCCTCCATTTGTTAATCTTGTAGGTCGCTACTCGAGTACTTGTCCCATTTGCAGCCATCCCAAACCTTCTGTGAGTTGTAGCAACCAAGGCAGCACTGCTCAGGGGTCATTTCCCCATTAATGCGGCCAGATTGGTAGTTATGGGCATTTAACGTGGAGGTGACAGTTTCTCCTGGAATTGCTCCTCCACCATGCTCCCATGGCTGACCCACTGTACTTGTCCTTTTTCTTGGGATGCTTTGGGAGGCTGCCTTTGATGGCACGCCGCTCTTCCCTTCTATGATCTCGGTTTGCCGAGAACAGGATTGTCCTCGGCGATGTTTCTTGGCAATTTGGACTCTATTCGTTCGTACTCGGGCATTTCTTCTTCCTCGACATGGGTCCTGGGCTTAGTATAAAGTGGGCCGGGGGCCAAATTCTTTAACCTCACAATAACTATAATACTAAAATGCAAAATCCACCCTCTAAGTTTTTTCAGAATTCATTTCAGTCATCTAACTTTGCTTTTATTCATTTCGGTTTTTTAAGTTTCAGATTTATTCAATTAAGGCATTTCCATCAAATTTTGTTAAAATTTTTTGAAAAAAAAAAATCTGGAAAATACTTTTCAATCATTAATCGAATTTTTTTAATTTAAAATTTTTGAAGAAAAAAAATTAAAAAATTGGAAAATTAATGACAACATATAACAAAAGTTGATAAAAAATCCTTAATTGAATAAACTTAAAAGTTAGAGAACTGAAATAAATTTTAGTGAAACATAGAATGTGGGTTTTACAATTTTAACCTAAATAATAATACACACTAGTCTCATCACACGCACTCCGCACGTGCGATGAAGCTATTTTTTTTTATTTTGGGTTTAATGTAATTTTTAAATCTAAAGGTATCCAAGAGTCAGGCCATTTTGGATACACACCATTGTAAGTTTTTTTAAAAAACATTCTCCCCCCTTCCCGTGTGTGTGTTAAAAATACTTAGTATTCTATAAAATAAAATAAAAAAGTTTTCTATTGTTAGTGAGGTTACACGGGAAGGAATTTTTAAGAAGTTAAAATTTTGAATTTTGAAAAGCAGTAAACTGCTATGCTAATTTTTCAGAAAAAAAATGTATCTAACGTGATGTGTGATAGAAAAAAAGTTTTTCTAATAATTTTTTTTTAATTTTGTTAAATTATAATTTTAACCTTATTTTTTATTTTTTAAAAATAAAGATATTTTTGACATTTTTGAAATTATAATTAAATTTCTGAATCAAATTCATATGTATAATTTTTAGAAACTGGAATTACGGTTGAAAACTTGAAATAAAGAAGGCCCAGGGTTACTTTTCCATCTTCGCCACTCCCATAAACACAAGCCGAACCCTACCCCAATTCCAAATCTGCTTCATATGGTTGAAGAAGATTTCCATGAGCCCATTAACATAATCGAGCCATCCATGTCTCAGTCTAGGAAAAAACCAATCTTGCTGCCCCACCGTCTCTCTGATGATGTCTTATTCGACGTACTGACTCGGCTGCCAGTGAAATCCTTAATCCGATTCAGGTGCGTTTCCAAACATTGGTACTCCATCATCGCAAAGCCCATCTTCATTAACACGCATCTCGACGAAGTTAAATCATTGTCCAACAATAACAACAACTGTAACAATGGTTATCTGCTATGTAATCCACAACCAGCGGACGCTTGGTCTAGTAGAGACTTGTGCACGGTCGTTTGCAATAGCGACCACACATTGACACAGATTTCCAGCCAACATAATCATATTTCATAGATCATAACAGAATGAGTATTGTATATGGAATAAAGTAAAAAATTGTAATTTTATCCCCAAGCAGCAGAAGAATGTTTTTAGCGCCCTGTGCTCCTTAATCTTAACAAAGAATTATTGATAATAAATTGAGTCATGTACATTTCAGTACCAAGAAACCACAATCCACATGAGATTAATGATTGGGAATATTAATAGCTTCGGGATTTCATTAGTGGTAAATTTCTTCCTATATCTAAAAGGATACCTCATCACAACATACATCACCGTCATTAAGATAATACTGTATCTGGTAATGCGTGATTCATGACTATGGTGGGTAATCTTAGCATACCCATTGGAGAAGCAAACGTTCTCTGAGAAATCCAGTTAGAATACACAAGAAGTTGTCCTTCCTTCCGCAGGGCTTTGTCAAATTCAACTGTGATGCTGCTATAGGAAATATTTTACAATAATTGCTATGGTTGCCAGAGATTGGAGAGGGATAATGGTCATGGCTGCCACTAAGAAGGCCAATACCACAATAATCCCTCTCTAAGCAGAGGCAAAAGCAATACTATGCCATTGCAAATGGCAAAATCTCAGAATCTGGAGAAGGTTTTTATAGAAAATGACATCAAAGCTTTCATAGAGGCAATGCAAGATGTGGTACAAAGCTGCCCTTGGAGGATTAGCAGTTGGACTTCAGTAGTTAGAGATCTCACTTGCCTTCCATGATTGTAAATTTTCTTGGCTTAACAGGGATGTTAATTAATCCACTCATGTTTTGGCTTGGTGGTCTTTAAGAAATTATATGTTGGGTCCTTTAAATATGTGCTCTGCCCCCCAGGTTTTTGTTTATATGAATCTCCAAGAGTCATGCCAAGTTTCTTCTGCTAGCATCTCCTAATTGTAGCTCTTTTGATTCAGTAGTCTTAATATTGAAGGAAAACAAGAAAGCTTGAAAAGATAGAATGAAAATTGAGAGAGAAGCTAGGTAGAATTCTCTAGAAATTATATTTCTGAGCTTAGACTGAAATTACACACAAAGTCTCTATTTATAGAGCTCTATAATTGAACACGTGGGTTTCTTACCCCAACAAACCTCTAACCAACTATTCTAACAAACTCTATAAATATCTAGTTGGTGTGTAGCTTGGAATAAGATCCTAACGGGTGATAACCTGAGATTGAGGGGCTTGGATTTTGTGGACTGGTGCATTATGTGTCGACATTATGGGGAGACAGTGTGGACCACTTACTCCTTCATTGCAAGATGGCTTATCAGTTATAGAGCTTTGTTTTTATAACTTTTGGAGTGTCGTGGGTCATACCTAGATCGATTCCAGATTTGTTTTTTGGCTGGTGAAATTGGTTGGGGAAGCATTCATCCCAGATCTGGAATTTAGTTCCGTTGTGCATATTATGGTGTCTTTGGAAGGAACGGAATCGACAGACTTTTGAGAATTTGGATAGTTCCGATGATCAGATGCTTGCTTCTTTTAGTGGAACTCTTTTTGATTGGTCTCGGGCTTGAGGACTCACGACTAGTGATTTTCTCCCTTCTTTTCTTAGCTCTCTTTCTCTTTGTAATTTACCTGTTGTTTGGTTTCCTATTATGTATTTTCTTTGTTTTCTTTTTTCTCTTCTTGTAATTTTCTGGTTTGCTCTGTGCTTTTCTTGCATAGAGTAGCCTTTTGTATATATATCATTCTTACTTATCAAAAAAAAAATCTCAGAAACCCAAGTATGAAGACGAAGAGCAGAGCTGTGGAAGAAGACCGAGGAAGAAACTCAAGACGACGTTGTGTTGTCCATCAAACACAGTGAGCTTAATCACACTTAAAACAGTGTCGTGCTACTTATGAGAGAACAGTGTCGTCTTGGGTAAACATGGTCTAATTGAACCAAACGATGTCGTTTATTTTTAATGAAAACGGCACCGTTTGGCAAGTGACCGTTAGCTAGCCGTTGCATTTGAATTTGGTCTTCTTCCCCTTTCAAATGTATTATCAAAAAAGTCTTTATGGATTTTTATATATATATATATGAGTTATGTGATGCTTAAAAGTGTGTTAGGAGACTTGGGTTTTGTAGGAAGAACTGTGGTAGGATTTATTCACAGATGAGCATGTTCAAAATTCATTCCGAGTGTATGATAGGCCAATTGTTCTTGTTTGATATACCAAATCGTAAAGTGATGTACCAGTTGATCCTCAGAAGCACTGATGATGGTGCAACGTGACATTGAGTGGCGCCAATAATAGGTGAGGTTATATTGTAAGGTGGTGGGACTTTGTGTGTGGGTGGGTGTTTTTTTTCTTTTTCTTTTTTCCCTATTTTAAGATATGATAGAATTTCAACTTATAACGTTTGTTCCATAATGATTATACTTTATCATCAACCCAAAATACCAATTAGTGCAGGGTTTGAACCTCATATCTTTTTGTGATAAGAGATTTTAGCAATTGAGCTAATTGGTATATAGCAATTGAGCTAATTGGTATATAGCAATTAGGAGAAAGACTTGGGGTGTATTTTTCTGCCAATTAGGTTCCATCCCTATGTTTTTAAGATAATGATGAGAATTCCCATTGCCTTGGCATTCTGTAAATCCAGTTGCTCATGACACCCAAATTGTTGGTAAGGTTATATATGCTTGAGGTTTACACGTTTCTCCACTAATATTATATGATAAGGGTAATTTTGTAATTAACCCATGACGAAACAAAAGGCGACGAACATAACAAGGTTGTCAGCTTCACTCATGAGAGACAACCTTGTTGTAAAGTCTACAGCTCCACCCTATACCTGACGGCTGCATCTTGGGCACAATAAGCTGAAGATAGTAAACTGAAGACAGTAAGCTGAAAATGATAAGTTGAAGATAGTAAGCTGAAGACAGTAAGCTGAAGACAGTAAGCTAAAGACAGTAAGCTAAAGATACTAAGCTAAAGATAGTAAGCTGAAGACAGTAAGTTGAAGACCGTAAGCTGAAGAGGATAAGCTGAAGATAGTAAACTGAAGACAGTAAGCTGAAGAGGATAAGCTGAAGAGGATAAGCTGAAGAGAATAAGCTGAAGTCGAAGCCGATAACCCCGACGATCGAGTAGGCGAAGCTGACGACCCTAACGAGGTAGTAGGCGAAGCTGACGACCCTGACGAAGGAGTAGGCGAAGCTGACAACCCTGATAACCCCGACGAGGGAGTAGGCGAAGCTGACGAACCTGACGAGGTAGTAGGCAAAGCTGACGACCCTGACGTGGCCTTGCTTGGTCTCCACGTTTGCATATATAAAGAAATTATCTTGCGCCCCACGCTTGGTGTTAATCAAAAAGACTCCTACAAGGAAAGGATTCCGAAATATACGCTCATGAGGATTCCTACAAGGAAAAGAACTCTACACTAAGGAAGAGAGGTCAACCCTTTACTACTATAAAAAGCCCAAATACCCTCACAAACCGAGGTACGCATAATTGACCCCGCTCTAGCACTTTAGGGTTGTGAGAAGTTCTAACTTGACCTTCGGAAGGTATTTGGCCGGCACCACACCGGTGCTCTCTGCGAGGTCTTCTCTTTTTGTTGTGCAGGTGTTGTTTCGAGTGTGCAAAAACCATGTGGCTCACTGGTGATTTTTTCGGCATCATCAGTTGGCGCCATATGTGGGAAATTTTTACGACTTGTAAGCCATACTATCGCTTCCCGGACAAAGAGTTACATGGTACTTACTTGCTCAATGGCGACCACCAACAACATTCAGGGAGATGAACCACGCCCAACTGCACTTGAGAGACAGGTGCAGACTCTCACGGTAGCCATGGAACGCCTCACTAAGCAAAACAACGATCTGGAAGAGCAGCTGCGCCAAAAGAATGCAGGGCATGGCACTTAGGAGGAGGACCAAGAAGGTACCAGTGCTAAGCAAAGAGACCGAGAGGGGCCAGAAGGTAGTAATGCCCCAAGCAGACCAGAGCGACAAGATATGAGCCGTCCATCCGTCACTGATATGGCTCCACCCCACATTGTCGCGGAGATGCAGGCAATGAAGGAACAGATGGACGTCATGATGAACGCCCTCAAAGGACGGGTGTCCAGCGACCTTGATGATCTGGTCCACCGAACCGACTCGCCGTTCACCGCGTCGATCAACTCCTTCCCCCTTCCACCAAAGTTCCGTATGCCGCAAGTGGAAAACTACGACGGAAACAAAGACCCTCTAGATCATTTGGAGTCTTTCAAGACCCTGATGCACCTTCAAGAGGTACCCGACGAGATCATGTGTAGAGCTTTCCCCACCACGCTGAAGGGTCCCGCAAGGATATGGTTTAGCAGGTTGTCGCCTAACTCCATCAGTACTTTCAAGGAGCTAAGCACCCAATTTTTTTCGCACTTCATCGGGGGACACAAGTATAAGAAGTCTACAGCATGCTTGATAAGCATCAAGCAGTGGGAAGATGAGACGCTAAGGTCTTACATAGCACGCTTTAACAAAGAGGCACTTTCAATCGATGAAGCTGACGACAAGATACTTGTAGCCGCTTTCACAAATGGGCTGCAGAAGGGTAAGTTCCTATTTTCACTATACAAGAACGACCCGAAGACTATGTCGGACGTGCTTTACAGGGCAACCAAGTACATGAATGCTGAAGACGCGCTTCTGACTCGAAAGAAGAGAGAAAGGCAGGAGGATATGCGACAGGACAAAGGGCGAAAGATGGCAAGAACTGGAGACGCTGGACGGACAGAAGCTACACCACCCATGGAACACCAAGCACCTACGGAAGTACTACCAATAAAAAGGATGGCATGAAGAGCAGCACCCCTTTATTTCTAGTTTACCTTAGTGAATTTTAGCTATACTCCTCAGTTTTTCTATTTACTTTAGTTTTTGCTACAATAACTCTTTTAAAGCCCAAAGGGCAGGTCTTCGTTTTCTTTTTAAGAACTACTTTTTCTATAAATGCATGGTTTATTATAATAAGAGGAGTTTATTCAGACATGGCCAAAGTCGCCTATGGGTGGACGGTCACTACGCTAAGTCACCTACAGGTAGACGCATGGCCAAAGTCGCCTACGGGTGGACGGTCACTACGTTAAGTCACCTACGGGTAGACGCATGGCCAAAGTCGCCTACGGGTGAACGGTCACTACGTTAAGTCACCTACGGGTAGACGCATGACTGAAGTCGACTATGGATGGATGATCACCATACTAAGTTGCCTACAAGTAGACGACCAAAATTTTTCTACAAATGCATGGTTTATTATAATAAGAGGAGTTTATTCAGACATGGCCAAAGTCGCCTACGAGTGGACGGTCACCACGCTAAGTCACTTACGGGTAGACGCTTGGCCAAAGTCGCCTATGGGTGGACGGTCACTACGTTAAGTCACCTATGGGTAGACATGTGGCCAAAGTCGCCTACGGGTGAACGGTCACTACGTTAAATCACCTACGGGTAGACGCATGACCGAAGTCGACTATGGGTGGATGATCACCATACTAAGTCGCCTACAAGTAGACGACCAAAAAGGTGACGAGGCACCAAAATTTAGTCACCTCAATTAGTCCATGACCCCAAGTGGACGACTCACAAAGTGACGAGGTACCAACACTTAGTCACCTCAACAAGTCCACAAAGTGGAGGAATCCAAGTCTACAAATTAGACGACCCTAATATGCAGTCCATCAAGTGGAAGACCTCATCTCAAGAGGATGAAATGTTATCAAGTCCATAAAATAGACAAGCTTATTTAGTCCACAAGATGGACGATTTCATCCCAGGAGGATGAAAAAATTATGAAGTCCATAAAATGGACACAAAGTGGACAACCATGTGTTATTAAGTCCACAAGGTGGACGACCCTAGTAAATCCACAAAGTGGACGACATTGATAAGTCCAAAGTGGACGACCTCATCCTAAGAGAATGGAAAACTTCCTAGTCCACAAAGTGGACGAATTTATCACTAAGTCCACAAAGTGGACTAGTCTACTACTATGTCCACAAAGTGGACGAATTTATCACTAAGTTCACAAAGTGGACGAATTTATTACTAAGTCCACAAAGTGGACGAGTCTACTACTAAGTCCACAAAGTGGATGAATTTATCACTAAGTCCACAAAGTGGACGAGTCTACAGCTAAGTCCACAAAATGGACGAATTTATTACCAAGTCTACAAAGTAGACGAGCCTAGGACCACGAAGTGGACGGGCCTATCACCAAAGTCTACAAAGTAGACGAGTTTAATATAAGTCCAAAAGTTGGACAAAAACCATTACCAAGCTTACAAAGCAAACCAGCCTAAGTTCACAAAGTGGATGGGCATATTACCAAGTCTACGAAGTAGACGAGCCTAAGTCCACAAAGTGGACGACCCCACAAAAGTGGACGAGATTATTACTAAATCCACAAAGTGAGCGACCTCATTACAAAGTCCACAAGACAGTGGACAGATCCACCACAAATGGAGGGACCTAAACACAGACAGGTCCGTAATTTGGTTCATCCCACGAAAATGGGTTAGTAAAATAAAGTCCACAAAACAATGGACGGATCCACAACAAGTGGATGGACCTAACTAAGCAGACAGGTCCATGATTAAGTTTGTAAGCAAGTTCATCCCGTCAGGATAAGGTTACAGACCACAACAAACAAACGGATCTATAACTAAATAGACAGGTGCGTCTCTAAACTTACGAAAACATATCTTGAGGCATCACACATAAATGACCCTTCCACGACGTTAACTCCATAACTCGTCAGCTAAAGCTGACGAGGCTATGGAGTAGGGGGCAGCTGATAAGGGTAATTTTGTAATTAACCCATGACGAAACAATAGGCGACGGACATAACAAGGTTGTCAGCTTCACTCATGAGAGACAACCTTGTTGTAAAGTTTACAGCTCCACCCTATACCTGACAGCTGCATCTTGGGCACAATAAGTTGAAGACAGTAAGCTGAAGATAGTAAGCTGAAGACAGTAAGCTGAAAATGATAAGCTAAAGATAGTAAGCTGAAGATAATAAGCTGAAGATAGTAAGCTGAAAACAGTAAGCTTAAGACAGTAAGCTGAAGAGGGTAAGCTGAAGATAGTAAGCTAAAGATAGTAAGCTGAAGACAGTAAGCTGAAGACTGTAAGCTGAAGAGGATAAGCTTAAGATAGTAAGTTGAAGAGGATAAGCTGAAGAGAATAAGCTGAAGGCGAAGCCGACGACCCCGACGAGCGAGTAGGCGAAGCTGACGACCCTAACGAGGTAGTAGGCAAAGCTGACGACCCTAACGAGGGAGTAGGCGAAGTTGACGACCCTGACGAGGTAGTAGGCGAAGCTGACGACCCTGACGTGGCCTTGCTTGGTCTCCACGTTTGCATATATAAAGAAATATCTTGCGCCCCACGTTTGGTGTTAATCAAAAAGACTCCTACAAGGAAAGGATTTTGAAATATACGCTCATGAGGATTCCTATAAGGAAAAGAACTCTACACCAAGGAAGAGAGTTCAACCCTTTACTACTATAAAAAGCCCCAATACCCTCACAAACCGAGGTACGCATAATTGACCCTGCTATAGCACTTTAGGGTTGTAAGAAGTTCTAACTTGACCTTCGGAGGGTATTTGGTCGGCACCACACCGGTGCTCTCTGCGAGGTCTTCTCTTTTTGTTGTGCAGGTGTTGTTTCGATTGTGCAAGAACCATGTGGCTCACTGGTGATATTTTCGGCATCATTATTATACATTTGCAAACTGCTATACAACCAGGAGTTTCATGAGGCTGGCTTCAAAAAATGAAAATTGAAATAACAATAAAATCATATGTTCCTACGTGGATTTGTTCATTTTTTGAAGCTAGACTCATAAATATTTATTTGATTATGCATTTGTGGGTGAATTAATTTTTTTCGTGATGAGTCTCTTTATTTTTATTTTGCTGGGTTTATTATCATAATTTTTCATTCATCCCAATTTGAGGTTTACACGTTAGATGAGATAGAAGTGAAGAACAGTAACCCAAAAAAAGCAATGCTATTCATATTGATTCGATTGTGCAAATTTTAAAAAAATAATAATGTTGAGAGCTTAGTTTTACTCAATGAGTAAACATCTGAATACAAAGATTAGTCAGTGGGACTTTCTAGCAAGGTGGTCCTCTTTTGAAATTCTTATTGACAGGTCAGTTGTTGTGTCAAGTGAAGCTGTTGGGAAGTTTAGTATCTATGTTATTGCTGTGTTTTCTTTCTTTTATGTTGTAGACATGACAGTGTTGCTTTTATTATGTAGAAGGACAAAATCACTTTAGAGGTTATGAGTTATGGCTATTATTTATCAACCAACTTTTAGTGCTCATTCTAATCCTAGCAATATCATAGTAAAAAACACATCTAGCCATTTTAGTGTTATTTCATTGATCATATCATAATGATTACTGGGTTTGGAATCAAGTTAATCCCCAGGAAACAAAAGAAAGTTTTCAGTGACCCATGCCTCTTATTCTTAACAATGAGTTACCGGTACTTAATTATGGATCATCTGCATTTTAGTATAAAGAAAACTACAATCTACAAAATACCTAATTAATGATCTGGAAATATTGATAGTTTTTTTTTTTTTTTTTTGGCTGGATTAATAGCTTGGGGATTTATTCAGATGAAAATTGTTCTTATTGGCTCTTTTTTGTTGATGATTAAGTGGATTCTTTGTTGATATACATTTTACATCTGAGGCCTTCCCTCTATTGCGTATACAATGGACTTCATACTTATTTTATCCTTTAATGTCAACAATGTGATATTCAGAGAGGCAATGCTGGCGCAAAATTAGTTAGATGAATTCATTCTAGTTTTTGAATGACTTCGGATGATATTTGTCATTGATTGTTTGTTTGAGTGCATATAATCTTGTACCTCTGTATACGAGAAGGAATTTAAAATTTGTACTCATTTGAATGTGCTTTTAAAATATTTATGTTCATGATATCTTATCATGATTCATAAATATGAGAAGCTTCTTAACCTTGTGGAGTTCAAAATGAAGAAAGTGATTTCAAGGGAATCTACTACTCCCCTTGTGAGAGGGTGGTCTCATGAGATCCTCTGATAAGGTAATATTCAATGTCCATGGACCTGCTTATGTGATTCAAGCATTATGGAGGAGTGCACTGTGAGAGTATTGACTATTGAGTAGAGTGCTTGATAAGAGAACTTTTTGTGTTGGGCTCCCATGTTAAAATATGTGATTATGGTTGACGATGGAACTTTTAGAGTTAAGAGTATAACACTATTGTAGAGATTTTTAAAACCTTAATCCTTTATTGATAAAATGCATCTCTGCAGAAACTGAAGTTGTTGGCTAGTGTGGGCAATTTTGAATGGTGGTAAGTTTGACATTAGAGCAACCGCATTAGTCCGTGCAAAATTCTTGTCTATTTTGCAAGAAAAAACATATTTTTCTATCTTATACACCCACTTTTACAAAACACCTACATCAGTTTATCTATTCTATCATCTATTTTATTTAAATAATAATATTTCTGTAATTTTTTATTATATCAAACAAACCACTATCCATATGGCCCCACTCACCTTTTTCTTTCTTTGTTGTGAGAAGAAGACAGATGAGAGAGCAACTTAACAGAGAGAGAGAAAAAAAGAATAAAAAAATCATTTACAAATGAAGAGTAACCGTACATATATGCACGGTTACTGTTCATTTGCAAAGCAGTTTTGTATATTTGCACATTTTTACAAGCACTAATGTGGGTGTTTTTTGGCTTAAAATGTGCAAAATTGAGCATTTTTTGTATTTTGCAAATTTTTGCAACCACTAATGTGGTTGCTCTTAGGACATGAGTCATATGACAAATAGAGCTACAATTGCTAAGAGATACTAACTTGGTTGCTTTAAATCCTATAAAGCTATAACCAAAATTGAGCTAGTTGATTTCTTTGTCAGGTAGTTCCAAAATGTGGCTGCATCAAATCTAATTTTAACTGGAACAATCTTAAGCATGTAAACATGATAGAAAAACCAAACGGTTTGGATGGAATACCTTATCAAATCTAATTTTAACAATTTGTTCATATCTTTGACACATCAACTGAGAGTGAGATTGAAATTCTTTGCTCCACCTAACAACATTCAGCATAACCTTGAATTTTAAAAACAGCACCCTTCATATGTATCAATTTGGCCCTGAAGCTCTTATACGTCCCATTACTCAACGTTATAATACCATTGTCCTTTGCAGTTGTCTGGTCTGTAGATACTAGTACTGTAGTCTCCTTTGTGATGTATGTATGGAAGATAAGCTTCATTTCTTCAGAGATGTTGAATTTGGTATCCCTTTGTTAGTTTGGTGTTTATCTCTACTGAAATATGCTCTTTTTATTCCGTTTGGGTGGCTGCAGAGAACGCAGACTTGGTCTTCTCGTGAAAGAAACAAGCACAAAAAAAAAAAAAAAAACTTTGCTCTCGTGAACGCAGACCTTCCATGTTCTGATTTTCTAACTCCCAGTAGCTCCAGTGGAAAAGAAAAATCACGCCCTTTTAGTTTATTTTGCACTTTGGGTTGTCCTCTCTTTCATGTGCTATTTTCGAAGATTACTAGATTAAATATCAGAGTCCCAGTTCGATTTGTTGGCTACTGCAATGGCATAGTCTGCCTTGTTGTACAGGTAAGTGTTATTCGTAGTTTATATTTGTGGAACCCAAGCATTAGACAGCGTAAGATGCTTCTAGTTACTTCCTTGACTGACCCTTTTGGTTGTCTCGCTTATGGATTTGGATATCATTCTCAAAACAATGACTTCAAGGTTTTAAGATTCTTTCGTCCTAGAGAAAAACCTGTGGGGCTGTCTATTCAGTCCAAGGTTTACTCCTTGAGTACCAATTCTTGGAGAAAAGTGGCGTCATCTATTACTGGGATTGAATCACCTAGTTTATTTTTTAATGGAGCTTTGCACTTCATAGCATATTCTCAGGACCACAAATTCATTTTGTCCTTTGATCTCAATGAAGAGAAATTCCGAGAGATAATACTGCCAAATAATTACTTTGATGAATTATTTCTAACTAGTTTGGGCTGCACGTGCAAGGCACGTGCTAGCCAGTAAGTTGAATAGTGATATAAGATCAAGTATAAAACCTACTATAGCTTTCACCCATAATATAAATCCTACATCTACAATAAATTCCAATTGAAGAAGACACATATATTATATGTCATGAAATAATGAGAAAATATTATTATATGTCATAAAAATTGATCTTTCTCTTCACTCCTTATACTTCTAATTCTGTTTCTGGTCCACACTTCTTACTCTACCAAAGGTTTAGGCTCTCAAGCATCCGTTGTCTTAAGTCATAAAACCTTCATAAGTTGACATTGCCATATCACACAAGGTGACCACCTATTTAGGAATGATTGTTGTTTACTGCATCATACATACAAGACAAATTAACAAACAAAATTCTTTTATGAACATAGGAAAGAACAAAATCAAGTTATCAGCTGTATCTACTATCTAGCAAGACAAACAGCTAAAATAGAATCAGATCAATGTTAGTGTATAGCAAAATTTTTGAAAAGTAATGTAATAACATCTATTCGCAAATTTTAAATAAAAGTCTGAAAAAATATGACACTCTTGTTCAAGATACATGATGCTCACCATTAATCAAAATGAGGAAAATATAACATGTATAGTTGGACCAAATCCTTTTTATAAAGCACTAAAAAATAGAATCCCTTGGAGCAAGCTGCAAACAATGACCAAGAGATCATGAGGTTCCTAATTAGTAAGCACCCATCAGAATATATCCCAAGTATTCAAAGCGATTACAACAAACGACAACGTTTTCATGATTTTAGGATTCTTACTGTCACCATCTAGTTTACATTACATACAATGAGGCTTTAGAGAATTTGATTGAACAATAAAAATCTGAACAAAATATTTATTTTTGAACAGTGAACTGAAACTCTTGGTAATGTTAGAGACAATCATTACAATGAAACTAAATTGTTGATAGTAAAAGTATATTTCTAAAGAACTTGCAATACTTTAGAAGGAAGTCTAAACCAATTCCCTATAATTTATATTAAAGAACTTGCAATACTTCAGAAGGAAGTCTAAACCAATTCCCTATTTTAAAAAAGCATAATTTTAAGGCTGTAGCGTTTTTAGTGTTGTTGAGCCTAAATTGAGAAAATGGCTTAAACATTTACTCTACAATAACATAATGGCTAGTCTATATATAAAAAGAGTCAATAGGTTCATGAACAGTAATTTTTGTTTAGTGAGTTACCTTTTTCCTTTTCTTTTTTTTTTTTCCCTTCAAGTTCACCAACTTGGTTTCAACTTCTTTTCTTTATATGTTTACTTTCTACTTGTAATGTAAGCTTACATTGTATACACACAAAAAATGGCAAATATTATATACATTTGCAAAAAAAAAAAAAAAAAAGGTACAAATTTTGCAAATGTGTACAACATTTGCCAATATTTATGTGTTTACAATATAAATTTACCCCAAACTTGTCAACATGTGCTAATAATAGCCTTTTAGACATTTGTGACACTTGATCTTGACCAAAATGTTTCCTCTTTCCTTTAGATCCAATTTTTCCACCATGTTCTATAATGAATTACATACAATCATCGTAGAACTCCTAATCATAAATTGAGGCAAGTTTTCAAGAACTCCATAGAACTCCAATTTATGGTTTTCTTCCACGCTATCTATGTGGGAGAGTGCAGCATCAAGTACACAATTCAATGTAATCATTCATTTATAGTCTAGCAAAAAAAAAAAAAAGGTAAATAATCTTCAGTTGCATTATTTCCATTTAAAACAGAATTTGGATGCATGTTTGATTCAACAACTCAGGGAAAATAAAATTAATAGGAGTTTCTTTGAATATATTATGTTGACCCTATGACTATAAATAGAATCTATATAAGATTTCAAAGAAACTATTATGCATTTACAGCTTAATATAAAGGATAAACAAAAACCTTGAAATCGAAGACAGTAGCTCGTTATCTTTGTCTAAGTCCACCACATCACCATTCTCATCCAGCAGAACAATACGAACTGCAAAATAGAAACGTAGAAAACTCATCAAATTTTCCCCACAAGTAAAATAGTAGTACAAATACAGCATCAGTTTGTCACTGAGTCCTTAAAATTGAAACACTAAGCAACACAAGTTAATAAATCAGAGAGAACTTTAAAAAAGAGCATCAAGAACTCTCATTTTCACCTTCATGTTTGTGTATTGAATTGATGTCAGTTGCATTGAAAACTATACATAAAATTAAACAGCAAATCAAACAGAAAAATTATATCAGGGGAAGGAAAAGAATTGAAACAAAAATATGCCAAGAGACTACCTAGATGTTCATGGCCTTTGTGTTGGACTTATGTTGTTCATGGCTTTTTAGACAGTAAACGTTTCTAAATTTTTCACACTATTACATTCCCCAAAATTCACCAAATTTGGCACACTAATCTAACTGCAAAATGCATGTTCTAAAACCCCGATAACTTTTTTAAAATTTAAAAAATTAACAAAATCAAAATTATTCACATTAAAAAAAACTTTTTGGGTAAACTCTATAAAAATAAGCAAATTTAAGAAAAATAGAGAGATTTATTGTGCACAAAATCCCTAAGAAACTCATGCCCTCAGGAAGTTACAACTAAAAATTATAAAAATTAAGGCCCCAAAAAAGAAATCTCATTTAACCAAGCATAACATAATATTTAACTTATCCAACTAACATACTACATATATAGCAAAACATTGATTATCAAAAAAATATAGTAGTACATTCTTTTGGAGCTAAAAAAACAACATAAGAAAGAACAAAAAAGAAAAAACACTTCAATGCAGTAATTATATTAAGCTTATTACAACCAAAAAAGAAAAAATAAAAAATAAACCATAAACAAAAAATCATATGTAACCCTTGCTTAATCAAGTTCAGCTACAAATATGGAAAAAAAATTGCAAGCACCTGCAACCAATGGAGAAGTTATTAAGGTGTTCTTCCCATATGAATAAGAGAAATGATATGTCTACAACATTTTCACAATATTTTTACAACAAATCCTAAATGGCAAGTTGTTACTAGTTGTTATTGTTGAGACAAAAAAGTAACTTAGTGTTAGGGTCAAATTTGAACCAATAACAACTAATCACCTGTGTTTTGTTGTAAAAATGTTGTGGACGTAGCATCTCTCTATGAATAATGGTGTCAAGAGAGTTCCCAAATCTGTTGGATTGAAATAACCAACGAAAATAAAATAGAATAGAACACCATAGAAACATCTTAGTAAAAATAACATAATTATTAATGGTATAAATAAAACTACCATTCCATCTACAAAAAAGACTTTGACAATGCAAAAAACTACCATTCCATTGGATTTTGAGTTGAGCAATAGTTGCATTGCCACTTGCCAACATTGTTGTCATTATTAGAAAGTTTAGGATGTCAAAGAAGTGATGATAATCTAAATTTATTGCAAATCTACTTGGAAAAGTCATTAATTTAGTCCTCATCACATATACTCCCAAACCGCAATTCATTCCTAACATGTTCACAAATATATTTAAAAGGAAAACAAAGATTGACCTTAAAAAACCAATAAAAATTAAACGAACTAAATACAGCAACCAATATAATATGAAGCTCCAAAGAATGTCAACATACTATCTTCCCACTAAAAGCAGAACCAATGCAAAATATGAATGATATTGCAACTCCAAAAACATACTTTCAGGATGCTAAACTACATAAAACACATGTAACACCTTAACTACCATTGTTAATATGGTTTATTATCAAAATTCAGACCAACTTAATATAGCAACCAACATAATATAAAGCTTAAAAGAACTTGAAGATAGTATCTTTCCCTCTAAAAAGTAGAAATATGATGCAAAATATTGGCATATATTCACCAATATCAGAAGCCCAATCAAATTCCCACAATAAGATTACATTACAAGTTTACAAATATACCAAAGAAATACCTCTACTTACTGATTCTAATGCAATGGAAGCTGAATAGCAATTCAAAATCCAAAATAAGCAACTGGGTATTCACCTAAACTTCATTAAGAAGTACAAGATAAGAAAAAGAAAGAAACTTGGTGAACCTGCAGAGAATTGAGTTTTTATGCCACTAAAGTGTCTCTCTCTCTACTGTATCTAAGGTTAGAGTGCTTATGTTAGCGATTTTTTAGGGAGGGTAAATAGTAAACACCTAAGCCATCATCTACTCCTAGTGTCCAGACCACATTTGATCCCAAATGCATAAACCTTTCGCTCACATTCTTTAAAAATCCCTAAAGCTTTTTTTTTTTTTTTTGAGAAACCTAATCCACTCATTAAACAGTAAAAGTTCCAACTTAACTTATTTTATAATTTGTTATGCTTCCACAGAATACACTATTTTTTGCTTCAAATTTATTTCTACTAAGGTGACCCCACTATTTGGACACTTAAGGTAAAGAGCACTGAGCACATAAACTTGTGGAGTATATATTCCAATTCAAAAGTTCTTATGTGATCATTTAATATCAAAAAGTCTACCAAATAACTTAATCAAAACCAAATCTAACCCAAATACCAAAATCAAAACCAATCCAGCCAAAATACCCAAACCTAAATCATATATATTAACAAAAAAAAAAAAAAAAAACCTTTATTGGTAGTGGCAAATTTTTTGGTTATGAGTTCTATAATGAGTAATTGGAAACTTTATAGTTGGCATGCTTTTCATAAGAATAACCCACCAAATTGTTCAAACAAATTGTTCAAAGGAAGAAAGCATAGTAAACAATAATAAAGGCGCAAGTTAGAATGGCGCAGACAATAACATTTAGCATCTCTATAAAATTATTTTATGATTTCTCAGGTTTCTTTCTTGACTGTTCAAACTACCAACCCATAGTAAAATATTTACTGCTTAAGCAACCAATTAAAAAATGTAGCAAATGCAAACAATAACTCAATTGAGCCCCCAATATGATGTGAGAAAACAAAGATCCAAAGCTTCAAATCAGCAAACAATGATGTGTGAAAATAAAGTGGTGAAAGAATGGAAGTCATATTCATAAAATATAATATGGTCACTCAATTTAGTGCCACTGATCTCCTATTCTCTCGCAGTACATTTATCAAAAAACTGATAGGCATTTTCGACTAACATTGTTCTTTTTAAAGAAAGGAAAATAACCTCCAAAGACTTTATATGCGTTCTCACCAAAGCATCTCTAATGATGCCAACACAAAGTGTGCAGAAAATTATGAAAGGATTAAATGATTATAAACGAACTGAAGAAGAACGATCCATATAGGCTAAGAACTACAATAATACAGTGGAAAAAATGTCCAGATTTAGTGGGGATATTGCAAGCAGAAGAACAAAGACAAAGGCAAACACAAAACTCAAACGATATGATCCATACAGGCTAAGAATTGCAATAATTCTTTGCATCGGAGTGGTAAAGGTTGGGCATGAGAAAATCAATTCCTAGCTATAAATAATTATAGATATAAACATGTTTGGAACTCTATTTTAAAAGAATCCAGCCACAAGAAATTACAAACGGCTACACATATAATTCCTATGTCATTATTTGTTGTTGAAAATGTAACTTGATCTAAAATATAACTCAGTTAAATATGATTAAGCAGGATGAGAATGGTATGGACATACCAGCTATATTTCAAGACCAAAGAAGATATTGTCGTTCATCTCTTTGAAGGCTTATAAGATGCAAAGATAAAGTGCATATAGTGAGGCTAAACTGTCTACAATACAAAAATAAATATGAACATAGTTAGGCTACAACATCTAAGTTGCTCCACATCAAACACGTGGTGAGGGAAACTATCTAAACAAAAGCTAATTGTAAAATCACATTTCAAACAAAACATACATACACATGCATTTATGTTACCAATCTCAGCATGTAATACAAAGTTTGAAGAGTATCAACCCAGACCCACAAACAAAAAGTAAATGATTTCTATGTTCTATTCTCAGTTAATAGGTTGATTCAAAATAATAAACAAATAGATAACATATCTTTCCGATTTCAATGCCTTAAAAACAAAGATTTACCAAGCAACTAACTAAATTTGAATGCTGAAACTAAAACTCTTTTCAATTCTCAATGCATCTGTTTGGCTGCATTGAACTTAAAAAAAAATAACATTGACTCAAAATTCAATAGAATTCACCCCCTCACATCATAATCAATAATTGTTCAACAGCTATAGTTTTACATGTAACTAATTATTTATGTAGATTTTTGTCAACTGTGTTTCTTTTGTAAACTAACCCCAAAACTAATCATAAATTAATCTCAAAAACCAAATCTTGTTGGAATTTGAACATATATCACAAATTAATCAACCATTTATTAACAAAAGAATAAATTAAGAACCGGACAATTAAGGGGGAAATTCATAAAAACTTACCTTTCAAAATTTTTGATGCTCGTTCTAATGCAATGACTCAATCGCTATAATCTGTGAACGTTGTAGCCTATGTATCGCAACTGAAGGGAAAAAATTAAATTTTATTTTAATTTTTTAATAAAAAGCACTCAAATAACTTGACAAAAACGAACAAAGAGAACATTAGAAACAAAAACATAGGAAGAAGGAATGAAATAAATACCAATTTTAAAAAAAAAAAAAAAACATAAATAAAAAGGCATGCATGTTGATTTTAAACAGATACCCAAAACGAATGCAACCCAAATAGACAAAAACAAAAACAATTCTAATCCAACTTCTTTAGGCAAAACCCATCCCCTTACAGACTCCTTACAGACTCCTTCTCTCAACCTTCAGACGCTTGGCTGTGATCTTGGAAGGGACGGAAGAGGGTATGAGAAGTCTTGGGAGGGTCCTTTCCACACCTACCCATAACACATATCAAAAATCTGGAAGAAAGAAAGAAAGAAATAAATAAAAGCAAAGTATATAGAAGCAAAAGATCATACCTTTCAACTCAAAGCCTTCCCTCACTCCGATCTACCCATCCCCCTTTGCTCTATTCAGATCGGCCGATATACCACCATAGATGTCCAAAAAAAGCCATCGGCAACCATGGCTTGCTCTCTCATTCCAAAAATTCTCTAGACATTGAGAAAGAGAGAAAAATAGAGGTTGAGAGGCAGAGAGAGTTCCAGAACTCTCTAGCCCTCTCGCCCTCTATCTTTGCCTTCTTTTTCTTTTCTTTTTTATTTGGTTTTCACATTTCAGCCAAACCAATCGTTTTGGCTTCACAAAAAGACAAAATAGAGGGACTTACCAAAATTACACTGTAGATGAACAGTGAAAAACGTTGGTTGCACAGTACCAAATCACTGTAGAGGCATAGCCTCTTTTTATATAGTTAATAGAAGTTTGAACGACTTATGGTATTTGAGGGATCGCTGGCTTTGATTACTATTGGCAAAGATGAAGATGAATTGATTGAGTGGTGCCGCATATGGGTGATGAGGGAGTATGGTGTTGTTGAGTCTTGGACTAAAAAAGAATTGCCATTGTCGGATGTTGAGAACTTTTTGGCAGTGGTGAACTTGCAATTAAGAAGACGACATTTTCTTATAAACTCTTTCCATTTGACCCTGAGGGTCTAAATGAGAACAATCTCATGGAGAACTTAGTTTTACCCAAGTGAAGATGTTAGGTAGTATCTATGTTATTGCTGTGTTTTCTTTCCTTTTACATGACTGTATTACTTTTGAAAAATCACTTTTGAGGTTATGAGTTGTGATTATTATCTATCAACCAACTTTTAGTGCTCATTCTAGTCATGGAAATGTCATAGTGAAGAACACGTCTAGCCATCATAATGTTATTTCATTGATCATAAGATAATGATTACTGGGTTTGGAATCAAGTTAACAATTGAAATTTGATCCCCAGGAAACGAAAGAAAGTTTTCAGTGACCCCTGCACAATAGTTATCAGTATGTAATTATGGGTCATCTGCATTTCAGTACAAAGAAAACCATAATCCACTAGATATTTAATTAATGATCTGAAAATATTAATAGCTTGGGTTTTTTCTTTTGTTGGATTAATAGCTTGGGGGTATATTAGAATGAAAGTTATTATCATTGGTTCTTTTCTGTTGAAATTAAGTGGATTTATTGTTGATATAATTTCACATCCTTATATCTATTTGTGAGCTTCGCCCTCTATAGCATAACAATGGACCACATATTCATTTTATCTTTTGATGTCAACTCTGAAATATTCAGAGAAACAATGTTGCTGCAAAATTAGTTAGATGAATTCATTCTAAATTCTGAATGACTTGGGAGGTTAAAGATAAGCTGTCGTTGCATTGTGGGTGTATATGATGTTGTTCCCCAATATACGGGAATGGCTTTGAAATTTTTACTCATTTGAATGTGCTTTTAAAATATGCTTGCTCATGACATCTTATTAATGTTCACTTACCTAAACCTTCTTGAACTTGTGGAGTTCAAAATGAAGAAAGTGATTTCAAACGAACCTACTATTCTCCTTGTGAGAGGGTGGCCATAGACCTGCTTATGTGATCCAAGCATTATGGAGTGCACTGTGAGAGTATTGAGTAGAGTTCTTGATAAGATAATTTCTTGTGTTGGGCTTCTAAGTTAAAATATGTGATTTTGGTTGATGATGGAACTTTTGGATTTAAGAGGAACTCTATCAAAGAGTTTCTTAAATCTTAATCCTTTATTGAGGAGAAACAGATAGTTAAGAGCTTCTTTCTCATTCTTTGAGCAGTCTCGGGCCCATAGGGAAGGAATTGCTGCAAGTGATAGAAATTTTCTCAATAAATTGCAATTCTGCAGAAACTGATATTGTTGTCTAGTGTGGGCAAATTTTGAATGGTGGTAAGTTCAACATCAAGATATGACAAATAGAACTACATTTGGTAAGAGTACTAACTTGGTTGCTTTAAATCATGTAAGGCTATAACCAAAATGAGCTAGGTGATTTCTTTGACAGGTAGTTCCTAAATGCTGCTTCATCAAATATAATTTTAATTAGAATAATCTTAAGCGTGTAAACGTTATAGAGAAACCAATCGGTTTGGAAGCAGCACCTTATCAAATATAATTTTAACATTTTGTTCATGTCTTTGTCACATACACTAAGAGTGAGATGGAAATTTTTTGGGGGGTATAACTTTCTGAACATCCAAATGAACCACATCCCATTAGTCTCCACATGCCCAGTTCATTTGATAGGAATATGAGATTAAAGACAGCTGCACCTAACAACATAGAGGCATAACCTTGAACTTCAAAAACAATAACCTTCAGATGTATCTTTTAGGCCCCTGAAGCTCTTAACTATGTGTTTCTCCTCATCTCAATGCTCAATGTTACAATACCGATGTCCTTTGCAGTTGTCTGGTCTGCAGATACTAGTACTAGACTCTCCTTTGCAATGTATGCATGGAAGGTAGCTTCGTTTCTTCAGAGATGTTGAAATTGGTGTTGCTTTGTTAGTTTGGTGTTTCTCTCTACTGATATATTGGACAGTGTATTTATTTCCGAAGAACCCCAGATCCTTCATACCATGCACATCTAAGAAGTTCCTAAGTTCACCTAAATGGCTTAGTTACTGGCTTGTAATGTTGGTTTTGGGTTGTGAGTTTGATATCCACATCATTTTTCCAACCAAAACAGACTTCCTGGCATGAACCAAAATATTCTTAATAAAACCAAAGTTTTTTGGTATTACAGTAGAGGGGGGTATTTTGAAGAACATCACTGACAGATTTAGAATCACCTTCAAACACAACACAATTTAGATTATGTAGGAAAGCAAGTTTCAGAGCCAAGAGAGCAGCATGTACTTCCCCAATATGAAGATCAATTGGAGGCATAAGAGAAGCTTGTGTAAAGATGATATTTGGTAAAACTGGAGCTATGAAGGAGAAATGAGGGCTTAGAACAATTAATGGAAACCTAAGAGCAGACTAAGCATCAGATAATCAAAATTTTAAAGTAACAACAGCTTGTAGGGTCTGGGGTAAGGCCATTAATTATAACTTAGTTTCTAACCCTCCTCCATAGATTATCAATTAGCACAGAGGTTCTTCTCAAAAAAATATAAATAAATAAATTAAGACAGAGGCAAACAATGTAAGTTTCTAGTTCTCATACATTGAAGTTTGCAACCAATTTGAAGGGAACATGGTGCATTTCATAATATCACTAGGTGAAAGAGCCTAAAACGTGGATATATTTATAGGGGCCAAATGGAAAGAGACCAAGTTGTAATGGTTATAGGGCAGCGGATGAAAAAGTGCTCAATGGATTCTGGATGTAGGTTGGAAAGCACACAATCTAGATCAACTTGAGGCCATCTTCTATTCTAGGCTGATTTGGTAGATAAGATATCCTATGCTATTTTCCAAAGCAACAGTTTGAACCTTTCATGAATTTTGAGTTTTCACAATTGTTTCCAATCTTGCTTGGATAAAGGACTTGGAAGGTCAAAGTGCTCCATATTTGACTCTGAAGTTTCCTTGGCTATTTGGTACCTATCTTGAGAATCAGATAATTGGAGTATATGGGTGATGGTATTGATATCAAATAATTAAGAACGTAAGTTAAAGTCTCTAGTTGAATTTAATTGTCTTATAACTGAGGAACCTAATTTATATCATCAAGGACGACTCTTATTTGGGAAGGACTACATTATATTTGGGAAGGAATCCAATGATCCTCCCAAATGTTAGTATCTGGACCAAAATTTATTTGATAGCAAGCACATTTCTCTAAGAGAGGTTTGGTTTCCCACATCCCTTTCCACAGCCAAGAACTTTGTTTGCACATAGGAGCTTTGAGAAAATTTTCACATTTCAAGTATTTTGCTTTAGGGATTTGTACTCAAACTTTGTCTCAATTTGAAATTATAGACCACCCAAGTTTGGATAAGAGAGTCATTTGTATCTTCTAATTTCCTAATACCAATCCCTCACAATCGTTTGGCTGGCATACTTTGGACCAATATATTGGGAAATATATGTTAAGAGTCATTTGGTATTCCCCAACTGAACATTTTGAGTGTAGAATCAATTTGGAGCAAACTGCTTTTGATATGTAAAGGGTGGACATGTATGAGGGGATGACTACCAAACTAATTTCAATAGGGTGCTTCTAAAAGCTTGAGATAAATACTTTACTTTCCAAGCTCGGGCCTAGAGGTGATTTTTGCTCGTAGCCTAATTAAACATTTGTTTTTTTACCATGATATTTTGAGGAGGGGAATAATTTTTTGTACCCACTTTCTAAGCGTACAATGGATCTCTTTTGGCTTTCATTTACATTTCTACTAAGTTGAAGATTTGGTGGGATTGTTTATAGGAGATGGAAGGTAAAGAAGGAGATTATTTACCAACATGAGGCGAGAAATAGGTCGACATCTTTTATTTAACTTGAAACTTTCTATATTATAAAATTTTTATTTAAAATTCATTCTTTTGGATTTTTGAGATAAATGATTATTAATTATGTTTTTGTATTTAAGTTTTGCTAAACATAATCTGTCTTAATTAGATTTTGTCAATTTTAACTTAAAAAAAAATTATTTTTGTCTTTAAAAATTTTCTATATTTTTAAACAATTGTAGTAAATGCTGTTAGTAAAAATTTGTAAGCGCTACATGCACCATTACTTTTTTTGCACAATAATCATTAGTTTTTCTTTGAGTCATAATTTTTCTTGTTTGATAAGTTTCTGGAGCATCTTCCTTGTGGACGATCTCTCCCAGATTTGATACTCTCAGTGCAGATTTGGTAAGTTACCATAATATTTCTCTTGTTTAGTGTTTTTATTATAGAGTTTGGTTTACCTCCAGTACTTTTTAAAAATGAATCTCCTTTTGTTTCAATTGGATACTGTCACATCACCCACTAACTAAATAAAATGTGGAGATTAAAACCCACTACCACTTGTTATTGTATATTTAAAACAAAAAGACATGTTCAGTTAAAAAAGTACTGATAGTAAACCAAACCCTTTATTATAAAGGTAACAAACTATCCTTAACCACCAGAACATTGATTAAAATTGAAGTAAAAAAGAGTGTTCAATAGAGAAAAAAAATAGTCTACCTAAAATACCTTTCCCATGAGTGATTCTATTCAGTTTACCTATCAAAAATTGAGTAAACCATATATCTTTAAGTGATGCAAAAGTGACTACTCTTCAAATTTGAATCCAATTTGAAAATTTTAGATTTCTTTGATATATATATATATATAAATATATATATAGATATATTAAAACATAGATATCAAGAGGATGGTGTAGTGCTTTTACAAACGCATACCCATTTTTGTTTTTTTTTTGGGAGTGGGGGGGGATAACGCACAACACTTATATGCTTCTTTGACCATCCTATTATCCTCTTTTTAAAATGTTTACTTTTCCTACTCCAAATTTAGAAACAAGAAATTAGCTAACTATTATGAATTTCCTTGTGTGACAGGGAGTACTGGAGTGACAAATAACATTTTAGATAAGATATAAAAAGCCTATCAAAGTAGAGATTTGGAGTAATTAGTCACTTGTTTGCATTTGTATAAAAAATGTAATTTTAATTATATCACCACAACATTCAAAAGTATTAGTTCGATGGTAGTTTTGAAAGGTCATGTACTAGTAATGCATGTGGCGGTAAATACTCAAAGTTTGTTGTGCATGCATTATCACATGAACATGCATGTTTGTATGAGATGAACTTGATAAGTATGCTTGGGACAAATATTTTTCACCGTAAAGTTGAAATATAGTGTTAAGCTAAAGCATAAATTTCAAACTCTTTTTGTTTTTTAAGAATCATAAATTTCAAGAAGTTGAGTTCAAATAAGGCTCCACTATATAAGTTGTAATGCTTCTATCCTACTCAAATGTTTTGAATTATTAGGATAAAAAATTATAAACTATCATAAAATAAAATTGGAATATGAAAGAGAAACCCTAACACAACAAATTAATTCATTTTAGTTTTTGGTCTTTTCTTTACATTAGGGCAATTGAGCACTAAGATTTAATTTGAGTACTAATTAGTTAATGGCTAATTAAATAGTTGAAACTCAATTCAATTATAAGAGGAGAGCTAGAAGTGAATTCCACATTAGCTAATCTATTTTAGGATTAGTGTTGGTACACTTAGTTTCTGTTCAATACTTCAATAGATGTCTAAGGGTATTAATTTTAACTAAGTCTGTGATCCGAAGAACCTGACATGACTTAGTTTCTGTTCAATACTTCAATAGATGGTAAAGGGTATTAATTTGCACTAAGTCTGTGGTCCGAGGAACCTGACATGACTTAGTTTTCGTTCAATACTTCAATAGATGTCTAAGGGTATTAATTTCCACTAAGTCTGTAGTCCGAGGAACCTGACATGACTTAGTTTCTGTTCAATACTTCAATAGATGGTAAAGGGTATTAATTTCCACTAAGTCTGTGGTTTGAGGAACCTGACATGACTTAGTTTCTGTTCAATACTTTAATAGATGTCTAAGGGTATTAATTTTCACTAGGTCTGTGGCCCGAGGAACCTGACATAACTTAGTTTCTGTTTAATACTTCAATAGATGGTAATGAACCGCATGGCACGCAGTTACAATAAATTAGAGTGCAAACAAGACTGCTTTCATTAGTAATAATATCTTCTTAGGTTATTTACATTCCATGGGCGGAGTACAGCTTTCTCATCTAAGCCTTCTAAATAATATGCACCTATTCCTGTTACTGAAGTTATGCGATATGGTCCTTCCTAGTTGGGCCCTAACTTTCCCCAGGCCGGGTTCTTAGCACTACCCACAACTTTTCTCAACACCAAGTCTCCTGGTGCTAATGGCCGTAGCCTCACATTGGCATCATACCCTTGCTTGAGTTTCTGATGGTAACAGGCTAGTTGGATCATCGCTTTTTCTCTTCTCTCTTCAACTAAATCCAAACTCCTTGCTAACAGTTCATCGTTGTTGCTTGGAGTGAAAGTATTCATTCTCAGCGTTGGAAAGCTGGTCTCTAGGGGGATGACAGCCTCGGCCCCGTAAGTCATGGAAAAAGGGGTCTCCCCCGTTGACCGATATGGTGTAGTCTGATATGTCCACAAGACGTGCGGCAGCTCTTCCACCCATCTTTTCTTTGCATCATCCAACCTCTTTTTTAGCCCAGGGACTTTGACCTTATTAACAGCCTCGGCCTGCCCATTTCCCTAGGGGTAAGCAAGAGTGGAATACCTATTTGTAATTCCCAGATCACAACATTATCTTCTGAAGTCCTTGCTATCAAATTGGAGGCCATTATCCCAGATGAGGGTATGAGGGACCCCAAATCGAGTAACGATGTTCTTCCAGATAAACTTCTTAGCATCCATATCCCTGATGTTAGCCAAAGGTTCGGCTTCGACCCATTTGGTGAAATAGTCTGTGCCGACCAACAGGTACCTCTTATTTCCTATCATTTTAGGGAAAAGGCCTACAATATCCAAGCCCTACTAAGCAAACGGCCAAGGACTAGAGAGAGGATTGATAACCCCACCCGGTTGGTGGATGTTTATGGCAAACCTTTGGCATTGATCACACTTCCTGACATACTCTTGGGCTTCCTTCTGCATACCTGGCCACCAATATACTTGGGTGATGGCTCTGTGAGACAGAGATCTTCCTCTTCTGTGACTCCCACAAATCCCTTCATGCAACTCTTCGAGTAGCAATTCTGATGTTTCGGGATGTATACACAGCAATACGGGCCAGAATAGGAACGCTTATACAACTTGTGATCCTCGGACAACCAGAACCGAGGAGCTTTTCTTCGTATTTTCTCAGCTTCTGACTTCTCCTTAGGTAATGTATCATCTTTAAGAAAACTCACTATAGGATCCATCCAGCTCAAACCCACTCTGATTTGATGGATCTTAACCATGTCCTCCTTGACTCCATCTGCTCTGCATAAGTCCTCGACAAGGATAACCCGAGGTATAACATGCGCCGAGGAGGTGGCAAGAGTGGCCAATGAATCCGCGTGCGTGTTTCCACTCCTCGGGACGTATGACATGTCGAAGAACTCAAAATCTGATTGCAAGCGCCTAACCTAACTCAAGTACTCCTGCATTCTCACATCCCTGGCCTCTAGCTCCCCCTTCACTTGGCCCACAACCAATCTCTAGTCCGAGAACACTTCCAATGCCTTTCCCCCCATCTTTTGTACCATGAGCATTCCTAGCAATAAAGCCTCATACTCGGCTTCATTGTTTGTGGCCACAAACCCCAGTCTCAATGATTTCTCGATGGTAATTTTCTCATGAGATATTAGGACTAACCCCACCCCGGACCCCCTTTGGTTTGCTACACCATCCACATACACTCTCCAGCGTGAGGGTCCTTGCACGGAGATTGTGCCGACTAATTTTTCATCCATGTTTTTCTTTTCTACTAGTATTTCTATTGGGGGTTGGGTAAATTCAGCTATTAAATCAGCGAGGACCTGGCCCTTGACAGAGGTCCGAGGCATGTATTTGACATCGAAAGCCCCTAGAACTGTATTCCACTTGGCAATTCTTCCCGTGTAATCAGCACTTCGGAGTACTGACTTAAGTGAAAACTGAGTTAAAACAATAACTGTGTGTGCTTGGAAGTAATGAGGGAGTTTTCGCATGGCATGCACGACTGCCAAAATTGCCTTTTCCAAGGGTAAATAACACACCTCGGCCTCATGTAATGACTTACTCATATAATAGACCGGCCGTTGTATGCCATTATCCATTCGTATCAACACCAAGCTTACAGCATGAGGGGCCACTACAATGTAGGCGAACAAAACCTCGTCGACCTCAAGGCTGGACATGATGGGTGGCCGGGATAGGTACTCCTTAAGTTGCTAGAAGGCCAAATCACAATCCTCGGACCACTCAAATCCTTTCCATTTGTTCATCAGGAGGTAAAAGGGTCGGCACCTATTTGCAGACCTGAAAATAAACCGATTCAAGGCCGCGATCATACTAGTGAGTTTCTGGACTTCTTTGGGGTTCCGAGGAGGTTGCAGATTGTGAATTGCTTTGATCTGACCCGGCCTCACCTCAATTCCCCTATGAGTTACCATATAGCCCAAAAATTTGCCAGACTCGACACCAAACGAGCATTTAGAGGCATTGAGACGCAATTTGTGCTTCCTCAAGATGTCAAAAATGGCTCTGAGGTCTCCCACGTGCTCAGACACCACTTTGCTCTTTACCACCATGTCATCTACATAGACTTCAATACTTTTTCCCAACTGTGGCTCAAACATTTTAGTCATCATCCTTTGGTAGGTAGACCCCGCATTCTTCAAACCGAAGGACATCACTTTGTAGTGGTAATTTCCAATAGGAATCACAAATGCTGTTTTTTCTTGATCGTCCAGGGCCAGTTGTATCTGATGATAGCCTTGAAAGGCATCTAAGAAGCTCATCCGAGGATGGCCTACAATGGCATCCACTAACTGGTCTATCCGAGGCATGGGGAACGGGTCCTTTGGACACGCCTTGTTTAAGTCCGAAAAGTCCACACAAACTCACTACTTCCCACTTTTCTTTTTTACAACCACAGTGTTAGCCAGCCATTCAGGGTAGAACACCTCCTTGATAGCTCCTGCTTACTTGAGCTTTCTCACCTCATCTCTGACAGCGTCGGCATGCTCCCTGGATGGGCGTCGAGGTGGTTGTTTTTTGGGAGTGGCCGATGGATTTACATTTAAGTGGTGACATATGAAGTTCGGATCAATTCTTGAGGCATCGTAAGCGTCTCATGCGAACACATCAACATTCTTTCTGAGGAACTCTATTAATCCCTCCTTTTCCCAAGAGGGCAATTGAGATCCCACCTGGAAGAATCTCTCCGGGTCATCGCCAATGATTATCTTTTCTAAATTCTCACATTTTGCTTCCTCGGCTGCTACATCAACAGGCGATGCCTGGGCCTTTGATTGCTATGAACTTTTCTCAACACGGGCCGAGGACTCTGCTCTAGGCCGATGTGAGATGGCAGCCACCAGGCATTCTCTTGCCATAGCCTGGTAACCTTGAATCTCCAGGACCTCACCCTTAGAAGGGAACTTCACCTTTAGATGCAGGGTGGAGGCAACGACTCCTAAGGTATGAAGCCAAGGTCTGGCCATAATAACAGTGTAAGGGGAGTAAGTATCCACCACGATGAAGTCAACCTCCACAATCTCTAGGCCGGTTTGCACAGGTAGTCTAATTTGGCCCTTTGGCATGACCATCTTCCCATCAAAAGTCATTAAGAGGGAACCATAGGGCATTAAATCTTCTGGTCTCAGTTTAAGCCCCTTGTAGAGATTGGGGTACATGATCTCGGCCCCACTACCATCATCTACCATCATCTACCATCACCCTTCTTACGTCGTAACCCCCAATCCGAAGAGTGATTACCAACGCATCGTTGTGGGGTTAGATGGTTCCAATCTTTTCCTCCTCGGAGAAACTCAAGACTAGATGAGGATACACTTTAGGTCTTTTCGGCTCTGGGCCAGAGTCATCGGCGGATAGCCGAGCCACAGACATCACCCTAAAAGGGCATGAGCCTGTCCTCCCCGGAGCAGCAAAGATTATGTTTATCGTTCCTATGGGTGGTCTTAAGGAAGTGTCTTTCCGGGTTTCCTGGTTTGCTTGGTCTTGACGACCATTGGAAGGATGCAAAAGGTGCCTCAGTTTCCCTTCTTGGACCAGTTGATCCAAGTGGTTCCAAAGATTTCTACAGTCTTCTGTAGTATGTCTATGGTCCTGATGGTACTGACAATACAGACTCTGACTGCGCTTCATGGGGTCTCCAGCCATCTTATTCGGCCACCTGAAGAACGACTCATTCTTGATTTTTTCCAAAACCTGGTGTACCGATTTTCTGAATACGGCATTAACAGCCTGCGTGTTGGTTGGTCCGGATTGCCCTGCAAAATATCTCTTCGAACGGTTATTGTTGTATCGGTCCGACCTGAAATCCCTCCTCTCCTGAGGGATAACCTTCTCCTTTCACTTCTCTTGCAGCTGGTCCTCTTCCACTCTTTTGTATTTATCAATCCGGTCCATTAGTTGACATACACTGGTGACAGGCTTGCCAGTCAAGGATTTCCTCAAGCCGTGCCCAGTTGGGAGACCACTTTTAAAAGTGCTGATGGCAACGTCATCGAAATTGCCGTCCATCTCATTGTACATTTCCCAATATCTGTCCAAGTATTATTTCGGAGTTTCTCCCTCACGCATGGATAATGACAACAACGAACTCAGAGGTTGAGGAACCCTACTGTTCGTAATGAAGCGAGAGCTAAAGGCTTGGGTAAGCTCCTTATAGGAATCTATGGAGTTCATCTTCAAGCCGTTGAACCACCTCATCGCTACAGGTCCTAGGCTAGACGGGAAAACCTTACACATCAAAGCTTCGTTTTTGGAGTGGATGACCATTCTTTGATTAAACTGACTCACATGCTCTACGTGATCCGTTCGACCATTATAAATGGTGAACGTAGGCTGATGGAACCGTCGAGATAGCCTAGCCCCTTCTATCTTGCGTGTGAAAGGTGACTTAGAGATTTGATCCAGAGCCTTGCTCATGGCATCGTTACCAAGCCCCTACCAGATAGGCCCTTGTGTTTTCGTCTATGATAGTGCTCGTCTTTATACGAAAAGGACTCGCTTTGAGGAGTTCTTGATCTCTGCCTGTAATTGTCGTCCTCTTCATCATTAGAGGATATGTCAGAGCTGGGAGGATACCACCTTCGCTATGCGTGGCGCAGTTTCCTTTTCAAGTCATCTATCTTCCGCTGCATGGTTTGATTGTTGTTTCGTCTTTGGGATATGCGACTGCCCACCTAAGAATGGCCTTTGCTCGACTGGGTGGTATTCACACTTCCCTCTCGATTCCTCTCATTCTCTTGATTTTGCTCATGTTCAAAGCCAGGAAGATCACCCTGTCGCTGGGATCCCATGGGTTCTGTCCGTTAGGGACCTACTTGGCGTGGGTTTTCCTGGTTTGGACCTGATCTTACCATGTCTAACTATTGCATTTACTAATCCACAAGTTCTTTCCACAGACGGCGCCAATTGTAGGGTCCTAGGTTTGAGCACTATTCCTGAGGGGTAAGTGAATTCAAGCCTAACAAGCCCAGTACAATAAATTTATAGAGGGTGGGTAGAAGAACTTGGATTTAGTGAATGTAACAACAGTCGAAGATAATTTAAAAAATGAATAAGTAAAACCAATATGGACTTGAGCAAGTAATTCAATCCTCGGCACCAATCCGAGGAGCTTCAACTTGTTATTTTCTGAGTGACAATGAAAATGATTACAAAATTAGCTCAGACTACTACAGTGTTTTCTCTGATAAAATCCTCCTCTTTTTCCATAGGAGATTTCTTACAGTATATAGTTCCTCCTGCACCATCTTGATCTTACACTTGTTGGTTATTTGAACCACCACTTGAGTGCTTGTCCCATCAGTCATCCTCTCTGGCATTCTGTGAGTTGTGGTAGCCAAGACTGTACTATTCAGAGGTCTTCTCCACATAAATGCGGCCAGAGTGTTAGTTATGGAGCATTTAATGCGGAGGCAACAGCTTTTCTTGGAATTGCTCTACCGCCCTGCCTCAGTGTGCTTACTGGCTGTACTTATCTTTTTTCCCTGGAATGCTTTGGAAGATTGTCTTTGTCGGTAAATCACCTTTCTTCAACCTTGGCTTTGGCTAGCCGATGACGGAGTTATCCTCGGCACGGTTACCACTGTCCTCTTCATATGCGATTATGGGCCTTGGCATGGGCCTTAGGCCCAGTACAAGAGGATAATGCGTATCACTGGGCCCTATGACCCCACATAATGAATATGAAGAGGTGTGAAAAATATTTTTTGCTAGAGTTTTAGACTTTGCCCTAAGAGAGATGGTTTATTTGTTCTGTTTTAAATATTTTGATTTATATATTTGGGTCATGTTAACATATGCCCTTAGAGCAATTGTTAATAGAGAAATGCTAACGGATGCCCCTACGGCAATGATCAACAATCTTTTTTTTTTTTTAATTTATAGGAAAAGAAAAAAAAAAGTAATTAATATTCGACAGCTTTTTCCATTTCCCATAAAAGTGGTGGTAAAATTTTTCTAAAATAAATTGTTAACTATTGCCCTAAAAGCACCCATTAACATAACCTATATTTCTAAACATAGTTTCTAAACCAATATATTTAGACCATTCCTTAACATTTTCCTATAAAATATTTTATATATAAATATATATATATAGATATATATTTCCTAAAAAAGAATCCCATGAAAGGCAGATTTTTTCTTTCTTTCTTCTTTTTTAAAATAACTAATGTGCATCGAATACCACACCACACACCAAGAAATGGAGAAACATGATTTGTAATGCTGTCAAGCATGCAGGAAATCTCCTCTATTTTGCCAAAAAATAAAATGTAGAAAGTCACACATGGGCACGTGTCATTTGTGGGTTTTTTGTTTTTTTGTTTTTTTTTTTTTTTATTTTGAGAACGAATGTCAAACTATAGTTGGTAAAAGTATGTAACAACATAACAGATTTACCATCGTCATAATTTTTGTATATAGAATCATAAATACCCACTCCTCCCAATATAACTTTGTTCTTTCAAAATATTCTCCACAAGCATGAAGCCAAAGCTGTTATTGACAGCATCCATAGTTTTGCTCCTCTCTCTCTTGATTGCTGTACCTGTTAAGCGTATCAGATATTCATCTGATGCAACACACAATAATGAAAAAGCTTCCAATAACAAGTTTTGGCATTTTGAAGCTATTCCTATTGAGGGTGCAGTTGGACCAGAGAGCTTTGCTTTTGACCCACTTGGTGGAGGCCCCTATACAGGCATATCAGATGGTCGGATCATCAAATGGGATCAAAATCAACGGCGTTGGATCAATTTCGCCATAACTTCTCCACAGAGGTATGCCTTAATTCCTTATCATAAACCCTTTTTTTGTATTTGGTTGATTCTATTGTTGAAATTATTCGATGAAACTATATGGTGCACACAGCACAGTACTTTTCAATTGTCTTCATATGCGTGCAAGGCCAAAGAATCATTTAGTTGCATACATGGCTGAATTCAAATTGGTATGAAGTTTTGAAGGTCAAAAACAATGAAATGAGAAATTGCAAGCAAATGGAAATTGTGGTTACTGGTTAGTTTGGTTCTGTTGGATATGTTATCCAGTGAGGGTATGGGTATGTAGCTTGTCATACGTGTCAGTTTGTTTGTCGTGAGGTGAGTTTAACAGAGGGTTAGGTTTTGCTTTGCTTTTATTATCACAAATTATTTTATAATATTATTATAAAATAAAATAATATATTTATAAAATGTTAATATGGTTAATTTTTTATTAGTTTTTATCTAGGCTCATTATTAATATCAGTTTTTCAATTATCAATAATCACACTTGTAAAAAAATTTGTAAAAGAATTTGTAGTTGTAGCATTATTCCTTAATGTATACTAATCAACCAATTGGTAGTGATAGATCACTTTCTAATTAATTAAGTTTAATTAATTGATATGATGGAGAGCTACTCTTGTCTATGGACTACAGTGCTTGGACTCGCCCTTTAACCCAATGGCATGGCAAAGGGCAAGCTGAGTCGGACTTCCTTTATATGGCGGATAGAATCATAAGATCCCGCCAAGTGGGACAGATTAACAGCCACCCTATCCCACTTAATAGGTTTTACTATATCTCTAACTACTTATATGCCCCACCTAATCACAAGCTCATGTTACTAAACTCGATAATTAAAGTTTTAAGAACTTAAAAAATTAATAAATGTCAGTTTTAAGAAATAAATTAACTTCTCTCTCTAATAGATTTGTAGAGACAATTAAATGTTCCTTACTCCCAATGGTTTCTTTTAACTTTATTAATTTTAGTGGCTTATTTAAAATTAAAAAATAAACTGAACAAGTTGTTTAAAAAAATGATATAGGCATATCGGCAATGAATAAGTTCAGTAAATAACAAAATTTTAATTTTAATTTTAATTTTAAAAAAAAATCCAAACTAGCACTAGCTTGATAGATTTTTTATAGGATTTATTACTCATCATTTAACTAGTACCATGATTGTCTTACCTTAAAAATGTTCAAACTTCAAACTACTTCATATATATAAAATATAGACGTTTTTTAAAAATTTAGACATTCGTTATCCACATTTTACACAAAAATTATTATTGACAATTTTTTTTTTATATACAAGATATAAATTCTACTCTAACTTAATCTAAGTGTATATGTGTGTAAAAACTCTCTTCTAAAAACTTGAACCCCAACTTTTGCCCCCCATACCCTACAAAGCACTTATATTTGTGGAGTGACCATCGCACCATGAGTGTGCGGTGGTATTATTTGACACTCTTTGCTGTGAATGAAATATTTCACTCAATATTCACATATTTTTACATCAAATATACATTTTACACATGATACAAAAGAATATAGAATGAAAAGAGTATCAATGAAAGCCCTTTTACAAATGAATTAGGGATGCTGAAGTACAACATGGTGCATCAATACTCAAGGGAGGACAGCCGACCTACCCTATATGGCCAAGGGCCCAGGATGTCCTTGTCCTCCTCAATAGTTTTTTTGTTTTCCTTAAACCATTAAAAAGAAAATACTTCATTGAAATAAAACCTATAACTCCTTGCATAAAATAGAATTAAAAAATGAACCTAATTCCAGATTATTTGGTGGCCCTGCACGTTATCTTATTGTATAATAGTTGCACTTGCAAATGAACTTTTCCTTTGGACCAAAGTAATAAATATATCAATTGTTTTTCCCTTATTTTTTTTAAAGGGGTAAAATTGTTTACCCCTCTTCTTAAAAATGAAAAATCACTGTTCTCTTCATTTTTTTAGCAAAAGTGTACCAAAAATAATTTCCATGTACTATAATAATAATTTCGGTCTCCCTTGTAATTAACTCCAAGTTAATAGATGAAGGAAAATAAAATTTTGAATTAATGTTACCAAATTATCAAAGAAGGTTGTTTCTCAAAAAAGAGAAATTATCAAAGAAGGTAGAATTCTTAATTAACTAATTAAGTTAGTTGACATCTTCTTCTCAAAAACAAAAACATGAAACATAAAAAACCAAAAAACAAAAAAAACAAAAACAAAAAAAGAAAAAAAAAGAAAAGAAAAATAGAGGTTAGTTGACAGTTGACACCTGACACCTTTGGAAAGATTTATCTTTTATCCTGTTGTGTAGGTGAGGTCCATAGTCATCAATATTATGTTGACTAGCTTGCAACTCCCATATAGGCATGCAGCATGCTGTAGTTTAAAAAAACAAAAACAAACAAAAAGTAGTTTATTATTAGCCTATTTATATACTTAGTTTTTTACTTTAAAATTTTTTTTTTTTGTTACTGTGATTTAATGAATTTATTTAACGTTTATGCTTTTCAATTAAGTTATGGAAATTGAGTGATTATGAAAATATATTGGATAGGAATTGCCAATTTTTTTAGAACATCATCAAAACTTTTATTGCAATACGTGAATTTATAATTTTATATGCGGTTTTGTTAAGAAAAATTTTGATTGATTTAAAATAAGTTGGAAGCAATTTTAAATAGGCTTCACGTTTTTTTTTTTTTTTTTCCTTTTTGAGAAGAATGTACTAAAAATAGGCTTCAAGTAAAATGTGCTAAAAATGGTATTAATTTGGTTTGATATAGTTTAAATGGGTCAGAAATATTTAAAACTAGAGAGATGTAATTGGAATGACATTTAGCACAAAATTAGAGCATGTGAAATCTAATTAGAATGACAATTCACACTTGACACAAAATTAGAGTGCAATAAAAAATATAATTTGAATCTTTGTTGGCTTATATTGGTTTTCATAAAAATAGATGCCATAATTATTAAAGATAAGGACTTCTAAAGGAGAGGATTTGCTTTGGTGTTAGGTTTTGCTTTTATCAAAAAAATCTATCATCTTACTTTGAATTAGTCTTGGTGGCCTTGTGGATGAAATGAGTTTTCCAATGACTCATCCAATTTGTGACAGATCACCTTCTAATTAAGTTCTAATTAATTGATATGATAGAGTCTTCTCAAAAAAAAAAAAAAAAATGCTAATCAAAAGTACTCCACATATGACAAAGAATTTTAAGCCATTATTCGAGCTCTTTGGCATTGGCACCATTACCTGTTGTCTCCAGAATTTGTTATCTACTTTGATCATGAAGCCTTGCACTATCTCCATTCCCAGAAGAAGCTAAATTTTAGGCATGGTAGTTGGGTTGAATTTCTACAATGCTACTCCTTTGTGGGGAAACATAGGGTGAGAGTTGAGAATAAGGCTGCTGATGCGCTAAGTCGAAGGGTATCTTTGCTATTAGTCATGAGTGTTAAGGTTACTGGGTTTGAATGACTCAAGGATGACTATAAGTCATGCTCAAATTTTGGATAGATCTACACTAGCCTAAATAATGCCTTATGGCCAATCCTAGATGATTATACTCTTCAAGATGATTACTTGTTTAAAGCCAACAAGTTATGTATCCCTTTGTCTTTAGTGAGAGATTTCCTAGTTTGGGAGACACACAAAAGAGGCCTTGTAGGTCATTTTGGTCGAGACAAAACAATTGAGGAAGTGGAACGTCAATTCTATTGGCCTGGCCTTAAGAGAGGCGTTGCCAAGATAGTTCGTCAGTGTCGTACATGTGAACTGGCCAAACATCGCAAGCAAAACACTAGCTTGTATACACCTCTACCTGTGCCAGATCGCCTATGGCAGGATATGAGTATGGACTTTGTGTTAGGATTGCCCCTTACCTTTAGGAAGCGTGATTCTATTCTAGTAGTTGTTGATCGCTTCTCTAAGATGACACATTTTCTAGCATGTTCTAAGACCTCTAATGCTTCTAAGATTGCAAAGCTCTACTTTGATGAGATTGTCAAACTTTATGGTCTTCCCAAAACCATAGTGTTTGATAAGGATGTTCGCTTCATGAGTTATTTCTGGAAGACTTTATGGCATTTAGTAGGCACCAAATTGAAAATTTTCACTACATTTCATCCTCAAACTGATGGTCAAATTGAGGTGGTTAATTGCAGTCTAGGTAACCTCTTTTGGTGTCTAGTGGGTGAAGCCAATCGGAATTGGGATTCAATTCTTCCTACAACCCAGCTTGCATACAATAGCTCTGTCGATAGGTCTATAGACACTAGTCCTTTTGAGGTTGTGCATGGTTATACACCTAGGGAGCCCTTAGATCTTTTGCCCATGTCCCCACATGTTAGAATTTTTGCATCTGCTTAGGCATTTAAACAACATATTCATGATTTGCATAATGAGATTTGCAAAAAAAGAAATTTAGGTAAGTAATTCTCAATATAAAATTCATGCTAAAACTTGTCGACGTCATACAAAGTTTCAGGTAGGAGATTATGTCATGATTCGGATTTGACTTGAACGGTTTCTCTCTGGGACAGTTAAGAAAAATCAGACTCGTAGTGCTGGACCATTCAAGGTATTGAAACGGATTGGCCCAAATGCATATGTCATTGATCTTCCCCATGATTATGGTATTAGCTCCTCCTTTAATATAGAGAATCTAGTTGCTTATAAAGGTCCCACAGTTATTCCTGATGCCCCTTTTGATGAGCTTTTGCTTGATCCTATTAATGCCCCTATCCCTATCCCTTTACCCTTAAATTTGCCTTATGCACATAAAGAATCTATTGATGCTAATTTAAATGAAGTGATTGTTTCTACCAGGGATGGAGGAGTTCACCATTTCCTAGTTCAATGGCGAGGGTGACCAGATTCCAATTGCACATGGATTACTAAATATGAGCTACATCAACTCAATCCTGACTTGCTTGAGTACTATTAGAGCTTTTTAGATTTTCACTCGACAGGGTCAAGTTCTTCTCACCTGGGGGGAGTTGGTGCGAACACGAGGTACAAGCCTCCAATTATACGCATGTATGGAGGAAGAGCAAAAAGAAGACAGCCTAACCTGTGGCCTTATGGATGGAGCCTGTTAGTAATTGGACTTGAAGATTAAGCAAGCCTGAGCATTTAATAATAAGTTTTTTTTCTTTTTTTTTTCTTTTTTTTTTAACTTGTTGTTTGCTATTTAAGAACTTTTTTTATTTATTATTATTGTGAGATAGTTTTGAAAATTATAATAAACGTGTGTATCTTTTACACTGGAGTCAACTCTAGTTTTGCTTGGTGCTAACTCCAAGAAACCTTTAGATGCTGATTCCTAGGGTTTATTCTTTTGTTTGCCATTGTTTAATTTCATCAGTGATAAATTGTGGTTGTCCTATGTCATGCATCCTTGTTTATGTGTTCATGCATGTGTCTTTGTATGCTTCTTTGTGTCATCAACCTTAGTTCCTTCCTAAAATCTCGTGCGGGTTTGCACCCATCTTTGCACATTAGATCCCGAGTCCTTTTTAGGAACTTTGCTTGAAGGACATGTGTGTTGTCAGTATTCCAATACAATGGAACTACGAACACTAAATCCATACTTACATTTGTCCTTCTAAGACACCCTTTCTTGCTTGTTTGTTTGATAACATGCTTGTTTGCTGCTTTATGTGCTTTCTTTCCTTATTTGCCACTTTGTGTGCTTCCTTTGTTTTGTCACTATCTCTTTTTGCTTATCTGCTGGTTTTGTGTTTTCTTTGTTGCTGCATGTACAAGCTTGGAACGAGGGCGTAATTTCCAAATGCAAGCTAAAAAGGGCAAAATGCAAGCAAGAAGACGCAAGCCCAAAATGGGCAATGTTCAGTAGATAGGAGGCCTGTGTGGTTATCTCTTCCCCTCTCTTATCCTTTTCCTTAGAACCTTGTATCTAGATTAGAGTTTTCTTTCCTTGTACCTTCTTTGGGCCGCATTCTTAGGGTATGAGAATGTCTGATTTAGATTTCCTGTAACTTGTTGGGCCATACCCTTTGGATGTAGGCAATGCATGTTTATCTTTCCTATACCTTGCTTGGGCCACATTCCTTAGGTTGGCAATGACTGATTTACTTTTCTTGTACCTTGCTGGGCCATATCCCTGGAATATTGGCGATATCTGGTTTACTTTCCTACTCTGTGTGCTTGCATTGTGCATGATATGTATATGTATATATATACTTGCTTGCTTAAAGATGGCCATGCACTTTGTATGATGGACTCACATGGTTAGGAGAGCAACCCTCTCATTATCATAGGTGCTCTTGACCTCGGAGTATAGGTATGCACTCAAGGCGACTGCTGTAGGTGCATATGCATGCTACATTGTGTGCATGATCATTATGGTGTGTTTGTCTCGATCCATGTCAGCTAGTGACATTGGTTTCCCCATGTATGCAACACGCATCAACATGTTTAATGCTTTGGTGAGCTTCAACTCGCCTTAGCATGAACATACTGACGCATGTCGTATACATAGGCATGAAACCCTGCCGTTGCACCATAGCGCACCAAACGTGAAACTCTGCCAAAATTTACCATGAAAATGGGGCACCTTTGTTACTGTATTCTCACCGCAAAAACTTGGCGAAGATAGTGTTTTGTGTACTATGACGCACCTGAGGCAAAATGCTGCCGGATTTCGGCCATGAAAATAAGGTGAGATGCTGCCAGAATTTTATTGTGGAAATTTGGCAACAATTCTAAATGTGCTAGCAAAGCATTGATAGAGACCACACCCCTTCCAAAATCAAACCTCAAAGAAGAAGAAGATACAAAAAGTTATTTAAAATTGCAAAAAAAAAAAAAAAAAAAAATTCACAAAAAATTATGAAAAACATTTTTTTGTCTTTCAATTGATTACAAATTGTTATTTTAACATTGCAAAATTTATTGGATAATTGAGGATATTAAGCGTTTGGAATCCTAATTTTTATTTAAAATTTTTTAATTGATATTTTCCATTTACTAAGGCAACAAAACGAAAGTTTTTAAGGCTGTTTAACACTGTCAACAACATTGCATATGTGATAACTTAAATTCTTCTTTTATTGTTGGATTTTTTTAACATAGTTAATAGCTTTCTCATGCATCGCACAAGCTAGCAACTAGTTTAGTATTATTGATGTACTTAAATCATTATAATAATTTTTTTAAAAGAAAAACATGATAGGTTTACAACTAAATATATTTCACTTTTAACACTTGTCAAAAGTTGTTTGGAATTTGAATTGTCATAATTAACTTCCCATGGGTGGCTTGTCAAGGCACACTGCCACAAACAAAAAGTTGCACTTAAGTCTAAAGACTCTAAACTCTAAAAACAAAATTTATAAGAAAGGTAGACATGGCAAAACGGGTCAGAATTTTCTGACCCGACCCGACCCGACCCGACCCGACTCGAAAAATACCCGATTCGAATTTGATTTTTTTGACCCGAAGCAAAAACGGGTTGACCCGTGACCTGATCCGTGTTTTTTGCGGGTCGACCCGACTCGAACCCAAACCAATTTTTTAAAACTTTTTTTTTAGTAAAAAAAAATAGCAAAATTAAGACAATATTGGTTTAATTATTTATTGTGAACTTTAAGAAAACAATTGATACATTTACATAACTGTATGCAAATTAATTGAAAAATAAATGCATGTAGTTGAACATTCTATAATGAGTAAAGATTTTTAGATATCAAATAGCAAAGTACATGCCAAGATAATCTGTAGAGTTAAAAACATAGATTTAAAATTGTAAACATGTGTGAGAAACATTCACAAGTGTGAAAATAGTGAAGCCAAAGTATCAAATTATCATAAATTATGAATGCTTAGACCTATTTTTTAACAATTTATGTCCAAAATAAACGGCTTTTCAAAATAAATTATGATATTTCTTAGAGTATGTGTTGCTTAACAATGATATGATATTCATAAAAAAGACCATGTGTAAATAAGTAAGCAATCAAACTTTAATGTATATCTCAAATTGAAATAGAGTGTCAATCACAATTGATAATAGATTATAAAATTTATTTTCAAGATTGCAAATTTCTTATATATTTTTATTCTTTATCAACTGAGTTATCCAATAAGTCATTTGTAATTTTGTTTTATGTTTTGGGATGCTGATATTGTGTAGAAATAAAACTTGTGTATTTGTTTTACTTATCTTTGTGTTATTTTGTTTTAGATAGCAATGTTAGAATTTGTATAATTTTAAAATTATTGAATAAGTATTAATAAGTTTATCTGAGTTCATTCTTGATTAAGTGGTGAATTCAAAATAATGCATTTTACATTAAGTAATTTGTTGCATAACTTTCCAAATAGCAAATACATGTTGTTTTCTTTATAAAAAAAATAAAAATAAAAAAAAAAAAAAAAAAAATTCATGTGAAAAATACGGGTCAACCCGACCCGACCCGAACCCAATTGACCCGAACCCGATTTTAACCCGCTTAAAATGACACGTTTTTGACCTGTGACCCGTTTGACCTGCAACCCGATTGACCCTACCCGATTGACCCGACCCAACCCGCTCGTTTTGCCATGTCTAAAGAAAGGGAAGGAGGAGCAGAGGTCATTGTTTTTTTTTCGGTGTGGAAGAAGAAAACAGCGAAGAATAAAGGGAGAGGGTATGATTAGCAACACAAGATCACTGCCAAAACAGTGGCAGTAGTATGTGGTGTGTTTAGTAATTAGTTTGTTTCTCAAAAAATACTTTTTGTTTCTTTTGTATTTTCTTTATTTCACTTGATTTTCACTTTTCGCCCAGAATTAGATTTTTTTTTCCTGGCAATATTGGATTTGTTAAAAAATTAAAATTCATGAGGGACGCGTGTGCAGCCGCATCTAGGCTACACCTTGCGTCCCGGCCGTGTCCAAGCTGCACCCTGCGTCCCAGCCACTTCCGACATGGTATGGCTACCATTTAGCTACACCCGTGCTTCCTAGAGCAGAATCAATTGAAAATTGAGGATGCCTTGATAGAGTATGTGCCATCAAAAATTTGTATTTTAATTGATATTATTACTTATCAATATACTCACAAATTTTTATTTTAATAGATATTATTACTTATCAATATATGTGTGTATGTGTGAGAGAGACCAAGAGAGTGTGAGATAGATAGTAAAACCCGATAAACAGAGTTTCGTAGAACTTCAATAGTACACTTAATTTAGACAATCGATCAAACCTAGATTAGTTGTACTTCAATAAAATGGAAATTTAATACTTTTGCTTCTCATAAAAGGGAAGGATAACATTTTCAAAAAAAAATTGTTGAACATGAACATCTTAAAGTACAAAGATAAGATAAGTAGTGACATCATTGATGTTTTAAACATTCACAAAATCTTATTGCAACGAAATTTTTTGTTGTAATAAGGAATATTCTAAAATTATTATTTTCATTCCATTCTTTTCCCTTCTCACAAACAAGGTATAAAGCACCAAGGTGCCCTTAAAATCCAACAAGAAACAAAACTTCTTCTTCAAGAAATCACAAAGGAAATAGAATCTTCATTCGAGAATCAAGCAAAAAAAATGTTAGCAGCACTTACTCTTCCACTATGCTTCTCCGTTAAGGTAAAGAAAAAAAAATTATCTCCTACCCATACATACATTTGCCATATAAGTGTAGATACATACATGCATTCATATATATACAACAGATATACACTCATAACACTTAGTAAAACTAAAAACAAAGAAATTCGAAAGATATATAAAAGCAAAACGTTATAGCAATTTTCAAATGCAATAAAAAACCAAAGAGATTCCAAAGAGAAAAGTATCAAAGAAGAATAAAAAAATGTTACCATTTTTCGAAGGCCAATCATAAGCCCTCAATGCTAATCTAACAATGAAGTGAAAATTTTCAGATAAAAAAAAACACTATTATCTATTATCTATTAAAAAAAAAAAAATGTTTTTTTTTTGTATATAAGATAATAGATACATAAAAATGGACTCACTAGATCTTTCACAATAATAGAAATTGATTTTTCTCATATCACTACATTTCTTAAGTCTTTTTTTATTATTAAAATAATCTTCTACCAAACCAAGTTTAAAATTTCTCACCACTTCAGCCCTCAAGTTACGATTGAGTGGCTGCAGTGCCCTGGATGGAAAGAAATTGAATGATATTACCATAGGTTGCATACCAGATGTGTTAGAGGAAAATCGACATCACTACCCGACGATATCAGAGATTTCAGAAGAATTGAAGCAAATAAGAGTAAATAAAATACTCTCAAGGTTATACAATAACCGAAAGTTGAGGAAAATATTTCTTGCGGTAGAGAAACTGTTTGGTTGACTTAGATCAATAGTAGGTCCATAGCCAATGACCCAATGAGTCATTATACAAATTTTCAAATACATTGTTATATATTTTTTACACTTTTTCATTGAATTAATCTCACATTTTATTTTGAGTATATTGATTAATTTCTTGAATTGTAAATAAATACATTGATTAATGTCTTCAATTAATTTTTATTTAATATGAATTGATTATCTTTATTTATTTATTGTATAGTTATTTATTTATTTTTATTGATGCAAACTAATATTTTTTGGAGTAATTTTGTTTTCAATCTTATCTTGTAATCTTGCTCCCCTAAACTAAAATCCTAGCTCCACCACTGATTGTGCCCTCTAACTAGTGAAGGGATGAAGCATGGCAATAGGTTGCGGCAGTTTTTGTGTTTAATTTTTTGTGAGTCTGACACTTTAATAAAATAAATAATAAAGCAGGGACACAATAATTTTACAATAAAGCTTAGGGGTTAAGCGATTAATGGTAAATAAAAATATAATATTAGTGATTAACTTAGATGAATTTACCACCTAAATTTTGTTGTAAAATTGTTATGAAAATATTGTTTGTTGTACCACTATTTTAAAATAAATAAAAAATTTAAGTTTTATTTTATATAAAAAAAAAAAAAATTAAGCTTATTATTTGTGTTTGACGTTGGGTGCAATACGTTTCATTTAGAGATTATTTTAATCTTTTATATATTTTGATCTTTTAAAAGATTATTTTAATCTTTTAAATTTAAGCTTTTTTTTTTTAATCTATTATATTTAGTGTCCCGCTTTGAGTCTTTGTCAGCAACAATAACTCAATAAGTTTGCGTTAAAATTTTTTATCTTTTGGATATATATCCGTATATAACAAACCGTTCTCTACATATTTTAACCTGAACACGTAACATACTTTTAGTTCAAAAAGTTAGCGTAGAATTCCGTACTTTTGAAAACAAAACGGAAGATGCACGCTTTTTTGTTGTTTACGTACTTGCGCGTAGTATACGTGTAAGATCCGCGTATATACTAACTCGGGCTATTATTGGTATAAAAACATAATTTAACTTATGAATTCAAATTAGAATCAATTACAAATTACCACCTATGATTTGTTGTGTAAGTAGCACTTATCATACATTTATTACACGGATAAAAGTTTATATATTTCTTTTTTCTTTTTTCTTTTTTCTTTTTTCTTTTTTCTTTTTATATTTAGATTGGTTAGAAATATTTACTTAATGAAATAACCCAATCCCCTCTCACCCAATGACCACTTGAATTTAGTACCAACTTGCCTAACATGGGCATTGATATACAAGTTTACATCTGGTTTAATCTCTTATTAGAAATCCTTTATCACACTTAGAACCCACTTAGAATTCCATTTAATTACCTACAAGCTTGTCATATGTCTTTACAATATATTGTCTAATTTTTTTTTTTTTTTTTTGAACAAAGGGTCGACTAAACCCACAATGGAAAATTTATAAGTACTCCCAGATTATAAAGAAATGGTGTTCCGTCCTCTCACATCCACGGTGGACCCCACCATGAATTTAATGAGTGGATCCACCATGAATGTGAGAGGAGAGAGCACTATTCTCCATGCTCCGGGAGTACTTAAAAATTACTCGCAACGCAACATAGACTTTGAGAAGAGCTTTGATGGAACTAGGATTTAATCTCTGGGGTTAAAAAAAAAAAAAAAAAAAAAAAAAAAAAAAAAACCTTTTAATAGTAAGAAATATATTAAAATTCAAAAATAAAGTAATATATAAAATAATTATTTCTTAATATTTTTCAACTCATTTCATTATTAAAATGGAACTCGACATTATTTTGAATTCCAAAAAAATTATTTATGATTGATTTTATAATATATTAAATTGTGATTCTCTTTCAATTTAGAAAAGGGTTTGTTAAAATTTAAAAAAAAAAAAAATCATTTTGTGGCAGAATCTAGTTTGTTGAAAAACGCAAACAATATGATATAAAAGTTTTTTTTTTTTTTTTTTTTTGATTCGTTTGTTGTATTTCAATTTGCTTCGTATGACATTGTAAGAGATCTTATTTGTCTGATTTGAATATCAGACATATAATCCAATGGAAGAGTTTTGTTATCATGATTGAGTATTTTTTTTTTTGTTCATGTGCATGAAAATCATTCATAGGATCTCAACTGAATGCTGTTTAGAACCTTGAAGTTGAGTATATAGTCTAAGTTTCACAGATTTTTAACTTAAATAATTGTAATACATCCTAGTGCTGAGTGATGACAAGCTGATCTTACCTGAGTGAGTGTGCGTGTGCGCTTTTTTTTTTTTTTTTTTGCTATATCCAAATTAAATTTCAAGTGAGTTTGTGTTATTATTGTGGTACATGCACCAATTTTTGTATTGAGTGTTGTGAATATAATACTTAACGTCAAATTCAATTACAATCTAAAGCTAATTTGAATTAGATTTGGTTTCTTATTTCCCATTCACTAAAATATATTATATATGATGTATTAAATATCCATACAAAATATCATAAAACATTCACACATGAGCAGGGCAGAGGAATGGGGGGCTAGGGGGGCCATGGCCCCCTTCACTTTTGAAAAATCCTTCCTCCCTCTTGTATTTTTGGTATAAAAAATTTTGGGTATAAATTTCAATAACGGCCCCCCCATATTTTTACTAAAAACATGTAATGCATTTATATAGTTAATTAATACATTTTTTATTCTCTCTAATTACTCTTATGTCATACATAGCTTATTAAATTAAAGTGTATTTAATGTATGTCATACATAATTTAATTATATTTTATTTTTATGAAATTGATTTGTTTATTTTTAGACATATCTTCTTTTTTAGCAAAGATAGACTTATTTGATGTAATTTTTTTTTGTTTAAGCAATATATATATATACACACACACGTGTGTATGTGTTATTCTTTGGATTTAACTTTCTTAATTATATATTTAGCTTGGCCCCTGAAAAAATTTTCTAGCTCCACCATTGCGCATGAGTGATATGCTAACCTAAGAAAAATATCTGAAAACATTCACCCATGAGTTATATACTAACCTAAGAAAACTCCCAAAGACACAATATTCATTATATTTTGTTTCTTTCTTGGCATGAATATGTCATTTTTAGATTTTTTTTTTTTCAAAATCAAAATCCCACATAAATTAATGAAATAGTTTTTAATAGTTTTTTTTTTTTTTTCTACTCTAGCCTAATCTAAGTGTATATATATGTGTGAAGCTCCCTCCTGGAGACTTGAACACACTCCATAACACACTCCATAAGCACTTATACTTGTAAAGTGACCATCGTATCAAGGGTATGCGATGGTAGTTTTTAATAGTTAAATATACACCAAATACATCTTACTTAATTTCATATTAATTATTATGTAATTATCCCCAAAACTTTTATTGCTTATACACAAATTTTAATGAGGGGAAATAAATTATTAAATAAAGAACATGAAGTTCTTTTTTTTTTTTTTTTTAAATATCACATTTTGAAACGTAACACTAATATTCCTTATATATATTTCCCTTATGCCTAGCCTTTTTTTTTCTTTATCATTGCTTCTCCCCCCCCCCCCCCCCCACCTTCGTTTTCCTTTTTATAGATTTTAAACCTTAAAATTTGATAAATAGGATTTAAAAAAAAAAATTAAATGAATTTGACATATAAAAGATATAATGTAGTATTGATTATTATTCTGGTAAAAAAGAAGTATAACATGCAAAATACTTCTCTAAATGAGCTGCCATTATCGCATTATAGTTTTTTGCAAAATTCCATAAAAAGAATTTAGTTTAGTACTATCATGCAATATTCCATTATCTTATCACTACTTACATTTTTAACATCTTAAGTTTGTTAAAAAATCAATAGAGTTACGTTTGAATTGTTTTGGATCTTCAATAAAATGTTTGATTATGGCAAATATTTACTAAAGTAGTGTTTACAACATCTTGAATTGATTGTTCATTCTTCTTTAGAATGGATTTCCATTTTGTCAAATGCAGTGAGTGAGTTACGCACACTTGTAAAACTAGTCAAATCATGTGTTTTGTAAGACTTGTCGACCTCCTACACACGTGTAACCCATACATGAGTGATTTGAAAGTCACATACCATACGTGTATCAAGGATTCCAAGGAGGCGGCGCCTTCCAATCACATGGCACATTTATGAGTTGCATTAAAAATGGTCTGCCATGGCCAAATATCTTGTATATAAAACAAAGAATATGAGATAAGGATAAGATACCACATAGAGAAAAGTAACACAGAAAAGGAAACAAACAAAGAAAGGAGGAGAAGCTGAAGATGAAGATGAAGAAGATCATAGTTGTAGTCATGGTTTTATGTGTGATCCTTTCACATATGGACAGTGCTGAGGCTCAATCACCCGACTGCTACGACCAGTGCTCCACTGGCTGTGTTCAAAGCGACAGTAAGTGCTTATCTAAATATATTTGCACCCTTTTTTCATATGGAGAAATTAGTACACTATCAGGCAGCTTATCATAACCATTCTGATTAAGAACACAGTAACTTAGCATACTTTCTTTTTTCATGAAAATATTTAATGTAAGAAATTTTCAGTTGGCTAAAATTTCTACACGATCAAAGATCTAGTAATGCAATATATTGATTGCAAAACCTACAGCCCACAAGAGATTATTTTGTTCATGTCCTTTCTTCTATTTATTTATGCATTGCTTTCTGTCATATGCAGCAAGGCTTATGCAACGTTGTGATCGCAAGTGCCAGATCAAGTGCGGCCCAGGTAACCTCATTGAAAAGTTTTATATCTCCCTGGGTCAAATTTGGAAAAATATTCTAACACACTCGTTAATTTACACTCTGTACACATAATGTTCATAATATTTCGCACGCCATATCCACATTTAGTGCACCACTGCACCTCAGTTCGTTATCTACTTTTGAAATTCTATAAGTGCGCCTCTTTCTTTTCTTTTCTGTTTTTTTATTGTCTGAATTGGGGAAGTTCCCCTCATAATTTTGGGGTGTTGCCACAATCTATGGCTCAGCTGGTTTTTTTTTTTTTTTTTTTTTTTTTTTTTTTTTGGAGATAGATAGATAGTGTGTCCTTCAACTTTTCCATGTACTTAATGAACAAATGAAATTCTGCATCTACTTATATAATAGCTAAGCACGACAGATAATTACAAAAGTGAAACACAGCCTTCCTACTCTACCACTAAGTTCATTGCCAAGTGAGATAGATATGAGACATAGCAGCTTCCTTGGTTCATGAACTTTGAAATGCTGTGATTCTCTGAGGCACTATGATGAAGCCTACTGGCTGTAGACTTCCTGTTAGATTCAAAATATCTGTATGGACCACCCTATGTCTCCATCTTGTTTTAGCTTTTGCTGACCCAAAAGGCAAACTTCTTTGCTGGGAGTGATGACAATGAAGTTGGTCCTTTGTGAGGAGTCTAGTCTAAGTAATGCTTCTCTGATGGTTAGTAAAGGTAGTTGTTCTTTGCTCTATTGTCCAGCTATAGCATCCATTGGGCTTAATCCTTCCCTTCTGTCTCTTTATTGTATCGCTCCTCCTCTCCATTGTCCTTTTTCTTGTTTTTGAGGCTTCAACCACCATTTGATTATGCCAGTTTATTGGTATTGGGTTATGTCTGGCTTCTAACATCTGGTGTTGTTTGTTTCATCCTGCCAAGTATGAGTCTAGGTTCCCTGGCTGCTAAACAATAATTAAACAAAGAGTTGACATGTATTATAACAGTGTTTGGATTTGGAGACTAGTTATTGAAATAAATGTTGTTTCTACGAATCCATATAGGCCATAGACTACACAACAGTCTAACAAGGGGATAATGCTTTATAGCCCCTTTGTGGGAGCCTTTTAAAACCCATTCTGCTACCAAGTGGGTGACTTTGATACATTGTGTTCTTAGAGTGAGGGGGGAAAATAAACCATACCATTCTGACAAATGGGCACTGAATACTAATGACTAATGAGTTCTTTCAATGATCAATAGTCTCCAATTCACTGTTGCAAAAAGCAGAGTTGGTTTGAGGAAGTGTGAAATTTCTATTAATGAGTTATTTACCGACTGACAGAGTTGTTCAAAAGCTTCCAAATGAAAATTGTGACTTTGTAAGGATTTAAAGTTTTCAACGACACTGCCAATGCAATTGAGCAGAATTCCGGTTACACCCTTGCGTCTCTCTTTTGTGTTTGTATCAATTTATTAGCTTGTCCCATAGTCTATGCTCCTGTTCTACTATATGGCCAAATAAAAAAAAAAAAAAATTAGTATTAATATTGAAAAGGATCATCTTAGCTGAGTATTACTTGGGATTAAAACTTAAGTGCAATCCTCTTTATTTATTGTACATTAGATTCCCCAATTGAATTCAACTAGGTGGTTGTCTTGACAAATAAATCACACAGTTGAATTTAATTGTCTTAAGAAAAATCGCAAAATTTTAAGTAAATTTTCTTATTTGTAATACATTAGGTTCCTCAATTAAATTTAAATACAAGTTGTATTGAATTTGATTATCCTTTAAAAGGATAACATTGTTTGGGTTTCATTAATCAAAGCAATCATGTGTTTGAATTTAAGTGGAGGAACCTAATGTATTGCATCTAAAAAATTGTATTTAAGTTTTGCTCTTAGAAAAGATAAATTTATTTTAATGTATTGATCAATACAACCATATGATTGAATTCAATTGAAGAAATTAAGATACGACATTCAAGGAATTATACCTAAATTTTGCTTATTACTTGATTTTTTTTTATAGATTAAGTAACAAGGGATGGGAAGGGATTGTGATAGAATTCAATAGTATGTTTGGTTGTTTGGTGAAGAGAGGTGGAAGTAAAAATGAGTGAGGGAAAAAAATGATTTTTCCTTGTTTGGTTGGTGAAAGTGAAGGGAAGAAAAAAGAAATGATTCGATTTTCTTTTCCTCTAAATCCTCCTCCCTTTCTTTTTCCCTTTCCTTTTTATTTGAAAGGAAAGGTAGAAACTAAAAGAATATGTTTAAGTTTTTTAATTAGAAATTTATACATAATATAAATTATTTCCTTTCACTTTTCCCTATTAACCAAACAAATTGAGAATAGAAACTTTTTTTCCTTCTCCTCCCTTCCCTCTTCTTCTCCTCACTCATTTTCCTTTCTTTTATCTTTCTTTCCATTCTACCAAACATGATGTATACCCAAATCTTGTCAAACAAAAACAAAAGGCCTAATTGGTGTTTCTTGTATGTTAATGTGCAGATTCTGATATTGATGTGAATCCAAGTTAAGCCTCCAAACGAAGGAAGAATTAGCTAGTTTGGGGTGTACCCGAGTTGAAAACTAGTCATCTTCTCAAGATCTTCTTCTATGTTGCATGCAAAGTTATATGACTTTTGATGCTTTTAAAAATGTAACAGTTACTATTTTTGTAGTTTTTTTTAATGTTATTAATTTTTGAAATATTTTATTTAGTAATTAAATCCGTGGCGTGATTCTGTTAATGGATACTTATTCCCTTTTTCCCCTCAAGAATTCATACATTAACCCCCCCAAAAAAGAAAAGAGAAAAAAACCCCACTCCATGCGGTCAACCCAAATTGACACCCAAAAATAAAATAAAAATCAGCAAATTAACTATTTAACTAACTTTAGCAACCAATTGCCTTGTAACTAAAAAACAAAAAAAAAAAAAATGCCATATAACTAAATTGGCACTTCTTCATAGGGGTGTCTAACCAGACCTGGTACCCACCTAACTCGATCAACCCAACGCCGGTGACGGTTGGTGGCGGGTCTCTGTCCCTAAAACTTGATACCGGCAAGTTAGATGACTGGTTTGAGCATAAAAAATCGATTTTCAACCGATTCGACTGTATTTACATCGGAGGTAGTTGTTCTTCACCGATGGGTGTGTTTCGCCAGTTGTTTTAGTCCGATTAGTTGAGATCTTGCCTTATCTCTTTGAGATCCGGCCAAATCTCGGCAGATTCGGCCTAATCTCGACCAAATTCAGTAGATTTCAGCAAAATCTAGCATAGTTTCGAAAATTTCAACTTCAATCGAGGACCGACCGATATCTGAGGAGGTCCGACCACCCGAACCGGCTCCTTTCACCGATCGACAGTGGGTCCAAAATTCAAAAATCCAAACTGATCAAGTCGGTTCCGGGTTGGGCACAAACTCGACCTAGGTCGACCCGTGGACAGGCCTACCTCTCCATGCACAAAGTGCTTGGGAGTTTAGGGAGGAAATGGTTCAAACTACGAGATTAGTAGCATGTTATAAATAATTTTCTTGAAAATATTTTTCATCAAAAAGCATTTTACACCAAAAGAAACACAACCATAAATATGGGTCATCTACATTTCAGTACTGATCTAGAAATCTTAGTACTTAATAGCTTGGTTTCTCAAAAACAAAAACAAAAAACATAAAAGTTCATAAACCAATGCAACATTCCTCAACGTTTCCCTATTTTATAAACCAAAAGTTTCCTCAACCAATGCTCTAGAACATTCCTCAACATTTCCCTATTTTATAAACCAAAATTTCCAATTTTGCTTTAGATATAGAAGACCGATAGGATACTCTCTAGATCTACTCTAGTCTTTATATATTCAATTTCATGGCTCATCCACTAGCATTGTGGCACGGGAGTTTCTCTGACGGAATCGTCGAAGAAATCCTAACTCAGTTACCAATGAAATTGTTAATCCGATTCAGGTGCGTTTCCAATACTTGGTACTCCAACATTGCCAATCTAGATTTCATTAACAAACACCTAAACCAAAGCATAGCCAAAAAATCATTATTACCCAATAATTTTAATGATAATGACCCCAACAATGTTAATCTTGTATGTCAAGTTTCAAATGAACACTCGTTGTATATGGTCGCTTGCAAAATTAGCAGCGACCACACTTTGACTAGGATTTTCAGATTTAGATTTCCACATCCTGGTCCTGATGCTCTTAATCATTTTGACATTGTTGTTGTAAAATTGTGATTTACAACTATATTTTTGTTGGATTTAATTCCGTATCAAATTTGATTGTATTTTGTTTAATCATGTTCCTGTATTTTTGTGGGATTTAATGTAAGGGTTGAGTGTAAGAGTTTGGCGAAGATTTGTGAAGAAAGTGAAGTTCGAGACTGGCTTGCGATTGGCTTGCAAGTAGACAACCCACGAAAGGCCACGTGAGAAGCACATGTTGGAATCTGAACAATTTTTCCCAGGCTGTATTTCGCGAGTCAGGCCAAGTCGCAAGTGACTTGCGAAACTCACTGCCTGAACTTTTTAAGTTTGCTTTCTCTCATTCCTTTACCAACACTATATAAGCCCACATTACCCACAAAATTGTAAGGAGTTTTTCCAATGAACAGTCTGCTAGAATCTAAACATTTCATTCCAGGCTGGTTTTCACGAGTCACTTCGCAATTCAAGCAAAGTCACGAGTAACTTGCAAAACTCATTGTGTGAACGTTTTAAGTGTGCTTTTTCTCATTTCTTTACCAACACTATATAAGCCCATGTTACCCACGAAATTTTAAGTAGTTTTTCCAATGAACTTTTGAGAGAGAAAACCTTATCTATACAAAACAAGGTTTTCTTATAAAAGATGTTTTTTCCCCCTTGGTATATGTATCTCCCCTAAAAATTTCTCCCTCTACGAATGTGCACAAGAATTAGAATTTCTCCTCCTGAGAATGTGCACAAAAGTCATATAAAAATGACAAAACTCTCCAATATACTATCTAGTATACTCTCAAATCCATTTGCTCCAGCAACTTAGAAAGCACTTGGACTCTTGGAGTACCCAAAGCTATTTGAGATCTGTATTAACTTGGATGGATATTTATTAAGTTGGATGGATATGGAACTTATTAATTAATTGTTGTGTAGTATTTTGATAATGTAAGAATTGTGGATGCTTGTGTTTTAGCCAGGTTTAAGTGGCGTATTTTGAACATGAACTGTCATGGCTTATGATGCAATTTATGGATGACTGTTTGGTTAAAAAAAAAAATCATTTTCATTTATATATCTTTTTATTCTACATACAAGCCAAACATCGGAAAAAAATTTCCATAGTATGTTCTGATTGATATTTAGCTAATACTAGTATATATTCGATGGTTTTCCCTATTTACACTGGGGGTTCTAATTGATGCCTGTAACAGTTAATTGTATGTTAATTCTTCTCTTAGAATCTTAGTGTCTCAGTAACTAAGGTAACTAAACTATTTAAGCCTAATTGTATTAGGGACGTTGCTATTACAATAAGTTTCCTTGAATCTTTGTTTCAGCTTTAATTCATTTTTATTCTTTTAATTGATTATTATAGCTTTCCTTTTGTAAATTAGTTTCCAAGGAATTGTCTTCCCATGCTCGCTTATCAGTTGATGCTATGCATGGTGTGGGGAGGAGGGATACACACTAGAGGAAATATATAGTTAAGTGTTGAAAGAGATCTAAACACCCTCATTCTCCACAAAATAATAATAATAATAATAATAAAATTCGATAGTTACAATTGGGAGGGTAGGTTTGAACCATGAGGTATCCAACTTGTTAAAATAAATCCGCCTTTGAAAATTGGAAAAATAGTACTAAGAAGTGTTATCAAAATTTTGATTATATATGTTTTAGTATATTAAAATTTATACACCATACACCATGCTTGCATAAGTGTCTTTATATATATCCGTTTTACATAAAATTAATTTGGTTTGTTATTAATTACTCTTAAGATATATAATTTACTTTGTATAAAACTCTACCAAAGTTTAAAGTGGCTTACTAATTATTATAATAATTTTGATACATCGTATATCATATCATATATTATATAATAAAATTTGGCCTTAGAAGTTGTAGTTGAGTCAAGTGGTCTTCACCAAATTGCAAAATTTTTGTAGATTTAAAAATAAAATAAATATAATTTTTTTTTTTTTTTGTTCTTATCTTCTTCTACTATAATTTTTAAGTTGATAAAAATCTTAATTTGATAACAATCCAACTTCTTCATCTAATGATTTTATTATTAAGAGTAAATAAAATCTTATCTTCAAAATAAATGGATAGCAACGCCATCATTTTTTTTAAGCCAACCCCATCATTAATATATAATTAACTACAAAAAATAAATAATTTATGAATTGTTGTTGAGGGGGAAATTTATGTCTCTGAATGAGATGTTAGGAAACCAAACCAAAACTCAACTGTGGGCTCTTGAGATGACGCCCAAAGGCTATCGGTGTGATGACAAGCCTACTCAAGCAAGGAAAACAAAGGCTGCACTTAACAAAACAGCAACAAAAGCCCAATGAAAAATACCTTACAATACTTAGTTAATACATTAGTGGTCCTGTTTTGATAGTTCGAGGGAAGTTAATTCTCCAGCGGTAAGGGTGAAGTTACACTTAAGTCCAAAAGATGAATTGTCCAATGGTAAAGGTGGAATTACACGGTCCAGCCATCAATAATTAGATAAATTGAAGCAAATTTTAGGTCCTTATGTGTCTCATTCAAGAGGAATTTATTGCGCTTTCAGCCATCATTACATCAAGATGAGGGAAGAGTTCAATTGTTACAAATACATCATATCCTTCAACGGTAAAGTAAAAAGTAAAAATTAAAGGTTCCCTTGGAAGAAAAAAAAGGAGGATTAATTGGCATGGTGTGAAGGGAGAGAAAGATCCCCAGCTCAGTGCAGCAAGTATCAAGCTAAGATTTTAATGGGCTAAGATTTTAGTGAGTGTAAATTTATAAGGCATGAATAAGATGAACGTTGGCTACTTTTGAGTGAGTGAGATGTGATTAATACTGAGACCGAAGTCTTTTATGGGTAATGGGCTGTTTGTGACTAGCTGGAGGACACTTATGAGCTGTGGTAGTGTAAAGGGAGTGAGAAGAGTATCTGGGATTAGATGGGTGTAGGCTAAAGATGATGGGTGGTGAGCTAAAAGAGATCTGAACCACCAGCAAAAAGAATGGCCAACAAATTTCAAAGTCTCTGAGAGGGGTAGCCAGGTTGGTTTTTTGGTTAGTTTGCTTGTGCTTTTATAATGGAGTTTTTAGAGAAGCATTTATTGACAAGGATCCAAAAAACGTATGACCACTCAGAGGTGATGAATCAAAGTCAAGCTTTCCTGGGATTTTTTATCAGAAGTAGGAAAATCCATTTTAGGGGCTGCTTTGCTTTTTTGGGTAATGATGGGATTTTAGAGTGTTTTGCATTAAATGCCAGGATTCTTGGGGCTGAGCTTGATTTTTGTGATTTGAAACGTGTATCAAGAGTGAATCCTAATGCTGCAACTGAGATTCGGACCCCTGAGAAGTAAGATATAACACCCCAAGCCAGGTGTCAAGTTTTAGTCTACTTTAGGGGGTTCCGCTGGAGATCTCTTTATGCCCTCCAAACCACATGTTTCCAATTTTTCCCCTTTAGGATTCATAGGCTTGGCACATGAATCACGTCTTGAACATTTTTAGTATTTTTAACATCAATTTGTTGGAGTTTGAATAATTTGGTTTCAGCTCCCCTTCCGCTGGAGGTGCAGTCTTGAGGAAGATGATGGAGTTCCATCATTCTTTAGACTCCAGCTAATATGACAGCCCTTGAGCACTGTTCACGTCAGGTAGAGGGTGACAGAAAACTGATGGGACAGCCTTTAGTCCATTCTCAAAGGCTTGGTTCCCTTGTATGAGTCCTTAGTTGCTCTTTTTGGTTAGGAATGAACAAGGGCTGTTCTCTTTTGCCTCCTACTGGTGTTTTTTGCTTGGGCTTGCTCACATGGGCTGGGTTGTGTGGACATATTGCCATGGGTTTTCATTCCTCATGGACTTTTATTAGTAGATAATTTTGGGTTTTTCATAAATACTTGCAATGGGCCTTTGGGCAATTTGTTGTAATGTTTGAAACAATAGGACAAGTTTCAAAATACTTTTGTAAATAATAATTACTTTGATGAATTCTATGTTGCAAATAATGTTCATGGTTTCTAATAATCGCATCATAACTTAAATGATGATCTTGTGGGTTTGAATGTTTACCATGAGTGTTGAAGGTGTATATTATGGATGTCGCGATGCAAATGATGTCCATGTATTTCACGGGGTTTATAATACGAGAACATAATCCTTAAGATAGCTCTCAATGAGTTTCTTCATAAGATGATTGCCATGGTCCTTTTTTGCCACGATAACACTTTAACATGATATTTTTTCTTTGCCAAGCGTTGATAATCTTGGGCTCTTTTCTTTTTGATAAAATAATTCCAATGAGAATTGGGTTTTGATGTTGCCAATAAGAATTGGGCTTTGATGTTGCCAATGAGAATTGGGCTTTGATGTTGCCAATAAGCATTGGGCTTTCATGTTATCAATGAGAATTGGGCTTTGATGTTGCCAATGAGAATTGGGCTTTGATGTTGCCAATAAGAATTGGGCTTTGATATTGTCAATAAGAATTGGGCTTTGATGTTGCCAATGAGAATTGGGCTTTGGATGAATGAATCGCCATGGGTTTGAATCATGGGCTTTGATTATGGATTTGAATTCAATTGATAAAATTGTTTTGCCATGGACTTGAATCATGAGCTTTTCAAATATTGCCAAGCATAAGTATTCTTGGGCTTTAAATAGAATAGGGTGTGTGTATTTGAAAGTAAATAGGTGATACTTAAATAAAATTAGTTGTAAAAAAAGTACCTTAACAATTGTATTCATCTCATTTTGGGTATTACTTCTCAACTCACATTATATCTATTTCTCAAAAATAAAATTCACATTATATCTCAATTCTAATAAATTTATTTTCAGTTATCAATACAAACTTATTACCAAGGTTTTAACTATAAAATAATAAAAAGAAACCTTAAACTTTATATATATATATATATATGCAACAATGGGGAAATAGTACTTGATGATGCCGAAAATCGTCTAATAAACTACACGGTTCTCACGTACTCAAAACAACACCTACACAACACAAAACTAGAAGACCTTAGGAGAGTACCGGTGTGGTACCGGCCAAAGACTCTCCAAAAGTTAAGTTAGAAAACTTTACACAACTCTAGAGTACCAAAGCTGGGGCGAATTATGTGTACCTTGTTCTCTGAGGGCCTTGGGTTTTTATAGTAGTGTAGAACCAACCTCCGTTTCTTACGTAGGAAGGTGTTTGCTTAAGGGAAAAGATCATCACAAATGCGCGTATATTACGGGATCCTTCTCATGTTGGGACTCTTTTCATGTTGGGATTCTTTTGACTAGGTTTAATCGTGGGACGCAAGTTCTTTCCATTTAGGATTCCTTGGAGGCCACTTAAGCCATACAGATGCCACGTGGCCTTGAGATCCGTCCACCTTGTGTCCGTGTATCTTGGATCCGTCCATGTAAAGAAACTAACCATCAAGTCTATTTAAATGGATCTGTCATCCCAAATTTTATACTCTTCAGTTGCCCCCTCACTCCGGGGGTCCGTCGCCTCCCTTTGACGAACTCGTGGAGTGACGGTTCGACTCATCTTCCGAGAGGCATGCACAGACAGACAGGCTAGCCTAGGGTCATTAATGACATACAGACACGTGGCGTTTCTTCAGTGGTTATTCTCATGGAATGAAGCGTCCCCTTCGTCTTCTGTGTCGTTCCCTCTATATAATCCTACTCCTTTACCTCTCATTTTTCACTTTCCTTAGAGAATTTAAAATCAAAGCACTACCGTCACCTTTGACAAACGAGTATACTGTCTACTTGGTGCATCCGTCCTCTACACCTTTTCTGGTGCTCATCTTCAACTGGTAAGTACTCTTCACCCACTATTGAATTCTTGTCAATTTTAAACTTTGCACACCCGTCATCTATGTAGATCCGTCAGTGTCTTAGGGTTTACCTGTCACATGTAGGTGACAGATGTCTAGTGCGTCAAGTAACCAATCGTGTGTCCGTGAGGAGGCGGGCTACGATGAGGTATTCCTGTCAGGTCAGAATAACCCTAGCACCTCGAGTGAAGAAAGGAATCCGTCGGCCACCTCACCTTCCACAAGGGATAAGGATTTGGACACGAGTAGGTCAGGGGATGATTCTACTGATGGCCTAGTTGGTGCCAAACCCCCAACCCAATCTGTCATAGGTCCTAATGGACTTAGGGAGTTTATAATACTACCCTTGTGGATGGTCAACGACTTCATTTCTACCGTTAAAGAGTCACACTTCAACACGCTTAGGGAGAAATTCCAGATACCCGACAACATACTCCTCCGTCTACCCTACAAGTCAGAGAAGTTTTATTACGAGGGTGTCGAAGGCGTCGGAGTCTATGAGCAAATGCTGAAGGCAGGGCTCAGATTCCCATTGAGCGCTCTCTACCATCGCCTTCTCCAATACTTAGGGTTGGTCATCACACAGATTTCTCCGAATGCTTGGAGGATTTTTCTTGGCGTGGAGGTTTTGTATGGGGCCATTTTCGATTGGGTGCGTTGGTTGACGGTGGAAGAATTTTTCCACTGTTACCGTCCGACTAAGATCGTCCAGTCCAAGGGCATGTATAGTTTTGTGCCCAGGAGCCCGTTGCTACGGCTAGTGTGTGATACCCCCGACTCCAACAGGAACTGGAAGAGTCGTTATTTTTTCATGGAAGGTGACGAGTGGATGTGTCACCCTGGTGACAATGAGTACATGCCCATCGACAAGACATGGGGCATAATGCCCCCGTCTGGTATGCGTCCGTCCACATTTAGCTCCTTGATTGTTTTAGCTTTTACTTGTTACTCTAACCGTCTTCTTTTGCAGCTCAGGACCGTCCACAAGTTTCACTTAAGCAGTGGAGATTTTTGGAGAAAATTTTCAACAAAACCAAGCTGTCAGAGAGGACGTGGGCTAGGTTAGTTAACTTAGATACTCTCTTCTGGTATTGTGGCGGACCGGAACCCACAGCAACTGCCCGTCGATACGACCGTCAAGTTCGTCAACGTAAGTCCGTTGCCCAATACTTTGGTGTCTTTTTGTTTTTTCATTATCTAACCCAGCACATCTGTCCCCCTTTGTGCAGAAATGGAAGCTAGCAAGAGAAAGGCCTACATCAAGCAGCAAGCTGCTTTGAAGAAAAAACAAGATGAGAGTAGCCCCCTAAGGGGACGGGTCCGGCTAACCCATTTACCAAGAGGAAGTAGTAAGAGAAGACTGACTGTCTTCCAAAGAAGCCCAAAAATGTCCCCAAGCACGTCGTGGGGTTGAAGGTTGAGACTAAGAAGACGGTCACTTCGCTTGGTCCAAGAAAGGGCAAAGGACTCATGACCGGCCCTATCCCCGTCACTAAAAAACCACCCGTCCTCCTCCGTGAGGATTCTAAGTATGCGTTGGAGCAGCTCTCGTCCATCATCACAGCTAACGACTATAAGGACTTGAGCAACGACGCAACTGAAGCCATGGGGGAGACGGGGCTCTTTAGCATTGCTTAGGTAACTATGTCTGTCCACTTTCTCTTTTTCTTCCCTTCTACTTGCCTTGTTACTAACCCTTCTGTTTTCAGGCGATGTTAATGATGAAGGGGTTGATGGGCCGCTGCCTAAACCACAAGATAGCGTTGGACCGTATTAGGGCGAAGGCAAGGTCGACAGAGGACGAGCTGGCTGAGCTGAAGGCCTAGAAGACGATTCAGGAAAAGAAGCTCGCTTTTTCAGAGGAAGCTAGGGGTGAGCTTGAGAAGCAGACAGAGCTGTTGAAGTAGGTCTTGGAGGACAAGGAGAAAGAAATCAGTGACACCAAAGACCGGCTCTGTCAGGCGAAGGAAGAAGCGATACGCGAGTACTGTGACTTCGATGCCCTTTTGGTAGAGCTCGGAGGCTCCTTTGCTAAAGGCTTTGACGGCTGCCTCCGTCAAGTCAAAGCTTCTTTTTCAGACCTGGACTTATCCCATGTCATTATCGATGCCCAAGCTCAGACCTCAGTTTAGCCCGTCCATTCCGAGAGCATGGATGAACTATTCGCTAACGATGCCCTTGTCGACGACCCTCATGGTGATGGAAAGACTGCTGCTGAAAGCAAAATCAAACCCGTCGTGGACGGCACCCGTCATCCTGATGACGTCCAATTTGTGGAAGAGAAAGATGAAAACACTCCCGTCCAGCAGTAGTTTTTTTTTTTTTTTTTAATGGTTAAAATGTAAAAATTTTAAAGAACAATTTATGTTTAATTTATCCGTCGCTTTCTGTATCTAGATTTCTCCCTTTTTGGGCTTTTGTAATATATCAATTACTTACTTTATTTTATCCATCTACTTTTATTTCCTGTAGATGAATCTGTTTAGTTTATGGTTATATAAATATAACTCGTCTTTTAGGATGAATCTGTCTACCTTGTAGGTTTAAGCAAAAGTTTTTGATCCCAACGAGCTTAAGTCATCCACTTGGGATGATCCGTCCGCTTCATGAACTTCAGGTTAAACCTGTCCACTTCTATGGATTGATGAACCCGTCCTTTTATGGACTTGAATGGACTTACCTCGTGGTTGAACCTGGACTTACCATTGGCCATTCTGTAGGGATGAGGCCCGTTCACTTTGTAGACTTGAATCCGTCCACTTTATGGACTTATAATAACCATTCATTTTAATTTGTTCACTTAACGGGATTAGCATTAGTCATCCTTTGAGGATGACACCCGCCCACTTTTGTGGACTTGATTCCGTCCACTATATTCTGGTCATCCTCTTAGATGAACCTGTCCTATCATGGACTTAATTTTAATTTGTGGTTGGACCCGTCCACTATATGGACCTTATACTTTTCTGATCATCCTCTTGGATGAACTCGTCCTATTATGGACTTGACTTTAATTTGTGGTTGAACCCGTCCATTATATGGACCTCATACTTTTCTGATCATCCTCTTGGATGAGCCCGTCCTATTATGGACTTAATTTTATTTTGTGGTTGAACCTGTCCACTATATGGACCTTATACTTTTCTGATCATCCTCTTGGATGAACCCGTCTTATTATGGACTTGATTTTAATGAATATGTAGACATGTAGATATCATACACAATATTTTTGAATAACTCCTCTTATTGTGTGGAAAACATGCGTGTAAAAATTGTTCTTAAAAAAACCTGCCCTTTGGGCTTAAAAGAAACTACGAATAATAAAATCTTAACTAGAAAGCAATAAACTGGAAATGAGGAGTATTATTATCGTTCATGTTATCGCCTACTGGTAGTATTTCTTCAGGTGTTCTGTGTTCCATAGGTGATGTAGCTTTTGCCCATCCAATGTCTCCAAGTGGTATGTTCCCTTCCTGTGCCATGATGCAATTCTGTATGGCCCTTCCCAGTTAGGCCCCAGCTTTCCCTGGGAGGCGTCCTTTGTGGCGCCTATTACCTTTCTCAAGACAAGATCTCCAATCCAGAAGTCTCTGGGTCTAACTTTGGAGTTGTAATGCTTGGCCATGACGTTCTGGTACCATGCTAACCGTAGCTCAGCCATTGCTCTGACTTCGTCCACCAGATCAAGCTACAGGCGCATAGCTTCGTCATTCTTGCCCTCGTTGTGGTTCCTTACTCTGTAGCTTATAAGTCCTACTTCAGCCGGGATGACCACCTCACTTCCGTATGCCAGTCGAAATGGTGTCTCTCCTGTAGGTGTTCTCGCCGTCGTCCTGTATGCCCATAAGACACTTGGTAGTTCGTTCGGCCATATACCCTTTGCCCCCTCGAGCCAAGTCTTGATAATTTTGAGCAAGGATCAGTTCATAACTTCAACTTGTCCATTGGCCTGGGGGTGAGCGATCAATGAGTAGTGGTTCTTGATCCCTAGCTACGAGCAGAAGTCTCTGAATACGTCGTTGTCGAACTGCTTTCCATTGTCCGAGACCAGCACCCTAAGTATACCGTACCTGCAAATGATGTTCTTCCATACAAAGCTTCACACATTCTTTTCAGTGATGGTGGCTAGGGCTTCCGCCTCTACCCATTTGGTGAAGTAGTCTATACTAACTACTAGGAACTTCAACTATCTAACCGTCATTGGGAAAGAACCCATGAAATCCAACCCCCATTGGGCGAACGGCCATGGGGCCGTCATTGGGGTGAGCTCCTCTGTCGGTTGCCTGATAAGGTTGCCAAATCTCTGACACTTGTCACAAGCTTTGACGTATGCATAGACATCCTTTTGCATGGTTGGCCAGTAGTATCCTGCTCGAATTAGTTTATGCACCAACGATCGTGATCTAGAGTGATTTCCGCTGACTCCTTCGTGGACTTCTCTCATGACATAATCTGCCTCCTCAGGGACGAGGCACCTCAGGTACGGTTGAGAGAAGCCCCTCTTATATAGAACGTCTTTAATCAAAACGAAGTGAGCTGCTTGAACCTTCAACTTCCTTGCGGCCTCCTTGTCGTCTGGTAGCACGCCATCCCTCAAGTAGGAAGCTATTGGGGCCGTCCAATAGTTCTCAGGACCTATCTCCTGTACACTGGTATCGTCTATTAATGATGAGATTTGAACGAAGGATAATACCTGATTAGGGGCGAGCATGTGTTCTGCTGTAGCAGCTTTAGCAAGTCGGTCGAAGTGCTCGTTCTCCTCTAGTGGGATTTGAACAAATTTTACTCGGAGGCTTCTAATTCGATCCTTCACCTACTCGAGGTACTTCTTCATCCGTTCATTCTTGCATTCATAGTCGCCATTAACCTGACTGGTTACTACTTGGGAATCGCAGTACACGACCAAGTTTTTAGCTCCTGCCACCTTGGCGAGGTCTAGCCTTGCTATCAAGGCTACGTACTCTGCTTCGTTATTGGTCGTAGGAAAGTCCAAACAGACCATGCATTCGATCTTATCTCCTTCCGAGTTGTGGAGTATCACACTAGCTCCACCTGCTTGCTTATTGGAGGATCCATCTGTGTGGATGCTCCACTGTGGGATCTCTTCTGCCCCCTGGCCTTCTACAAGTGTGAATTATGCGATGAAATCAGCTACTACTTGTCCCTTCATAGCCGTACGCGGTCGATACTGTATGTCAAATTTACTCAACTCGACTGCCCATAGTGCCATCCATCCTATAGCTTCAGGGCTACTCATAGCTCTACACAGAGGCTTATCTGTTAGGACGATCACAGTGTGCGCTTGGAAATATGGCTTGAGCTTTCGCGCCACAGTTACTAACGCGAAAGCAAGCTTTTCCATCTGAGGGTACCGCTCTTCCGCTCCTCGGAGTGCTCGGCTTGTGAAGTATACGGGCTTCTACACCCCATCCTCTTCTCTGACCAAAGCTGCACTGACAGCAGCTGGGGAGACGGCAAGGTATAGGAACAATTATTCCCCTAGCTCAGACGGGCTTAGTAATGGCAGAGAAGAAAGATATGCCTTCAGGTCTTCAAATTCTTGCTGGCACTCAGTCGTCCACTTAAACGACTTCCTCAATGTACGAAAGAAAGGTAGGCATTTATCCATTACTCTTGAGACGAACCTGTTCAATGTGGCTACCTTTCCGTTCAAGCTCTGTACCTCCTTGACCGTCTTTGGAGGAGCTAACTCCATTATGGCCTGTATCTTTTCCAGGTTGACCTCGATACCCCTTTGGGATACCATGAATCCCAGGAACTTCCCTGTCGTTACCCTGAACACACACTTGTTTGGATTTAGCTTTATGTTGTACAACCGCAGTGTGTCGAAGGTCTCTTGGAGGTCGCTCAAGTGGTCGTCCTCCCGTATGCTTTTTACCAGCATGTCGTCCACGTAAACTTGCACGTTCCTTCCAATCTGACGCAAGAACATCCTGTTCATCAGCCTTTGGTACGTGGCACCCACGTTCTTGAGTCCGAACGAAATCATTTTGTAGCAAAAGATCCCCTAGCTGGTGACAAATGAGGTATTTTTCTGATCAGCCTCATTCAGTTTGATTTGGTTGTAACCATAGAATGCGTCCATGAAGCTTAACAGCTGGTGTCTTGCGGTTGAGTCGACCAAGGTGTCAATTCACGGGAGAGGATAGCTGTCCTTGGGGCAGGCCCTATTTAGGTCCGTGAAATCTATGCACATCCTCCACTTTCCATTGGCTTTCTTGACCATTACCACATTCGCCAGCCAGTCAAGGTATTACACTTCTCGTATGAAGTCTACTTTTTGTAATTTTTGAACCTCCTCAGCTATGGCTTTATCCCGCTCCTGCGCGAACACTCGCTTCTTCTGTCAGACGGGAGAGAATGAGGGCGACACGTTCAATTTGTGGACTATGATCGATGGATCAATCCCTGGCATGCCCTCATAACTCCAGGCGAACACGTCCTAATTCTTCCTCAGGAACGTCATGAGTGCTTGACATACTGGCTGGTTGGCCAAAGTACCTATCCTCATTGTTCATTCAGGCCTGGAATCATCAAGGAGTACTTCTTCCAACCGTTCCACCGGTTCTGCTACTGTCCGCTGTTCGTCTATACACATAGTTTGCAATTGATCGTCCATCTCCAGCATAGCGATGTAGCATTCGTGTGCAGCCACTTGATCCCCTCTTACTTCTCCTACCCTGTACTCGATGGGAAACTTGATCATCAAATGGTAGGTTGAGGTCATGGCCTTCCATGAATTCAATGTAGGACGACCTAATATGGCGTTGTACGCAGATGAACAATCTACAACCAGGAATGTGACATCCTTGGTGATCTGCTGAGGGTAATCTCCGACCGTTACCTGCAGGGTGACCGCTCCTAGGGCATACACCCTTGTTCCTCTAAATCCTACAAGTGGTGCGTTGGTTGGAATCAACCGTTCTCTCCCTATTCTCATCTGCTGGAATGCCGGATAGTATAGGATATCGGCCGAGCTCCCGTTGTCCATAAGGACTCGGTAGGTGTTGTAATCTCCTACATGTATGCTGACTACAAGTGCATCGTCGTGTGGGTGATGGAGATGTCGGGCATCTTCCTCCATGAACCCAATTATGGGGTTACCGATTTGTGCCATCTTTAGGACGTACCCCGTCAGCTGGACGTTTTGAACCATCCGTAGGTAGGTCTTGCGTGCCTTTTTGGAAGAACTAGAAGCCACGCTGCCCCCTATAATCATCCTTATGTCTCCCAAGGGTGGCCTAGGGCGCTCGTTTTCTCTCCAGCGGGCTGTCCTTGGGGTTGCTCCGTCCCTTCCTTACCGATGAACCTCTGCAACTTCCCCTGCCTGATGAGAGCTTCTATCTGCTACTTCAGGTCATAGCATTCGGACGTGTCGTGACCGTGATCGCGGTGAAAACGGCAGTACTTGTCTCTGGACCTCTTGCTGGGGTCTCCCTTCAACTTGCCAGGGAATGTTAGGGCCCCCTCGTCTTTGATCTGCATCAAGACTTGATCAATCGGGGGTGTTTAGAGGGGTGAAACTTGCAAATCTTCCGGTTGGAGGCTTGGAACGCCTATCTTCCCTCCTATCTCCTGTCCTAGCCATCTTTCGTCCCCTGTCCTGCCATGATTCCTCCTGCCTTTCTCTCTTTTTGGGCTTCTTTTCGCGAGCCAGTAGCACGTCCTCCGCGTTCATATGTTTAGTAGCCCTATAAAGCACATCTGACATGGTTTTCGGGTCATTCTTATACAAGGAAAATAGAAACTTACCCTTCCGCAGCCCGTTTGTGAACACGGCAACGAATATCTTATCGTTAGCTTCATCAATTGAGAGCGCCTCCTTGTTAAAGCGGGCTATGTAAGACCTCAGTGTCTCATCCTCCCGTTGCTTAATACTCATTAGGCATGCAGTGGATTTCTTATACATGTGCCCCCCGATAAAGTGTAAGGCGAACTGGGCGCTCAACTCCTTAAAGGTACCAATGGAATTGGGCGTCAACCTGCTGAACCAAATCCTTGTGGGGCCCTTCAGCGTAGTAGGGAAGGCCCTGCACATAATCTCATCTGCCACTCCTTGCAGGTGCATCAAAGTCTTAAAGGTCTCTAGGTGATCGAGGGGGTCCTTGGATCTGTCGTAGCTTTCCACCTAGGGCATTCGAAATTTTGGTGGTAGGGAGAAGGACGAGACGGATGCAGTGAATGGTGAGTCAGTCCAATGGACTAAGTCGTCGAGGTCACTGGACACCCGTCCCTTAAGGGCATTCATCATGAAATCCATCCGTTCATTCATCATCTGCATCTCTACGACTATGTGAGGGGGAGTCATATCTGTGCCGAATGGATGGCTAGTATCTTGTCGTTCTTGTCTACTAGGGGCGTTGCTGCCTTCAGACCCCTCTTGGTTCCTTCTTTCAGCGCTGGTTCCTTCCTGATCTTCTTCTTGGGTGTTAAGTGCTGCGTTCTTCTGGCGCAGCTGTTCCTCTAGGTCATGGTTCTGCTTGGTAAGGCGTTCCACTGCTGCTGCGAGGGTTTGAACTTGTCTCTCTACGGCAGTGGTGTGTGGTTCGTCACCCTGATTGTTAGTGCTGGTTGCCATCGAACGAGTAAATACCATGCAACTTTTTGTTCGAGAAGTGGTAAATATAGCTTATCTCCCGTTTCCCACAGACGACGCCAACTGATGATGCCGAAAATCGTCAGTAAGCTACACGGTTCTCACGTACTCAAAACAACACCTACACAACACAAAACAAGAAGACCTTAGGAGAGTACCGGTGTGGTACCGGCCAAAGACCCTCCGAAGGTTAAGTTAGAAAACTTTACACAACTCTAGAGTGCCAGAGCTGGGGCGAATTATGCGTACCTTGTTCTCTGAGGGCCTTGGGTTTTTATAGTGGTGTAGAACCGATCTCCGTTTCTTTCGTAGGAAGGTGTTTCCTTAAGGGAAAAGATCATCACAAATGCGTGTATATTACGGGATCCTTCTCATGTTAGGACTCTTTTCATGTTGGGATTCTTTTGACTAGGTTTAATCATGGGATGCAAGTTCTTTCCATTTAGGATTCCTTGGAGGCCACTTAAGCCATACGGATGCCATGTGGCCTTGAGATCCATCCACCTTGTGTCTGTGTTTCTTGGATCCGTCCATGTAAAGAAACTAACCATCAGGTCTATTTAAATGGATCCGTCATCCCAAATTTTATACTCTTCAGTACTATTTGCAAAATATATAGGAATATACCATTATTCACAAAATATTTAGAAGAATACCACTGTTTTAAAACTCGAGTTCATAAAACTCAAATTCAAGGACATCGAGGTTCCATTAATGAAATTTTAGGTTGGCACCCAGTGTCGTGTATTTTAGGAATTTAAAATGCCAAACTCGAGTTCCACTTAGAACAATACTTGGGGCAGCTTTTATCATCCCAATCTTGTGAAATTGATCGGTTACTGCATAGACTGTAGAGGATGACCATCGGCATTTGGTGTATGAATTCATGCCTCGGGGCAGCTTGGAGAATCATCTGTTTAGGAGTGAGTTATTAATATCCATCTCCTTTATTTACTTTCAATATTTTAATGTACTCATTGTTTATCTATTGTTAATTAAGGACATTAAACTTTTCTGTTAAAGTCATAATCTAGAAAGAATTGTAAGGATCTTGGAACATGGACGGCTTACATTCAACCACTTTCTTGGAACTACCGTATGAAGATCGCACTTGGTGCTGCTAATAAGGGTCTAGCATTCCTTCACAGAGATTACAAAACTTCTAATATACTGTTGGATTCCGTATGTTAAAAAATTTTAAATTCTTCTAATTCTTTGGCAACTAGAGAATTCAGTTGGACATGCTCTCACCCACTTTTCATTGTAAATGGCAGAAACTTCAACTCAAAAAATCTCAAATTTTGGGTTGGCCAATGAAACTCGAGTAAAATAATGTTCATTTTTAAAATAATTACACAAAATTCAATTTCAAGGAAATCGAGTTCTACATTAATATTTACATAGAGTGAAATCAAGTTTCGCGAACAGTGGTATTTTCTTAAATATTTCGGCAAATAGTACTATTTACCCATTTTAAACTATATATATATATATATAGATATGCACACGCATTTTATAATACCTTAGTTTCACACAATATGCATTTATTCTATAACTTTTTTTTAAATGGAAATATTCATTATATAACTTAAAAGTGAAATATTCATTGATTTTTATTATCCATTCTATTATTTGATTTTAAGTAAATTAATAAAAAAAACTATTTACATATGATTTATTTTATAGGAATTTACGTATGATTTTTTATTGGGCATAATACTGGTTTACATATAATTTTAGAATAAATTGAAAATTACACCCTTAAATTTCAAAATTTAGATTTTATTCTCTAAAATTTGGAGTATTTGAATTTTACACCTTGACGTTATCGAATTTGAATTTTACCCCCTAAAGTTTTTGGATGTTTAGATTATACATCCTAAAGTTTTAGAATTTGGGAAATAAAATCCAAAAACCCCTAAAATTTAGGGGGTAAATTTCAAATTTTAAAATGTTAAGCTGTAAAATTCAAACACTCTCAAACTTCAAAGATAAAATCCAAATTTTAAAATTTCAGAGTATAAAATTCAAATTCTTTTAAACTTATAATTAACCCTACGGTACAGTCTAACCCTTCACGGCTTCACCTCCGGATTCGAATTTCAGAATCAGATAGAAACCCGTCGATGATGGCTACAACACCAACGCGGTTCGATGATCTCCCTCTCGAAATCGCTTTTGACATTCTGAGTCGGCTGCCTGTGAAAACTTTATTGCAATTCAGATGCGTTTCCAAATGCTATAACTCCATCATCACCAGCCCCGATTTCATTACCAAACACTTCAAACACAACCTAGAAGTCAAATCATTATTATCGGACGACAACAACAACGATCATCTACTATGTAAGCCACCGCCAGATCCCAGGGACCAAGACTTTGTGCGTACAGTCTTTTGCAATATCAGCAGCGACCACACATTGACTGAGGTTTACAGGTTGATGATCCCAGTTTATAATCCCACCATTGTTGGCATCAGCAAAGGCTTATTCTGCCTCGCTTTTCAGAAACTTATTATGCAATCATATTATTCTAATAATGAAGCAATTGATTGTAGTTCAGTTTCCCGCGTATTTCTGTGGAACCCAAACATTAGAAAGCTTAAGATACTTCCATCTACTGATGAAAGTTTTGAGGCTTACGGTTGTGGATTTGGGTATCATCATATTCAAAACAATGACTTTGACTTCAAGGTATTGAAATATGGGCTTTTTTTTTTAGAAAACCAGCTTTACTTCCAGGTTTACACGTTGAGTACCGATTCGTGGAAACTGTTGGAGTCATTTAATGGGTCTAGAGGACCTGTTACTTGGATTGAAAAATTACCTTGTTTGTTTTTTAATGGAGCTTTGCATTTTATAGCATATTCTCGTCACCACAAATTCATTTTGTCCTTTGATCTCCATGAGGAGAAATTCAGGGAGATAATGCTGCCACAGAATTACTCAAATGGATTGTGTTTTAAGTTTGAACAACTTGAGGTATTGGAGGGATCGCTGGCTTTGATTGCTTTCCACAGTCCTGAACAGAAGTGCCACATATGGGTGATGAGGGTTTATGGTGATGTTGACTCTTGGACTACAAACATTGTAGAGTTGGAAGAAGTTGACAACTTCTTCGGCTGCACGGGCCGTGGTGAACTTGTGATTAAGAAATCATCTTCTCCTCATAAACTCATTTTATTTTACCCTAAGAGTCTAGATGAGATAAATATTGGAATCGGAGATCTTACACCAGAGACTTACACAGCTAATCTCATGGAGAGCTTAGTTTTACTCAATGAGCCAAAGCTTTATTGACAGGTCAGTTTTTCTATTTAGTGAAGCTGTTGGGGAAGCTTTTGTATCTATGTTATTGCTTTTTTTCATTCCTTTTGTTGTAGACATGGACATATTGCTTTTATTTAGAAGGACAAAATCACTTTAGAGGTTATGTGTTGCGACTATTATTTATCTATCAACCAACTTGCAGTGCTCGTTCTAGTAATGGCCATTTCATAGTGAAAAACATGTCTAGCCATCATACAGTTATACCGTTGATCATAATATAACTTAATTGCTGGGTTTGGAATCAAGTTAACAATTGAAATTTAATCCCTAGAAAAAAAAAAAAAAAAAGTTTTCAGTGACCCATACTTGTTATTCTTAAGAGAGAGTTATCAGTACTTAGGCTGCATTTGTTTAGACATAAAACATCTTCCGGAAAATGTTCTCTATTTTCAGGTGTTTTGCCCAACTGAAATGCTACTTGTTTCTTTTATCAACTTATTACCTGTTACGTATTGCTTCTAGAATCAGGAAAAACAGGACAAATTTGGGGTCTAGGAATTAGGATTATGGCAATGCAATGGACCATAAATTAAAAATAAACAATTACTCATCAAAATGGAGTATGGTAGCAGGGACAAACACAAACCAGAATAGATGTAAGCCAATCTAGTGATTTGTATGTAATTTTCAATCTCATTCCAACCAAAGCAGAGGAAATAAAAAGGAATGAACCCTGATAACAAATTGTCCATTCAACACAATTTTTAAAGATGTTTGCTAAGAAGCTCATTCTATTAGGAGTCCACCATGACATTTCATCACTAAGTACCTGAATCTTACTGGGTAACAGAACATAGCCATAAATGACAGAGGGGGAGCTGAATAAATACAAACCCGTCTAAGTAGCATGATTAGCAAATAAAGCAGAGCCTTTTCAAGTAACATCAGTACAATCAAATCAAAAAAACCAAAAGAGAGCCATAGCTAATCTCCATCAGTCTACCAGATCATCTCCCTCTCTTTCGGCCTAACCCTCTGCCTCCTACTGTCCATGTCTTCAAACACCATATTCTCCCCGATCTGACTTCCTAACAGTATAATCTTTCTTTTTATGATGACTTCCCCTTTTTTCATTCCCAATGCTTACTGATCTGAATGATGATTCAAATAAAGAGATTTGTTAGCTACCCATATATGATTTGCTGGTTCGCTCTTCTGTATGAAAGTTGTATGTGATTTGGGTCCTCTCGTATGTAGCTTCTCTGCCTAATTAGGAAAATTGGTGCAAGGTGATATTTGTTAGCTACCCATATATGATTTGCTTATTGGTTCTTAAGGTTGAATGTTATGTGTGTTCTGGGTTCTCTGTAGTATCATACTATCATGTGGTGTAGGGAATGTATGCAAATGGGGTTGATGAGTTGTGGAGTACAATGATAATGCATGAAGCTCTTCTTTGCTTTTTTTTTTTTTTTTGATTGCTTTTAATGTTGAGGTTAATTTTCTAAAATTAACTCTACCAGGAATTTTTTTGGTCTCCCATATGACTTCAATTTTTGGGGTAGGGGAAATGGAAATAATGTCCCTGTGAAGTGATCATAAATGAAATTCTTTGGAAGTTGCTGTTTTGTTTTGGTTCGAGTTGTGGAATTTTTTTTTCTTTTTTGAATAAGTAGAGTTTTGTTACTTGCTCAAAGATTAAACAGTGACTAATTCTAATGTAAAGTTGGAACTTGGAAGCTTTTCTATGTGTACTGCTGTACTGGATTTTTTTTTTAAGCATGGAAAATCTCTGCTTGATCTTTACTAGGTGAATCCCTGTTTCACTAATAATTTTGACTTCTTTATGTGTCAATAAAATGACAGGTTATAATGGGTTCTTGTATTCAGTTGCTTCTTGGCACTATTGGTTCATGAAGCATTGACGAGAGAGAGAGAGCGAAGTCGATGGGGTGTTGTTGCTTGTTGCTTTTCTGTTTTACATGTGGTTTCTTTGTTCTTGGTACTTTATCCGTTGCAGTCCTCGCAAACTCAATTGCTCCAGCAACTTAGAAAGCACTTGGAGTACCCAAAGCTGTTTGGGATTCGTAATAGTATTACTAATGGTATTAGGTTGTCTTTTGGAATTGGAATAATCTTTGTCCTTGGAAATGATTGTGTATTATAATTTAGATGGAAGTATCATGGATGTAGAACAATGTTAGTGATTTGGAATGGTTATGTATTAACCTGGATCGTAGTAGTAGGGATATGGAACAATTTTAGTGTTTTGGAATGGTTATGCAATTTACGCTTGGATCAATATGGAACTTATTAATTAATTGTTATTAGTTGCAGATTCACGCGATGCGTGAAAATATTTAATTATTTTGTAACGTGGCATAATATATATTTTATTCTCTTAAAATTATTGAAGATAATTTGTTTTCCTTAAAAATTGAACTATTTCTAATAATATTTTTCATCTTTCTATCTCTACAAATATATCATTTTATTATTTGGGTTTTTTTTTTTTTTTTGGAGGAAATTTGGATGTATTTGATTGATATTTTCCATCTATCTAGAATTAATATAGATATACAATATTTGAAGTGATCTATATTCTGACAACAAACTTGGATGTATTTGATTGATTTTTTTTTAAGTGATCTATATTCTAACAACAAACCAAGGTAACTAAAGTATTTAAGCCTAATTATATTAGGCATGTTGCTATTACAATATGTTTCCTTGAATCTTTGTTTCAGCATTTATTCATTTTTATTCTATTGAATGATTATTATAGCCTTCCTCTTTGTGGGAAACCTGCTAACTCCTGAACCCCAGAATGGCTTATAGTAGCTAAGGAATCCGCAATGCACAAAGCTACTACAAATTATCTTTAATAAGTTTTCAAGCTCTCTCATTAGCAGATGCTATACCTGTTTGACCATGTCTTTTGTCTCTAGGTTAGCTTACTATAGTTCCTTCATTTATTCTGTTGATCCTATGTTGTTGAGCAAACTAGTGCCGTGTGTGTGTTTGGCATTTGATTATAAACTAGTTTATTACTTATTACTTAGTTTATGTCTCTGTTTTATTTCAAATAATTTAAGTTTCAGTTTTTTGGAAATAAGTTAACTCTTAGCTTTTTGTCTAACACTCTGCAAATAAGCTACTAAAAATAAGCAATTTCTAAATAACGAAAATCCTATCCATGTTGCTTCATAGGATTGCGGCTCTGAAGATTTATACAATATAATTCCATGAATTTTTATTGATTGTAGTGAAATCATATTCTTGCCTAATTCCTTTACAAAATTAGATTCTCATACCCAAATATTTGATGTTCAAGTGGCCAGACTCAGGCAAGTTTCCGGCCATTCATCTTGGTGGATCACAACTTCTGAAACATGTTTACAGATGTTAATTTGATTTTTTTTTCCAGGATAATATGTAAATATATGTATTTGCCAAAAACGTTTATGAATGTGCTTATGATTTTGTAGGAGTTGCGTTATTAAATTTTCGGGGGTTTTTTTTGTTATTATTTTGCAAGTTATATTTCAAAATATGCTTCAATACTGAGAATATGGGTTGGAAGCTTTATGATGAGTGAGACTACTCCCAATGAAAAAAGTTGGGCCTTAATGCACATCATGTGAAAACTGAGAATGGATCGTGATTGTCTTACTTTCATTTTTCATATAATAAACTCTTTGAAGGGAATGTGTAAATTGTTTTGTAAGGTTGAATTTAATCAACCATCTTGTTGGCTTTATTCCTTACCAAATTTGCTTGTATTTTAGCAATTAGTAACCCTGTATTTAGGTGGGATTCATGTAAGGGTAGTGTGTGAGAGAGTGTAAAGAAATGCTCAAGATTGTGCAAAGAAGCAGAGACTTGCAGCTGGGACTTGCGGGTGACTCGCGACTGGCAAGCCGCCAACTGCAACACACGAGTGAAGCGTGCAGGAAGATGAACAGTCACGCCAGCTGGAGTACTACAGGACAAAAAGTCCAGACTGGCCAGACCGTTTGCTCGCGACTTGAACTCGCGACTCAGTCAAGTCGCGAGGCCAAGCCGCCACCCAGCCCTGTTTTGAAAAATCTGTCTATTCGCATTCCACTCTCACCCTAGTATAAATACCTCTTATATCCACGAAATGTAGAGAGCTTCCAGAGAGAAACCCTAGAGAAAAACAAGATTGACTCATCCACAATCTTCATCTTTGATTCTCCAAATTCCTCTACTCTCACCCTCTCCATTGTTACATCCTTGAGAGGTTCTTGACCAAAACATTTTCTCACCATACCCTCATCTATGAGAAGGCTTTTTGGTGCTTTGGGAAGCAGTTAGGAAGGGACCAATTCATATTGGTTGATGCTATGAGTTATAGCGGAATCCGGTAAGCTAAAGAAGAAATAGGTTCGGCGTAACCTCGTTGGAGCAAGAAGCTTGGAGGGCTTAGGTACACTAGGTAGATTAGGCTTGGAGGGTCTATTGTTGTTCATGTATCCCAACTACATTCTTTAGTGGATTATTTACCGCTTGGAGGGCAGCGGAGAGGTTTTACGCCGAGGGCTTTGGTTTCCTCTTCAATAACACATCGTTGTGTTGTCCTTGTATTTGCATCTTTCTTCCCTTAATCTTTTGCCTTTTAATTTCTACTGTGGATGTGATTTTAATTGGTTAAGATTGTTTATCAATTCTGTTATAAGCTTATGTTCATGTTCCGCACATATATTGTTTGATAATAAGCTTGAATTGGTAATTTATAAATTGGGGGTCTAAACGTTCATAGTGTTTTATACACTTTTTGAACTTTCATGTTTTTTGAAAAGGGAACTGCTAAAAGAGGTAACAACTATTGATTTTCGTTTTATACCCTTAAAAGAGAATGCTCTTCCTTTTCTTTGGTGCATTAGAGTCTGTGAGGGGGAAGAGGGTTAAAACACAAGACTTTCTCTATGGATGATAGTGTCATTATGCTAAACGTATCAGTTTTCCTGCTTCAAGCTTATAATGATCACGTGTGAATCTTTGCTCTATTTGTTGTCTCTCTCTTTTCTTTTCCTTTTTTAAGAAAGTGGAATTAGCATAAACCAAATAAACAAAAGTCTGTTACAAGGTATTCCCTCTATTTGTTGTGAACTTTGGAGTAAATCATTTGTCTTTTTTATCTTGTAAAACAAGAATACTTGTCAATGTGTGGGACAGTGAGCTGCACACAACCAAAAAAATAGTTAGGGCACGTTTGGTAAACTGTAATAGACACTGTAATATAATAGATATTCCTATGATATAACTATTCGGTTGTTTGGTTATGTTTTTATTACAATAAATAGTTATTCCTTATGAATAGTTATTCTTCAAAATGAGGAATAACTATTCCTTATCAAAAGTACTGAATATTTATTCCTTCACCTTATGTAATAACTTTTTTTTTTAAATTCCTAAAAAGCCATTAGTTGCCACATCTTCAAAAGGAAAGAAAATAATTTTTCCTTCTTGTTAATTATTAGCTCTATTTTGAACACCCTAAAATAAGTGTATTTTAGGAAATTTGACTTTAAAATGATTTAATTACACTTTCTTTTTATAATCTACTAAATTATGGATGCATATTCAGGATTCTATTCCTAAATAGTCACCAAACTAATGAATAGTAATACTTATTACATTCCAACTTAATGTATTCCTTGTAATACTTATTCTTATTCCTATGTAATAATCATTACAATGTACCAAATGTGTCCTTAGGTGTTGAAAGAGATCTAGACACCCTCATTCTCAAAAAAAAAACAAAAACAAAAACAAAAAGTTGGAAAAGCTTGTCTATTAGCATAATTTTTACCGGTAATTATTATTGTTATTTTAGAATACCTATAATTAAAGCAACTTATTGGCTGTATTGTAATAGTAGTTGTAAACTATTTTTCTAGAGATTTTTAGGGTCCGTTTGATTTGAGGGGTGAAAAAGTGTGAGGACAAAAAATGGGGAAGGAATAGAAAAATGGAAGGACATAAGAGTTTTAGTTGGAGGTGAAAAAGTAGACGGATGGAAAAAAATCAGTTTGTATAAATTTACTCGTATGTCATTGTTAAAAAATGATGCACAATTACAACAACAAAAAATGGCAAACAACCAAAAAATAAAAAGGCAACCACCCACATTTATTAAAAACTAAAAATCATGCCCAAAAAATTTTTTATGTCTAGTTAAACCCAAAAATAAATAAATAAATAGCACCACAACTCATGCCCAGGAAAGAAAAAGCATTAAAAAAAAAAAGCAACACAAGTAACTCATGCCAGGGAAAAAAACAAAGAAAAAAGCAACCAAAAAAGAAAAGAAAAGAAAGCACCACAGCTGACGCCGGGAAAGAGAAAAAAAACAAAGAAAAAGCAACCAAAAAAAAAGCACCACACCACCGCACATCCTTGGTGCGATGGTCACTCCACAAGTATAAATATTTGTGGGGTGTGGAGAGAAAGGGCCGGAGTTCGAGTCTCCAAGAGGAAGTTTCACACACATATACACTTAAATTAGGCTAGAGTGGAATTCTATCTTGTAAAAAAAAAAAAAAAAAAAAAAACACCACAACTCATGCCAGGAAAGGAAAAAATAAAAAATAAAAACAAAGAAAAACAAAAAGCAACCAAAGAAAAAGTAAAGAAAGCACCACAACTCACGCCCAGAATGAAATAAAAATAAAAAATAAAAAAGCAAGCAAGCACGAGGTAGTTCATTATAATTATTCCTCTCCCTTCTATTTTCTTTTCAAATTGGAGAGATAAAATTTTGGTAGAACGAGGAAAAAAGCACATGTTCCACCAATTTTCCATCATTTTCTTCTCTCCATCTAAACACACGGAAAATCATTTTTCTTTCTACTTTCCTCTTTCTATCCTTCCAGTTTCACCCCAACCAAACGGACGCTTAACTAGAATTTGTTGTGAAATAAATGTACCAAGCACTTACAAAATAATGATTTATTAGTTTATTATTTTCCAGAAATAGTATGCATATTATGTGATATAATCCTGGTGGCATGGTCCAGGCCTTTGCACTTGGTAGATCTTGAGCTTTTCAACATTTTTGATGAAATTATAAAGGTTTCGAACGCTTTTGTAGTTCATCGAAAGAATGCTTTTGTAGTACATCCAAAGAATTGTAAACTACCCAAATGGAAGAATTACTTTTTGTCAAAGTATGTATGTAAACGTTGATTTTGCCTAGGATAACTCTCCCTGCTTTACATAAGCCTAAACCCTTCATAGAACATATTCCGATCCCCAAGTATATATATGTAAAAGTTGACTTTGCAGAAGCCTAAACCTTCACCTTCGGATACTCATTTCCATATCTGCTATTCAGATAGATACATACCTAATGGAGATATAAGTATAATCAATGATGATGGCTACAACACCAACGCAGTTCGATGATCTCCCTCACGAAATCGCATTCAACATCCTAATTCGGCTGCCAGTGAAAACTGTTAAGATTTAATGTTTTATTTTATAATATTTATTGGAAGTATCTTTGGATATTTGGTAGTTTGACCGAGTCTATAGGATATTTGGTTATTTGATCTTTGCCAGATTTCATGGCTATGAAGTGTCTCACGTTGCTATCCTAGTTTGTAGGAGTTGTGGATAGTGCTTTCCTATTTTATAGTAGTTGTGGTTAATGGTAGATAAAGTGTTGTGATGTAAAGCCTATTTATAGGCTCTTTTGTTTATCAATAATATTATTCAGCTTTTATCATTCAACAAGTCCCTTTCTGCCTTTTGTTTTCTCTTTGTATCAGAGTGCTGTGTTGGCACGTCCCTTTTGCTTTCTGTTTTTTTTCTTAACTCTGTATCAAAAACACTGCTGCAATTCAGGTGCGTTTCCACATACTATAACTCCATCATCACCAGCTCCAATTTTATTACCAAACACTTCAAATTCAACCTAGTTAAATCATTATTAATCAACAAAAACGACAACAACAATGATTATCTACTATGTAAAGCACGGTCACATAGGGAACAAGACATGTTGTGTACAGTCGTTTGCAATATCAGCGACCATACGTTGACTGAGGTTTCCAGGTGGAGAGTACCAGTTTCTAATGCCACCATTGTTGGCATTTGCAATGGCTTATTCTGCCTCGTTTTTCAGCAATTTACTGTGCATACATATAATGCTGATAGTCGACCAATTGATGGTACTTGGATTTTTGACGTATATTTGTGGAATCCAAACATCGGAAAGTTTAAGATAATTCCATCTACTGATGACAGTTTTGAGCCTTTCGGTTATGGATTTGGGTATTATCTTATTCAAAACAATGACTTTGACTTCAAGGTTTTAAGATATGGGCGTTTCCTTAGACAAAACCGGTTTGACTTCCAGGTTTACACGTTGAGTACCGATTCGTGGAAACAGTTGAGTTCATTTAATGGATCTAGAGGACCTATTACTAGGATTGATCTACCACCTTATTTGTTTTTTAATGGAGCTTTGCACTTTATAGCATATTCTCGTGAGCACAAATTCATTCTGTGCTTTGATCTCCATAATGATAACTTCCGGGAGATACTACTGCCACAGGATTACTCAAATGGATTATTTTTTTAATTTTGAACAACTTGCGGTATTGGAGGGATCATTGGCTGTGATTGCTTTCGACAGTCATGTATTGATTGAGAAGTGCCACATATGAGTGATGGGGGTTTATGGTGATGTTGACTCTTGGACTCCAAACATTGTAGATTTGAAGGATGTTTAGAACTTCTTTGGCAGCACGAGCAGTGGTGAACTTGTTATTAGGAAATCTTCTCCTCATAAACTCATTTTATTTGACCCTAAGAGTCCAGATGAGAAAAGTATAGGATATGGAGATCTTGCACCAGAGATTTACACAGCTAATTTCATGGAGAGCTTAGTTTTTCTCAATGAGCGTAATTAACAGGTCAGTTTTTCTATTTAGTGAAGCTGTCGGGAAGTTTTTGTGTCTATGTTATTGCTGTTTTTCTTTCCTTTTGTTGTAGACATGATCATATTGCTTATATGTAGAAGGACAAAATCACTTTAGAGGTTATGCATTGTGACTATTATCTATCAACCAACTTTTTGTGCTCAGTCTAGTAATGTCCATTTAATAATGAAAAACAAGTCTACCCATCATACTATTACTTCGTTGATCATAACATAATGATTACTGGGTTTAGAATCAAGTTAACAATTGAAATTTGATCCCTTGGAAACAAAAGAAAGTTTTCAGTGACCCATACTTGTTATTCTTAACAGAGAGTTATCGGTACTTAGGCTGCGTTTGTTTTGAGGTAAATCATCTTCTGCAAAATGTTTTCCCTATTTTCAGGTGTTCCGCCCAACTGAAATGTTACTTCTTGCTTTTATCAACTTATTACCTTATATACAGTGTTATTTATTGCTTCTAGAATCAGGAAAAACAGAACAAATTTGGGGTCTAGTAATTAGGATTATGGTAATGCAGTGAACAATAAATTAAAAATAAACAATTACTCATCAAAAAGGAGTATGGTAGGGGGCCCAAACACAAACCAGAATAGACATAAGCCAATATAGTGACTTGTATGTAATTTTCAACCTCATTCCGACCAAAGCAGAGGAAATAGAAAGGAATGAACTGTGATAACAAATCGTCCATTCAACACAATTATTTTTAAAGATGTTCGCTAAGTAGCTCATTCTATTAGGGGTCTACCATGACATTTCAACACCAAGTACCTGAATCTTACTGGGTAATAAAACACAGCCATAAATGACAGAGGGGAAGCCTATTGAATAAAATCACATCTAAGTACCTTGATTAGCAAATAAAGCAGAGCCTTTTCGAGTAACATCAACACAATCCTCTCCTCCCATTGTCCTGGGAACCCCTGATATCGATTTATGATAGTATGCCAGTATATTAAATTACCTCTCTCTCTCTCTCTCTCTCCCATTGTCCTGACCTTTAACACCATATTCCTGCCGATCTGACCCCCTAATAGTATACTCTCTCTTTTTGTGATAGCTTCCTTTTTTTATTCCCTATGCGTGCTAATCTGGAAGATGGTTTGAATAAAGGGATTTGTTAGCTACCCCATATATGATTTGCTGGTTCGTTTCTGTCTGAGAGTCTCATATGTAGCTTCTCTGCCTAGTTAGGAAAAATTATGCAAGGTGATATTTGTTAGCTACCCATATATGATTTGCTTGTTGGTACTTAAGGCTGAATGTTATGTTTGTTCTGGGTTCTCTAAAGTATCATTTGGAGTAGGGATTGTATGCGAATGGGGTTGATGAGTTGTGGAGTACAATGATATGCATGAAGCTCTTCTTTGCTTTTTTGATTGCTTTTATTGCTAAGGTTCATTTTCTAAAATTGACTCTACCAGGAATTTTTTTTTTTATGGTCTCCCATAGGACTTCAATTTTTGGGGTAAGGGAAATGGAAATAATGTCCCTGTGAAATGATCATAAATGAAATTGTATGGAAGTTGCTCTTTTGTTTTGGTTTGAGCTGTGGAATTTTTTTATTTTATCTTTTTTGAATAAGTATAGTTTGGTTACTTGCTCAAAGATTAAACATTGACTAATTATAACGTAAAGTTGGAAGGTTTTCTATGTGTAGTGATGTACTGGATTTTCTTTAAAAGCATGGAAAATCTCTGCTTGATCTTTACAGGGTTAATCCCTGTTTCAATAATAATTTTTTGCCTTCTTTATGTGTCAATTAAATGACAGGTTATAATGGGTTCTTGTATTCAGTTGCATCTTGGCACTATTGGTTCATTAAGCATTGACAAGAGAGAGAAGTCGATGGGATGTTGTTGCTTTTCTGTTTTACATGGGGTTTCTTTGTTCTTGGTACTTTATTAGTTGCAGTCCTCTCAAACCCAATTGCTCTAGCAACTTAGAAAGCACTTGAGTACCCAAAGCTGTTATGGCATTTGTAATAATAATATTACTAATGGTATTTGGTTTTCTTTCCCCCGAATATCGAATTATATATACAAAACAAAAGGAGTTTTATTATTAAATGAATCCAATAAAAAGAGAAAAATAATAAACAGAAGGTATATGCTAAAAAAAATAATGTAAAATAATATGGTTGGACCAAACTGATCTCAAAGTAGTTCGACTTTGATTAAAATGTTGATGTAACAATGGAGTGCTAGATCAAGACATTAATTGCCAAAGAAAATCATGTATGGCACAAATTTTATTACAGAGTATATGATATGTGTTCAAAAGTATATTTCACTAGGATTGATTGCTAGAGAAAATTTTGAGATTGAAGCAATAAATATGCATTTTATGTAATGATTATCACTGATTTTTATATGTAATCTCCATTATAAATATTGATTCAATTGTTACCTATTATAAAATCAAGTGAATGAAAGATGTAGCCTATGGCTTTTGGTGTTTTGGATGTAAGTGTAATGACCAAACCGTGTTAATCTCTTATATAATTATGTTCTATCTATTTCAAATTATGACATTATGATGATAAATATTGGGACATGAATATAATATTAATTTTTATTGTGAATATTTTTGTGCACCAAAACTCTTATAATTACACTTGGAAGGATTTTTGTTTTATTTTTATTTTTTTAATATATGTTTAGATAAGTTTTAGACACAACTTACTTGAATTTAGATTACTTTTAGTTGAAAAGACTCAATTGAAAATGTGAATTGAAACAATTTAAAAAGTTAATGGGTTCTAATTATAATTTTTTTTTAAATATAAGGTTTATATATCCCCAAAGAGATGCTTGGGTAATGGGCACATTGATTTTAAGCTTGAGGTAAACTAAAGGTTATAAGTTCAATCCATCGCACTATCAATGCATGGAATTTCTAGAGTGTTTCAAATAGAGTGTCTATATGTGTACACAGACACAAAATGAAGTTTATATTGAAACCACCCCAAATTGTAATGGAATTACATAATTGATCAAAATTTTTAATAAAAACTATTTACAAAGAGTAAAATAAGTGTGGGAAATTGGCACGGATAGAAAATAGTCACTTAACACAATCATGACTTTTATTTTATGACTTAACTACATAGTATATGATTTTGATTGATCACTTCACTCTTTTCATTTTATCAAAATAGTTATCAGATTTTGACGTGTATAAACTATAAAATGGTACCTTAGATGGTCTTACTAACTATAAAAGAATAGAGTCATTAATTGCACAAGCTGAAATAAAATCGATTAAAAAATAATGATGATTTGCAAATCGCATCTAACAAAAACGCAATATCCAATGAAGTTTGTTGAGAAGCCTGAAAGAGAACAAACGACGCTATTAAGTCAACACTTTATAGGCAAGGCTTGCTGCATACATAATCCATAGACAAATATTACGCTATTAGCTACTGTAATGGACTCAATTGTAAGAATATAGTGTGGAAACTTTCAATTTTAAGTTTTGTTCTTAACTATGTTCTTTACTTTCATCCAATTTTCCATCAGGTAAAAAAAATCCAATTAAGACCAAAGACTAGCATTGTAACCATCAGACTAGTTTTCTTGCTTCCTAACTAACGTGGGAAGCTGTGGTCCTTGTCTAGTCACATTAGATTAAGTCAGCCAAACCAAATTGCCAATAGTAACACCATGGAGTCTGAAGTCCTTGAACGCATACAGCATATGAAACTCACAACGGATGAAGATGAGGCTATGGCAATCCGATCAATACAGAGAGACAAAATATTGGAGGAATTTTCCCTAAGCCTCATAGGACGCTTCCTCACGGCGAAGCCAATAAACTTGAGAGCTGCCAAAAGTTTGCTGCGGTCTATGTGGAAACTTGGAGACGATTTAAAGATCATTGACATGGGTGAGGGACTGCTTCAATTCAAGTTCTCGTTGGAAAGCCAACTGATATGGGTTTGGAATAGTGGGCCGTGGTGTTTTGATAATCATCTTTTGGCGCTTCGACGATGGGAAAAAGGAATGACAGTCAGGTCCGTGACGTTCGTGAAACAACCATTCTGGGTTCAAGTGTGGGGACTGCCTTTTGACTTGATTAATGAGGAGGCGGGCAGTGATATTGGCAGGAGCATAGGAGAGTTGGTGGAGGTGGATTGTAAAGCATTCAAATCGGACCAATCCAGATTCTTACGGATACGTGTTGAAATCCCGTTGAACAAACCGCTAAGGCGAGGAGGTCCGGTGATCAGCCCGAAAGGAGAGACAACCAAAGTGGCCTTTCGGTACGAGCGACTTGTGGGCTAGTGCTTCAGTTGTGGCTGCATTGGGCACGACCAAAAAGAGTGCGAGCTACCTGTGAATTCAGCGAATGGTGAGAAGCCGTATGGAGAGTGGCTCAAGACCGGAACTAGGGGCCGCATGGTGGAAGCAGATGGCGGACAGTCCCAGGCACGCCGAAACCGAACCGCCCCACAGGCGCAACCTGAAACCGAGAAACCCGATTCAGAAAAACCGGCGAGACAAAATCCGGAGAAGCCCAACCCGAAATCTGCGGAGAAGCATTTAATGTCCCATAATCCTCATAACACCCCAGTTACGTCCACACCAGTTACACGTCCACAACCTGAAACCGACGCATTAAAAGCCCACGACGTTTCAGCTAAAGCATCACAGCTGGACAACACCATTAAGACTAAATCAGTTGCATCGAATTCAAAACCCACACTAATGACCAACGAGAATCACGGACCTGAATTATTCTCGGTCCCAATAAGCTACGGCGCTACACAAACACACCCCCAAACCCTAAACACACTCCCACGTGACCCACCTGAAGACCCAAAAACAAAAAACACAAAAAAGAAACCCACCCGTCCCTCAGCCATTGACAAAACCGAACCCTCACAACCAAGCTCACCCACGGTAGGGAGGAAGAGACAGAATGAAAGCACTGACCATGGGAAGGAAGAAGCAAAGTGAATCAAACTCGGAGACAACAACATACAAACAGATTTATCAACGGTGGAGGCTAATGCTCAACCCCGCCGATCGCAATGATCACACTAAGCTGGAACTGTCAGGGACTTAGGAACCACCGTGCAGTTGAAATCTTTACTGAAGTAGTGAGGAAACAAGTTCTCACAATTTTGTTTCTCATGGAAACAAAATTGGAGGTCCGTGAGATGGAGCCGATTAAATCAGAATTGGGATTCTCCGCTATGCTTGCTGTGCCATGTGAGAGCCGTAGGGGAGGATTAGCATTACTTTGGAAAGAAGAAGACGTGACCATAGAAACACAAACTTACTCACCCAACCATATTGATGTGAGAGTTCACACAAATGATTCAATGTGGAGACTAACAGGGATATACGAGCACCCAAAGGAAGAAAGGAAAAGTGAAACATGGAGACTCATGAGACACCTACATGCACGAGCATCTCTCCCGTAGGTCTCTTTAGGGGACTTCAATGAAATCTTGTCCTCTGATGAAAAGAATGGTGGCAACCTTAGACCTATGGGAGCAATGATGAAATTCCGACAAACTCTCCTTAACTATGGACTAGTTGATTTGGGGTTTAATGGTTATCGCTTTACATGGAGGAATGGGAGACGGGGAGCAGCCTTTGTTGAGGAAAGATTAAACAGGGTTGTTGCAACATCGGAGTGGAGGGAGATGTTCCCAAGAACCAAAGTGAGACACATTCCAACATCCTATTCGGACCATGATCCTATTCTGATGGACATGGATCCACCTACCCAACCAAAGAAACAAAGACACAAAATCCAGCTGTTTGAAGAGAAATGGGTAACCCATACGAATTGTGAGAAAATAATTCGAGATTCTTGGAATCAAACACAGCTCCAAGGCAGCCCCATGTATTGCCTTTTTGAGAAAATAAAGAGATGCAGAATGAACCTTGTGGCATGGAGCCGAGTCACCTTTGGCAATGCCAGAAATCGGTTGGATGCAAGACAAGGAGAATTGATAGATTTGATGGAGTCGGGGTATGGGCCGAATATGGAGAGGATACATGAGGTGAAAAAAGAGATCAATGAACTTCTACACCAAGAGGAAGTATTTTGGAGGCAACGATCGCGCTCCATATGGTTACCGACAGGAGATAAAAATACGAAATTCTTCCACCAAAGGGCGAGCCAAAGAAGAAGGAAGAACAACATTGAGGGGTTGTATGATAAGTTTGGAGTGTGGCAAACCGAGGAGGATCAAATAGCCAATATAGCAAAGGAGTACTACAAGCAACTATATACATCCACCAATTCCATGGATGTAGGAGGTGATGGAAGCAATGGACCGGAGGGTGGCGGAGGAAATGGCCCAATCCTTGACCCAGGCATATTCAGAGGAAGAAGTAAAGACTGCTCTTTTCCAGATGCACCCATCCAAAGCACCAAGACCCGATGGTATGTCACCTTTCTTCTTTCAAAAATTTTGGCATATTATTGGGCATGATGTTACTGCTGTTGTATTATCTGTGTTACACTCAGGGAGATACTTAAGAAAAATGAATTATGCACATATTGTTCTTATTCCCAAAAAAAATCAACCAGAATATATTACAGAGTATCGTCCTATTAGTTTGGGTAATGTTGTATCAAGAATAATATCAAGGGTTTTAGCGAATCGGATAAAACCAATACTACCCAATGTAATATCTTACTCATAAAGTGGTTTTGTGCCTCATAGACTCATAACAGATAATACTACAGTTGCTTTTGAATTGCTCCATCATATGAGAAACAGGAGAAGAGGGAAGAAGGGTCACATGGCAGTGAAGCTAGACATCAGCAAGGCATATAATAGAGTGGAATGGGGATTCCTTCAAAGAATAATGCTGAAGATTGGCCTCCCTGATCAATGGGTCAACCTAGCCATGGAAATAGTGCGCATAGCATCCTACTCGACCTTCATTAATGGAGAAGCCAAAGGTTTTATCACTCCAACCTGTGGGATCAAGCAAGGAGATCCATTATCTCCCTACCTATTCTTGCCATGTGCGGAAGGTCTATCCTCTCTTATTCGTCGAGCCATGGAGAACCAACACTTGAAAGGAGTGATGTCATGCAATGGTGGGGTCAAGATCTCACACTTACTGTTTGCCAATAATAGCTTATTATTTTGTGAGGCAACAACAAGTGAATGCCGAAGTCTGCTTGATATATTGGCATTGTATGAGATAGCGTCGGACCAAGCAATTAACAGACAAAAAACCACTCTATTTTTCAGCCCCAATACCAAGCAACAAGTAAAGCTCACCATTCAAAACATGTTGGGGGCACAAATCATGACCAATTGTGAGCGGTACCTAGGACTACCAATGGTGGGAGGTAAATCCAAGGTGAGCACCTTTAGGGAGGTACAAGAGAGAGTAACAAAAAGAGTGATGGGATGGAAAGAAAAATACATATCAAAGGTAGGTAGGGAGGTGCTAATCAAGACGGTGGCACAAGAAATCCCAACTTACTCCATGAGCATGTTCAAAATCCCAAAAAAGATTTGCAATGATATTAATTCCGTGCTAGCCAAATATTGGTGAGGCCAAACAAAAAATGAGAAGAAAATTCACTAGATAAAATGGGAGAAATTATGTAAACCAAAGGAGAGAGGAGGAATGGGGTTTAGGGACATTCATGCATTTAATCTCGCTATGCTAGCCAAACAAGCATGGAGGCTGACACAAGATACCCACTCACTGTTTTTCAGAGTGTACAAGGCAAGGTACTTCCCTAATAGTTCATTTATGGAGGCTGCTTTGGGACACAATCCGTCCTATGTGTGGCGGAGCTTACTGGAGGCAAGGGAATTAATTCGGGCAATGATAGTGTGGAAGGTAGGCGATGGGAGAAGTATAAAAATAGATGACCACAGATGGCTACCACAACCCCCCCCAACTCAGGCCTGAAGCGGACAAGAACTTAAGGGTGAGTGGCCTATTCAACGCAGCCACTAGGCAGTGGCATACACAGGTACTACTCAGGACGTTCATGCCTACCACTGTGACAGATATCCAGCTCATTAACCTCACCGAAACAGAAAATCAAGACAGGCTACTCTGGAAGGAAAATAAGAAGGGTGCATTCTCAGTGAAAACAGCCTATCGAGTTGCTATAAGGCTGAAACAACAAGAGCAGGTGGAGAACTCTTTGGCCCAGAAGAACAGAAGATTGTGGAACTGTATATGGAAGTTAAATGCATGGGCGCTGGTAAAGGGTAAAATGCAGAAACGTAGTTCTGAAGTGGAGGACTTTTATATTCTGGTGAGAGAATTGATGAGGGTCCTTACAACAAAAGAATTGGAGGTATGGGCTACAGTATCTTGGTCTATCTGGAATGCACGCAACAGGTACCTGTTTGACAAAAAACAATCTCAACCTGCGGACATCTTGCAAGGAGCGTTGTCACTATTGCAAGAATACCAGAGACTTTGTCAATAGAGGAGTACAAAGTGGGGTAGCTAAATGTATGTTTGTAAACTAAGATTACACACATGCCCATGCTGGGTAGTTGATTGGATTGGCTATACATGTCTAGCCAACGTCCAAAAGATGTGATGTAACACAATAATATTGGTTCAATAAAATTCTATCTCTCACTGTCAAAAAAAAAATCCAATGGTCAAATCAATAGATATAAATACAAAGGAAGCAATAAATTTAGTGAATACATTTTTTACCACCATTGACATGACATGTTGTGAGTGGTATATACAAAAGTAGTGTCAATAGTGCACTAAAGTGAAATGTGATGTTGCTTCAATCAATTTTAAAAAAAATATATATATATATATATATATATATAGAGGAAAAGACTTCATTAATATTAATTATTTAAACCATATTTAGAACAAAACCTCTCGTAATACAAACCCAAGTTGTAATAGTAAAGCAAAATAAACTCTAGCTGCATGCCAACCCTTTTTCCTAGCCAAGACGTCAACACGCTAGTTAGCTTCTTTGAAGCAATGATTAATTTTCACCTGCAGTATTTGACTGAGGAGGTTCTTGCAATCCGTAAGGAGAGATTTTCAGAGAAATGCTACTAGAAGGATGCCCACCAGCCCATTCCACATCCACATTAACATCAATCTCAACTTCTATTAGCCAACGAATATAGGTTAAGAGATATCTTAAGGCCATATCTAAGGGCCAATAACTCCATATCTACACTAGAAGCTACAACAATGGCCTGTGTGTACCCTATAATCTATAGTCCTCCATGGTCTCAGATATCACCACCACTTGCCACACCCAAGTTGCCCAAGGAAGAGCCAGCCATATTGAGTTTATTTCAATTAGCCAATTTGACTGAGGAATATTCAATCTATTTCTGACCAAGTGCTTTGTCTTACGCTGGTGAGTTGTGAATGACCAACACAAAAGAAATACTCTACAGCCAAGTGTTTCACTTCACTAACTAAATAATTGTTTTTAGGGGCAAGTTTAAAGATCACTTTGTATCTATGGATCTTGAGACTTCAAATTGCTAAACAAAAGAATACATTCCCAGAGAAGAGAGACCCCTGACATAAAGCAGAGCAACAAGAGTTCCTCCTAATCAACTACAAAGATCATAGTCAAAAAAACTAATAGGGAGCACCAGGTCTATAGGGACGACAATTGAGCAAATATTAAAATTCCAAAGGCCTTCATAAGCCACCTCCTTGATCCGCAGTTTTTTCCTCTCCAGGAGATAGAAGTCCAGCAATCATGCTCCGTAATGCCCCATCACCATCAACAAGCCATTTATCAAACTAGATCCAACCATCCATTTAGTTCCCTTAACGAATACACTTTAATCCTTCTTTATGACAGTCCATGTTCTAGAACAAGGTAGATTGGGGGTTCCTATAATTACTACTAAGAACCATGGCATATCCTTTTGAACCTTTAGTCTCCAATTTAACTTAGATAACAAGGCTAAATTTTTGGGTTTATCAGCTTGGAGGCCTAAACCGCCCATCATTCTTAGGCCTTGTGATTTTTTTCCAACAGACAAGATGTAACTTGAGTTTCTCCTCAGTTGATTCCCATAGAAATTCTTACAAATTCTATCCAGGGAGTCAAGGGTTCTCATTGAAAGGAGGACACATCCAAGACTGCTTTTAGATCTTAACAATTTTTCCTACAAGCTTTGGCAAACAATACCAAATCATCCACAGAGAATAAATAGCTTCAATCAAAATTTGCTACCTAGCACGTTTTGAAAAAGGTAGCTGAAACTTTTTGAACTGATTATTTATGTAACAATTTGTCCGCAATCCAACAATTGCTACCAATTTTAAGGAGCTAGAAGAGGATCTCTATAGGGTACACCTTATATTTCTCTTTTCTTTTTGAAACAACCATGCTTTTATGTTTTTTTTTTTGTCTTCCTAATATTCAGGCTGTAGCCAAAGAGCTTAAGCTAATCTAGTTGTCCACGACTTTGAGTCACATTCTAGCATGTGAATAGCAATATTAACACAAAGCAATAAGAAAGAATGGAAAACAATCAAGATAATAAATTCGTCCTATACATATTCTACCCGAGCTGACTTAAAATATATTGTAACTGAACCATCGTTTGAGTTTTCTGATTCTAATCTAAATAATCTGCAGTTGCCAAACTCTGTAAAGAGAGCTCTTATATGTAAGTACAGCATGATTATAGGCTTTATGGTACCAAGATTGAACTCATATAAATGCTAAGAGTTTACACAATATGAGCCTGCATGCCTATTAATTAGAAGTTTGCCATTGCCAGTACAGGAAAAAAAAAACATGCAACTTGATGCAGTGGTAGTACCATTTGTTAATTCCAAGACTAAACGCAATCATTCTTCTTTATCACCCTATGTGCAGCATATCACACTCCCTGTAATTCCTTCTCAGCTTCACTGAATTTAACCAAAGCCAGCAATCCCTTGAATTCTATGGTATTGTCAAATCATTCCACAGATTCCAAGCAAGTAAATGCCAAGAGGCATTGTCTCTTGGAATCTTTCACCATTGACATCAATAGAAAAAAACAAACATGTACGATCCCTTATTAAGAAATTCCTCCAATGTAGTGATTCATAGGAAGTATTTTCCGAAATGGTCTGGTTAATGTGTGTCTTTAACAAATTTATTTTTGGAAAAGTTTTATTGGGAATTGAAAAAGTTGTCAAAACTTTTTCAATTTCCGATAAAATTTTTCCAAAATTGGTTTACTATTGTTTGCCTTTAGGGCACACATTAGTAAAGTCCTTTCCAAAATTCAGATCCTACATCATAATCCTTTGGATGATGCTATGATACTAGTGAAAGTTGCAAATGCTTTCTAAGTCGTATAAAGTGACTAACAGATTGTGAAACTTTTGTAGGAGCATAGTAGGAGCTTATCATTTAAAAGAACATGACAAGAATGGTAAATTTGGACAACCTACAAGCCATTAGGTTTGATGCAGGAGCCAAGGGGCGCCAACCAATTACATGTTAGCAGAAGGCTGATAGTGTTTATTTCAACGCATTTAGTAGAAACTCTTCTGGAATTCAGTGGTTGACAGAGATGCATACGTGTGAGTGGGTGCAATACATGAAAATATGGTGTGTTGAAAAAATCAAAATTAAGGGTACCTACAAGTATCAACAGTTAACAGGTAATACAAATCTTAATTGTCAACTTGATTCCAAAACTAGTACTCATCAAGTTATGACCAATTAAATGAGATTATGTTGGCAATACATATATGTTTCATCGTGACATACCATCTTCTAGAACGTGCACAACATTTCTCACATAAATTCAGCTTACAAATAGTAGCCATAGTCCCCACTCCCCAAAGGAACCCTATTCTGTTTAATAAGATATACTTTCTACATTCAAAGCATTACTTGCAGGCCTAGAACAAACAGAAAGAAAAAGAAAACACGATATAATGCCAGATTCATTAAATCACAAATACATAAATAACAGAAATTTCTTATAGCATAATGAGTTGTCAATATAAATTTCAAAAAGATGACTACCTTGCTAGAATCTCCAACTTGCTAAGTTTGTATTTAAATCCCATCAAGTAAAAGTAGGCTCTCCACCCAAAAATCTGTGTACATACATTTATAACCTGGAATTTCAAGAATTTCCTCATTTAAACTCTCAGGTGAAATGTAAGCTTCCGAAAGGGGTTAAACTTTTGAATCAGAAGTTCCCCATTGACAGTGAAGCCTAAAAACCGTACATCTTCTTTCAGCGGTACACTTTTCTTAATCCAAGACTCCGCCACACCATACTCCTTCATCATCCATATATGGCATATGTTACTCTTTTCTTCTAAAACAATCAAAGCCAGCAATCCCTTGAACACTGCCAGATGTTGTGAATATGGAGAAAGTCCATCTAAGTAATTTTGAGGCAGCAATATCTCACGGAATCTCTCATCATTAACGTCAAAATACATAATGAATTTGTGGCCCTGAGAACATGCTATACAGTGTAGGGCTCCATGAAAAAATACAAAGCAAGAGTCCTCCTCACTTTCATAATGAACTGACTCAATTGGTTTAGACCCACTTGAGGACTCCACAGATACTACAATTCTTCTCCAAGAATCGGTACTCAATGTGTAAATCTCAGCCTTAGCTGGCTTTGGCTTTACGTTTCGTTGATAAAAAATTGGATAAAAAATAATTCTAAGAATCTTGTAGTCATTGTTTTGATAATGATACGCAAGTCCATAAACAACTGCATCACGAATAGTCAAGGGAGTAAGTTGAACCTTCTTAAACTTTCTAATGCTTGGGTTCCAAAAATACATTCTGTTATTCTCTTTTTCTACTTTATATTCTGCTTCATGAACAAAGTAGAACATGCCCCTACAGCAGCCAGCAGCACCGAAATAACAAAGGGCTTGAAATCTAGAAATCTCGGTCAATGTGCGGTCGCTATTGTAAACAGCCGTACAAAATTCTTTTCTGTAAAGTGGGGGTATACTCAACATATAACCATTGTTATTGTCGTTGCTGTTGCTGTTGTTATTGAATAATGATTTAGATCGGTCAAACTGAGCCATAATGAAATTGCGGTCGGTGATTGTGCAGTACCAAGATTTAGAAACACCTCTAAATCGGATTAAGGATTTCGCTGGTAACAAAGTGAGGATCTCATATACGAGGTCGTCCGGTAGACGCTGGGACAACAGTAGTTGAGACATCAGTGGTTCGATCGGTGAAAGACGATTACAAAGGGCCGATCTTCAACGTCTGAGGCTGATTTGGATTTCTGAATTTTGATTTACGCTAGGGCAAAGAATGGAAGCACCAAACCTAGTTGGAATTCAATTACATATATAACCGAGGATTTACTTAATTTTTTTGGGCTCTTTAAAAACACAAGGCTTTAAGGTTGGGCAAATTTATATAAATATATATATATATATATATTTATCGGTGTTTGTGTCTGTGAATAAGACTGAGCAATACTTAATGATTAATTCAAGTAAAATATTAACAATTTAGGGTCTATTTAGAATTCACTTACTTTGTTAAAATTAAAAACTTTTTACTGAAATTACTATAGATAAAGGTAAAAGTTAGTTGAAATAATATCGTAAGATCTATGAATAGTACCAAAAAATGTCGTGTAACTCATAAATAGTAGCAAAAATAAACTGAATAGTAAAATAAACTAAAAAATGTTGTTTAAACAATGGTAACAAATGGACCCTTAGTTTTAGTTTTTTTTTTCTTAGAATAAAACTGCATCTGTTAATTGGAAAAAATTCTTAGCCAAAAACCACTAAAGTTACATAATTAAGGTGCAGAGGAACATCCTACATCCACACTAATTAACCCTTAACATGTCTAACAAAGTTATAAGTTACAAGTTTCTTGGAAAACAACACCATCTTTGCTTAACTAGTATTTATCTTATACCCAAAAAAAAAGTTAAGGAAAAAAATTACCCTTAAGAGAGTTGTAGTATGTCAAGAGTCTTGTTGCTTAACTAATATCTATTAGTATTCCTAACAAATTTAAATTCCCTGAGGCAACGTTACTTGTGCTTAGGGCGGTGCAAAAAAAAACTGTCTAACCCGCCAACTCGCCCAACCCAATTTGTGCAGATCCATTAAGTGCAGTAGGTTGAGTTGGGTAGGTTAGACAACTAAATTAGTGAGTCAAGTTGGATAACGAGTTGATATTTCTAACCCACCATAACCCTACCCATATATATACTTTGTCATGTTGCAAACTCTAACTACCTCAATTACCCACTCACTTTATTTCTCTCATCTTTTTCTCTTCATTCTTAATTTTTCATAATCACCTTTCTCTTCCCTAATATACTCTAGCTGCTCTCTCTAAGATTTTGTTCTTGGTCTTACTACATGTTCTGGTCTAATTTTAGATTTTATGATGTTTTCTTTTCAGTGTGATAAAATTTCAATCATAAATAATAATCTAGTATTTTTAATTAAATTAATAAAAATTGTAATTTTTCTTTCCTTTTTAACTTGAGGGAGAAAAAATGATTCAATTTATTTGAAATAATTTCATTAGATGAATGAGAATGATCTAGATAATCACTTGCTGTCCTATATAAAAGATAACCATTTTGTTTTATGTATTTCTTTCTAATTTTGTTTGTATTTGGGTTGTGTGGTTTTCATTTGGATTTTTCTATATGGGTCTGTATCTACTGGTAAGCATGGGCTAGTTTAGTTTTATTAAGAAATTTTTGGAGATTTATTTTTTTTAGAGTTCAAAGTTGGTTTAATTGAAATGCAATGAACTGTTTAATGAAATGCCTCTGTTAGCTATGTATTTTAATGCATGAGTTTTTAGTCAGAGATTTTGAGCTACTTTGATGTACATACATTACAAGGAAAACATCCAAGTCCAAGAGAAATTGGGAACTAATTTTTTCACAGTATTGTACATAACTAACAAGAGATATACAGTTTGCAATGCGTGCCTCTAGTTTTGTTTCCTGTGGTTGAATTCCTAAAGCACAGTCAAGCTTTTTTTTTTAGACTCTGCTATGAAGCAATATCAATGGTACTTGTTGCTTTCAAATGGCTTTCATGTTTAATTAGTTTTGCCTTACTGCTTGAGAATCTGTTTCTGGGAAAATTCTCTATAGTTGACTAAGTTGGCTACCGTCAAAGAGAAGATATAATTTTCCCAAGCTTTCTCTTTCACTTTCTACAGTGAAGCTGTTTATATTGGTATGTATTTTTGTCCATTGGTTTTTGTTAAAGGATTTCAAATTCAACTCTCTTTGGTTAAGCAAAGAGACTTGTGAGTCTTATATTATGTTCTTGCATTTACATGATAAATATTTAAATAACTGTGCAACAATGCTTCTACGTAGTGAGACATCTTATGCATGAATTGGTTTTTTGGTAGTTGGACATGGACATGCTTTTACTACATTTCTGCTTAAGATGTTTGCCTAGAACTCATGGCTGCACCTTTTCATTTTATTCAAACTTTGCAGTCTCAAAACTACCAATTTTTTCTAGTACCCAATCTTGTTTTCATCACTATTTTGATATATTCTTTTCTGTTATGCTCACCTGCTGTTTTTCTTTTATAGGCATTTATATGTTCTCCTGGCTCTTTACTTTTAATGTAATAGCCTTTCTTTGTGTTTGCAGGCTGAGGACTTGAAGTTAAATTTTTTTTAAGGTCTAAGGGACAATTTTATTGGCTTGATCCAGTCAAAGAAGACAATTAAAATTAGAAAATTATAAAAAATAAAAAAAAAGAAGGGAATAAGCATTTGTGCAGTTGGTGAGTCTTCTTCTTTCTATTCAATATTTATGTTTTTGCTTCTTACTGATTAGATTTTTGAGAAATTCAAAAATTTTCAATTTAGCTCAGTTTAAAGAATCTGATTTAGATACCAGAAGATATTTACTATTCTTTTTTTAAGTACTAATGTATGATTGTATATGCTGAAATATAATTGAAGGGCATCATATTACATTAGGTTATCTGTCTCATACACACCTCTTTATGTATCAACCATCCTATTTTATGACCCCTAAAACAAGACAGATTCTTGATGAGAACATAGTATATATGTAAGCACAATTATAACAAAAACAAAGAAGCAGTTGTACTGATTTATTTTTATTAGTCATTGTTCCCTGCATAAAGACTAGCAATGTTTCAATTCAAGAACGGAAGAAAAACATAATGTACATTGGCAATGCTTGGCATATGTTCTCGCAATTCAGAAGTCAGGAAGTCATCCCAGAAAATGTGCTTCTCAACAAAGGATGACTTGTAGTGATAACATGGAATAGATGTAAAAACTAGAAGCTTCAATCACATAATTTTAGAACATTTGGAAGCCCATGACTAGAACCTGATAAAAAATTCAATCATGAGACAGGTTGCATCCCCGATACCATTAATTCAATCGGGAGCATTGCAATCCCTTCTAGTTTACATAAAGAAAGGAGTTACTGACCTATAGAACACCATATTGTGATTTAATTGTGCTTTATATTCTTTAAAAAAGACCATCAAATTAACACTATAATTAATACACTGGAAAGATGGGATGCTTCAGCCTTTCATTTGACTATAGGTGGACTGGTGGAGAAGATTTTATAGAACTTACTAGAAAGATATCTGACTTTACTAGATTTCCTATTACTTCTGAATTTTAGGAGCTAGCTCTTTTTAAATATAACCAGGTGTTACTCTTGTATTTACTGGGCTGCTTACCTTTATTTGTGTTAATTATTTATTATTCATATTTGTAGTTGCAATTACATTGATTTGTTTGATGTGATTTCATGGATTTTCTTTGCTAACGATGGAAGAGATATGTCCATTCAACGAAAAATTGGACAGCCTTTCGAGATACTTTGGCGAAGGAAATGTTTGAGGAATATCAATCTCGGCATCGTTGTGTTATTTGAGACTTTATATTTATATTTATATATGTGTAATTTTCTTATTTTGATCTATTTAATTTGTCTCTCTTGATATATAACTTTTTAGTTGTTATGAACTTTAGAATAATTTTTTAGTTTGAGATTTTGAATGCTGTGAAGAAATCCATGCATTTGGGTTTCCAGTCTAGTTGATATAAAAATTTTAGTTGTCAATAATTGGCAAGATATTTTTTTAGTTGTCTATTACTAAGATATTTGGTCATTATGATCAATTGAATTATTAATATTACCTCATGTAATTATTAAAAATGTTAGCACTAAAATTAAAATGTAGAAGGATTAAGAAAAATAATAATTAAAAAATATATTTTATTGATCTTAAATCAAAATCCAAATCCAAATTTAGGTATCCAAAGAATGAAATTTCAAATTCTTCTTTGTTTAAAAAGACCCAAACAAGGAATTTTAAAATTAAGAGATTTCAAATCAAGGCATTTTAAAACAATAGATTTCAAATCCAAATTCAAATGTTGCCATCCAAACACAGCCTTAGTGTATAGGAATGATTGTGTATTATAATTTGGATGGAAGTAACATGGATGTAGAACAATGTTAGTGATTTGGTGGCATGAGCAAGGCCTTTGCACTTGGTGGATCTTGAGCTTTTCAACATTGTTGATGAAATTAATCAGGTTTCGAATGCTTTTGAAGTACATCCAAAGAATGTATATGCAGAGAATTCTACTAGTATGCACTTCTCTTCTTAACATCAGCAAGGCACACAGAAAGAATTAGTTACATGCATTGATAACTGACCTCAATCATCCTAAACATATAATCAATATGTGATGAAATGCAATAAATGAAGTGGCAATTGTACACGTACATTTGGTTGGGATTAATACCATTAGCCAAGCACTTGTTTCAATGTGTCTAACTTTGTTATTACACCAACACATGGACATCTAAGGCAACTCATAGAGATTGTCTTAGATGCAGCATCATCACCATTTTTCTCAATCTGTGTACCTAACTTAAGTACCGAGGTTATAAGTTATGCCCAATTTATCAACATCCCCTCCAGCTGGGAGTAGGTTGAGCTCCAGAATTTTACTCATGACCTTCAACAATGGGTTCTATTAGATATAAATGATGGGAATAATGGGTCATTGTACCCCTTGTTAAGGGTACTACCGTACTACAACCAATATTAACTGAGAGAATCTTACACACAGCTACAGTAATAATAACTTTAAGAGGCTCTATTATGTGAGCTTCCTCTTATCTTTCAATTCTTGGTTACTTATACAAAAAAAATAAGATATATTCTAGGCTTTTGTAAAGATTATTAGTAATTTTTTTAAACTCTATTTTGGAAAATAATCGGTCTTAAAACTCATTTGAAACTATAAGGACTGAAAACCTTCAGTAGATAAATTTCAAGGACCAAAAATGTATTTTGGTCTTTTTTTTTATTTTCCTTTTAGATAAAAGAATATATTTTGGTAGTGTTAAAGTAAAACCCTTGTTCGGGCCAAAAAAGTGTCAAAGTAGTTTATGATAAGCATAATATCATTTCTTATAGCCAAACATTTTTTATTATATCCTTTAAATCTAACCACATGAAGATGTCTACTATAAACTATAGTGCGAATTTTGCCTACACTAAAAATCAACCAATATCTTAACTGATGATAATAAAGAATAATCATCATTAAAAGGGTGTCATGAATTCAAATCTTATTGAATGTTTATTATATAGGAAAAAAAGAATTATAAGAAAGTCTTGAAGACTCATCCTAATCTTTAAGGAAGAGATCGACCATCCCAGGTTATTTTACTCTATTAAAAAAGTGTTTTTCTCTGCGCAACCTATTTGTAGCCTAATCACAAAAAAGGTAAATTATATATTTGAAAAAATATTAATTCATGGGTTTAAACTATGTCATGATAATTTCAACAAATTAATCCGCACAGTGAGGCTTAAAAGTTACATGTGTTTGTTATTGTTAACTTCTTTAATCGCATACTCCAATATTATCTTAAGGTAGCAAAATCAAATTTATTTAGCTCACTGTGGGTGATAAGATTTTAGGAACTCTAAAAAATGATACTACCTTTAGAATTTTATATTTTAAATGATCCTAATTAATCATGAACACCCTTTAAAAGTTTAAAAATTCTACAATTTTAACAAGATTCTCTGGTGCACCCTACAACTCTTTAAAAATAACATTTTGACCAATAAACTGTTTGATTTCATTACCTTGTTATCTCTCTTGGTTTACAAAATATCAAGATGATTAGGTATAAATAATTATCTCATCATAAAATGTTTAAAATTATATGTAAAATATGAGTTTATAGATCATATAGTAAATAATTTTTTATTAATACGAAATTTGACATGCGTGTTAAGAACAAAAAGTATAAGTTAGCTAACGAAGAGATTCTCAAAATGCTAGTATAATAAAAAAGTTATTAAAGGTTGTAACATCACAAAGTGTTACACCATATATAAGCACAAGCAATATTTGGGTCATTAAATATGAATGTTTTCATAGAGTGAGATTGTCGTCATAACTAATGCACAAAACTCCCACTTTTGCTAGGTCTAAACTGAAAGAGATCATAGTAAGCAACCTTACACCTAAATTTCATATAGTGAGATTGTCTAATTCAATTTTCAACAGCTTATGTTACTACTGGCATTGTTGACGAAGATGGTTGTGAAAGGTCACACGATCATGATCAAAAGGAGCACATTTGTGGGCATCTATTAGGATTGGACTTCAACACAACAACATGTGATCTTTATGTTGATAATGCATTTAAGTGCCTTCTTTTAATGGGCCCAAACGATTGCAAACTCACGCATGGCTTTTTTTTTTTCATCCAACTTAACTACCAAATAGAATCACCTAAATTTTTTTTTTAAATAAAATAAATTAAAAAAAAAAAAAAAAAAAACAAACAAACACACAAACTTAAACCTTAACCAAACAAACGGTAGAATGCACGGTGTTACGCTGACATTAATTTACGGGGGATGATTGTGCATTTTTGTAGGCGGTAAATAGTTAAAAGGGGCTAAAGTGTCATTTCCTTAAATTTTATAGCTACGCAAGTATCTTAAGAGCAACTATCTTGCTTCTCAAAAAAAAAAAAGAGCAAGTATCTTAAGAGCATTGTATAAGCTACTGTATATTGTAAATCTGCTTGATAGTGTGCCTGTTTTGGGACTAAATTGACTTTAATAAAAAAAATTTTTTTTTTTTTTTTATACAAGATAGAATTTCCACTTTAACCTAATCTAAGTGTATAGATGTATGAAACTCCTTCCTGGAGACTTGAACCCCGGCTCTTGCCCTCCACACCCCACAAGCACTTATACTTATGAAGTGACCACCGTACCAAGAATGTGCGATAGTGACTTTAACAAGAATTAAATTGTTCGACTTTGAAAAGTTCTTGACATAGTTAACATTATCTTGAAATTGTATCTTGGAATATATTTATACGTACGTAAGTGTAAACTTCACTTTTGCCTAAGATAACTTTCCCTTTCTTTACATAAGCCTAAATCTGCTTCAGATAGATAGATAGATACCAAATGGAAACACCAACGATGATGGCTGCTATCTTGAGTCGGCTGCCTGTGAAACCCTTATTGCAATTCAGGTGCGTTTCCAAATGCTAGAACTCCATCATCACCAGCTCCGATTTCATTACCAAACACTTCAAACACAACCTAGAAGTCAAATCATTAATATCCGACAACAATAATAATGATTATCTACTATGTAAGGCACGGTCAGTGCCCACTTCACCCAGGGACCAAGACTTTTTGTGTACGCAGTATCAGCAGCGATCACACATTGACTGAGGTTTCCAGGTTGAGAATCCCAGTTTCTGATGCCAGCATTGTTGGCATCAGCATAGGCTTATTCTGCCTCGCTTTTCAGAGACTTATTATGCATAAACCTAATCCTAATGATGGAAAAAATGGTCTCACTTGGGTTTTCGAAATATATCTGTGGAACCCAAACATTAGAAAGTTTAATATATTTGAGGCTTTCGGTTGTGGATTTGGGTATTATCATATTCAAAACAATGACTTTGACTTCAAGGTTTTGAGATTTGGGCGTTCTGTTAGACAGAACCCGTCGCTGCCGGGGGATAATAAGGGACTTGACTTCCAGCTTTAGACTTTGAGTACCAATTCGTGAAAACAGTTGGTGTCATTTAATGGGTCTGGAGGGCCTGTTGCTAGGATTGATGAATCACCTTGTTTGTTTTTTAATGGAAGTTTTGCACTTTATAGCATATTCTCATCACCACAAATTCATTTTGTCCTTTGATCTCCATGATGAGAGCTTCCGGGAGATAATATTGCCACAGAGTTACTCAAATGGATTATTTTTTAAGTTTGAAAGACTTGCTGTATTAAAGGGATCGCTGGCTTTGATTGCTTTCGAAATTCTTGAAAATGATTTAGTTGGAGATGTATTGATTGAGAAGTGCCACATATGGGTGATGGGGGTTTATGGTGATGTTGACTCTTGGACTCCAAACATTGTAGATTTGAAGGACGTTGAGAACTTCTTTGGCTGCACGGGCAGTGGTGAACTTGTGATTGCGAAATCATCTTCTCCTCATGATCTCATTTTATTTGACCCTAAGAGTCTAGATGAGAAAAGTATTGGTATTGGAGATCTTGCACCGCAGATTTACACAGCTAATCTCATGGAGAGCTTAGTTTTATTCAATGAGTGTAATTGACAGGTCAGTTGTTCTATTTAGTGAAGCTGTTGGGAAGTTTTTGTATCTATGTGATTGCTGTGTTTTCTTTCCTTTTGCTGTAGACATGAACGTATTGCTTTTATGTAGAAGTACAAAATCACTTTAGAGGTTGTCCATTGAGACTTTTATTTATTAACTAACTTGCAGTTCTCATTCTAGTAATGGTCATTTCATATTGAGAAACATATCTAGCCATCATACTGTAATATCTTTGATCATAACATAATGATTACTGGGTTTGGAATCAACTTAACAATTGAAATCTGATCCCTAGGAAACAAAAGAAAGTTTTCAGTGACCCATGCTTGTTATTCTTAACAGAGAGTTTTTGGTACTTAGGCTGCATTTGTTTCAACATAAAATATCTTCTGGAAAATGGATTCCCTATTTTCAGGTGTTTCACCCAACTGAAATATTACTTCTCGCTTTTATCAACTTATTACATTATAGACAGTGTTACTTATTGCTTATAGAATCAAGAAAAACAGGACAAATTTGGGGTCTAGGAATTAGGATTATGGTAATACAATGAACCATAAATTACAAATAAATAATTACATATCAAAAAGGAGTATGGTAGCAGGTAGGCTCTTTTCCCATTTCACTTTCTCGAAATTTTATTATGATAAACTTAGTATAGTTAAAACATATATATCAAACTAGAGTGACCAACACAAATCAGAATAGACCTAAGCCAATCTAGTAACTTGTATGTAATTTTCAACCTCATTCCGACCAAAACAGTGGAAACAGAAAGGAGAGAACTGTGATAACAAATTGTCCATAAACACAATTTTTAAAGATGTTCGCTAAGTAGCTCATCCTATTACGGGTCCACCATGACATTTCAACACTAAGTACCTGAATCTTACTGGGTAACAGGAAATAGCCATAAATGATAGAGGGGAAGCCAAATGAATAAAATCCCGTCTAAGTACCTTGATTAGCAAATAAAGCAGAGCCTTTTCAAGTAACATCAGTACAATCAAAACAACAAAAATGGGTCTATTTTTATGGAACTTCTTAGCCATAGGTAGTCTGTATCTATGATGCACGGACGCTGCAAAATGGGTGCCGCACCCAAGTCCGACGCGGCGACGCGCAAGTGACGCCGTTGCCCACACGTTGGTGCAGTGTCTGAGTTTTTTTTTTTTTTTTTTTTGGGATTAGTGCCGACTCAGCTCGATTCGCGCCGACTCGACTTTGATTCGCGCCGAACCGGGCCAATTCGGCCAGAATCGAGTCGTATCAGCCAGCGACTGAAACAGCCGAAAAAGATCAAAATCGGCCTTGAATCAAGCTGGAACAACTGAAATCGACTTTGGGGGACAAATTTTGCACCTCGGAGATACTAACTGACTTAAAGTACAATCATTTTGTGTTTTGTTTTGTGAATCAAGGCATAGTAATGTGTTTTTTAAGAATATTTTAATAGTAAAAATATATAGAAAGTTAAATAATAATTTTTTAATCGCCGCACCCGCACCCTACTTTTTCAAAAATTGCCGAGTCTTGCACCCGCGCCCGCACCTGAATCCGAAAATGCACCCGTGCTACATAGGTCTGCATCAGTCTACCAACTCAACATTTCTAGGAACCCCTGATATCGATTTATGATAGTATGTCAGTCTACCAAATCTCCTCTCTCTCTATCTAACCCTCTCCTCCCATTGTCCTGACTTTCTAACACCATATTCTCTCCAACCTGACCTTCTAACAGTATACTCTCTCTTTTTGTGATAGCTTCCTGTTGTTATTCCCTATGCTTGCTGATCTGAAAGATGATTTAAGTAAAGAGATTTGTTAGCTACCCATATATGATTTGCTAGTTCGTTATTCTGTATGAAAGCTGTATGTGATTTGGGTCCTCTCATATTTAGCTTCTCTACCCAAGTAGGAAAAATGGTGCAAAGTGATATTTCCTAGCTACCCATGTATGATTTGCTTGTTGGTTCATACAGCTGAATTTTAAGGGGGTACCAAATTAAAAGTGATCCCAAAATGGTACTTTCATATGAATCAATATAGACCATAGAGTACACGACAGTCTAACATGGGGGTAATGCTCTATAGCCTCTTTGTGGGAGCCTTTTAAATTCATTTTGCTACCTAGTGGGAGACTCTGCTAATATTCATACATTCTGTTCTTAGAGTGAGAGGAGAGCTACCATTCTGACAAATGGGCACTGAAGAAAGAAGTGATCAATCGTCAATAGTCTCCAATTCCCTGTTGCAAAAGGCACAGTTCGTTTGAGGAAGTGTGATAGATCAATTAATAAGTTCTTTCCTGACTGGCATAGAGTTTTTCACAAATTTCCAAATAAAATTGTTACTTTGTAAGGGATTTTATGTTTCCAAAGGCATTGCCAATGGAATTCAGCAGAATTCTGGATTGCACCCTGCCTGTATCTCTCTTGTGTTTGTATCAATTTATAAGCTTGTCCCACTGTGTATTCTCCTGTTCAACAATATGGCCAAATCAATTGATCTTCTTCATTTGTGATTGAATGAACATTTTGCAGAATGTCCAAGACTGTGTTTCTATCATAGAGTTGGATTAACCTTCCTTCATTCCATCTGTTTGTTTCCATTTGGTGTTGACCAATGAGCATGATTTAGCAAAATGTTCTACCCATTGCCCACTTGCCAAACATCTTCAATGACAGAGTTCCCCTCTTATTGAGGATGATTTTCCATGATTCCATCCCCATGAAGCGGATGACTGCACCTTAGAATTAAACAGTGGGGAATTGCTAGATACTTAGCTTGATAAGTTTGTGCCAGAAGTGAATTTAAGTATAAACCATGTCTTAAATTGGTTTTTCATACTTGTTAGCTCAAGGGTAGCACACTTCTTGGAAATTGCTTCTTGAAATTTAATTGTGTAAGTCACTTATTGGAATCTTCGTTCTCTCTCCAGTTTATGGTTTGTTTAGTTTGGTGGAAAAAGGACAATGGAAAATGAAGGAATGAAAATGGGAGTTTTCCCTTGTTTGGTGTGATGGAAATTGGGGCGGGTGGAGTTTAAAAAAAGAAACACTCTTTGTGTAGTATTGATTGGGATTAAAACTTAAGTGCAATTCTTTATTTGTTGTAACTTAGATTCTCCAATTGAATTCAACAATGTGGTTGTATTGATCAATAAATCACATGGTCAAATTTAATTGTTTTTAGAAAAATGGTAAATTTTTAGTACATTTTCTTATGTGTAGTACATCAGGTTCCCCAATTAAATTTAATGCAACTATGTGTTTTTGAATTAGTTTTTCTTGGAAAAGATAACATTGTTTGGGTTTTATTAATCAAAGCAATCATGTGTTTGAATTTAAGTGAGGAAACCTAACATATTGCACCTAAGGAATTGTACCTAAATTTTGGACTTAGAAAAGATAGCAATGTTTTTTACTACATTGATCAATACAAGTTTCTACAACCATGTGACTGAATTCAATTGAAGAAATTAAAGTATAACAGTTCAAGAATTATATGGTTGGCTGGGTTTCTTTAGAATTTGTGGTGTTGTTGTGAGCTGAATTAGGTGTATGATAATTGTTCAAAGAAAATTTATGGGTTTGTTCAAAGAAACTTTCTGTGGTTGGCTGGTTTGCTGTTGTTGTGAGCCGAAATGGTTGGGTTTTTTTTTTTTTTTTTTGCGAAAACACTCTTTTGGTCCCTACATTTTGAGGTTCACGGTCAATTTGGTCTCTATATTTTCATAGCAATCAATTTGGTCTATGTTATTTTTAACTTAGAGTCTTTTTGGTCCCTACCGTTGACTCACTAATGAAAAAGGTCTACGTGGCTAACGGTGTACTTTGTTGGCATACAAGTGGCAAAATATATAAATATATATATATATATATAATATCAAATAATTAACATTTAAAAGGCCACATAAGCATTTCAATAACAATAGAACCAAAAACTAATCTAGAAAAATTAATTTTAAAAAAAATAAAGAAAATGATTTTTTTAATAAAAAATCCTCAATTTCTTTAATTTTCTTGTATATTCTTGCACTTTCTTAGCTACCAAACATAGCCAATAATACGCCAATCTATAAATCCCTACCAAAATAAAATCCCCATCTTCTAGGAATCACATCTATCTCTCTCTGACCGAATCCTGACCTCTATGGCCTTTTCCTTCATTTCTCACTGTGAAGCTCTCTCAGCAAACCTCTCTTTCTCTCACTCTAAAGTTCTCTCTATCTCACTTTCTCTTATGCTCTCACTCACACAACCCAAACCTCTAATCGGGCCTCCATAGCCGATCTAGCAAGCTCGCACCACTACCATCTCCAATGATGATTTCGTTCCTTTGCCCTTCCTCACTCTAGCCTTAACTCTCTATCTGTTTCAGCTAAACATTCTACTCTCTCTCTCTCTCTCTCTCAAACTAGTGTCTAGAGGAACATCTGTGTCACGTGGCTCGAGATATGTGAAATGGAGGTTGTCAAGGTTTAAGATCAGAGAGTGTGAAATGGAGGTTGTCAAGGTTTCTAATTTGTGTAACTAGGCAACAAGTTATTTGTGAATAGAGGAATTTATTTTATGGGTTGCGATTTTGTGATGTATGTGTTTGATTGCTGAGAACTTGTTCTTGATTGGGGGTTTGATCGGGTTCTTTTTGTGTGTTTGGTTTTGTAAGGGGTTGGTTGGGATTTTGTAAATAATTTATGCTATGAGTTGCTAATCTGTAACGTTTGTAAGGGATTTTATTTTGGTTGGGATTTTTAGATTGGTGTTGTTGGTTGTGTTTGGCAGCTAAGAAAGTGCAAGAATACACAAGAAAATTAAAGAAATTGAGGATTTAAAAAAAAAAAATTTGTTTTCTTTTTTTTTAATTTAATTTTTCCAGATTATTTTTTGGTCTGACATGGCTTTTTATGTTTTTATTGAAATGCTTACGTGGCCTTTTAAATGTAAATTATTTGTGTTGTTTACGTTTTACTTATAACAATTTGATTATATATATATATATATATATATAAATATATATTTGTCACGTGTATGACAACAAAGTACACCGTTAGCTATGTAGGCATTTTCCGTTAATGAGTTAACGATAAGGACTAAATTGATTCTAAGTTGACAATAATAGGGACCAAATTGACTCTTACAAAAATGTAGGGACCAAATTAACCATGACTCCAAAATGTATGGATTTGCTAATTTTCTAGGTTTGTTGATCTTCTGTATTTGTAAAATTTTTGGGATTTGCTGGATTTTGGTATGGACTAAAATGGTGTTTTCGCCCTTCTTTTTTTTATGTGTTTTGTTTCCAAAGAAAATTTATGTGTTTGTTGATAATGAGATTTTTGGATTTGCTAATTTTCTAGGTTTGTTGATCTTCTGTATTTGTAAAATTTATGGATTTGCTGGATTTTGGTATGGATTGGTTTGTTAGATCCTCCGTTTAGGTGTCAAGAACATTGCTAAGAAAATGATGTTAATCTGTGATAATTTTTATTTTTATTTATATAAGTTTTTTATATTAAGATAATTTTTTTTAATTTTTTAAATATTTTTAAAATTATTTAAGTTATATGTCGCAACTAATTGACATGGCACTCTTTCATTGGATGAAATATACTCAAGTGACAATTTGACTTGGCATTTAACGGACATGTCAACAAAAATAGATGGAAGGGCTACTGATGCAAACAGAGGGAAACTTTAGGGTGTAAATCCAAATTCTGAAACTTCAAATGTAAAATCTAAAGACCCTCAAACTTTAGGAGTGTATTTTGCAATTTACCCAAAATATTTTTAAAAAGTGATGTCACTATTTTTAAAATTTAGACATGTCAATATCTCATTTAATATTTTAATATTAGACATGCCAACAGTGCAAACTGTTCACCACCTAAAAATTTTTCTGCTAGTGAATTAACAGTAGGGATCAAAAACATGAACCAAATTGTTTGCTATCAAAATATAGGGACCAAATTGAATCTGAGTCCAAAATATAAGGACTAAAATGGTATTTTTGCCATAATTTTTTCAAGTATTTTTGGCTGACATGGATTTTTCTTTTTCACTAAAATGCTTATGTGGTTTTTTTAATGTTTAATCATTTGATTTTATATTATTATTTTATCCATGTGTGCACCAATAATGTAAATCATTTGTCACATAGGTATTTTTTGTTTGGAAGGGATCAAATTGATTGCAAGTTAAAAATAACATGGACCAAATTGAATGCTACTAATATGTAAAGATCGAATTGACTATGACACTAAAATGTAGGGATCAAAATGATATTTTTGCCTAAAATAATAACAACTTACCATTACAAAAGAACGTCTAAATGGTTTTTTAGTGATTAGTAACACATTAGTAGTAGAATTTGTAATATATTGTATCATTCGAAATAAAATAATAAAACATAAACAAGGGAATCTAACTTTGTGCAATAAGCAGTGCCCTTTTAAAAAACTCAAGGTCGCCATGACTCCCCCCCTTAGCATTGCTAGTGATTCAACGCATGTTAAGAACAAAAAGAACAAGTAATTTGATTGTGGAATTTTCAAATTTTTAGTTTTTTCTAGAATCAAAATTTTAATTTATTAAGTGATATAATATTGTTGAAAGCTACTATAGGTGTTTAGAAACTATAATATAACCAACTGATAAATTTTGCTTATTAGAGGCTCTAGATATTATTAATAACATTTGACATGATTAAGTACACTAAATATATTTTCTAAAAATAAAAATAAAAAAAAAAGTCTCACTAAGTATAACATTCAAGTTTGAAGTTTGGAATAATCAATTTTTTTATAAATTATTGAGTAGAATTTATGCAAAGATAAAGAAGTGATTAAATTACAAAAATTATAATATCCAAGTTTGGAATAATCAAACTTTTAAAATGATGGAGTAGAATTTATGCAAAGATAAAGAATTGATTACGTTACTCAAACTATAACATTCAAGTTTGGAATAATCTATTGTTTTAAAATGATTGAGTAGAATCAATGCAAACTTGCAAAAATAAAGAAGTCAGTTTCTTTAAAGTATCTTTGCCTTTACATTGTTTTTTATTTTCTTGGTTATTAAGAAAGAATAAATGAAGAGATGGTAAGAATTCTTACAGACCATAATTTCTTCTTCTTTTTTCAATCTTCTTTCCTTTTCTTTTTAACGACAATCTAAAGTTTATATTTTTCAAAAACAGAGAAAATGGAAAGGGGAAACCAAAAATTAAAAACGGAAATCAAGCTTCTAGTACTAAATTATGGGTAATTCTACCGTACTCCCCTCAAAAAAGGGGAGGTACGGTACCTACTAGTAGACAACCTGTTAAACCAGGTCACATTTTTCTCACATTTGACGATTCCATCATCACATTGTGCAGTTCCAACATCACATATGATAGTTTTTTTGTCACATTCGGTGATTCCCTTACTTTTTTCTCACATTTGACAGTTCCATCCTCACATTGTGCAGTTCCAACATCACATGTGATAGTTCTTTTGTCACATTCGATGGTTCCCTTACTTTTTTCTCACATTTGATAGTTTCATCCTCACATTGTGCAGTTCCAACATCACACGTGACAGTTCTTTTGTCACATTTGGTGGTTCCCTTATTTATTTCTCACATTTGACGGTTCCATCCTCACATTCTGCAGTTCCAACATCATATGTGACCATTCTTTTTTCACAATAGGTGGTTCTTTTATTTTTTTCTCACGTTTGACGATTTCATCATCACATTGTGCAGTTCCAACATCACACGTGACAGTTCTTTTGTCATATTCGGTGGTTCCCTTACTTTTTTTCTCACATTTGACGATTTCATCCTCACATAGCAGTTCAAACATCACATGTGATAGTTCTTTTGTCATATTTGGTGGTTCCCTTATTTTATTTTTTACATTTGATGGTTCTATTCTCACATTCTGTAGTTCCAACATCACATATGACAGTTCTTTTTTCACATTCGGTGGTTCCCTTATTTTTTTTTCCTCACATTTGATGGTTTTATCATCATATTGTGCAGTTCCAGCATCACATGTGACTGTACTTTTGTCACATTTGGTGGTTCCTTTATTTTTTTCTCACATTTGACAGTTTCATCCTCACATTGTGCAGTTCGAACATCACATGTGACTGTTCTTTTGTCACATTTGGTGGTTCTCTTACTTTTTTTCCTTACATTTAATGGTTCCATTGTCACATTAGTCAATACCAACATCACATCTGTCTGTACTTTTTTTCACATTTAGTGATACCCTATGCAATATTAACATCACTTCTGACTGTACTTTTGTCACATTTGGTAGTACCCTAATTTGTTTTATCATATTTAACAATTACATTGTCACATTGGGTGGTACCAATATCATATATGACCGTACTTTTGTCACATTCAATAGTTCTTTTTTTCTTTTTTTTACTCACATTAAGTAATACCAACATTACAATTGGGCATAACCAACCCAACCCAACCCCATCGAATTACCTAATAATTGATGAATATATATAGCAAAAATACTCTTAAAGTCTCTAAAATTCCAAAATACCCTTAAATATACTAAAATTACCAAAATAACCTCGAAACTCTAAAAAATTATTAGGATATCCTTAAAACCTAAAAAATGATCGAAATGACCCTAAAATCTAAAAAATGACTGAAATACCCTCTAAACCTAAAAAATAATCGAAATACCCTTAGATACTAAAAAATAAGACCTAAATGACCATAAAACCTAAAAAATGACTACTAGTGGGCGGTATCAACATCACATGTGACCAAAATGACCCCGAAAACTTTAGAAATAACTGAAATACCCTTGAAACCTAAAAAATGACCAAAATTACATTATGCTTCCATAATAAAATGCCATACTTGGATACCTAAATTTGGATTTGGATTTGGATTTAAGATCAATAAAATGTTTTTTCCAACTATTATTTTTCTTAAACCTTATACATTTTAATTTTAGTAACATTTTTTAATAAATACATGAGGTAATGAAAAAGCTATTGATAATCAATTGACAAGATGATGACTAAAAATTTGTCGTCATAGCCAACTAAAAAAGTGTCTTGCCAACTATTGACAACTAAAATGTTCTATATCAACAGAAAGAGAGAACCCAAATGCATGAGTTTTTTCACAATATTTAAAATCTCAAATCAAAAAATTGTTTTGAAGTTCTTAATGGCTAAAAGGTTCTATATCAAGAGAGACGATAAAGTATCCAAAATATGTGTCTTTTACACAAAATTCAAAAGAAGAAACTAGCACTCAATTTTTTTTTTTCAATAATTATTTTTTTTAAACCTTTTGCATTTTAATTTTAGTAATATTTTTTAATACATACATGCAACAAACAAAGAAGCCATTGGTTGACTCCTCATATTTTGCAACATAAGCTTTGGAACCTCAACAAATTTCCACATCACCAATATTATTTATTTAAGTTTTATCAAAAAAAAATCGCCTCTCTCCCTCTTTCATTTTCACATAGCTCAAATGCAGAGCCTTCACCTCCCACCTCTCTCCCTAACGTAGAGGCCTTCACCTCTCACTTTTCTCTTTCTGTCAGTCACCTCAAACCCTTCTTTCTCCATTGTTTTCATAAGTAGTAGTTTGTGGACAAATAATCACAAACAAGATTCACATTGCAAATCCTTCCATTCATAAGCAGATTTGAATTTATTTTCATTAACTTAACGAAGCAAGATACAATTTTGAGTACACTTTGTAATTTTGAAAGTATAACCATCACAAAAAGGATTGTTGTCCTTGCTCAATTGATTTGCATTTCTCCCAGGTTGATGCTTAGGCCAGTAAACTTTGGCCATTTGAACGTATAACCATCACATGGAGTACATTGGTTGCATTTCTCCCAAGTCTTTTCTACCATCTTTCTTTACAATTACTCTAATTATTTTGGAGAATACAAGTCTTACAATTCCAACTGAATGTCAAGGCTACAACTTGTAACACGCATGATCTCATAAATTTATTTCAAAGAAATTAGAACTACAAAGAAAAGTTCATTAGAAATACATACCAATTATGTTCATTAGAAATAAAGAGAGAGAAGTTCATTAGAAATGCTTTTAATCTTTGAACCAAAGGGTCTTAAAAATATATCTTTCAACAAACGTCCAAGATGGCATTTCACCTTGGACCTTACTAGTGGTGAGAAATCAGGGTATTCTATTCTATCCCAGGTGTGAGTTACTTTCCCAAGCATATAACAATAATAGAGGAATTGTTCTTAAAAGACAGCATTCATCCATAGTTCATCAGACTGCACATGTTCATGTTCTTATGGGCTCCACCTTATTCTACTTGGCCTTGATTTAGCCAACAGTATATAATGTGAAAATTTTAATTTCAAGACCATAAAACATTTGTAGCAATAGTAGAGCTCTATGCACATTAAATATGATTAGCACTGCAAACTATTAGGACAAACACAATCCACCATAATCCATGATCATTGACAAACCCACCACAATGGTCCTATAACCATAACTAGTGAACAACACATTGGTGAAAGGAGCCTCTTGGTGGTTAGAATGCTCATTAAAACAAAGTAGAGGAGGTCATCAATAACAGAGCAGAGGTTAACTACACAGGGATCAGCTGCATTACAACAAAAGGATTAGAATGGTGATTTATTGTTTTCAATTAAAGATGAAATGATTTGAAAAAAAAAAAAAACTATTCAAGCATAATGAGTGCCCTATGACTTTCAAAAATACCATGATCTAATACTTAAATTCCACCACTCAAATGAAGAAGAAAATTTAAATTTATCTGTTTCTTTCAGAAACCTATGCCAAGAAATGCATAGCAGGCTGGCAAACTAAATAAAATCACACTAGCAAAAACATTATCCTTCAATTTTAAGGATTAGAATATTGAATCAAAAGAGCAAAAAGGTTGCAATCCAGAATGACCAGATTGATGATTTCAAGTCCTAACAAGTTGTAATAAGTGCAAGTAAAAGGCAGTAAAAAAAAGGGAACAGTATGAACATGCAAAGTAATGTTGTAATTAGTTTAAACCATGCAAATGCATCCTGAAATACACACAATACAAACATGCCGTTTCTTTCACAAAACGACTTTCAAATTTTTAGTGTCATAATTACCAAGCTAACCAACAATAAGGGAAAGAAAGTATACATATTTGTGCTCGAGAGAACCAAATTGAACTAGAAAAACCAACTTTGCAGCAACATGATGAGCAGTGGTGGAATTAGATTTTTTTTTTTTTTTTTTTTTTTTTTTTGAGCAATCAGTTAAGACTTGTGAAATTCAACCTGAAATACACAAAATACAAGAATCAGCTAGCAAACAATAAGGGAAACACAAATTCACATATTTGAGAAGAAGTTTTTCCCTATAACTCAAATGATTGCAGGAGAGGTTAACGAAAGCAGGAGGAAAAGAGAACTTATTGCCAAAAAAACTCCACTAATTAAGCTACCTAACACAGAAAAAAAAAAAAAAAAAAATCCAACTTCTTGTGACCAATAAGTAGCACTGCCAGATTAAAATCCAAATTGGATACGGGGTTGCCAACACTGGATGAACAAGTATCACTAAAAGCAAGAGAATAACAATGGAAACAAGACACTATGATTGAAAAACAAAAAAAAAAAAAAAACAAGTTAGCCTTAATTAAAACACCACAAGTGAATCGCACTACATCAAACCTATGCAAATAAATGAAATCCAAATTGACAATACACACACTCACACAACCCAAACTTCAATTAATAGAAAACAAATTGAATTGTCTTACCAAACCCTTAAAAGCAGCCATCCATATCACCGGCCATAACAAAGAAATTTAAAATAAAATAAAACAACATATAGAAAACCCAAACTGTATCATTAAATACCCATATCTTGAAAATTGAATACATCAAACATATGCCTTTGATTCTTTGAACGTTATGCACCTCTTTATTGTGAGTAAACTTTAAATCAAATATTTGACATATCTTTTTAAAATCCACTAGAGAGTAATGATATGCTGTCAACACTGATCAGTTGAAGTTAGGGTTTTATTTTGATCCTTACCTTCATCTGTGAGTAAATCACAATATGGAAAGAAGATTAACAGAAAAAATAGATTTAGTGATTCAGCCAAGAACATGAGCGACGAAAAGGCGGCCAGAGAGAAAAAACTTGTCCGAGATGCGACTTGCGAGAGAGAAAAGAACTGATTTTTTTTTTTTTTTTTTTTTTGGTTTTATATGTTAACCTGATTGACCGATAACTGATATTCTATTAAAATTAGATAAACGGTTCAGATTAAAACAAGTAAAATTTAGTGGTTAGGATTTATGCGGGTACCGTACCCACCAAAAAAATGAGGGGTATAGTAGAATGACCCATAAATTATTACTCCCAACAAAGCCGTAACACTTTTAAATCAAAAGCATTAAATGTACTAAATGTTCAAGTAACAAATTAATTACAGGTACTAATCTACTTTTCTAAAAGAAATTAGTTAAATTAATTAAACTACATATTTAGTATCTAACTTTTATGCTATTTGTTAATATTATCTCTAACCTTTCAAATGTGTCAATTGTAAAAATCTTATCCAAACAATTTGAACAAACTATCAGACTTCAGAAACTATTGTTAAAAAACTATTCTAATAAATTCAACTTTTAAAGATGTATAAAACCCAAAACTCAATTACTTGCTACACTATCAATCACCTAGGAAATTTTGTGACAAAAAAGTAAAACCTTTTAGACCAAAGTCTACAATGTTCATTAAAACCAAATTTATTCTCCATCAGCCTCTTGCACACCGCAACTTCTCCAATGCTATATGATACTGCACCAACTCCAAACGCTTTGAATACACCTTCAACTCCTTAATCTTTTGTTCCCTCCACCAACTCCCATAGAATCGCTAGTCTTTACTCACTTGACTCTCGTCCCTCACTGTTCTCTTCTCTTTGGACAAATTTGAGGTACCCTGAAACAATTGAGAACTTGGTAATTTGGGATTTTGATCCCAAATCTCCCTTGCTTGCACGTGAGTGAGTTTTTGAGTTATCAGGTTCTTTGTTTTTTTAATTTAATGCTGACATGCAGTACATGTTTCAGTCTATGTGGCATACAAATAATATTTTATTTGGATCGTTAGCCACATCAGCATTTTTCATCTTTCGCTTAATGGAATGGACCATTTTGACACAATAGCAAAAAGTTAAGGACTAAATTGACATCCTTAAAAGGTTAGAAACCAAATCAAAAAATAGTATAAAGGTTAGGAACTAAATATGTGGTTTATCCATATCTTTATTAACATTTATACATTAATTAATATAAAAGATAATAAAATAAATTCAATTAGTTATGTCATATAAGTAAAGCTAGGGACATAAAACTTTCACAACACATCCTAATAATACAATATATGATACTTCTTGTAAGTGTTGAATATATGACATAATTAGCATTGATATATGATAACCCAATTACTATCTTATTTGTTTCAAAAAAAAAAAAAAAAAAAAAATACTATCTTATCACCAAGAACCGTGTAACTCAATTGGCACATCTTGCCTTTTAGTGTTTCTAACGTAAACATTCAATGTTCAATTTCCCCTTTCCTATTATAACTATTGAATTATAAATAATACTTAAAAATACTATCTTATCACTATTTTTTTTTAAGCGGCCATTAGTGTTCTAGTGAACCCTAGGAACATAAGAGATAGAATTTCATGCATGTATAACCAAGATAGAGATGCTTAAAGAAATCTCATAAATGAATGATAAAATAAATTGTTAGTATGTACATGTATAGGAAAAAAAGAAAGAGGAAATGCTAGTATAAAGTCTAGACATGGATAAAAAAAGATGAAGATAATAAAAGAAAATGATAAGACAAAAGAGAAAGATAAGTATATAAATCTAAGCAAGTAAGCATCAATTCCTTGTCTAATTGCTTTTATTCTTTCTTTTGTGTTGGAGAATGTTTTATGCCAAAGACATAATAATCCTATATATAGAAGAAGTTATAGATGAGTTTCACATGAACGTATTTTTGAAAATTTTAAAATTAAGGCTAACTTGGAAGCTTTTATAAGTGTGTTTTGAAGTCAAAATTGAATTATTCTTATTGTAAGTAATGATGGTTGCTTTTGCAAATTTGTTTATACTTATGTGTTTTTCTATTACTTTTTATAAATCGTAAATTGATTTGCTTGCTTAAATTTTGATATAGATGTTAAATGCAGTAAAATTTTGGACTTATTTAGTACTTGAATTAATAGTATATTTTTGTGAGATATATTATAAATGATACTATGGATACAACAAAAAGCCACAACATATGAAACTATTTTGGATGTCCCAAGCATGTAGTTTTGTCCAAGGGAGTAATAATGGTGGATTGGTTGGTGGTATTAAAATTATAATGTTGGAACTTTTATTGTGCAAGTATAATGTCTTTTTTTATTATTATATATAGAATTAATGTCTTACTATTATTTATTCCTAGCTTTTTAGGCTCCTTTTCTTTAATTCCCTAATTTTGTATTGGAATGTGAGACCACCAAAATGAGAGGTTATTAGGTTGAACTTTTTGTTGGAGCATTTTAATATTAATCAATTAAAATGAATAAATATTACAACATAAATGTAAAGATGTGGAAGTGAATATGGAAGATGAGAAGTTAATGAAAATGTTTAATCTCACATTAAAAATGAGAGAGACTATTTTATTCTTTTTAATTGTAGTGATTAATGGGCTAATATGAATTGACTCAGATATTAGGCTAGATACGTGCGCAAGGGGGAGGTGAAGGGTGGAGGTGTCATCTCTTTTCCATTTTCCTCTTTCATACGTTTGATACTAGATTTGGTTTGGCTAATTTGGGTTCAATGTTTGATTTGTGTTTAATGTTTGATTTGTGCTTGATCTGTTGGGTTTTGAGAAGACATTGAATTGGGGAGGAAGAGAGAACTTCGGGGGGAGAGAGTATGTGAAATCTGAAATGAATGAAAAAAGATTTTTTTGTTAGTGTTATTTTAATGGGGTGATAATATTATTTAAATGTATTGAATGTTAATATATAATATGTATTTGGAAAAATAAAGTAAATTTTTGTGGGTTCAAAATTTTGGTTTAGCACCACGGAAGCTAGTGTAAGCATTTTATTTTATTTATTAAATTGGTGTCCTAAACAATCAATTTTCGGTATAAAACGATGAGCCATACTCCATTATGATTTGATGATTTTTATAGAAACCCAAATGCGTCTAGTGAGTCTGAAAGAATCAAAAAGAACGCAAAACTTGAGATTCAAATTGAGAGAGTGAGAAAGAGTAATAGTGAGTGTGAAGAGAGGGAAATAAGAGATTTGACGGTTGCTATCTCTCCTGCTACAGTGATGAGTTTCTTTGAGGGCTCCCTGTACGGTTTGGAAGCCGGTGGAAGCAGTTCCAGTGGCGACTTAAACCAAGATAAAGATGATTCTAACACTGAGAGTGGGAATGCATCTATTTTGAATAGTGTAAGCTTATCTCTCTCTCTCTCTCTCTCTCTCTCTCTCTCTCTCTCTCTCTGTATGTTTGTTTTGCTCTGTGATATAGATTTGGATTCAGTATGGGTAGCATCTAGCCCTGTTTTATTAAGTTCTTATTTTTTATCCAAATTGAATGTTGTCTAGAGGATGGCGCTTCAACACTTTTCTCATACGCAGCATCCGTTGGTCTTTAATGCATACGAGAGAAGTGGAGTTTCTTGTCGAGGGTGTTGGGAACCAGTATGGGGTCCTAGCTACAGTTGTGTAACATGCAAATCTTTCTACCGTCATAAATCGTGTGCAGAACTACCCCTTGAGTTGCACCATCCCTTGCACCCAAATCATCCTCTTATTGTCTCCAGCGAAATGAAAACTCTTGGCATGAAAGAATATAATAAATCGTAGAATGCAATGAATTTCGTTTCCAATACATTTATCATTGTTCCCATTGCAACTTCAGCATTCACAGCGGATGTTCTTCTTTCCCACTCACCTTCAAATCTGCAGTGCACAAGGACCACGACCACTCATTGACCCGCATTTGGAAACTAATGAAGTTCACGTGCGACTTTTGTGGCAAAGAAGGCAATCTGCCCATTCTTTGTGTCCCATGCAATTTTGGTATACATACAAGTTGTGCTGCTTGCCTACCCACAGTCAAAGTTACACGTCACGAGCACCCTCTCCTGCTCACCCATTCTCTAGAAATCCATCAATCTAATTCTCGAATTTGTCTACTCTGTGTTAAAAAAGTGGACACACATTGGGTATACTATTGCTCAATATGCGATTTTATTGCCCACCTCAGTTGTGGTATGAACCCCAGAAATAGGGAGTACATAAATCTGCAAGAACTTGTAGAGGAGTGGGTCCATCAATCTGTTGATTCAGCAACTTATGAAGTCAAAAAAATCACTGTGGGGGAGGACGGAACCAAAATAGCCACAAAAACCAAACACTTTAGTCACGAGCATGTTTTAAAACTTACTGACGAGGTTCCGAATAACTCAAAATGCGATGGGTACATACGAGACATTCTCCCTCCATTTTATAGTTGTACTTGATGTAACTTCTTTCTTCATAAATCTTGTGTAGAATTACCCAAAATAAAACGACACCCACTTCATCGACACCCACTCACTCTCAATTATTGGAGCTATTCTTTTGGTTGTGCTTTTTGTGGCCAAGTGTGCAATGGCTTACGCTACAATTGTCAATTATGCAACTATGATCTCAATGTTCAATGTAGTTTGATCTTAGACACCCTTACTCATGCCTGTCATGAGCATCGTCTTTACCTCTCCAACACAAACACTAAACAGGAGTGTAGTAGTTGTGGTGAGTATCGATACCGAGTATTCCGTTGTGCCACTTGTGAATTTGTTTTAGACTTCCGATGCGCTGCACTACCACAAACCGCATGGTACAACCAACATGAACATCCCTTCACTCTCTATTATAAACCTGAAGATGACTCGGGTGAATACTACTGTGATATTTGTGAAGAAGAACGAGATCCCAAGCAATGGTTCTATTACTGTGCAGATTGCAGTTTTCCTACTCATCTTGAATGTATTCTTGGGGAAGAACCAAATGTCAAGTAACACATATAATGACCACCAGTTGGAAGGTACTACACATTAATTTGATTGTCACCCACAAACAATTACTATCATTGAAGAAATAAAGACTCCCGTCAATGCCAAAAATGATCTATCAATTTGCGCACTATAATTTCAACGTTCATTGTAATTGTTTATAAAAGATAAATGTTGTCTTGTTTGTATATTTATCATTTAGGTTGAGCCTTTAGTTCTTTTTCTTTTTCTTTTTTATGTTTTTTAGTTCTTTATTGTTGAATCTAGTGTGTTATTATGGCTGCCTATTGGTATTAGGATTGCTATGTTTTACCCCACAAAACAATTAACGTGTTGTCACATTTATTAAAGTGGGATTTTAATTGTATAATCAGCCTTATTAAATCTTTCTTCTCAAAAAAATAAGCTTACTAAATCTTCATTTTACCTACCACTACTAACCCATGTGATGCACCAAATTTATACAAAAACAATAGTACAATCATCTATTATTACACATAATTAAAATTTCCTTCAATGTTAACCAACCAAACAATATAATTAAATGTAGCTTGTGCCAAATTCAAAATTATAAAAACAGAAATAAGGGATGGAGAAATCTATGTTGTAGCTTCGTGAAAATACATACATGAACAAAAAGATTACTACAACTACCATTGGTCCATTAGCATTGAAATTATTTTCATGGTCACATGCACGTTAAATCTCACCCATGTATGTATACTGCTAATAAACAAATTGCAATAAAGATTTAATCATCTAAACCTTAATTAAGTAGAGAAGATAATACAACACATTTGCACTGTATATAAGAATACGTCATATATCTATTCAACATAAAACATAGAGTGATGTAACAAAACTACGCAATGTGCTGTCCTACCGCCCAAAACTGCGCAATGTGTGGATAAGTTGTGCCGAGACTTTCTATGGAAATCAACAGACAGCAAGAAAAAAAATGCACTTAGTTAGTTGGAAGAAAATCACCAAGACAAAGAATGAAAGAGGTCTGGGCCTTCAAGCAGCTAAGAAAAAAAATACTGCTCTTCTAGCCAAGCTTAATTGGAGATTCCATCAAGAGAAAGATTCTTTATGGGTTCGTGTCCTTTTCCCATAAACACTTGAATCGTAGAAGGAACCTCCAGTCCAAGTCTAGAATCTACTCCACGACTTGGTCCGCTCTCTTAGGTGAAGAAGTTATCAAGAATGGTATTAAGTGAATAGCAAGTAAAAATAGTTGCTTATCTCTCTGGTTTGATAAATGGATGAGTAAAGGGCCTTTAAGAAGTCTCATTGTAGGGCCTCGCAATAGAGGGGAGAAAGCCCTTCTTCTCAAAGATTTTATCCAACACAACCATTGGAATTGGGGGAGTATTTCCTTTGTGATCCCTCCTAATTTGCTGCTGAAAATAAAAGCAACACCGACTCCCTTATTTGCAGATGGTAAGGATCATATCTTTTGGGCTTCCTCTCCAAGTGGAGAGTTTGAGCTTAAAGAGGCCTATAGATTAGCTTGTTCGCAGGTGAAGATACTCCCCAAGCTAGCACCTTTATGAGAAGTCGGATTTGGAAAGCTGTCACTGTTCCCAAAATCAAGTGCTTTCTTTGGCAATGTGTTCATTGAAGCAGTGTTGGAGCCACATTGGGCCCAAGGAGGCCTTGGCCCCCCCAAATTTTTTTTTAAAAGTCAGTAGATACTAGATATATATATATATATATATATATATATATATATATATATAAAAGAGTTATCTCTTCTAAAAAGAAAAAGAAAAAAAAAGTATAATAGTTATCCATTATTATAGCCCCGTTCCGGTTAATTTTTTTTAATATATATATTTATGAATACATTTTGGAAAGAAGAAGACTTGTGTAGAAATTAAGGTATAACAGTTCAAGAACTATACCTAAGTTTTGCCAATTACTACTTCCTTTTATGGCTTAAGTGAACAAGGGATGGGAAGAGATTGTGGAAAAACACTTGTTTCGTTGTTTGGTGGGTGGAAGGAAAAATGAAGAAGGGGAAAAAGTGATTTTTTCCTTGTTTGATTGGTGAAAGTGAAGGAAAGGGAAGGGAAAATTAATGATACGATTTTCTTTTCCTCCATATCTATTACTCCCTTTCTTTCCAATTTGAAAGGGAAGAGAGAGAGATTAAAAGTGAATGTTTAGTTTTTATTTTTTATTTTTTACTTAAAAACTGATTCATAATATAAATCATTTCTTTTCACTTTTACCTACTAACCAAACAACATGAGAATAGAAATTTTTTCCTTCTCTTCCCATCCCTCTTCTTCCCCTTACTCATTTTCCTTTTCTTTATCTCTGTCTCCATTTTGCCAAACATGATGTAATCTCAAATCTTGTCAAACAAAAGCATAAGGCCTAATTGGTGTTTCTTGTATGTCAATGTGCAGATTCTGATATTGATGTCAATCCAAGTTAAGCTTCCAAATGAAGTGTTGGCTAGTTTGGGGTGTACCCAAGTTGGAAACTTTGTCATTGTCTCAAGATCCCCTTCTACGTTGTAAAGCTTTATGATTTATGATGCTTTTCAATACTTTAGTTTTCCAGATGTAACTATAACTGGTTTTATAGTTTTTTTTGGTTAATTTTATCAATTATTGGAATATTTAATCTTGTTTACTTATAATTTGGATTAAATTTGTGCATCACATTGATATAGTACTATGATACTATCTCTGTATAATAATAACCATGTCCAACATGCTCTGATTGTGTTAAATGGATGCCCTTTCCCTTTATTTTTCTTTTTTTCCTCATGAACTCATACATAACAAAAACACACTCTAAGCAATCAACCCAACTTGACACCCTATGGGTTCTTTTTTTTTTACAGTACCCAGGCCCAAATAGAAACAAGGATCTTGGGCCTTATACTTGTTGTTTGGTGGACTGGGCTTGGCTCACCGCAGCTATATTAGGCTGATTACGAACCAAGTTGTGCATAAAGACATGGGTCCTACAACACATACACATCCATACATACAAAATATATACATATTGTGTATGTAAAAAACGGTAAAGGAATAGTAAAAGGTAGATAAAACGTTAGGGATCCTCAAAAAATAGAATGATATTTCATGGTATTAAGTTTTAGTACATCAGGTTTTTCTCCACTAGGATATGTCACGAGGTTCAAATAAGTTCAAAAGTCACAGACTTAGGTAGCTCTTTCTAGGCTTCTAAGACTTGTGAGGTTTGAATCCCCTTGAATCCAAGCGTATCCTCTAGTGCCTGTCTCAGGATCCCTCACGGTGTTTTCCCTCTTTTCTCATTTTTTGAATTCTAAAGGAGTTATCTTTTTGCTATGATTCACTATTGCTTAATGGCTTTTACTGTTGGCTCCATCCCTTTTTATAATGCCTTCCTAGGGTTTTTGGTATACCACTAATTCCTTCCATTTGCTGCCCTAGGTACCAGAACCAATGTTGTGTCAGCAATATTGGTGACTGGTCCCTTCCTTATTTTCTCATTATTTTCCCCTTTTGAGGTTTCCCCCCCAAAAGTCCATAGTTGATCTTCATCTCTTGGGAGGTCCTAAGGGCTAACTTTCAATTCTCCTTTTTCCAAAGCTTCTAGATGCTATCTTTCAAACCCACCTTTTGGCTGCTTCACCTTTTGTCATTTTCTCTAAATGGGCAGATTCCTCTCTGTCAGGTTGAAAGATCCTCAGCCATCTTCCTCCATGGTCCATCTTTCTACGTTCCCAAGGTACCAGACTTCTTTTCATGAAGTGCTGATTTCTAAGTCATCAGCCCTTTTTTTCTGAATCATGGGCGGCTGATGGGACATATCCATCCTCGTTCTCTGTCTTCATAGGCATGCTCCCTTGAGCTGTCCCTATCCCAGCTGATCTCCTTCTGCATACCCTGAGGATCCCAAATTTCTGGGAATCCCCAGGTGTCCTGTTTCAACTCCCTTTCTAAGATCCTCTGCAAATTTCTTTCACAAAGGCTGGGCTGAGCTTCATTTTTTTCCTTTTCTTTACTTTCTAAGGCCCAAAGCTTACACATTCATGGATTTGGACCTCTTCCTACATATTTTAAGTAGTCCTTAACTGGCGGGTTTGGGCCTTGCACCTTCTTTGAAAGCCCAAATGGTTCTTATATTCCAATTTTGTATTGGTTTGGGCCTTTTTTTTTTTTTTTTTTTTTTGGTAAAAGGGAATAAAACATAAAATTAAACAACCAAAGTTTCAACAGGGCAGCGCCTGTTGAGGTGCAAACCAGCTAAATCAAAATTAAAGATAGAGAGCAAATCCACAGGCGGATTTTCAAAAAGAGAAAAAACTGCACTCAGCTTCATTCCTTTTCTTGCAAGATGGTCAGCACATCTGTTTGCTTCTCGATAACAATGCTTAAATTGAATCCGCAGAATCTGCGATGCCAATTGCCTGCAATCATCCAACAATGGAGATATAAAGGAGCTGGATTGGTTAGGATTAAGAAGGATGTCTATAATTGCTTTAGCATCCAATTCAACTTCTATAGCTGAATAATTTTTGTCCACACAAATGCTCAGCCCATCCCTTAAAGCCCATAGTTCTATTTCAAAGCTTGATGTTACTCCTATGTTCCTAGAAAAGCCCACCACCCAGCTTCCCATCTCATCTCTAATTAATCCTCCTCCTCCTACTAAACTCGAATTTCCCATGAAGAGCCATCTGTATTCAGCTTCCACCAACCCCTTCTTGGTCTTTCCCATCTTACATCCGTCATTGTGAATCTGTTAATTGCTCTCCAGTCCGCTGCACACCAATGGAAGTCACTGGCTTGGCTGACGATATGATCTGTCAGGTTTGGATTGAGATTGTTGCTCTAAAAAATGAATTTGTTCCTTTGCTTCCACAATAACCAAATGGCATGCATAAATACGATCTTCCATGGAGGGTGGTTATGCAAAAACACTTGGTTCTTGGCTGCATTAGTAGTTAACCAGGTATGGAGATCCGAGGAAAAGAAACTTCTATTCTCCACAAAAATACCCAACTGCTTCCATATTTCTTTACTTTCCGAGCAGTCACGCAGCATGTGGATGATGGTTTCTGGTTCTTTTTTACACCGAGGGCACACCGGATCCAAATTAATCCCCCTTGCATTCAAACAAACATTAACTCCGAGATTGTTGTGAAAACACTTCCAAAGAAAAAAATGGATTCTTGGATTAATTCTTTCTATCCATATCCACTGACCTCTGAAATCTTGGTCCTCATCATTCGGGGTAACTAATTTATACGCGCTGGAAAGATCAAATTTTCCATGAGAGTTTGTTTTCCAAGCCAACCTATCTTCACTTCTAGCAGCAATGGCATAAGGCGTGGCTTGGACCTCTAATTTGATGCTCAAGGGGAGTTCAAATGAAATTTTATTCCAATTCCAGGCGTTGGTCATGAGCACTTCTTTCACTTTAAGTTTCTCTTCATCCCTGTTCAACGACCCTTGCACTAAATTCCTAAGAAGACCTTGAGGCGCCCAGTTATCCATCCAAAAATTAACCTCACTATTCCTCCCAATAATCCATTTAACTCCAGCTTTGAAAACATCCTCACCCTTCTTCATGCCTTTCCAAATTCGAGAACAAGGGAGTTTATCCTTATTGGATGAGTTAATTCTTCAATGAGTGCAGTATTTTTTCCTTAAAAATTTAACCCATAAAGCCTCCTTTTCTTCATGGAACCTCCAATTAAGTTTAGCCAATAACGAGGTATTCCTTCCCCTGGCTATTTGAATCCCCAAGCCGCCCTCCTTTTTTGCCTTGGTTACTTTCTGCCACCCCACCCAATACATTTTTTTTTAGGTTTCCGATGATCCCCACAAGAAGTTCCTGCTTACTCGATCGATATTATCTAGCACTTTACCAGGTAGGTAGGCATACTGCATGGGGTATGCGAGAATAATAGATAACGAGGATTGTACAAGTACTATTCTGCCAGCCAAAGAAAGAAGACCTGCCTTCCAGCCCGCAAGTTTCTGTTTCATTCTGTCCAGCACAAAATTATAATCCTGATTAGATGGCCCAGGGTGCTTAATTGGAATTCCCAAGTACTTTCCCAAAGAAGCAGTCGACCTGAACCCTAAAATATTACACATATTATCCCTGCTATCCGTATCAATGTTGGGTGAGAAATACACCCTCGACTTCGACTGACTCACTGATTGCCCAGATTTTTCACAGAAAATTTTCATCACCTCCCGGATGGTAGTGCAATTTGCTTGGTTTGCTTTGGCAAACAATACTAGATCGTCTGCAAAAAAGAGATGGGAGAAGCTCGGCCCATTCTTGGAAGATTTGACTGGGTTCCATAACTTCTCTCTGCATTTACCCTCAATAAGCTGTCCCAGAAATTCTATACACAGAATGAAGATGTAAGGGGACAAAGGGTTCCCTTGTCTGATACCCCTAGAAGGCTGAATTGGTTCCAACATCCCCCCAATAAATAAGACAGAGGTTGAGACAAAGGAGGTACAGCTCATAATTAACTCTACCAGATCCATCGGAAGATTGGTACAAAAGCCTTTCCTTAATAAAACCCCACTCCAATTCGTCATAGGCCTTTTCAAGATCAATCTTAATAGCCATAAACCCTTCCTTCCCTTTTGATCTACTGATAGAATGGATGAGTTCCTGAACAATAATTGCGTTATCAGTCCCTTTCCGACCTAGGACAAAGGCAGTTTGAAGGGGAGAGATTAGTTTGTCCAGGTGAGGTCTTAGTCGAGCAACAATTATCTTCGTGACTAGCTTATACACGGTGTTACAAAGGCTTATAGGCCGGTAATTACCCAAAGATTCAGGACCTTTAATCTTTGGGATAAGAGCAATGAGGGTTTGGTTAAGGTACTCTGGTATTCTCTTCTTCAAAAAGATGTCTTTAATTTCCTCTACCACTGATTTCCCCACCACAAGACAAAATCGCTGGTAAAACCCTGCATGTAGCCCATCTGGTCCAGGGGCTTTGAAAGGTTTCATTGACCACAGAGCTCCTTTTATCTCCTCTTCCGAGACCTCATGGTTGAGAGCTTCACTCTCTTCTTCTGACAAGGTCACCTGCCACTGGTTTGCAATAGAAGGATACCTCTTAAAGTAAGTCAAAGAAGAGGAAAACAGGTCCTCAAAGCCTTTTCTGATATAATCCATCACCTCTCTCTCCTCATACAGCCATTCACCAACATTATTTTTAATGGCTGGGATCATGTTCCTTTTCCTTCTCACCAGCGTGGAAAGATGGTAGAAAGACGTGTTTCTATCCCCAAGGATCATCCAATTTACTCTTGATTTGAGGGCCCAAATGTCTCTTTCCTAATCAAGAATGCCTTCTAACTCCCTTTGAAGTTGCTTCTCCAGAGCCAGTAGTTGAGAGGTAGGTCTAACAGCAACTACCTTTTGTATTCCATTGAGTCTAGCCATGATTCTCCTTTTCTTTTTGAAACACATTCCCGAAGTGGTCCTTGTTCCATCTTTTTGCTTCAACAGAGAAAGTGTTTATAGCTCCCTGATGTGAATGAGCTTGATTCCAGACCCTAGTGACAATCGGAGGAAAGGACGGGTCAGACAGCCAGCAGCTCTGGAACCTAAAAGGTCTGGGGAGTTGAAATTGACTATAGGGTTCAGCTTCCAAAATGACAGGGCAATGGTCTGAATGGCAGCGAGTGAGATGAGTAATTCTTGCCTTTGGAAATTGTAAACACCAACTAGGATTTACAAAGAACCTGTCAATTCTTTCTTGAATTAATGCACTCAATTCTCTACCATTTGTCCAAGTGAATCTCGGCCCTGTGAATCCCAAATCCATCATACTGCACTTGTCAAGACACTCTTTAAATTGTAGGGACCTATTTATACTAACAGCTCTACCTCCATACTTATCATCATCCAAAAGGAGTTCATTGAAATCCCCTGCAATAACCCATGCCATAGTCTGAAGCTCGGCCAGATTGGATAGATTGTTCCAGAGAATAGCCCTCTCTTCAAACCTAGAACTTGCATACACAGCAGAAAGAAGCCAAGAAAAGTTAGAGGCACATACCTTAACCGTGACATGTATTTCCTGCTCTGTTTTTGCCAGTAGCGAGATTTCCACTCTATTTGAGTTCCACAGCAACCATAATCCCCCGGCATAGCCAATGGTGTCAGTATGAATTGCCATATCAAACGGCAATCGGTCCGTAATCTCTTTTGCACGCTCTCCTCCAATCTTAGTTTCCATAATCACCATGATTGCAGTATCATGATTTTGAGCAAGCTCCCTAACGTAGTTCTGAAAATTGGGCTTCAGAGCACCCCTACTATTCCATATGATAATATTCATGATTAAGACATGATTTGGAGTAGGACACTCATCAAAAGGCAGTATCAGCTTCGCCTCCTCCATCAAAATCCATCCCATCTTCCTCAACCACTCCCCTGTCTGACCCTTCCCTGACATCAGAGTTAGACGATGCTGTAGAAAGCCCATCTCCATTTCCTGAGTTATTGAGTGCAGGTTGAACTCCGTCGTTGGTTAGCAGACTTGAAGAAGTTTCGTTGAGAGTTGATTTGCCATGACTGATGTTGATATCAGCTGAATCTCTAACATCCTTCTCTCCGACAACATTTCCCATGGATTTGTGTTGCAAAACTCTGGGATTGGCGAGATTTTGGGAATAGACTTCCATACTATCCTTCTTTCCTCCTCCAGACTCCAAGCTTTTTTGAGCTTTGAACTGAACCAGCCCATTGCATGCGTTGGATTCACTCTTATCTCTGCAATCACTATCTTCAGTGTCTCCACGATAATTCCCTCCAAGTTTATAGCCCATCTCAAACTTGGATGAGCTTGGGAGCTGAAACATTGAACTAGACTTAACCTGGTCTCCATTTCTGGCATTCTCATTTGATGAAGAAGAATGAATTTGGGAATTGTTTCTACTGATTCCTGCAGCGCTCTTTGAAGCATTATGAGTTACAATACCCCTAGAAAGGACATTTTTGCCCTTCATAATCTGTTTTGGTCTGATCATTTTTGGGCTGAAGCTAGACATATTCAGCTCCTTAGTTTCAAAGCCCACATCCTTGGGCCCCATCTCCTTTTGGACCGGATAGATAAACCCCACACCATTTTTTCCATTACCATAATCCCGCTGGGGCCTGCTATTCACCAGATTTTTTGTTACCTTTCTCTTGCTGCCACGCACACTGTCCTTTTCAACAGGGAGTGGTCCTTCTTCAGAATAACGGCTCACACCGGGGCTCCTGCTGTACCTGGTGGATTTGTACACATTCTTCTTGCCTGACACAACCATCCAAGGTCCGTATAGGTCGTCCTGATCCATATTTGTACCTAGATGTTGATCCACAGCTAAGTCAATAGCATGCCTTTCACGTGGACTGCTCTAAGCCTTATCAACTTCCTTCGTTTCCTCCCTACACGGCGGTTGGGCTGGTCTGATAATATGAGGGCATGCTTCTTTCCGGTGCCCGATACGACCACAAAAGAAGCAAAGCTTGTGGATACCTTCATAAATGACAGGTTGCTCAAAATTTCCAATGAGGAGCGCTATAATCAGAGGTTTCTCTACATTTATCTGCACACAAATCCGAGCATATCGACCCCTGGACTCCAATGCAGTGTGAGTATCAATCCGCAAAACAATCCCAATGGTGCTCCCAATCTCTTTCAATGCTTCCACTTGGTAATACTCAATGGGAAGCTCATTAAGTCTCACTCAAACTGCTATAGACGATACATCAGAAGCAGATGGCCTGAAGTTTGGAACCCATGGCCTTATAGAGAGAAAATGCCCTCCAATGAACCAAGGGCCCTTTTCCAGAACTAGGTGGTAGTCTTCCTTGACCGAGAACCTAACTAAGAAGAATTCCTTGCCCAGACCCACACAATCAATCCTTCCTCTCGGGTTCCAGAGAGCCATGATCTTTTCTTGGAGAAAGCTAAACCCAACTGTTATAGACTTTAATAATCAGTGCTTTCGTCCATTGAGCCCTAATCTTGTGTTTCAGATCGTTTGATAACCTCACAGCTGCAAGGCCTTCCCTTAGTGATGAGATGTCTCGTTCAACTTCCGGGATATCCTCCATCTCGTCAGTAAAATCAAAGGCTTGCCGATATGCCCCTGGAATCTCTCCGACCAGCTTATCCTTGAAGGATGCTTGGGTGTTACCAGTATCTTTCATCCACGGAGTCTCTCCCACTGCATTAGCATTGTCTTCCATGAAGTTTGCATGGTGTGAATCTTTAACCTTCTTATTGCTCCTTGCCAGTTCAGCTTCTTCCTCACTAGGGAGCCCACGAGAGTTTCCCATTGTTCCACTCGTACTAATTTCATACACACTTGGTTTGGGCCTTGATACAATGCTTGTGATATTTTGGACCTCAATACACCCAAAAAAAAATCTTCAAATCTTGAGTTAGGACTTAGAGAAAATTATACCACCTCAACATTAAATTGATATGGATAGCGGACCATATCAAATTATCTATTATTTAGATTCAACGATTTAATCTTGGACTCTTTAGGGCCTGTTTAGATTGAGCATCATCCATAACTCATAACTCAAACTCAAAATTTTGAACAAAATGGTGGGACCCATTTACTGTACTGCGTCAAAACGGTCCAATGCCTACTGTGTGCCCCTTCTCTCTCTTCCTTCTCTTTCATTTTTTTCATTTCACGGCAATAACATAAGCACCCATCATCTACCGATTATAGCGAACACCATGAAGCAAAGCCACCCAACTGAAAAACCAAACCCAATAATCCAACCAAAACTTAGGAAAAATAAAGCCCAAATCACACACCAATCAGCCATCAATTCCACAAATGATCAAACAAAACCATGAAAATTTCAAGCATCCATTAACCCCATCAATGCCATATAAGCATCCCAAAGACTCTCTTGAAGGAATAATGGTAGGGTTATTACAAATTTTACTACATGAAACTTACAAATTGATGTGTAACCAATTATCAAAACACATTTCAAAGATTCATTATTTAGTAATTGAAGTCCATCAATCGTATACATAGCTACATAGCTACATCAGTTTATACAATAAAACTTGTAGTACTTAATAGTATTTTCCTTTTTTGAAAACTTTTCATAACAATAGAGCTGCAAGAATCAACATAAATATCCTCATAATTGCGAGAGCTCAAATGAGTTTTATTATTATTAAGCTAAACAAGCTCACCCTTCCTAAGTTCGAAGTAGTTTTACCACTAAAGTTGCTTGAATAAAAGTATTACCATGGCATTTACTTCGCAATAATGCATCTCATTCTTCGTGAATCAAGCAAACCAGGCTATGTAAAAGAATCTACTGGCTAGTAAGATATCTCACTTGCATTATCTTTCATAAGCGAACTGCAAACTTTTATTAATCTAAACGAAATTATGTGGGATAAAGCATCAGGAAAGGAAAGCAATTGAAATGTGATCCAGAAAACAAACAAGGCTTCGAAAATAAAAAATGTATTTTGAAATCGGCTCTTTTGTAAGTTTGAATAACAAACAATTGCTCTCCTTAATTTTTTTTCCCCCTTCTAGTTATTGAATACAACCCAATATCACATCCTTCAACTTGCAATATATTACAAGTGTGATTTTTTTTTCTTTTCTTTTTCTTTTTTTCTCTTTTGATAGATACGATAAAATTTCAACCTATGATGTCTACTCTATAATAATTGCTCTTTATCATCAAATCAAAACACCAATTAATTATTGGTGTAAGTAGAACTCAAACTCCCAAATCTCTTATTCGACAGCAAAAAAACTTTATCAATTAAGCTAACTAGAATTCACATGAATTTTAATACCATAAAAAATTATCATTATTTGTAAAAGTTTAAATTGATTGATAAGAATAATAAATTTAATCCCTTAACTATTATTCTAACTTTAATTTCATTTGTACTTCACTCACTTCCAGTAAAGAGTGTTCACATATTTTATAGTGAGAGTGGATTGCAAGCAATATAGATTGAAGAAGGCGACATGATGGATTTATGTGAAGACAAAAAAGTGGACATAGATTCCAATCAATTACGTAAAGTCGAGAACTGTGGAACATCTTGCAATAATTCACAACTATGCCTGTTTTGGCTTATTTTCTAGTTTATTTTGTTTATTTAACTAGGTACTTTAAAACCTTCTTCCCTCTCCCAGTGTGTGTTAAAAATATTTAGTATTCTCAAAAAAAAAAACTAAGTACTTCATTTTTAAAATTAATTAATTAATTAATTAAAATTAGTCCTGTAATTTTGGGAAATAAAAATAATTATTACTATAATTATTTTACACAGCTATGCTTTTGTGCAAGCAATGGGTATTTATCTTAGAGCATCCACATAAGATCATCTAAAGTCTTCTAAAATAGATCTACAGTACAAATTTTACACATTTTGAGCAAAAAAACACCCACATCAGTGGGTGTAAAAATGTGTAAAACCGTGTATATATTTCCACGAGCTATAGTACCCGTGTATATTTACACGGGCACTATAGCTCGTTTATACATTAAAATAATATTATTATTGTACAGTATAAAAATTTCTTTTTCGCTCTTTTTTTTCTCTCTCCTCTCACTGAGCACACCAACGCCTTTCATCAGGTCTCAGCTTCTCTCTCCCTGTTTCATTCCTCTCATCTTCTTTCTTCGTCTGCTTCTTTATCAGCTTTTGCTCATTCTCATCACCACGGGAAATAATAATGTGATCGGTTTGGGGGTTTTGCAGGGTGGATCAATTGACAGACTCATCTTCTCTATTGACAGACTTTGGGGCTAATTTCTCTAAAAAGGTATGGGTTTTTCTCATTGAGATTTTAGGGTTTTTTTGCTTTTTGGTTTCAAGCAAGATTCTTGGGAGTTTCTCTAACCTATTTTTTTTTTAGGGTTTCTTGTTTCAATTTTTTTCTGGTTTGGGGTTTTTTTTTAGGGATTCTTCGGAGCACACCCGAAGTTTATTTTTGGAATTTATTAGTATTTCAGATGTTGTGTGTATTTATATTTGATTATTTTAGAGTTCAGGTAAGGATTAAATTTTATGTCTTTTGATAGGGATTAGTTTCCCCGTGTGTAGGGAGTGTTTGAAGAATTTGGAGTTTTTTAAACTTGTATTAAATTTCTATTTCTCCCCTGTTTTCAGACTGATTGAACAGGGTATATACTTAGTTATAAACTACTTAGTTTTCAGACTGTTTTCCCTGTGATGATTTGGTGGACTGTTTCCCTGTGTTGATTTCTATCTCTCTCGACAAGAATAGTTTCATAATGTTTGTGTATACGTGTAGGCGAATCAGTGATATATACAATGTGAGCTCCTCCCTTGACTTTATTAAAAATTTGACGTCCTTGACTGACTTGTAAGTTAACTTACCCTGCCATTCGCTCATATACCATCCAACATTGTTTTTTTTTACCAAATATACAATCTAATCTCATTCACCTGTGCACTAATTATCCATTGTTATTTCTCTCATATAGTTCTAAGAAATGCATTGATTACTGGAAATATTCCATCTGATATTGGAGAATACAAGATTTACAAAAACTGTAAGTTCCAATATATGGACAGTCAAACCTTAAATTCTGACTGATTTCTGAGACTTCTTTCTGTTCTATTTATTTATCTCAATTTATCACTTACTTTTTCAGGGATTTAAGTTTCAACAACTTAACAGGTGAAATACCAAGTGGTTTGTTCAGTATTAGTTCTCTCAAATTCTTGTAAGTATGCCCTTGCCTTCTTGTTTTTCCTTTCTTCTTGCAACAGAAGGATTCAAAGTTACAAACTTAAGGCCTACACCCAACCTGCCCCTCTACCACCTAAGCCAGGGCTAAGCACTTTGTCCCCATTGCTTGAAGATCTTGATCTATGCCCTCTTTTGTTCTCATCGTGGACTTATGTTTTATCCACAATTGCACACCCCCCCCCCCCCTAACCCACCCCAGTCCTTTTTTAATTCTCCTGTGCTTTCTCTTGCACTCTATCAAAATGGTTAGGTTTCTTGGAAACAATAGTCTCTCTGGAACACTTCCTAGCCTAAAGAGTGAAGAACTTCTGAACGTGTAAGTTCTCATAACATAATAATATGTCATCTTAATCTCTTAATGTTTTCCCTTTCAGTATGATTTATCATTATTCTTAGGTTCCAATGAGATTATAATAATGTCATCTTAATGGAGAAGCTCTATTATAGATCCCATACTGTTTACCTTTGTGTTTTCAGCGAGTTATACTCTTAAATCTATGTTAAACAATGCCTTTTCTTTTTTGTTTTCAATTTTGTTGCTTATTAGTGCTGCTTCTGAATTACTTTGGTGTTTGTTAGGTGATGGACTCACAAAATCAAAATCCCTTCTTCCTTGACATTTTACAAGACAATGAACAAGGTTTTGAGTCTTTTGACAGTAGTATTTTGATGTCCACTCCGCATTCAGACGTGAATGTCTGTCAATCTCCACCCCAAGTTGAAAAGGTGAAATCTATACCCCCCATTGCAAAAAAATCAACTACTAAGAGAGGTCAACGGGGAATCAACTTCACCGTAGATGAAGACATTAAGCTAGTGTCGGCGTGGCTCAATGTTAGCTTAGATGCCATGACATCGACAGACCAAAAACACGCAACATTTTAGGAGAGAATTTGGTCCACCTTCCACAATGACAAGAAATTTAACCGCACCAAGGATTCTTTAAATAGTCGGTGGTCAATAATTCAAAAGGAGACCAACAAGTTTTGTGGATGCTTGGCCCAAATTGAGAACCAGAATGAAAGTGGTAAAACTAAGCATGACAAGGTATTTCGACTCAACATCTAATATGTATTGTACATCAATACACTTTTAGTTTTATGATTCTCATTATTTACTTTTGTAGATTGAAGATGCAAAAGCTATGTATCTAAATAATTGCAAAAGTACATTTCAATTGGAACATTGTTGGAGAATTTTGAGGAATGAAGCTAAGTGGTTGATTCTAAGAGAGAATTTGAAGGCCCGCACAAGACAACCAGCCACACAATCTTCTCATACTTTTGCAAGCTCAATAAATCTAGATGAAGATAATGATGAGATGAACACCGGCGAAACCTTGGAGAGACCCATAGGCAAGAAGGCCGAAAAGGAGAAATTAAAGAAAAGAAAGAATTGTGATGACGTGGTCCCAATACTTTCCTCCCAATTGGACGAAATCAAGGAAGAAAAGAGGAGAATGCATGAGGAGAAAAAGGAAAGTATGCACATTGCATTAGAAGAACGAAGAGAGTTAATGCGCATTGCATCCGAAGAACGAAAAGAGTTGATTCGTATCAAGGAAGAGAAGAGTGAAGAGTTGATTCGCATCAAGGAAGAGAAGAATGAAGTAGAAAAAAGGAAAATGGAAGATGAAATTATGATGAAAGATACAAGAACCATGGATCCCGAGCAAAAAGAATATATTTGTCTACGTCATTTGGAAATCTTGGAGAGGTTAAGGTCTAAATATCCATCATAATTTGAATATTATTATTAACAATATCTAATCAAGTAATTTTTTGTATAGTGCAAAGATAATAGCACATAATTGACATAGATGATTTGATGTTAGACATCTCTTTTGTAGTATTTACTTGTGCAAGGAACATGATCATTCAATCTCTAATCATGTTAGATATATTTTTGTAGTCTTCACTTGTGCAAGGAAACAGATGCAATGTTGTAAATTTTGTATTGTGCACGGACAATAGCACTTGATTATTCAATTTAATTTGTGATTCTGTTCTTATGATTCTGTTTTGGGTGAAGCAATGTCTCTGTTGAAGGTGGCTGTACTTGCTGATTTTATTGGTTGTATATGTTATTTGAATGTAAATAGCACTTTCTCAACAGAAACTGTTTTGTTTTTCTGCATAATGTTATTTTTCTGCACTTTCTCAACAGGTGGCTGTACTTGCATAGTGTTATTTTTCTGCATAATTATTTGTTTCTGCAGAAACTGTTTTGTTTTTCTGCATAATGTTATTTTTCTGCACTTTCTCAACAGGTGGCTGTACTTGCATAGTTTTATTTTTCTGCATAATTATTTGTTTCTGCAGAAACTGTTTTGTTTTTCTGCATTATTGTTCTGCTGTGCTGTGTTCTACATTATTTTCTGCTTGTTCTGCTTCCTCTGCTTGTTCTGCATTATTTTCTGCAGAAACTGTTTTATTTTTCTGCATTATTGTTCTGCTGTGCTGTGTTCTGCATTATTTTCTGCAGAAACTGTTTTGTTTTTCTGCATTATTGTTCTGCTGTGCTGTGTTCTGCATTATTTTCTGCTTGTTCTGCTTCCTCTGCTTGTTCTGCATTATTGCATAGTGGCGTCTCTTATTAACACTAACTATGCTGTGTTTTAAATTATTGAATAACTATAAATTATGAATGGACTTTTACCAAATGAATTATTAGGTATAGAATGTCAATGTATGGTAGAAAAGGTGTTTGCAGTTGTGTTAAAAATGACCAATGATCAAAATTTTGACCTTTAGATTTGAATTTACCATTGGGTTTAAAGTTAAAAAATATGACATTTAGATTTGAATTTACCATTGGGTTAAAAGTTAAAAAAAATGACCTTTAGGTTTGAATTTACCGTTTGAATTTCAAAATTATGACCGGTGAATATAACAATAAAAATTATGACCGTTGGGTCAAAAAAAAAAATGACCGTTGGTTGGAGACATCAACTCGGTAGCATTGGTTCGGCCACCGATTCTAGCAATACGGTGGTCGGAGACATCGATTCGGTGGTGTTCGTCGGAGCCACAATCTAGCAGTGTTCGCCGGAGCCACTATTTTGTCGGTTCGGCCATCGAACCTCTACCACAAGCAGCTCCATTGGTCGAGCCACCAGTGTTGGTAGTTTACTTAAAATATAAGTTTAAATTTAAAAAGTATGACTATTAGGGAAAATAATAAAAAATTGATGAAGAATGAATATTTTATTGAAAAGTCTTGTAAAATAGATAAACTGTTGTGAGTGTTTTGTAAAAGTGATGGTGTAAAATAGAAAAAGTAAGTTTTTTGTGTAAAATAGACAGAATCTTTTCCACGAGCTGATGTGGTTGCTCTTAATAGTTGTAAACTTCTATTTTACAAAGAAAAAAATAGTTAAATAAGGAGATTTTTTTTAACTCTATTTAATAGGAAAATAGGGAAAAGAAAAATCATTGTGGTTTGGAGAAGGATTTTTTTTTTTCTTTGGTTCCAGATTGGAGAAAGAAGTTAAGGATAAGGGAGAAAGTTAAATTTATTTTTGAGCTTATATGAACTATGAAGGCCGTTGTCTTCTTTTTTTTTTTTTTATGTTTATCTATTTATTTATTATGTTATTTAAGGAGAACTTCATTAAAATGTGAAATACTGAAATGTCACCTTCAGCCCCAATTAGTGACACTATGCCAAGACTCAAAGGTCCCAAAAAAATCTTTTGCATGAGAGGAAAAAATTAAATAAATAAATAAAAATTTGTGGATGAAAATTGAAAGGGTCCCAACTCCAATGGTTGATTGAAAAGAATCAAGAAAATATGAGGTTAAGATTTTCCTTCTGCGCCTGTGTGGAATCAAAAGATTGGACCATTTTACTTGTTCGCATCAGATTTTCCACTTCACAAAATAGACAAAGGTTGTGATGACCACTCATTTCTTGCATTCTCAACCACATTGATGTCATTATTTTCCTTGTTTTGTCCAGATATCCTCTATGATTGAGGTTGAGGTCTATTTTTGCTTGCTGCTGGATCTCATTCAATCCTTGTCCCCAACTCTATCCACTAATAATACCCCCAATAACAATTTTAGGACCACTAATTAAAAATTTGGTGAACTCTTGTCGGTAAAGGTGATGGAGGGAAAAAAAAATGGAAAATTTTGACTAATTAATTGATTGTCTAAGATACTAGTTCTATGTTGAACTTTTTGGCATTGGATAGAAATCTAACCAAGAAACTCAGATTCAAATGATAAGTCCAAGTTTTTAAAAGTTACAGTATTAGGTTTCAAAAATTAATACAAATTCAAATTCTTCTAAAATATGCACCTTACTATTTTTTTAGAGATATGCTAGATATATTAGCTCATAATATAAGCACAAACCCTAGACTTCTAGTAAGAAATTTGTCTTGCATATAAAGTAGGCAGACTTCGTCTTATACTATGAGCTAATATGTCTAATATATTTCTAACATATTTCAAGTTTTTTGATAATTCCATTACATGGATAACCCTTCTCACACTCAAATTTATGTTCAGTTGGCGCCATGTAATATATATGGCATACAAAACCAAGGACAGACCCAAGGGTGCACGCCCCCTAGGCCCAATTTTTTTTTTTTTTTTTTTTTACTTGTTATATTTTTAATTTTTTGTAGTTAGGCCCCCCCTTCCAAAACCTTAGGTCTCTCTCTTCTCCAATCAGCCTAATCCAACTAGCAACTATACAACCCAAAAATTTAATAAAAACAATAAAAGCATTCACAATTGTAATTGTATTTTAGCAAAAAAGTTAATTTAACACCAAAGAATCAAAAAACTATGTGTTATTGGAAAAACTAAAGCTAATTTGTTTGCTACTACAATAAACTGGTATATATACCAATTGACTGTAGTAAGTTATTAAAAATAAAATACAATATTTTATTAAGATTCTTCATCTTCCATTAATTAAAAAACTCAAATTCTCTCTCTTACTTTATTATTTTAATGAGTTGTTTATATTATTTTAAATGAAGTGATAAAAAAATAGAACATTTAATGTTTGACGTATTGTAAAATAAGGTGGTAAAATAGATAATGTAGTTTTTTGAAATGCTAAAAGCTAAATTTTTTAGCACTACTACTTTTTTTTTTTTTTTGAGAAAGAGCACTACTACTTTGAATGCTCTAATTTAATCCAATATATATATATATATATATATTGACCAACATAATATTAAAAAACAATATTATTTTGTTTTTTTTTTTTTCTTAGTTGATAGATGATTGAATCCTAATGTATTAAGAAACAATGATTTTGTGTATTTATAATTTGTTAATACTATATGGATGCTTATTTAGAGTTTTTTTTTTTTTTTTTTTTTTTTTTTTTTTTTTTTTTTTTTGCTTATACTGCGGCCTCCTCTAACTTAAAATCTTGGATCCATCTCTGTACAAAACTCTCTATTGTAAATAATTTGCACATAAAATAAGTTCTTCTAGCTTGAACTTTGTTTTGTTGAAAGAGGAAAATCTGCAAGAAGTTCACCAATTTCGTCTCCTTCCAAACAATTTTCCATTAGAACCCTATGATAAATGAGAAAATTTTGGTAATTATAATTTTTTTTTTCCCCAAATTGAAGAAAAGAAGGAAAATGTTAAGGATTATAGTTGTGAGAAGACACATTATGAGTTATTGAAACATGGATAAACAAATCACAGAGATAAAATCAAACTATTTATTTTAACTGTGGCCTAACACAATGTATTGCAAAAGAATCAAAATCTTCTTAATTAATTGATATTATATATGTAATTTTCATTCAAAATAGTCCATGGATGATATGAGAATCAGAATTTGTGACTTATTCTCCCGTTGATTAATGTCTGAACAAAAATTTGACTATTACTGGTTAGAAGAAAAAAATGAACTCATAAAATGATGATTTGGCATTATCTTGTCTATCTTCTTTCATGCTGAATATGAATATCTTTTAAAATATAAAGCAAGCTCATCATAATCTACACCAATACACCATGTTGCTCTTTGTCAAAGAACATAAACAATTGAATTTGCCAACGAGAGATGGTTCAGTTGATTGGCTCAGGCACTTTGTCTAACTCACCTAGATTTGAATCCAATTGCCAGCAATTCTTCGTTGATGGACATCCATAAGGATTGACCTGTAAGTCTTAATCTGAGCACCTTGCACAAAAACTGGCATAGCTGAGCTAACCTCATTTGTTGTTACCAAAAAAGTAAAAAATAAAACATAAATAAACAGTTGAATTCTTTGTCAAAGAAAAGGAAGACCGGTTTCTGAGGAATACGTTGGAAATGTGATTCAAAATGGACCTGGTCTACCTGATTTTGTGGCTAACCAAAACCTGTCCCAGCAAAATTAATTGTTTTATAAGACTTTGTTTTATTGCAGAGAATGAGGTCTATAAAAGATACAATTATACAAAGCTTTCAAAGTTGACAATGTGGGGTCCACTAATCAGGGCCACAAAAAGTGTGGCCCACTTATCTCCATAACAACATCAGTTTCAAGAAAACAAACCCTGACCAACCCCAATGGCAAGGGCTGATCCCATTCCATTCCTTGTCACTTTTGGCTTTGCCCATTCCCAAATTCAAGCTTAATTTTCTGATATTTCAGCATTCATTTTATTATGTTGAGATTAGATGCAATACTTAGGGTGCAATAACAATAAATAATTGAAATTAAAAGTTAGAAAAAGAAACTTTTAATCTCAATTATTAAATAAAAAATATTAAAAATAAGTAAAAAGTTAAAATTAAAAATATTTAAAAAAAAAATTGTGAAGGAAATGAGATAATTGCCCGGATTCCAATCCCACTTCACTAGCATATGGGTGATCTCATACATACAGCCATACTGAGGTGAAGTGGGAAGGAGTTAAAATAGTACAATATTAATTTTTGTGTTATTCTCATACTTGAAAACTTATAGTTTACTCTTGCCCAAAAAGAAAAGAAAAAAAAAATGATTTACACCAACATGCTTTTAAGTTTATTGAAAGGAAAATTATAAAAAATTTATAAATTTTATTTTAAAAAATTACAAATTAACATAGTAATGAATGTAATTTATATCATTTTGCAAATGTCTCACCTACAAAATTGAGGTTGCTTTCAATCATTTTCGACAAACTACTAGGCAATGGCGGCTCTAGGAATTTTTTTTAGGGTAGTCACTAAGAAACTTAAATTACACAAAATTTAATAAAGAAACAACTTGAATATATCAACGTCACAAAAAAAAAAACACGCAATTACATGAAATATTACAATTTTTGTACTAGCAAAGAGAGAAAAAATGAATGTTTAAATTATTTATGTGATTGGTGGCACATCAATTTGCAAGACTTACATAGTAAAATTTATAACATCCTTAGTATCACTCTTATACTACTTCAAATGTTTGCATAAATGATACCTCTTTCTTGATTTCTATAAATGTAACATATAAATCATGTATGACTTTCACAATAAAATATTAGTATATTTTTTATAGAAAAAATATATATTCTCATTCAAACTATGGATGAAATGACACTTCTCCTCGGAGGTTTATATAAATGACACCTCTTCTTTACTTACCTTATTCTCAAAAAAATAAAGGGCACCCCTTCTCAAGGTTTGTATAAATGAGTCTGAATATATATATATATTTATTTATTTATTTATTTATACACATATACATACTATTAGAAAAGTAATGATATGATAGGATATGATTAATCATTGTACTTGTAAAAATCTCAAGAAGATGAGTATTATTTATACAAATGTTTGAGGGAGTTTCATTTTTATAAATATGAAGGAAGGTTGGTTTGATTTACTCAAAATAAAAAATTTACCATCACTGTTATGAGGGAAGTTTAAAAAAAATGTATTTATATACTTTGTCTTTGACTCACATATTTTTTTGATAATTCAATAGTTATAATAGAAATGATATATTTTTGTTGACATCAGAAATGAGAGATTTGACATTAGGATGTCTTGAAAACACGAGCATAAAAATATCATGCTGGATGCAACCTTTAAACTATTGGGAAAAATTTTAGTTGGCTTTCTTTTTGGAAGAAAAATTGAGTTGACTTTAGTTTCAGAGGGATATATTTGATAGTTATGATGTAAGTTTGATTTTTTTTTTTTTTTTTTTTTTTTGTAATTTATTGGAAAGTTGAATACCTTTTTTTTTTCTTTTTTTCTTTTTTAAGAGATAAGAATAAATACCTATTCAATTAGTCTTCATTCAACTACCACCCCTCGTAAATATCTTATTTTTAGAAGGGGAGAAAGATTATTTGAACCAAGAGAATACTAAAGTAATTAGTAATTTTATCACACAAACCAATAGTATGATAATAAGTTAATTAGCATTAATATAGATTTGGATAACTTGGTAGATTTGAATTTTATCTATATATATATATATATTTTTTATCTCTTTTTCTTTTTCTATTTAGGAAAAGTAGGATCGAATTTATCACTTATATACCTCTTGGCTACTGCCATCGTTTTTATCAATTTGGACACACTGACAAATCTAGAATGTATTTTGTCAATTTTACTTGTTCATGGAACAACAAAAATTCACACTGGACCACAGATTATATCTCAATTCTCAAGTTCTCAACCTTGACCTATCATGCTAATAAGCTAAAGCCTATAGGGTACTGTAATTTATATAAATGTTTGGGTTACTAATTTACTATATATTTTAGTATATTATAAAAGAGTTATAAACCAATATGGTTGTTTTTTTTTGAGGAAGAAAACCAATATGTTTGTTGAGTTGTCAAAATACATATCATATCCATTAATCCTATGTAAACTTGGTGAACAAATTGTGCAATTTGACAAATATCACATATTATACTTTACTTCATAGATAATTCCGTCACTTTGTAAGTTGTAACTACAGTATAATAAAATTTATAATATCCTTTACATCATTCTTAATTTAATATTAAGTTATTTTTTGAAACTTGAATTATAAAAAATAATAATCTATTTAATTATTACTTTTTTTTTAAAATCAGTAGAAATTACAAGTATGAAATGAAACACCACAAACAATATCATTAACTTAAACACTAAACCCTATTTTTAAGAACCATTATTCTAATTGAGAATGTATTAAACACATTAAATATATACGCCCACAAAAGTAATCTACCTTCTGGACCTTTTGGTCAGCCAATCTTATAATAATTTTCTTTTCTAAAGCCAAATAATTGTAATCATATGCTTTTGTTTTGTTCAATACTTAAGTACGATAAGCGCTATGTATGATGCATCTAAATTCTAATAATAATAAAAAAATTACAAATATCTAAAACTTTCAAGCTTCCATCAAAGCTTCGAATTTATTAAATTTATGGTGCTTTTTTTTGTTGTTGTCACTTGTCCCTCTCACAAAGTGCCAAAAATGTTAAATCTGGTTACACACACATTTTTGCACATATTTTGAATATAATTTTTTGAAATTGTGTTTTTAGCTCACATTGTATTATTATTACTTGTCCCGTACATATAGTTTGTTAAAAAAAATAAAAATTTTATTTTTTTATTCGATAGGTACAAAAATGGGGAGAAAAGATTTAAATTCTAAAATCTAAACGTTTTTGTTAGAAATACTCAAAGATAGCAATTGAGCTATGAAGCTTTTAGTATGAAAAATCATATAATGAGTTATTGAAACATCGATAAATAAATCACATAGATAAAATCAAACTATTTACTTTAACTGGCCTAACATGATCTATTGTAAAATCAGCACAATATTTTAAATTAATTGATATCATAAGTTGTAATTTCATTCAAAGAACATGGATGATATGAGGATCAAAAAATTTGTGACTTGTCCTCGCATTAATTTATGTCTGAACAAAAATTTGACAATTACTAGTTAAAACAAAATAAATTTGAACTCATAGAATGATAATTTGGCATGTCTATCATCATGCATGTTGAATATCATTCAAAATATAGAGCAAGCTCATCATAATCTACATGGTGCTCTTATCATGGACCGAAATAGTGAAATACAGCATAAACAGTTGAATTCTTTGTCAAAGAAAAGGCTGATAACGGATAACCATCATGTAATGTGGCTTAATTATAAGAGTTTTCGTATTGCTTCACTTAATGAGCGGTTTGAGTAATAGTCCTATCACGATTCCAATAGTATATGTGAAATGATCCATTGTTGTGATATGTCGTGAAATTAATAAGTCCACATTAAATACTTTTTTTTAATTTAAAAAATAAAAAATAAAAAGCGAAGGGTAAGGGGATGTTCAGTACATGCACTTAAACAACAGTTTTCACTTTTTAAACAATATTACACATATTTTTACATACTTTTTCACTCACATATATTTCCAAAATATACGAACAATATTATTAGAATAACATTACCAAACATGCCTAAGTGTCTAAGGGCTACCTGACCAAAACCTAAATTTGTGTGACCTGGTAAAATGTTCAGGAGAATATTTATGGCAAGAAATAAAGTCTCGAAATGTCACAAAGCTTTCGAGGTTGACAATGGGGGGTCCACTAATCTGGGCCACAAAAAGTGGGGCCCACTGACTCTATATCTTTATTATCTTAACAACATCGTTTTCAAGAAAACGGACCCGACCAACCCACTCCCATGGCTGATCCCATTACATTCCTGTCACCAATGATGGCACTTTCGGCTTTGCTCATTTCCAAATTCAAGCTTAATTTTTAGAAATAATACTATATTATTTTTTGTGTTATTCTCGTCCTAAAACTTATACTTTACTCTTGCTCAAAAAGAAGAAAATTAAATAAATAAAAAATTTACCCTTGCTCAAAAAGAAGAAAATATATATATTATATCAACATGCCTTTAAGTTTATCAAAAGGAAATGTTAAAACTATTAACTACTACAAATTTTATTACAAAAAAAAATTACAAATTGATATGACAATAAATATAATTTATGTTATTTCAATAAGATTATAAATAAATGTTTAAATTACTTGTTATAATTGGTGACACATTTGCTTGTAAGACTCCCCTAATAAAATTTATAATATCTCTAGTATCACTACTCTTATTAAAAATAACACTACTTCAAATGTTTATATAAATGATACCTCTTTCTTAAGGTTTCTAATTTCTATATATGTGACATACAAATTCATATATGATTTTCACAACAAAATATTATAATGTTAAAAAAAATATTCTTATTCAAACTATGGACAAAATGAACCCCTTCTTTACTTAACTATATTCTCAAAATTTTTTTTTTTAAAATAACACCCTTCTTAAAAAAATTATAAATAAATTAGAATCTTTTTAAAAATAAAATAAAATATTTTATTAGAAATGTAACAACATGAAAGGGTATGACTTTAATCATCGCATTTATAAAATTTTCAAAAAGAGGAGTATATTTATACAAATTTTTGAAAGGGTGACATTTTTATAAACTTGAATTGGAAGTTGTTTTATTTACACCAAATAAAAATTGACTGCAAACTTATCATTGTTACGAGTGAAGTTTATAAAAAGTACTTATTTATTTGGTCTTTGATCCACTTTATAAGATGAATGATGCAAGAGGTTACATAGCTGCTAGCCTGCTATATCTATGTGGAAGTGTGTTACTGCTTTGTGACTATCGCATAAATTAAGGTTGCAGCCTAGGTTATTTTGATACTTAAATATAAAAAGACCTATTTAAAATATTCGCCTTGATTTGAGTATTAAAAAAAAAAAAATTGATTGATAAGTTGAATGCATATTATTTTTTCTTTTATTTTTTCAAAAAGGGAATAAGTTGAATACATATTCAATTAGTCTTTATCTTTATTAAAAAATACAACCACTAATAAGTCCACGATAATTTTGATATAAGTTGAATAAAACCCCCACTTAGTACTTTATCGTATTTTTATAACGAACGAAAGATGTTATTTGAACTAAGAAAATGTTAAAAGTTATATTACTAATTTTTCACTAAAATTTTTACAAATTAATATGATAATAAACATGGTTGGTGGACTACGATAAATAGATGTCATAATTGCTTTTTCAAACTTATTTTTGTCTATAAAAAAAATCCCCCCTCATATCCCGTTACTTATATAGAAGATTTGGATAACTTTTTAAGAAAAATTTTATGGAAAGATTTAGATAACTTGATAGATTTGAATTATATGTTATCTCATTTTCTTTTTCTATTAAAGAGAAGTGAGATGGGATGGTAGCACAACCTACTACCATGGTTTTTATCAATTTGGACAAATTGACAAATTCTGAATTGCATTTTGTCAATTTTACTCATTCTGTAACAAGTAACAACACAAATTTACACTTGACCACAGATGCTAGTATTACTATTTACGATTTCTTTCAATGAGTGCATCTCAAACTTGACCTATCATGCTAAGCTATAGCCTATAGGGTACTGTAATTTAAAGATAAATGATTGGTTTACTATATATTTTAGTGTGTATATATATATATATATATATATATATATATTATATAAAAGAGTTGTAAACCAATATGGTTAAGGAGTTGTCAAATTATATATCATATTAATTCATTAATCCTATTTAAACTTGGTGCACAAATTGTGCAATTTGACAAATATCACATATTATACTTTACTTCATAGATAATCCCGTCACTTTGTAACTATAATATTATAAATATTTAGTATATCCTTTTCATTATTCTTAATCTAATATTAAGTTGTTTGTCGAGTGATAATTTATCAATTGTCTCAAAAATTTACATTGACTAAAAAGTTAAATTGTTAGAAAATAATTTATTTAATAACTACTCTTTTTTGAGATATGAAGAAATTACATACATGATTCACCACAAACGATATCATTAACTTAAACCTAAATTATTATTTTTTGAGCTAACTTAAACCTAACTTTTAACCATTGTTCTAATTGAGAATGTATTAAAAACATTAAATATATACGCCCACAGAAATAATCTACCTTTTGGTTTTGGTCAGCTAATCTTATAATAATTTCCTTTTCTATAAAGCCAAATAATTGTAATCATATGCTTTTGTTTTGTTCAATACTTATGTGCGATAAGTGCTATGCATGATGCATCTATTTTATTATTAGATGATTAATGCATCTAATGATAAAAAAATTACAAATATCTAAGCTTCCATCAAAGCTTTGAATTTATGTTTGGTGTTTTTTTTTTTGGGTAAATTCCACAAACCTACCCTGAGGTTTGTGATAATACCCAATTAGGTCAAAAACAATTTAAAACCTACCAATTTCATCCTCAAAAGACCATTTTGTCCCTAATTTTTATTATCTCTTCTTTCTCTCTCCTGTCTCGTTACTCTCCCTCTCTCTCAACTCTCTTCTCTGAGTTCTCTTTCTTAGAACTCTCTCTCTAATCGGTGAAACCCATGAGTTTTGGTCACCGGAAACATCACCCAGCAAAGGACTTCCCGATTCCCACCGTAGGTTTGAGTCGTTTGACGCCATCAGTGCTATTTAACAGACTCTCATCCCTCTAAGATCGGAACTCACGCGGTGGTGATGGTGCTTCGATCTAGTCACCGACGAAACCCATAAGCTCAGTCATCGGTGTCAACAACACCACCATGCAAGGGTCTTCTCGATTCCCACCAAGTTTGATGCCATCAACGGACTCTCGCCCCTCTCTCTCTTATCAGAACCCACGCGGTGGTGGCGATGGTGCTTCAATCTAGATCTCTCCATTGTCTTTGCAGTGGCGGTGTGGATCTCGGCATGGGCTTTAGATTTCAAATTTGGGCAGTGTTCTTTAGGGGATGATGACCCCAATCTCATGGTGTAGTTTTTTTTTTTTTTTTTTTTTTCTGGTTTCTATTCTGATGTTTACAGTGGGGTCTTGGGTGGTTTTGTATTGATTTTCTGTGTTGTGTTTGATTGGGATTTTTTCTGGTTTTTGAGGATTTTTGTTGGGTTTTTCTGGAGATTTCAATGGGGTTTACAAGCAGATTAATGGGTTTTGAAAGAGTGATTTTTATGTGCTTTTTTGTAGCATTTTCAAGGGATCTTCAGTGGGATTTTGGTATTGTTCTTATGGATTCAGAGATTTGGGTTAGGTATTTTCAGTCAGAGAGAGGTTTGAGAGTGAGAGAGACAAGAGAGAATAGAAAGTTTGTATGTTTAGGGGCAAAGTTGTCTTTTGAGGACCAAATTGGTGGGTTTTAAAATGTTTTGAACTTAATTGGTATTATCACAAACCTCAAGGTAGGTTTGTAAAATTTACCCTTTTTTTTTTTTTTTTTTGTTGTCCCTCTCACAAAACGCCAAAAATGCATACACCCTTGTTATTGCACATATTTTTTATATACATTTTTTGAAATCATATTTTCAATTATAATTGTGAAATAATAAAAACATGACATTATGTGTCGTATTATAATATGTTGTTAGAGCACTCACAGCAGTGTAGCTAAATAGCTATATAGCTATTTTAGCTACACCAAAACACAAAAAAAATGGTTGCAGTAGTGGTGCTATAGCTAAAATTTTTTAGCTCCTTGCTACAGTGCACATCTATAAATAGATGTGCACTGTAGCTCAAAGCTAAAAGCAAATAATATTTTTTTATTCTCAACTTTAGTTAAAATAATATTTCTTTCTTTTTTCTATTTCTTTTTCTTCCTCCTCCGTTTCACTCATTCTCTCTTTTTCAAAAACAAAACTCTCACCTCTCTCTCAATCTCTCGCCCATCATCCTCCTCGTCAAACTCTCACCTCTGATTCATCCATCATCCTCATCGTTTCGATCGGCATGAAGCTTAGTTTTCTTTTTCTTTTTCTTTTTCCTTCTTTCTTTCAGTGATGGAAAAGAGAGAGCGAACTGAGGGAGGAAAGTGAAAGAACTTTTACAAAATGAAGACTATAGACTCACCTGTTTGTACTCTCGTGTTTCGTAAGCTTGTAAACTGAAGGAAATAAAAAGAAGAATGGTGCGAACTGGGAAGAAGGAAACAAATAACTGAAGAAGAAGAATGAAAAAGAGAGAAGAAAGTATATTATATTATTATGGAGTGGAGATTTTTTTAAGGTCTTGTGGTGCAAATTAAACATTGGAAAGTGAAGCATTATATTTTAAAAGTGGATGAGATGAGACATGAGAGTGACGGTTGGCAGGTGAATTAAGAGAAAAATTAAAAAAATTTAAAAAAAAAATTAAAATTTTTGTTGAGTTAATATTTTATATAATAAATGTTACTTTTACAATATTTTACAATAATTTCATAATAAGTTTAGTTGTTAAAATCTCTTTCCATCTTCTTTGTGTGTGTGTGTTTGTTTATAAAAAAAAAAAAAAGGGTAATTGTCTCACATTGCTTAAGAGAGTGTGTTGTGTGTAGTATAATTTGCCCCACCCTCCTTTAAAAGTTATCATGACTTTTGAGTGGAGTTGTGATGTGCTTTTGTGTTATAACCATTTTCTCTCTCCTTTGTGTGTGTGTGTTTGTTTCTCAAAAAAAAAAAAAAAAAAAAAAAATTAGTTGTTAAGATATTAGAAATTGTTTTAGGCCCAAAAAAATAATTGTATATGTGTGTATATATATATAATTTGGGATTAAAAAAATTATTGTGGCGGCGGCGGCGGTAGTGGCGGCGGCGGCGGTGGAAGAGTCGGTGGCGGCAGCAGTGGCGGCAGCGGTAGTGGCAGCAATAGCGGTTGCAGGTGGTTGTGATTGTTGTTTATTGTAGTGGATATATTATTTTATTGTAATTGATATATTATTTTATTGTGATATTTATATTATTTTATTGTGTTGAAAGCTAAAATAGATCCACTGCTGCAGCATGTTTTGTAAAGTGAGTAGGTAAAATAGATAAAGTAACTTTTTGTGATGTCAAATAGCTAAATTTTTAGCTCTACTGTTGTGAATGCTCTTATCAGTGCTGCACCAAAAAAATAATAAAATAAAAAACCCAACCCGTGGCGAGAAGTTGATGACTTGATGTCAAAAGGGTGACGTGTAATTGTGATGATTGAGAAGGAAAAGTAGGGTCCACATAGTCATAGGGTCCCACTTAGCGATATGGTTTATGGTTTAGGGTGGAATTTTGCTGACTCGGATTTAACACTGCCACGTCATCATTTTCGCACATTTCGATCCTTTGCAAGTTGTTCTCGTCGTTTCATCCTTTGGAGTGGATTGCTAAATTGAATCAGCCGTCTAAGAAAATGCACACAATTTTCACTTTATTTCGGAAATTACCTTGGCTTATATAGAATCAAATCAATCAATGAGCAAAATATTTAAACTTTTAGAATTTTGTGAAAATTTAAATGTTGGTTTGACAAAATTTTAAAGAATTATTATTTATATCAACATTTCAGTTGCCATACCTTGTAAGTAAGAAATATAAATTTGTGCATATAATGTATTCTTAAGAATTACTAGTCTCGTCGCACGTGCGAAACACATGTGATAAGACTAGTAATTCTTTATTTTTTTTGTTTTTCAAAAAAAAAAATACTAGTCTCATCACACGTATTCCACATGTGTGATGAGGCTTTTTAAAAAAAAAATTTTGAGTTTAATGTAATTTTTCAATTTGAATTTATCTATTGTAGAAGAGATTTTTAAGAAACTAAAATTTATGATTTGAAATTGAGTAAACTACTAGGTTTAATGTGTGTTAGTTGTTAGGAAAAAAATATATCAAACGTGTGTGAGATATATTTAAATAAAGAGTACTAATTTTTAGGAAAAAAATTTCTCTAGTAGTTTTTTTGTTTTTGAATTTTGTTGAATTACAATTTTAACTGTATTTTTTATTTTTTAAAAATAATGATTATCTAATTATATTAGGGGTATTTTAACATTTTTTGAAGTCATAACTAACTTTTTGAAGCCTCTTAATATATAGAGATTAATGTGATACTTAAATTTGACTTTCACTTATTTCTCTATTAAACTAATTCTATAGAGTTAATTTTACAAATGAAAAAGTTTAATTTTTATTCAATAAGTTGTTTTATTAATTTTTATAGGCATTTAACTTTTGCAGATTTTATCCATATTTATTGGTTATTAATTCCTTAGTAATTATTTGAGTATTTATGTGTTTGAAGAATAACCTTGTGTTTTTGCTGTTTAGCATCTCTTATATCTGGGCACTAGGGTTCGTATTTATGTGTTTGAGGAATAACCTTGTGTTTTAGCATCTTCTTTTGTATTGAGGCACTAGAATTCGAATCTTGCAGCCATCTCTCCCTATTTACCCAACAAAAGAAATTTTAATGAGTGTTTTATAGAATTATTTTAAAATATATATTTTATTAAAATTAAATATTGTGTAAAATGAAATACAAATAATATAAAAGCTCAATTTTTGAAAACTATAATTATTTTAATTTCTAATAGTCCAAATTGTTGGTTCAATTTAGTTCAATTGGTAAAGTTTTTTATTATCAAAGAAGTGACTTGGGTTTATATTCCAACTTACCAAAACCAATTGATTATTAACATGATACTAAAGAATAATTATTATGCAATCAACCTCATAAATTTAAATCCTATCATATATATATCAAAAGAAAATAAAATTTTCTAATCTAAAATTCTTAATAACCTGTGATTGAGAAGTTTGTTCTTACTTTCTTTCTTGCCCAAACATTGGTACTTTGTTCGCTCTCTCCAATTAACTCATGCACTGATGCACCCATGGCCCATTGTAAACTTATTAGGTACTTCTGGATGCAATGAAGTGCTATTCACTCCTTTCATATAATCGGTGAATTACATCATAAATTTAATTAATAGGGTTCATTTCAATAAAAAGTTAGTAAGATCCATTATTACGTGAGATGAATAAAATATATATATATATATATATATATATATATAGTACCACAAACTATTCACAACTTCTTTGTTACAAATGTGATACAATAGAGTGTGAGTGATGAAGAAAAAATAGTAAGTCTATGTATAAATAACAGACAACTAGTTATAATATGTTATGTTAGAGTTGTGGCAAAAAAAATGTGGAATAATTTGTGGTCCTAAAACCACTTAGAAAGAAATATCAAGTCATCGTACTTTTGACATACTGAATAATTACTCTAACCCAACATACATGAAATTTGAATAATTTTTAAATGGACGGATATATCTAAGCTATTTTAAGTCATATCTTGATCACACAAGGGGGAGTTGTGGTAGTTTCTTAAAAATGTAATAATTGTTGTGACTTAGAGTCTATATTTGAGAATAACTTATTTAGCTGAAACTGAAAACTTTTTGGTGAAAGTATTGTAAATAAAGCTAAAAGGTAGTTGAAATAGTACAGTAGGACCCAAGGTTGAAGCTGTGTTGAAGCATGGCTCCCCCAAAATTTTATAAATATATATATAATAATTTTAATGTTTTCAAAATTTAGTCTACAAAAATAAGAGTTGCCCCCCCCCCCCAAGTATTTGAATTAGTCTAATGATGCTCTTAAAAAAAATTGGTCTAATAGTTATAGAGACATAACTTTATTTTTCGCAATTCTATTTTTTTATTATAAAATGTGCTCTTATATCTGTTAAATATTTGATAAAGTTTGGCACCAAATATGTTTGAATTTATTTTTTTCAACCCGTTATGTGGCGATTAACAAGTCATTGACTCATTAAAAAAATCTTGTCACTAAAACTACACATGAAATGTCTCTTTTGGTTGCCACATAATGGTTTAAAACAAGATAACTTCAAATATGTTTGGATCCTAACTTGTTCCTCCAAATTTTGGATCATTCATGTTTTTTAAAATTTCATTAGTTCAATTGAATAATTTTTTTACTTACATTAGTATAAAATTTGATAATTTGTATAGAAAATGAAACTTTTTAAGAATTTTGCTATGAAAATGGTAAAAATGAATTTTATTAATTTTATGAAAGATCGCCATCAAATATAATCTTGATTGAAAGTACTAAGCTCTTTTTTTTTGTTGGGTGTGTGTATATATATAACTTATAAAATAAAAAAGTGTGTGTATATATATGTGTATGTATATAATAAAAAAAGCATGTCTATATATGTGTGTGCAGGGGTTGTCTTGATAAATATATTAATACTATAACTTGGCCCCCCAAACAAAAATTCCTAGCTCCACCCCTGGTAGGACTCATGACTAGTATCAAAAAGTGTAATGGGATCTATGAATAGTAACAAAAATAAATTAAATAGTAGTAAAAATAAGCTAAATAGTAAAAAAACTGATTTTTTAAGTCAATGCTAAACGCATGCTTGACGTGTTTGAAGATAAAATTGTTTTCGAGTACGTGTCATAGATATACATGTATCTCATTCATCAAAAAAAGATATACATGTATCTCGAAATCTTTGACATGCACAATTTACTACACCCGTTGGAACATAGTGATTGTGCCGCAAAAGTCAAAGAAAGAGAAATGAGTTGATCATAAAAATTATTGCACTAATTGTCATGGATAGATTTTTTTAAGGGGGAATTGTCATGGATAGTTGTCAATTCAAAATTGTTTCACGCTTTATCCTCTTCATTTTTTTTGCATAATGTCAAAAATCAACTTGAACGGTGGAACCTTCCTCCTTCAATTGATGCAATGCCTTTTTCTTTTTCCTTTTTGATAAAAGGTTAGAAAGGTTCAATGTCTTTACTGCACTTTTAACAATTTTTGCAAAATAAATGGTTGCTTTGTCAACAAACTTTCATTAATTACCAATGGGATCGTACGTGCCATGCATGAAAGCATATATGATATGAATGTGATTATTAATAAATCGGATTCTAATAATAATCTCGCAAAATAATGAAATGATGACTGTATTCTTCATAGCTAGGTTAAATTTCAGGAAAAGATTGTTGGTTTTTATGTTGAAAAATTATAAGAATTTCACATCCATTTTCACAACTATTCAATATGACTGACCGTGAGTGGTGGAAAAAAAAAAACGATGAGTCTACGTGAAAGTGATAAGTAGCCAGTTACAACCCACCACATAAAATAGTTGTGAAAATGAATGTGTAATTAGTTGTAATCCTAGAATAACTCGAATGACAAATATGATAAAAATGGCAAAATAACAATCTTTTAAGTTTCATTTTTGTCATTTTTGGAGATAATAAAATAATATATGAACATGAAAAAGATGTTAATGATGAAATTGAGTTTGCAAGATGCCAAAAATAATGATAACAGTGACTTGAATTATGAGGATGAAATTGATTAGGCAAAATTATGAATATGATGAGAAAGAAAATATCATCTTAGTTATATATAATGTATCATCATTTTTGAATTTGACCCAATTTGGTTGTGGAAGTTATATGTCATAACTATACTTTAATTTGATACTTAGTTAGCTTTATTATATATTATTGTATACATGATTATTACATTAGTTATAATTAAATATGTTTTAAGTTTATAACAAAAATACCTTTTAAGTATGTATACTTACAATTTTTTTTTAATAATTTTTATAAAGTGTTTATGTATCTTACCCTATATAATACAATATAATACATAATATAACAAAATGTAAAATCGATACGCAATGCAAAATTACAAATCACGTTTTGACAAGTATGCTCAACGGTATTAACTAATTCTCCGAACAGTTATTAGTTGAAAGGAAAAAATATATTTTAATTTAAAATATTTTTTCCCCTTAGTATTCCCATCCAACACCCAAAATGTCCAATTCTCATGTCCAATAGACGCAAGTATCAGCAACTTGTGAGTTCCAGTTAGTTTAATTAGTAAAGTCTCTGATGGTTTGTATAAGAGATCTGGAATTCAATCCTCACCTACACTAAAAATTGATTGGTGTCTTGATTTGATGATAAAGAGTTATCATCAGGAGCGGATGCTTAAAAAAAAAAAAAAGAATCAGCATCTTGCTTCTTCCCTAAATTTAAATTTGAAACTTGATACAAAGTTGAAATCTTAAAATATTAGCAAAGCAATTTCCACATCATTCCTCATCAATCTTTTGTAAATTGCTATGCAAGGAGAGCGTGACTTTTTATTGGACATGAGAATTCATAGCCTGACTTTTTAGCACGTTCCCTATTTCTTGATATCTTTGTTTTTATAATGACTTTCTGAGTTTACCAAGCACTTTCGTTTTTAAGGAGTATTTATGGTTTACCTAGTTTCAAGCGATTTATTTGGAAGAACTAGGTGGAGAGAGTCATTTACATTTTCACTATTTACCTAAAAATAAAACTTAAAATTATTATAAATTTTTACTATAAAATTATTAAAATTGATATATTAATAAATCTGATTTTTACTATAATTTTTTTTTTCAAATTGATAAATTAATAAATGGTCATGCTAACGAGTGCCTTTAGGACATTAGTTAACAATTCAGTTAAAGAAAGTTTTTATGGGAAAATGAAAAAAAAAAATTTAGGCTATGTTTGGTAATAGTTTTTGTTTTTTATTTTCAAAAACTTGTTTTTGGAAATATAAAGAAAAAACAATTTTCTTGTATTTTTTAAATAAAAAACATGTTTGGCTAGTTGAAATTAAAAAAAAAATAGTTTTTTGAAGAAAAAGAAAGAGAAAATACTAAAATATGTTGTTACTAGGATTAGTGATAACTCATTAAATGAGATAGATTCATTAAATTAGATGCGTGTTTTCATTAATATTTGAAAACTAGAAATTGAAAACAGCCTTTTGCATATTTTCAGTTTCCTTCACAAAATTGAGTTTTGAGAACAGTTTTTGTTTTTTTGTCCATTTTGGGTTGCAAAACAAATTTTTTAGTCTAAAAAATAGAAAATTGTTTTTGGAAACAGAAAATAAAGGGAAAAAATAGTTACCAAACATACCCTTAATGTTTTGACAGATTTTTTTCATTTCCATAAAAGTGATGTCAAAATTTTTCTAAAATAAATTATTAACCAATGCCCTAAGGGTACTCATTAGCATTTCTCTTTTAAATTTATTTAATACTCTTATAAATTTGTATGACACTAGAATAAATAGTTGGATATATTTTTTAATTTGTAATATTTAACTCAAAACTAAATTAAATGTCTTCCAATGAGGATTCTATTAAAAATTTTAAATATGATAATGAGTTTAAATTTTTTTTTTTTTAGAAGGGAGGTAAGTGAGTTTAATTAGTAAATTTAAAGACACATCCAATTTTATATTGATGCATAATAAGAAAAGCGCCAATAAAAGTAATATTACTCCACCATAAGTTGACAAAGCATGAAGTATGTCCTGAAATTGGACTAAAAAGTCTGTTTAGGAATAGTTTATTTAACTAAAACTAGAAATTTTTTATTGAAAATATTGTAAATAAAACTAAAAGATAGTTAAAATAGTATAGTGAGACTCATGAATAGTACCAAAAAGTACAATAAGACCCATAAATAATAAAAAAAATAAACTGAATAGTAAAAAAAACTAACTTTTTAAGTTCATACCAAACACAATCTAAGTAGTAAGTACCATGCCACTTTTCAAGAGTAGCTATGTACTACCAAGTTAGTCTTTTTTTCTTTCTTTTTTTCTTTTCTTTTTTTTTTTTTTTTTTAAGGGAGCCAAGTCAAGTCACTTTTATCCACTTATTTATCCAAGAGGGAAAAAAAGGAAAAAGGAAAAAAGAAAAAAAATAGTGGGGCTATAAATTGTAATAATACTGAAACCCAGGGGCGTTTCAACTTTCAACCACATCCCCAGATTCAGAATCTCTATATAATGCATAGTCAGCCGGAGCCACTCTTCTTGTGGATCCTCACACACGGCACACCTTTGCCAAAGTGATGAAATTCTTAAAAAACCACAGCTAATTACCAAGACAGCAACCAAAGTAACAATCATTATTAATGACTGACTGAGAGAAAGAAAGAAAGAAAGAAAGAAAGTGCAACCTCAAATGAGACACAGAGAAAATGGCTCTAATGGCGACTAGAACGAAGGTGCCGCTGCTGCTGCATAGAGTTGTTAAAAATGGAGGGGCGTTTGGGAAAGTGGGGGCAATGCGTTCATCTTCAACAGCGGTGGTGGAGTCTAGGCCTGTTGGGTTGGGTGTGTTGGGACTGAAAGACTATGAGGATTATAGAAGGTCTTTGTATGGTGAGATCACTCACAAGGCCTTGCTGGTTGACGCTGCTGGCACTCTTCTTGTTCCTTCTCAGCCCATGGCTCAGGTCCCTCTCTCTCTCTTTCTCTCTCAGACATGTTTCTATGTATGTTTTTGTTGTGTCTGTATGTGATTTTTGGCTTAGTGGGTCTGATTGCATGTGTTGGAATTCTGGGTACTGTGTTTTTGCATTATTGGATTTCTGGGTTCTCACTGGTTGTATTTGTACTTGTATTGTACTGTTAGAATTCAGAAATCTTTGCATGTGTGTTGTTGTTGTGTTCATGTAAGTGATTTTTTCATGTTTGGCTTAGAGGGTCTGACTGCATGTGTCGGAATTCTGGAATCTGGGTAGTGTATTTTTTTTTTTTTTTGGCATTAATGGATTTCTGGGTGAAAGTGTGATGAATTGGAAATCTGGGTTTTGAGGGAATGTATTGAATTAATGGCTTTTTGGGTTTTTTTTAGTTTCACTTTTTTCTTCTTTCTCTTTCTTATCTCTATTGGTGCCATCTTTTAGTAGAACTTATGGTTTTTGGAGTTGAAATTCATGAATTTTGTCTTGTTCATTTTGACAACTCTCTATGTTTGTGTTTGTGTTTGTGTTTGTTATAGATATATAGGACGATTGGGGAGAAGTATGGGGTGAAGTACTCAGAGGATGAGATATTGAACAGATACAGAAGGGCATATGGGCAGCCTTGGGGTAGATCCCGTCTCAGGTCCGTTCCAGTTCTTTTCTCCATTTCCAATTTTTTGGATTATATGGTAGTAATCAATTATTTTTTTCTTAATCTTTTCCCTTTGTTTTTTTTTTATTTTTTTATTTTTTTGGGTAGTTTATCATATATATTTTGTCTCATATTTCAAAATTTTCCAAATGAGGTGCAAATATGCTGGAAAGTAATTTGGAATCTAGTAATGCCAAGAAGTAAGAACACAACATCTTTCACAATGGCTGTTGTAATGCCAAGTAATTTGGAGCACCTTATTTTCACCTTGAGTCCATTACTAACACCACGATTATTATGCCCCCAATCACAACAGGTCATGTCAACGGTTGTGAAAAAAAGTTACGAAAGATGTCATGTGCATTTGTGGTTTGGAATCGGTTTTCTTTATTCTGCTTTCTTTTTCTTACAACAGTACTAAATGACTTTGTTTCTTTAAGAGAGTTGATACTTTTTGCCGACATATGTTGCTAAAGTCACCAAGTGCCATGCTAAAGTTTTCCTTATTGACCCGTTTGTAATTAATGGGTTGGTGTTACGTCTTTCAGTTCTGACTTGAGAGGGGCAGTGTTCTGGAGTACTGAACAGTTTTCCGATTTGTACTATATGTTTTTGAAATTACAGTCACCATGAGGGAACAGGACTAGTTTATGTCTAGCACATAAGCAAGATATTTTTAAATTTTGGTCTAGGGTGTGGGACCAATTTAGTAATTTCATTGCTGATTGATGTTTTACTTCAGTAGTAAGTTACTAATGACATATGGATTAAAATTGTGTTGTCCTCCTTTCAAAGCATGCTGATTTATCTGTGTCAGCTCTTACAGTGATATGAGTTGGATCTATAAGCATACCAGCCACTGATTCAAGAAAGCCAAGATCATTGAAGCCGTATTGTGGCCAAAATATTGTTATTGCAACAATGATCTGATCTGGACACTTAATGCTGAGATAAACTTATCTTTTTCTCATGTTTGGTTTGAATAGACTCTTTTTAAATGCAGTAATTTAGTAGGTCAGCCTAATTTTCATGTAGTTTTGTTTACAAAATTTTATCATCTTGGTAATTCACTTATGTGTATGAACACTTCAAAATATCACCAGAGGATTTGTCCATGACTGTATCTAGATTTTGTGACCTTGTTAAGGTCAACCTATTTTCTTGCTTATTATCTTTAAAGGATCCAATGTAAAGTCCGTTTCCTACATGCCATGTTTTCGGGTTCTTAAACAGTGGCAATGGACACACTTCTACCTGTTTTCATTTCTTAAGCCCTTAGCTTTTAAATGAGTAAAATTGAACATTATTAAGAATGATATCCTTCACATTCCGATTGCCAGAACTGCAAAAGGTAGCAATTTTTCTGTCATGTTTGTTGAGGATCTCTTATCTTAATCAATAATGTTTTTGTTTTTCTTCAATTGCAGATATGTCAATGATGCAAGGCCTTTCTGGCAATATATAGTCAGTTACTCCACTGGCTGTTCAGATTCTCAGTACTTCGAAGAACTTTACAACTACTATAGCACTAACAAGGTTGGGTCATTTCTAAATTAGCTTTTATAAATTGCATGCTTTGAGTTTTAAACTTATGTAGTTATAATTCTTTCTCCAATTTTTCTTTCCATAGGCTTGGCACCTCTGTGATCCTGATGCTGAGAATGTATTTAAAGCTCTTAGGAAAGCAGGTGTGAAGTTGGGTGTTGTGTCAAATTTTGACACTCGGTTAAGACCTTTAATGCGGTCTCTAAACTGTGAACATTGGTTTGATGCTGTGGCAGTTTCAGCTGAAGTATGTCCATTGATTTCTTCATTATATATAGTTTTTTTATTTTTTATTACCCCCTTTCATATACACAATGGGATGGCTAGCGGCATGTGTATGAGGTTTATCTTTCTGATATGTATACACATGCATATGTACACTGATCCGTATTACATTCAATGAAGTCATTTAAACTTCAAGAAATAACGTCATACATATATCATAATTGTATTGGCAATCTAATGGTGAACTTTTCTTATGAACAATTTGTTTTCCTCTACTAGCTATGGTCTTGACTATGATTCTCTCTCCCTTAAACAGGTTGAAGCAGAGAAGCCAAATCCAACAATATTTCTAAAAGCTTGTGATTTATTGGGAGTAAAGCCCGAGGATGCTGTACATGTAGGGGATGACCGTAGGAATGATATATGGGGTGCTAGAGATGCAGGCTGTGATGCTTGGCTTTGGGGAAGTGAAGTTCACTCTTTTAAGGAGGTAGGTTGTCATCTGCATCTCTTATTTTCCTGGGAATTACTTGGATGAGTGTTTTTGCCATGTAATTTTTTATGTTACGATATATAACTTCAGGAAGAGAACATAGGGGTTATATCTCTGGTTCATATTCTTCTAGCTACTTCTTTTAATGATTCTTGCAACTGTCTTTTGAAGTAAAGAGCTGTGTGTCAGTGTGTGTGTGTGTGTGAGGATGTTAAAAGACCTTTGTCTGTTGATTATTGAAGTTTCCTCAAATACACCCTATGAAAATATCTTATTTTAGAAATTCTCAATATTAGCTTCCTTCGTTATCTTTCAAAGCTTATCTTCATTTTAGAGGTAAATAAGAAAGAAGAATAGGGTGTGAATGACTATTAAATTGTAAAGAAGAAATTTTTTTTATGTTTTTAATAAGAAAAGGTAAATATTTAACATGCCTTTTCATGGCTTTTGAGGAAATGCCCTTTCCTTCAATTGGAAAATGGTTGGTAAATGCGGTAACCAAGTAGATTTGCCTGGAGTATAGGCATCATAACATCAAAATCAGTTTTCACAATGCATATTATTAGGTATCAGTCACATCTTCTTCTTTTTTCACAAACAACAACAAAAAAAATTGCCAGTATCTTAGTTACACACGCTGTCCACTCACACTCTCACACACACACACACGCACACACACAGAGACAAAGACAAAGTGCCTTCCCTTCCATTCTTGTATCATTCCTCACTCTTCCACTTGAGTCTTGAATTCTGAAGTCCACTCACACTCTCTCTCTCTCTCACACACACACACACACACACAGAGACAAAGACAAAGTGCCTTCCCTTCCATTCTTGTATCATTCCTCACTCTTCCACTTGAGTCTTGAATTCTGAATGGTCATCTCCAAGGCAAAAACCGACCCCATTAATTGTCACTCACACACACAGAGACCTCTCTGAGAGGAGAAGTTATATCATGCAACGGGTATTATTTTCCCTCTGAGAGACACTAATAATAAATGCCTTGACACTGTCTTGTACGGCTTTTCTCCAACTACCTTTCCATTTATAGCCTCAATTTTCTTTCATTGCCGCAAACATTCATTGGTGAACAAGAAAACCCATTATTGCTACGACTTTTCTTATTGCATTCATCTTCCCAATGTTTATCTTTTAAGTTTTTCCTGTTAACTATCTGGAACTTATTACTTACATAAAAGAGATATTCTTTCATGAACTTTGCTTTGTTCTCCATGCTTCCTTGTTTTGCTGCTACATGGGTTTTTGACCAACTAGTTTGAGTATTACTATTTTCCGTGAAAGCAAACTTGCCCTTTTGATTTTTCCTCAGGAAGATATTTTCTTTCTCTGTTTTTCTGTCAGTGTCTTGGATTTCAGCTCCTTCTGCTTCGTGGGTTTTCTCGAATTTGGTTAACCAAGAATCGTTGGAGAGCATCTGAGGCTAAATTTGGGGTTTTAGTTTCTTGATTTTCCTTCCAAGTCACTGTAAAGTACGTTCTTTTTCAGGTGAATTCTCTAGTGGAGCTCTCTTTTTCATGATTCTTCTTAACAATCTTTGGTGGGTCTGATTCTGTTTGCCTTAAAAACTCTGATTTCAGTGTCTACAGCTTCAAACACTTGTGGAATGGGATATTTGAATTTGCTGCTTCTAGTGGTTCTTTTATGGGTTTTCTTCATTCCAAGCTCTTATGAGTTACATCCCTCCCAGACCCAAGTTTTATTGCAGATAAGGAAGCTTTTGGAGTACCCTTCCTCATTGCAAACTTGGGAAAATTACTATGGAGACCTCTGCAACTTGCCTAAATCAGCACATGTGAGTATCACATGCCAGGACAGTTTTGTCACTGAGCTCAAAATTATGGGGGATAAGCTTGTCAAGGTCAGTGAGTTCCATGGATTTGCAATTCCCAATATGACACTATCTGAAAGTTTCTCTATTGATTCCTTTGTTACTACATTGACGAGGTTAACCAGTTTAAAAGTTCTTAGCTTAGTGTCTTTGGGGATTTGGGGACCACTTCCTGATAAGATTCATAGGCTATATTCGCTTGAACTTTTGGATTTGAGCTCAAATTTTATGTATGGTTCAATTCCACCTAAGATATCTAGACTAGTTAAGCTTCATACTTTGACACTGGATTCCAATTATTTCAATGACACTGTCCCTGATTGGTTGGACTCATTTTCAAACCTCACCATTTTGAGTTTGAAGAGTAATGGATTCAAGGGTCAGATTCCTTTTTCTGCAAGCAAAATCAAGACACTCACTGATCTTGTCCTGTCCCACAATGAGCTTTCTGGCAAATTACCTGATTTGAGTACTTTAACCAATCTACGTTTATTGGATATAATAGAAAATCATTTGGATTCTGAACTACCAGTCATGCCCAAAGAGTTGGTTACAGTGCTACTGAGCAATAACTCGCTCTCAGGAGAGATTCCTGAGCAATTTGGTGAGTTGCATAAACTTCAACACCTTGATCTATCTTTCAACCATCTGAGTGGAACTCCTCCCTCTGCCTTGTTCTCTTTACCAAACATCAGTTATTTGAATTTAGGGTCTAATATGCTCAGTGGGTCACTTCCAGATGAGTTAAGTTGTGGTGACAAACTAGGGTATGTTGATTTATCTAGTAACAAGTTGATAGGCCAACTTCCTTCTTGCTTGAACAGTACTTCAGATAATAGATATGTTAAATTTGGTGGAAATTGTTTATCCCATGATTCCCAAGATCAGCATGAAGGATCGCACTGTCTTATAAGCAGTAAACAATCCAGAGGAAGAGATATAGCAGTAGTAGTTGCTGTCATTAGTGGAGCTGTTCTTGTTATGGTGCTTTTGGGGTTGGGAGTTCTACTCTTGTGTAAAAGATGCCGTTCGAGAAGGACACAGGAGCAGCATGTATTGTTAAAGAATGTGCAAGATAACACACCAACTGGGATTTCCTCTGAGCTCCTTGCAAATGCCAGTAAGTTCCACATTGATCAGTTTATTTTCTTATCATTTGTTCAAAATCCAAGACATGCTTGTCCAACTCACTCTGTCAATTTTGTAGTTTAGAATATATGAATAGAGACTAAATCATGATTGTGTAAACCATAGTCTGTGGTGCACATGAGAGCCTAAAGTGATAACCTTGCCTCTATTTTTTTTAGGGTTCATTTCTCAAGCAGCAAAGCTAGGGACACAAAGAGCACCCGTCTCTCGATTGTTTTCTTTTGAGGAGTTGAAGGACGCCACAAACAACTTTGATTCATCAAGGTTTCTTGGTGAAGGCTCTATGGGGAAGGTATCTGTCAAAAGTCGAATATGCAACGAAAATATAGATGATTCACGGATTCTTCAAAAAAGGGGGATTCATTTGGATCAACCTACTAATTTTGAGCATAACATACATATTTTTTAGGGGCATATTATACAAAGTAGGAATTTTATTTGTAAGATGAAGGGGGAGCTAGAAATTTGTCAAAGCACCTAAGCTATTCTAACTTCTACCTAGTATTTTGGTTATTATTATTATTACAATTATTATCAAAATCTTGAAATTGTGTTTCTCAAAAAAAAAAAAAAAAATCTTGAAACTGTTGTGAAATCAATGAGAAAAATGTATATGTGGCATTCAATTGGTGGAGCACATTATATATGTCCATTTCCAGCTAGCTCTTTTAACTTCTGTTTTATTTATTTATAAATTTTTAGATTTATAAAGGTCGATTGGAGAATGGGACCTACGTAGCCATACGCTCTCTATCTTTGGTGAAGAAATGTTCGATTCCAAACCTTAAAGCTCGGCTTGATCTGCTTTCAAAGCTTCACCATCCACATTTGGTAGGCTTCTTGGGTCATGGCATTGATGGTAGTGGACAAGATGATTCCAGTAGCAGCAAAGTTTTTCTTGTATATGAATATGTACCTAATGGGAATTATCGCAGCCATCTGTCAGGTTAGTATAGCATCACAGTTAACTTTAATCTGTCTTCATATATGAAAATATGTGTGCACCTGCGCATCTGTCTTTGATGGTTTAGTGTGTGTACCATACTCTTTTTCTTGAATTAAGATGGGCCCCTCCTTGTCTGCACCGGGGTGGGGGGGTTGGTGCTTTTCTATATATTTTATGTATCATAGCTTTACGTATTGGAGGCTGTCAACATGTAATCTAGCTACATATACAATTTGCAGAAAGTTGTCCAGAAAAGGTTTTTAAATGGTCAGATAGACTGGCAATTTTAATTGGAGTTGCCAAGGCTGTGCATTTTCTACATACTGGTGTAATTCCTGGTTGCTTGAATAACCGACTAAAAACAAACAACATATTGCTTGATGAGCATCGGATTGCAAAGCTAAGTGACTATGGGATGTCAATCATCACAGAGGAAATTGAAAAGTTTGAGGTATAATGCCTGGCTTTTTCTGGTTGAGTGTGCAATGTTATCTTGGTTCACCAAGCAGTCTTTTCTAACTCATTCTGTTTGTTCTGTAGGGGAAGAGAGAAGACCCGAAATCATGGTATGATACAACCAATTGCCTGATTTATTAAAATAGAATACCTTTCAATTTGATGCTTGATTTTATCTACTGGAGTCGCATCTTAAATATTGTTATGTTGGATTTAAAAAATAATAATTGCATTATAACTGATGGTGCATTTCTGATGAAGATTTTCTTCAATTAAAGAGCATGAGGATGCAATCTTGGTATATGCATTATATATGTATTATTTTGGATCCAAAAAGAGAATGAATCATTAATGATGAGCCCCCTTTTCACTGCTTAAATGACACTGAGGTTGAGTATCCAATTCTTGGTATATACAGCAGTACTTCCATCCTGATCTCAGCACTACCTTCATGCTGGTATTACTCTGCCACATGCAACATCACCATCATTGGTGCCATTTACAGTGCATGCCACTATCAGAAACACCTTTTCTTCTGTACCATTAGTTTCCTTATCATCCCCCTTGCTGTTATTTGGTCTTCTCACCTCTACTATTGTCAAAGCTGCTACCACCATGAACACTGCCATAATTAACATGCTGTCTGCCTCAGCAGCAGTAATACTGCCACTATTGCTACAATTATTGCTTCACTTATGCATTGACCACCACTGTCATACTGTTACTGCAGCTACCTAGTGCCCACTAATATCCTCTTTAATGCACTTTAATAGTTATTTAGAAATAGCTGACTCTATTACTTCCTTTTTTGCAGCCATCGAACAAACTTAGAGGATGATGTTTACAACTTTGGATTCATATTGCTCGAATCACTCGTTGGGCCTATAGTGACTGGAAAAGGAGAAGTATTTCTCCTAAATGAAATGGTATGCCAAAGCTTTAGTGGAGGTGAATTCCACAAATTCAGATGAATGATAATTTTGAAACAACTATATAAAATTTCCAAATCTTTTGATTTGTACATTTGTTTCAGTCTGAAAAATAAATAAACATAAAATCTATAATTTTCTAGATGAGTACTTTATTTTTCCATATAAATTTATATTTAGGTTATATATATTGGTCTCAACATCAATTTTGTCTTCATTGATAATGAAATGAGATCTCAAATTCTTTGTTAACAAAGCTTTAGTTGAGCTGCTATAAATTTTGGTCTAGAAAACATGACGATTGAAACTGGTCATGTTTTTAAAATGTCATAAGATCAAAATGAATTGCCTAAACATTCTGAATATTTTCCTTTTCTTTTCCTCAATATTTGTTTTAGATACCATCTTTATTGATTTTGTTTGAGATGGTATGTTTCTAAGACCTGGAGTCATGAACCACAGGCATCCTTTGGCAGTCAAGATGGTCGAAGACGAATTGTGGATCCAATAGTGTTGACCACTTGCTCGCAAGAGTCGTTATCAATAGTGGTATCCATCACAAACAAATGTATAGCTCCTGAATTGTTATCTCGTCCCTCTTTTGAAGATGTCCTTTGGAACTTACAATATGCAGCTCAAATCCAAGCCACTGCTGATTCTGATCAGAGATCAGATTCTACAACATAGTTGTAAGTTTATGGCTAGCGCAACACCTGAGATTCATTCTAAAGAAGCCTCCTGAAATTTGTAGCCACACAAGGTATGCCTGCATTTGGGCTGCCTTCCCTCATAGCAATGTGAAATGTAAAAAGTTGTAAATTTTCATTTTTGTTTGCTTTTCCTTTTATACTGCTGAATTTTGGTAGAATAAAAGTTGTTTAGTTACATTTTCTGTTTAAGACATATAATAGTGGTAGGCCTTTGTGCACAGTGCCTTTTTTGAATGGTATATTCAGACCTCAACACCCCCCCCCCCCCCCATAAAAAAAGAAAGAAAGATTGAATGATGTCGGACTACAACCAAAATTATTTTGAAATTTTTTATTATTATTATTTTATCCCATAGGAGGTTGGATTATTTTAAAACCTTCATTTTTATTTTGTGTTTATATAGGTGTTGGGTTGAAAGATTGACCCCAAGTTAATTTTAATTTATTACCCTTAGGGTCTGTTTGGGATCCGATTATTTTGTTGAAACTGAAAATTTTTTGCTAAAAATACTGTAAATAAAGGTAAAAGTTAATTGAAATAGTAAAGTGAAATCTATGAATAGCAAAAATAAGTTGTATAGTAAAATAAGTTGATTTTTTAAATTTTTGCCAAATATACACTAAATTATCAAATTATGCACAGGTATAATTAAATTGTGTTGGGTACAACCAGGGGTGGCCCAAGTCCTAGGCAATTTAGGCCTAGGCCCAAGGCCCCCATTTTTTTTAAAATTTACCCTTTATTAAAAGGCCTATCTCATTATTAAAAAAAAAAAAAAAAAAACGGAAATATTAAGGAAACATTGGTTTAGGAACAATTTTTAGAAACATTTTATGAGAAAGTGATAAACAATTAATTTTTTTGATAGCTTATTATATTTTTCATAAAAGTTATGTTAAAACTTGCCTAATATAGTTTATTAACAATTACCTCAAAGAAACCCATTATTTCATACTCAAAATAAAACTAATATGCTAGTAATATATATTTCATTTGACAATTCTTGTTAATTGCCTTACGTTCTTATCTGAGAGTTAAGCAACGCATTGCCTCGTCTGTTGGCATGTGATGCATGTCTTGTTGGGTGATTGTTCTTTATACCATTTTTTTTTTTAAATAACCCATCTTCTGAAATGGTGCACTGGGTCTACAAACATCACCACCATCACCATCTGAAGTAGTGCCGACCCTACCACTGGTGAATCGGTGAGCCATTATCGCCGAAAAAATTAAAACTTCGACTGGTTGCAGCTTGTATGATTCGCTTCTCTCTTGATTCCAAAACTTCGACGCTTTTCTTCTCTTGACAGCGACCCTACAAACATCACCACTATATGATTCGCTTCCCTTCTCTATGTGTTTGTGTGTGTGTGTTTTTTTTTTATTGAAAACTATTTTTTGATAATTAACTGAACCTTTTTTAATTCAAAAAATTTGAAACCCAAAACCAAAAACAAAATTGGGACACTTGACCGTAACATTTAATGAAGTATAACACGAAGGCTTTAATTAAATAAAAACTTGATACGTAAAAGGATTTAATTAAATGAAAATGAAGTTAGATATTTGAATTGAATTTTGGTCAAAGTTAAAGATGTATTTTATAATTTTGCCTAAGGAGTATTTGACTTTACTTCTAAAATTCTTATTTGATGATTAAAATTTTAATAATTAAGCTAATTGTAACCCACGCACATGCTGTGTTCCCTTCAGGATTATTCTTTTATTTATTTATTTATGTAGGTGGAATCAATTTAGGATTATTCTTGGAAAGACTTCAAGCTAAGGAGAAATTTTCATATGGGTCAAGCGTATGAGACATCTTTTTTATTAAAATGTAGGATCCACTTATCAGTGAGAGATATGTCTCATATGCCTAACGCATAAGATACCTTCACCAGTTTAAGGGGGCGTTTGGTTTGCCGTGTTGTTACATTACACCGTAATATTATATTATTGTAATCTTACATTAATCTATATATATAATAATAGGTGAAGCTGAGAGAAACTCAAACTATAATTCCAAATTAGATTTCTAATTTTGCAACATGTGTCCTAAATTATTTATTCTTAAAGAATTTTATTTCTTAATTTTAGAATTAAATGTGAGACCACATCATAAATATTCATTCAAGTGAGTTATTAAGTACAAAACCCAAATAGTCTAAAATAAATGAATCGTAAAAAAAAAGTGTTTCACAATAATTTAAAAAAAATGGACAATTTACATTTTATATCTAATACTATCCTTACAAATTTTTTTAAAGAGTTAACAAAATATAAAAATGACTATCAATAATATTTAAATTATATATATAAGAATTATATTATGTATCTTATCGTATATCTTTTAGTGTATCCATGCATATGCATGGGGTTACAAGCTAGTATAATCTTAATACAAGAATACAACATTACATTGTTTAGGAAGGTAATGAGATTAATATGATGTGATATATTTTATAATTTTAGATTATAGTAATTTTAGAAAAAATAAAATAAACCATAAACTTTAATGTCACGTCAAGTTAAAGATTAATAAATGTTCAATTATGAGTTGTAATGCACACTTTTCAAAAAATAAAATACACATGTTAATGATTCATTGGCTTACAAACACAAATTCATTGTGGTTGTATGCGTTTTTTTGGATATATATGTACAGTTTAACTTTATTTTTTAAAAAATGTATAGAAACATTATAGAATAAAGCATTAAACGCATCTTACCTACTGCCCTTAGGGTATTCGTTAACAAAATCTTAAAAAAAAAAAAAAACCAAAATAGTAGAATAATCTTAAAGATATTACAAATTTTTGTGTTACAAACTATGAAAAATTCAAACATTTATTTATTAAATGGTTAAAATCCACTAATTATATTCATTTTTACATTAAATTATGTCTTTTATGTAGCAATGACCAAAGTTTAAAAAGGAGGGAGTTTTTTTTTTTTTTTTTTGAGAAAAAAAAAAACACGAGAGTAATAAAGAAACATACAGTTTTTTGTGCTACTCCGGCAAAAATCTTTTCTCTCGCAGCTTTATATTCTTTTTGGCTGCTGCTTGCGTTATCTATCTGTAGTGCGTTAAGCTTGTAGGGAATTTAACCGAAATCCCAACCTGTGAGAAAAAAAAAAAAAAAAAAAAAAAAAAAAAAAAAAAAAAAAAAAAAAAACACGTCAAAGAAAAACAATCACACACACAAGACAATATTTACGTGGTTCGGCAATTTGCCTACGTCCATGGAGTTGCAGGAATTTCACTATTATCAGGGAAAATACAAAGTGTGACTACAGTGTTTCAGTCTCTCAAAAACGACAACATCAACATAAACCCTAATCACCAAAAAAAAGGTTTTATATCCTGCGCATAGGATTCACAATGGGCCTATCGGCCCAAGCCTCCGCTCCATGGACTAAGCCTCAATAAATCTCCCATTAGGTAGAGTTGTATTTTCTGTGCTGTGTTGTAGTCTGAATAGGAGAGTTGTGAGGTAGTAACTGATGTTACAACATTATAAATAAAATAATAGTGAGATGATTTTGTTCTCTTCATGCCATGTAGCACACTTTTTTCTCCTTCTGAATATCATCCGCCATTCGCTGTTTGATGTTTCATATGCACAATATCATTCGCTGTTTGATGTTTCATATGCACAATATCAACCACGCGATGCAATGACATTCTACCTATGATTGATATAATCTCTACCTGATGTGTAACAGAATATTGAAAACCAGTGTGTATGAGCTTGGTAGCATAGCATGCAGGCCTCATTTTTGGGTTTATCTGGGGTTATTTCTTTTCACAAAACTCTCATGTCCTCTCCTTTTGGGTTTATCTGGGGTTCTCTTTCCACAAAACTCCTATGTCCTCGGTTTTTCTGCACCGGGAAAGGCTAGAAGATAAGAAAGAATTTCTTGGCAAAATAAAAGAAAGATGGAATGGATTGCTTACTTGTTTTTGAGTTGACCAAGAACAGGTGGAGGGTTCAAAATATGATCCAGTTGAATGGTAAAGAATTTCTTGGCAAAATAAAAAGAAAGATGGAATGGATTGCTTACTTGTTTTTGAGTTGACCAAGTACAGGTGGAGGGTTCAAAATATGATCCAGTTGAATGGTAGACTTTGGGGTTTTGAACTTATGACCTTTCACTATACTCTTACAAGGATTTGAGCCAGTAAGTTAAACTTGTTGCCATTTTAAGTTTTTAACTTCAGTAAAGCATTCCTTGAACATTCAAAGAAACTGTAGTCTTAATCATCTTCGGAGACTCAATCCATTAATTAATCCTTTATTTATTTATTTTTGAACTGGTTAGAAATATTACTAAATAGATAGCCATAACTTCAGATTCACAGAAATGAGGAGGTAGTAGTCTTACTTGAGATTGACGGAAATGAGGAGATATCAGATACGTTTTGGTAACAATTATCCACGTGCAATAATACACATCACCCACCTAGAGAGGCATCAAGATATCTTTGTATATTTCTCTATTTGATTCGCAGACATTTTATAAACAAAATCAAATCTAATTTAATAAAAAAAATGTGAAATTTCCTTCATTAGCTCTAATAAGATTATTCCAATGTCTTTCTCAAATGCTAGTGTACAAACTGCACATGGGCTTTGATTATATATATTATTGTTCCATGACTAACTTCAAGACCAATATTATTTTCTCTTGTTTACTTGGCCCAAAAAACCTAACTATCCACGTTTAAATTCCCTTGATCCATGCAATAGTCAAACAAATTGATAATGAGCTTCATAGACCTAGGATTCCCATCTATACAAATTTCAGTCTCCCTACTATGATGTGTGGAACGCCTAATTTTTTAGAAATTGTGGGAGTGTTATAGATTGCGAGTTGGTGAGTGGCCTATAAACTTTGGGATTTGGTGTGTGATGCAAAAAAGATTGGGCTTGAGCTTGATTATTAGGGCTTGTTTGAATATCGCTTATTATACTGAAACTGAAAACTTAGAGTTTGTTTGGATACCGCTTATTGCTGAAAACATTGTAGCAAAATAATTTTTAAATGTGTGAATAGTACTGTGGGATCCAGTTTTAAAGTTTTTTTTTGCTGAATAAAGTACTTGCAGGTCCCGTGTGGGACCCACTGGAAACGCAAAGCGCAGCTAAAAATTTAGTTTCAACTCTATCCAAATGTACGCTTATTGCTGAAAGTACTGTAGATAAAGGTAAAAGTTAGCTGAAATGGTACAGTGGGGCCCATAAATAGTACCAAAAAATGCAGCAGGGCCCATAAATAGTAGCAAAAATAAGCTGAATAGTGAAATAATTTTCATTTTTCATTGTTATCCAAACGGAGGCTTATTATTTTTTTTGGGGAGGGGGATGTGGTTAAACTCAACGGTCAATAGGGCTATTGTGGTTGTGGTGGCAATGAGGTGGTGAATTAAAGGAGTCTTAGGACATGTTTGGTATGTGAGTTAAAACAACAGTTTTCTGTGTATTAAATACTAAAAACTGTGGGGTCTAGAAAAAAAAAAGTGTTTAATAAGAGTGTTTGAGTCATCATTTTCAATTTAAGTAAACATTATGTTTTGAAAATACATTTAGAATAGTTTTTAGTTTTTGGATAACAATGCTGAGTGTCATTGTTGTAAAGATTTGAAAAACATTATTGTCATGGTGGAACTCAAGAGGATGAGGTAGGCTAGTTCATCAAGACACAAAGGTGGCATATTGAAAAAGGTGATTTGTTTTGGGCATCTCTATTGTGTGCTTAACTTTGTTGGTGGAGGGATGAGAATTTTGATGATGTAACTGTCAATATGATTTTGTGTTTTTGTTTTTAATTATTTTCTTCCTATTCATTATGTTTTTTGTTTTGTATTTTTGGCTTGACCTTTCAAGTCATCACGATGACAGATGGAGATCAATTGATGTGGTCGAATGTTGGTGTAAATAGGGGGAGGGGAAAGGGAAAGGGAAAGTGGAAATGAAAAGAAAACAAAACAAATAAGTGATAAAAAATTTATATTCATGACATTGACAAAACATCGTAGTTTTAGCACATTAAAACAATATCATTTTGAACCAAGATGACATTTAATCGCCACTTTTTTTTAGAAGAACATTTAATTGCCACTTAATCAATGAGCTTTGGGCAAGATGACTAGAATTAAAAAGAAGTGTTACATTAATAATATTTTCATAACAAATTATAGGTAGTAAGTTGTTATTAGTTCTAATTTTTTTTTTTAGAGAGTTTTAACTTATAGCGTCCGCTCTTGATAATAGCTCTTTATTATCAGACCAAGACACCAATTAATTTTTGCTATAGGCGGGGATTGAATCTCAAATCTCTTATACAACCATCAAAGACTTTACCAGTTGAGCTAACTGAAACCCACTTTATTGGTTTTAATTTGAATCTACAACTTAAAGTATTTGTTTCTCACTCATAACAACTAAATAACAGCCTACCACTTAGAAACCTGCATATGTCTTGCTCGGTGGACAAAAAACTATGTGGAGGATTATTTAATGGCTAACCATTCTACTCAGCCCTACAAAGAATCAACAGAAGCAACGTGGCAACCCCCCAAGCCTCCATGGTACAAAGCAAACATGGACGGTGCAGTATTTGCTCAGCAGAAGGAGGTCGGAGTTGGGGTCGTGATCCGGGACCACTACGGTGCAGTGGTGGCGGCATTTAGTAAGAAGCTGAAAGCCCCTCTGGGAGCTTTTGAGGTGGAAGCTAAGGCAATGGAGGAAGCAATTACATTCGCATGGGATATGGGGATCCGAGACTGCATCTTCGAAAGCGATTCTCTAATAGTGGTAAACGCTATGCTTCGCCTCACAGACCCACCCTCGCCTATAGCTAATAATATTGCTGGGTCCTTGTCCCATCTTTTCAAGTTTCGTGCTGTTAGTTTCAGTCATGTGCCTCGGTCTGGGAATAAAGTTGCCCACACATTAGCACAGGTTGCTAGAGGCTCATCAGGTTTGCATGCTTGGGTTGAGGAAACACCGGGTTGTATTGAGAACCTAGTGTCCCAGGATGTATTTTTTTTTGTCTTCGTATGAATAAAAGTTATTGTTTTCACATTAAAAAAAAAAAAAAACAACCTACCACTTAAAATTTGTTGTAAAAGTATTATGAAAATGTTTTAAACATAGCATTTCTCCGAATTAAAACGGGATGGAATTCTAATTTTTATTTTGATTTTGATAAAAAGATAAAAATGAAATTCCAAGTTTTAAACATAAATAAAAGGAGATAAAATCAAAATAAACTTAAACATAAAGAGTGATGTGAGGATAAGTAGGCTAAGTAAGTGAGTTGGGCCGTGGGCCGTGCCCGAGGACACATAGAAACCCAAGGATGGCTGTAAGGTTTGTTAAGTTTTGGGGTCAACAAGCTGAGGATAAGGAAAGATAATAACGAATTAGTGGTAGCTCCCGAGGAGCTGAACTTCCTTGGGAAAGCATTATGGAAGGTTGGAACCCAGTCACCTTAAGAATGCTGTACAAAAGGTAATCATTCTTTTGAGGTAAGCTTCAAGGAAGGTAGCCAACAAAAAAGGAAGAAATATTTAGGAAGAAGGCTGCTACCACCACATTAAGTACTTTGCACCTAACCAACTGACTGCATTTATGTGGAAATGACACCTGAATAGTGATATCTCAGTTTACAGCTATTCACAAAGCTTCTAGGAGGTTTTTGATGGGACAAGCATTCAAGGGATCACCTATAAGATCAACAAGTAGAAGACTGGGATGAAGGATGGAAGGACTATATAAGGGAAAGGCCCTCATAAAAAATGGGGCATGTAATGAGAGAAGGAAGAAAAAAAGAAAGAACACATTGTATTCATATAATTTGAGTGATTATAAGAACATCTCATTCTCGGACTTGACCAAAGAGCGTTATTTCTATAAATTTGTGTCTTTAGTTTTCTAAGCATGAATCCAGCTAATTATGGCCCATACTTAATTTGCTGAGATGCTTTCTTGTAAAATCCATTATCTAACAAATATTTTGTTTTGGGCTTGTTGGGCCATCATCCATTATTAGTGGGTCGAGGTATCAAATCCAGTTCTTACAAGTGAAATTTGCGACTTACAACTAAAGACCGATGAAAAATTAAAATCAAAATTTTTTTCACATTTCTTATTCTTAGGATTTTCCTTCATTCTAATTTTAAGGGCCCGTTTGGTATGTGTATTTAAACAACAGTTTTCAGTTTTTTTGAAAATACGTGTGGATGAAAAAGTGTGTAAAAATACGTGTAATATTGTTTGAAAACTGAAAATATATGTTTGAAATTATATGGTGTAGTTTTATCTTTATAAAAAAAAGAAGAAAAGAAAAAAGAAAAACTAAAAAATCAAAATGATAGCTCAGGTTATTTCCGTAATTTAAAACTGCGAAACTCAAAACTCGTCCTCAAGGCGGGAACAACAATTTTCAAGCCAAAAGAGTGCCTTTTCATTGTTTTCAGGGTGTCACAGTCACACAAACACACTGGAAATGGAGAGAATAAACGTGGCTGTGCGTGCAAGGCCGCTCTCTCAAGAGGACGCCAAAACCAGTCCATGGCGAATCTCTGGCAACTCCATTTCCACCACCAACAACTCCTCCAAATTCGATTTCGGTACTAACTACTAACCTCAAATTTCCTTTTTCTCTTTCTCTTTAGGGTTTCGGAACTTGAAAAATTCACTTTTTCGTTTCGTAGATCGGATTTTCGGCGAAGACTGCAACACCTTCCAGGTCTATCAGGCTCGCACTCAAGAAATTGTCTCCGCAGCCGTTCGTGGTTTCAACGGTCCGTGCAATTTCCACTGCAATTTTTATTTGAAAATTTTCATAATTATATGCCGTGGCTGTGAAATTTGTACGATTGACATTATTTTATAATTTATAAACATTTGTGAATTTCTTAAATTTTGTGATTTATAGGCTGAATCTCTATTTTTTTTTTTTCAAACTCGGCTTGTTATTTGCTTCTGTAACTATATGTTGTGGCTGTGAGACTGCTTAGAATAATCTCATTTTCTTTGCTGTAGGCACTGTGTTTGCTTATGGGCAAACAAACAGTGGGAAAACGTATACAATGCGAGGCTCGGAAGCAGAACCGGGGGTTATTCCACTTTCAGTGCGTGATTTGTTCAGAACAATTCAGCAGGTACTTCAACCAAGATCCTCTTGTGCTTCATGAAAATTAATGTGCAATTTCATGTTTTTAAATTTATTCAATAAGATTCGTATTTGACCTTACCTTGGTAACATTTATGAGATTGGGTGTTTCCTTTGCTTCAAGTGGTTATACAATTCCGTTTAATTTCAAGGGCTTATTGATTGGTATGATGCATATACTATGTAATTGATTGATCTTGGCCTCATGAAGTAGAGATCACTAGTTTAAAACACTCATTCCCCCTCCCTCTGTAGCCAAAACTTATTCATGAAAAAGGTGATTGATCTTGTGTTGTTGGGGCATATAAACATGAGCCATGGGGCCGGACTCTTCTGATTATAATGGAAAATTTTAACTCTCGAGTTGCTAGGTCTTGCATGGGGAAACTAATGAAATTGTTACTAATGGTCTCACCTTCACAGCTTACTCATCTATCCGAGTCTTCTATGTGATTCTTTCTAATAATATTGATTTCTAGCACTTGGATTTATAATTTTGTTCAACTCTTTTAGTGCATTGACTTTTGTAACAGCTTTTTTATTTATAAAATTTGTTGAAATTTTGGAGTATATAAATGTTATAATTCATTGTTCTATATTAGGATGTGGATCGAGAGTTTCTTTTGCGAATGTCCTATATGGAGATCTATAATGAGGAAATAAATGATTTATTGGCTCCTGAGCACCGAAAACTGCAGATTCACGAAAGTATTGAGGTACTGTGCTATTTACTGTGATGATATTGTAATATCTTGTTGGTTTCACACTTTCACTGTCTGTTTACTCTATTTCCCTCATATTTGCAGAGGGGAATATATGTTGCTGGCTTGCGAGAAGAAATTGTTGCCTCTCCTGAGCAAGTCCTTCATTTCATGGAGTTTGGCGAATGTATTATTTTCTTTGTACATTTCTTAAATTTTGTTGTTGTTGATTTTTGTTTGTTTGTTTAATTAGTGCTCAAAAGCGCCATTTTTATCTTCTTTAAATGTTGCCTATGTGGCTTACATTGTTGCTCTTGTATATTTTGAATAACATGTTACCTAGGTCAGGGTGCTATGGGTGCTCAAGTTCAATTATTGACTTTTAGTACTCCTCATTTCTGAGGCTTTTCTTTTTTAAAACTTCACATTTCTAAACATTTATTACCTTAAATCTTTAAAAGTTTAAATATTTTTCATCTTTCCTTCCCAGTTTTAAATCTCCTCATACTCAACCTTGTGTAGGGCACTTTTGGTCACTCCTTATTTCGATGTCTCCTTGCTGTTATATATACTGGACAATGTTAGTCTAATCTTATGTTTTTTGCCTTTAATTTCAGCTCATCGGCATATTGGAGAGACAAACATGAATTTGTACAGTAGTCGGTCCCACACTATCTTTCGCATGGTATAGTTATTCATCTTTCCAATCTTATTAGTTATCTGGTTATATATGTTCATCTACCACATCATTCTATTGAATAGATAATAGAGAGTCGGGATAAAAACGAAGATGAAGATATCAACAATTCTTGTGATGCTGTTCGCGTATCAGTTTTGGTATGTGATTGCTAAACCTACTATTCAGTTTTGGGGTCATCTTCCTCATTGTGTTTGCATTTGGAATTATGGATGCTACATTCATATGCATTCTGAATGTGTATATTTGTTTCCAGAATTTGGTAGATCTTGCTGGTTCAGAACGTGCTGCAAAAACTGGAGCAGAAGGTGTTCGCCTTAGGGAGGGTTCCCACATCAATAAAAGCTTGATGACCCTAGGAACTGTCATTAAAAAATTGAGTGAAGGTGCTGAAAGTCAAGGGTAAGTTCTATGATTGCTAAAGAATGTTACCTCTTTCTATTTTTTTTGAAATTGACTATAGCTAATATTTATTGCAGGGGTCATGTTCCCTATCGAGATAGCAAGCTTACACGCATTCTACAACCTGCATTAGGTGGAAATTCAAATACAGCTATCATATGCAATATCACGCTTGCACAGGTCTATTTGTGTAGCCAATTTATTAAGCTTTGCTACTCCTTTTAGAAGTAATTTACTATGTTGCTCTGATATAAATTTCAAGTGGTATAACATTTCTTTAGGGTTCCAACATCATTTTAAAGAATCAGCATGTAGGTTTCAACTTTTCAAAAAAATTATCATGCATTTAGGCTTGCACATGTGTGTATTGTCAATTGTGTTAAATGTGCTTGTTGTTGAGAACCACCTTTCTTTAGGATTAATCAGTCTCTTAATTTTTTTTTTAGGTAAGTAACAAATTTTTCGTTACCTATCAAAAAAAGAAAAAAAAACTTGTTGCTATTAAATCTTGCCATTTCTGTTTACAACCTAGTTGTTGGGGTTTATATATTGTAACTTTTCGTGGAGTTGTTAATGAAAAATAAAATTAATTGTAAGCTAATGATTTTTGTATGTGGATAGACATAGGTATATTCTTGGTGTTAGTTATTATAAAGCCATTGATTATAGAAACAACCTTATCAAATTAATGTTAATATGAAAATATTTTGAGGATATCAAATTTGTTGATACTCGCTATAACACATTATATTTGGAAAAATCTGTTGTTCATCCTAGATATTGTGATATATCAAAAGTTGATTGACAATCAAAAACACTAGCGTTGTGTTTTCATATGCAACTGGTGAGTTCTGTGTCTGTTTTTTATTTTCCAATGGATTTAGTTTTGTCTTTTCTGGTTTAGCCTATGCAGTTATGACAGCATTTCTAATATTGATTTAGATAATTTTTTTTTAACAATTCATAGTTACAATGGGGGAGGGGGGATTTGAACCTTGGTCATATTTGTTGGAAACATTAGGAGGTGCCAATTAAGTTACAAGGCTTTTGGCTTTTTAGAAAAAATAATAGTAAAGTGTGTTGTAGGAAATCTTGATATTATTTGTCATTGTTTGTTCCCTGTGTTGTACATAAATAAAAAACTCTGTACTTCCATTTGACCTTGGTGGGCTTGCATGGTCAAAGTTAATATGAAAATGAATAATTCTGTGTGTTGTCTAACGAGACTTGATAAAACCTGGGTTATTGCTGTGGCAAAAGAACGTGTAAAATTTTTTTGAACAGGTATTCTGGTCATGAGCTGTTTGTACCAATTCGTTTATGTTGTATTCTAGAAATTTGGTGTAAGAGAGACATACACGGAAGGGTGAAAATTTTGGGAATCCATCATGAAAGTAATGTACTGTAGTGGACTATATTTGTTTTGGATTCAAGTAATACTTTTGTGGAATGTTCATCCACTTGCTAGACAAACTTCCCAAGTTTTTCTTGAAAAATTTTCCACTTATTTGAACAAGGTCATGTACAATTCATTTGCACAAAGTTCTCAGAGAAGGAATTTAATTTATGACAACGTCAAATTCTTCAATTAGTGACAAGGGGGGAGATTGAGGCCGTTTCAGCACTGCACCGTATGGACATAGGAAAATTACCACTATTCAAATGTTTTATTTACTTCTATTCTTGTGCATATGTTTTTGGATGTCCTACCTGTCTAGATTGCTTAATACTATTTGTTTGATGGCAGATTCATGCAGATGAGACTAAAAGCACTCTCCAATTTGCAAGCAGAGCTTTACGTGTTACAAACTGTGCTCGGGTGAATGAGGTTTTGCTCTAATTTAGCTTGCATATCCAGCAAGATCTCTTTCATTTGCATTCTTTCTTGCAGTATTTTAGATTTCATAATATTGACTTCCTTTTGTCATTGTCATTGTGTCTGGTTCTTTGCATGTCAAATCTTGTATTCTGTTATCTTGTATTTCAACACAGTTTGCTATTTCATTCCAGATTTTAACTGATGCTGCTTTGTTAAAACGTCAAAAGAAAGAGATTGAGGAACTTCGAGCCAAACTACAGGTTTGTCTAATTGTTATAATAGGTATTTTATTTTATGGAATCAATTGTGACATGTTTCAAGAAATGTGGGCCTGTTTTGACATTTCCTCCCTCCACGCCTTTTCAGGATTCTCATTCAGAGCATTGGGAAGAGGAGATCCTCAATCTACGAAACACACTGCTACAGGTTTGAAGATGTCTATTTGATGATTTATTTTAGCAGATGAATTTGTATCTATTCTAAAAGATGTGAATTGACAGACTGAACTGGAGAGGGAGCGTATAGCTTTGGAACTGGAGGAGGAAAAGAAGGCCCAAGCGGAATGGGAGAAGAGAGTGCAAGAGCAAGCTAAGAAAATTGAAAACTTAAGCTCAATGGTTTTGTATTCAACTAGGGATGAGAATCGTGACCATAATAAAAAGGTTTGTACTATGCTTGTGTATCATGTTTTTACTAGTAGTAGTATGTGTGTTAGCATCTCAGGTGCCAGTGAATGCCCCCTTTGGTTTACCTTTATTCAAATCATCTTTGTCAATCAATTACTTTCTTGCAGCCGAATGAACATGTGTTGCTTGCTGGCCCCTTTGGCAACTATTCATGCTTTAAATCTGTGATGTTATATATTTTGCTAAGTTTTAATCATCCCATGTGGCCATGGGCCTGTGGCAACTATTCATGCTTTAAACTAGTGACTTTATACATTTTTTTAAATACTTCCAAGTCTTCCATTCGCTTTAACAAAAGAAAACTAGACCCATGTGTCGACTTTTCTTTTCTCCCGTCGTATTATTAACTCCGCCTGTGTATGTTTTTAGTGTCATGTATTTTGTTTTACAGCCAGTCCCAAGTGAAAAATGAGGAGAGTTGTGATGGGTTGACGGTTAGCATAATATTTAGTCACTCTATTATTAATGGATCCACTATGAAAATACATGAGGCTTTGGAGCTTGATGTCAGCCGAGCTTTGAGAAATCTGAATGTGCCTCCATCTGTCCCATAATATTGAGGGTCTCTATCTATAGGAGTCTTGAGGAGGTTTGAAACACGTGATTGACTCTCATTGGTGACACGTGTCATAATTTAAATGGAGGGACTTTGTCTTGTTCTCCAAGGAACACATGACATTTTTTGATTGGCCAAAGTGTCTTAATTTAAATCAACACATGGTAGTATTTAACTAGACTACTTGCGTCATTTAAATACAAATATTAGCATGTGTCGACATGTGATTGACTTTTGAACATTATTTGTGATTTTTATTTAGAAAAACTTGAAATATTTCCATTAGTCTTTGATTAATGATAGTGGAATCTACTAAGTAGTAATTGACACTTTGTAATTGGCTGTTTTGAACGTACTGCATGAATTTAATGGCATGACATGGCAATTTGTAATTGGTCAGAAATTTTTCCTCTCTACAGTAGGCTCACGTGTCACGTCTAATAGCCATCAGCCACATATTCTGCATTATCAAAAATTAAGATTTTTGTTATAGAAAGCTCAATCCCATTTAGATTTTCTCTACAAATGGTTCCATGTGTCATTTTTCTCAAGAACTTTCATTTTTTCCCCTCTATTTTAAGTTGGATTGAGAAAGATACTTTGTGCATTATGATGCTAAGAATCTAATAGTAGAATTAAAATGCTCTGTTCTCCCAGCATGTAAGAACGACAATATTAGGTGGTCTCTGAGTATTTGTTTACTCAATGAACACGTATTATTGGTTAAAGATGACCTTGTTCAAGAATTTAAAGCTTGGGCTTCACTGAAATGTCTTCACTGCTCAATTTTATTATCTACTTACGAGATGTTTAGACATTATCTATATATAAGATCTAAGATTCTGGCTTTGGCTCACTGCATAGACTCTAGGCAATACAAATTTGGAAGAATTGATTGTATGATTTCACTTGTAGTGACCCAAAGAAGATTATATGAACAAGCATTCATCACTGCTCCATTTGTGTATTGAAATGTCCTACCGCAAATATCCATCGCATCAACTGCTTGTGGTAAATTAAACATATTTGGATGATTGTCTTGATGCTATTTTTCACATGGTTATGGATCATCTAGTTGCAGTATATTGATGAACTTCATGGGGCTATTTTGAGCACATGTTTCTGTGGAATTAAAACCATGATGACCTTTAAAGAAGAGGGGTTGAATGTTCATTGATTTATTGACTACTGTTGTTAACAGAATTGTAACAATAGCCATCTCTTGCCAATGCTCAACTGCATTTTGTGCTCTCTTTGAGCTATGATGTTTCACTGTGTTAATTTCCTTCCCTTCTTCAATCTCTCTGATTCTTGATAAACTTTCCTGTTGCTTCTGCAGGGGAAGAGGCGGGACACATGGTGCCCTGGCAAGCTTCCACGAGAGGTTTTTAGAGAGGTGGTTTTTTCGTCTTGATATAATTGTATCTGATTGGGCAACATGATTCATGAATTGTAAATTTTTTTCTTTTTCTTTTCTAAATTAATCAGCATTATACACAAAGTACACACACACACACACATATACATAGCAGCAAAAATGAGTTTTGTGGTATCTCTCATCTCTATTATTTTTAATGCAACCTTACTAGGCACTAAGGAGATTTTTTTTTTTTTGGAATAATTGTTTGTAAGTATTTGGTATGTTGGGCAATGTAGGGAGTGCTTTGAAAGGTTATAATATGAAATTCTTGAGGTGGTTTGAGACTGTATAACAATCTTATGATAAATTGGTAATTCTTTTCTCTAAATTTTAGAAATTTTGTGTGTGGAACAAGTAGAAAGTTGATATGACATTAGAAGAGTTACTTTGGGCTATATATGAAGTGCCTAGATAGGTGAAAATCTTGGGGTGATTCAATGTGTACAGGATTTAATGATGGAAGATTTATTTATTTATTTATTTTTCTCTTCTCTTTTCTCTATATTTCTGTGTTTCTGTTCACAAGACAAAATTGATATGACACAAAAGGACTATGTTGGATTATGTGAGAGTGCCTTCATTGGTCATAATATGAAATTCTTAAGGCAATATGAATCGTTTTTCTTTGTTGAGTAAATGATTATGGTGAATTGCTATGGGGAAAGATGCCCTTTGGAGAATGTTTTGAAGTGTAAGTATGGTGTGACTATGGGGGAGGGGGGTGGAGTTTGAAAGAAAGGAGAGGAGGGTACAGCGTTTGTCTGTGGAAGTATATTCGCTTGGGGTGGAATTGTTTTGCCAGCTATGACTTTTTCAGTTGGTCATGGTACTAATGTTTGCTCTTGGTTGGATTTGTGGTGTGGGGATATTCTAAAGGATGCCTTTCTTGACCTGTATGGTATTTCTTGAGACAAAGGGGCTACTCTGGCAGACCATTTATGTTGGAGGGATGGTTCCATGCTATGGGATGTTATTTTCATGTGACCTATACATGATTGGGAGATGGATGCATTGACCACATTCTTGGATCTCATCTATTCAACAAAAATTAGGAGGAACGTTGTGGATAAGATTTTTTGGCAACATACAAAGAGTGGATTATTTGAGGTAAAGCCTTTTTATAGAAATCTCTATACAGGGGAAGGAGTGTTTTTCCCTAGAAGAGTATTTGGAAGGTTAAAGTCCCACTTAAGGTAGCATTCTTTTTATGGACTGTTGCATTGGGGTAGATTCTCACAATTGATAATCTCTGCTGATGAAAGGTAGTTTTGGTATAGTGGTGCTACATGTGCAAGAAGGCTGGGGAGATGCCTGATCATTTGTTACTCCATTGCAAGTATGCTAGTGAATTGTGGTCTCTTGTGTTTTGTTTATTCAGGGTGCAATGAGTTATGCCTCAAAGAGTCCTTAATGTGTTGGCATGTTGAGGTTTGCTAAACAGGGTAATGGTATTGTTTGGAATCAATACCTTTGTCTTATGTGGAGTGTTTGGAGGGAGCACAACTGTAGAGCTTTTAAAGGTTCTAAGAGGACTACAATGGAGTTGAAAATGATCCTAGTTGTTCATTTTCGACGCTGGTATTTTCTAATTACATGTCTTCTGTGATGGAAGGCATTCCCCCCCCCCCCCCCCCCCCCTTTTTTTTTTTTCTTCTTTTAATAAAGTTTTATTACTTATAAAAAAAAAGGGTTAAAAATCTGCAATTTTATCCTTGAGAAATATAATAAGGCAACAATTTCATCCTTCCATCTATTTTCCATTAAATTTATTCTAGGTCATCTCTGCTTTTTAATGTGCCACATCGGCACCCCATTGGTCATGTATGCAATTCCTTCAAACAGTAGATTGGAATGGTAGGATGAAATTACAACTTTTTATATTGAAGGGATGAAAGTCAAACTCAGGCCAAATTTCAGGGACAAAAAGTATGTTTTGGCCTTAACAAAAGGAATATTTTGAGTGTTGATTCAAGCTGAAGGCAGTAAGCATAGGGTTGGAAATGATGCTAGTTGGCAAAGAAAGAATGCAGAAGTTAAAACTTCAATTCTGATGCAGGAGAACCTAGGTTCTAATTGCCCCCTTGCCACTTGTAAGCACAAAAAGAAAAAGAAAAGGTTACATAGACTTGTGTATGGGTGTCAGGTGTGGGTATGTATCCAAGTGTTCAATCAAATCCCACCATTTTAGAGCATCTGACAGCGATAATTTTGCCTTGTCATGCTGGGTTAGATTAACATTAGCATGGCATTGTGAAGGGTTTGGGTAAACAGATGCTACTTATCTTACATAACTCAGGATGCATGTAAAAAATTTTATAAACTGCTCTGAAAATATCTCTTATTGATGTTTTCCTTGACATTTGTACTATTATAAGAACTTTGGATTTTTAATTCAATATGTCAAAAATGAAGCTGATACTTTTTTGCTGCACTCTAGGAATCTTTCACTGTCCAATCAAATGCTTCTGGTGTAAAACCTATGAAACCTAAGCGTGATATGGGACCACTTCTTCCTTTTGAGGAACTGGTGAAGGAAATTGATGTTGCTTTGGATGACTCTTGCAAACAAGATGAAGATTTTAGAAGTAATGATTTGGAAGACTGCTTTCTCCCTGCTCCTTCAGTTCTATTACATGTAACAAGTAGGAGAAAAGTTCCACTCCCCAAGAAGAAAAGCTTACCCTTGGTTTGTAACATACCTTTTCCTTTCCATTTTCTTGTACTGGATAGGAAACCTAATCTCTGTACTTCTTGCAGGCGGAAAATGAATTAGTTGAAATGCAGGCAGATTATGAGGATTTGCTTTTAAAATTTGAAACTCAGGTTATTGTGTTTTATGTTGATTCTTTTTTCTTTTTAGTGATAATAATTTAATAAAATAAAAAAACCAATTAAAAGGGTCTGCAACCCATTTATACATGGATTGTGATGCATCTGTTCTTTTAGATATTACATACTGTGATTCTTCTATTTATATTTATATTACTTTTTTTTTTTTTGGGGTGCAGAGAACTATGAGTGAGATACAAATAGATTGCTTAACTAGAAAGCTTGCTGAGGCTGATTTGTTTTGGGGTGAGAAATCCAATGATTATTCCCTGTATTATGCCAATAAAGGTACCATTAATGGGGACAAAAATGATAGTCTAAGGGAGTCAGAGGCTATTCTTGTGATCAAGCGGCTCCAAGAGCAGGTTTATTCTATTTTTTGATTACATTCTGTATTCCTGTTCCAGTTAATATTCTTTTCTAAATTGTCTCTCTCACAGATTAAAATGTTGGAAATGGAGAGGTCTTCAAGCCAGCAAAATCTAGATAGTATTGTTGAACTGGCAACAGAACAAAACATATCTGCCAGGAATAAGTTTGAAGAGGTATTTGTTGATTTAATCATGCACAACCTTGGTGTGTGATCTAAGCCTGTAGTATATGCTTTAATTAATTTTTACTAAACTCTTCTAGGCAGTAGGAAATCCAATCTGTTACATTGGTAAACTGCATTGGATAAGAAAAAAGAAACCAAACTCCATATGAATTTTAATTTAATACATTCAGCTACATATAACTTCAGGATTTGTCAAAAATATTTAAAAATAATAATAATAATAATAATTACTGTCTGATGTGTTAATTTTCCAATTTGTTTGTTACAAATGTTGAAGTCAACATTCAAGGCTAGCTATTATGGTAATATTACTATTATTCACTTGGGAGAGGGGATATGGGTTGAGGAAGCTGAAAGGATGGATTGGATATGTTGCTGACTTCAATTGGAATGGATATTAGAGTTTTCTTGAAATAATTTTCACTCTTTTTATTGTATTAAAAATCTAGGTTTTTGGTGCAGTATTAAGTAGAAGATTTTGTTAAAAATCACATAAAAGGGGGCTTGACCCTAGTGAGAAGGAAGAATACAAGAGAAACACAAAATCTTAAAACAAGAAGAAAAAGGAAAAAAAAAGTAACTCTTAAAGTTTTAAGGGCTTCAAGAAATCAAGCAAAGTTGAGAAAGAGATGCCTCTAGTCTCAACCATTCAATAGTAGAGCCATCTTGGATAGGAGTTTCATATTCATCACTGAAATTTCATAACCATTAAAGGTCAGAGCATTCTTCTATACCTAGAAGCCAGGCACAAAGGAATTGCATATGCATGCAATTAATTATTAGTAGTATATATGTGTCAACTCTGGAGTTAAATTTAAGAATTAAGACTAAGGCTTGGTTGTTGTTGTAGTTGTAGTATATGTGTATCCTCTGGAGTTGCATGTTGTTAAGTAATCTTTGTGTGTGTGTATGCATGCACGTGTGCATGCGTATGCATGAATCTGTTTCTTTTCAGGTTGTTGTTTTAGTCTTTTTCATTTTTTCTTTCTTTCTGTTACATATGGCTTTTTAACTGGTAAATATCATATAATTTTTCTTAGCTCTATGAAGAGCTTCTATATGCACAAGAGGAAGCTAGGATGGCTCAAGAGCAACTTACTTCCAATGAATCTGAGAGAATAACTGATGTATGTATTTCTGTTTCTCACTTAGCTCTTACAAATTTCTTGTTTTGGTAAATTCTGTATCTTGTATCTGTCATATACAATATTTCTCTTGCCTAAGCCTATGAAACTGATCTGTAGCATCTTCATTTAGGGTGGGAATTCTGACTTTGTTATCAAGCTTTCAGTGGAAGTCCAAGAATCATTGTCAGAAGTCCAAAACTCAAAAAAAGTAGTTGAGAGCGTCTCTTCACTTGTGGATGAGGTTTCTAAGAGTTTTTCTTCTCTATTTGATGTGTTCCATGTGAGTACTCTTAAAATCCCGTGAGGACTTTATCTAAATTCAATTACTATTGCAGAAATTATTTTAGTATTTTGTTAGTTGCAATCAGTCATTTTCCTTTTTAAGCAGGATTTCAGGACTCTGATTACCCAGAGTTCTCAGCAACAAAATTTGATTGTCAGTAACTATGAGAAGTTAACTCGTCGCATGAGGGAGAGAGTTACCGAACTTGAGAATGAGAAGGTACTGTTATTTGTATAATTTGCTACATGAGATTATGAAATTACTTACATTATCCTGATAGTTTCCTGTGCATTAATATTTGGGTTCAGATTCTTTTGTACAATCAATCTGTTGATATCCAGAACCAGATACAAGAACTAAGAGTAGATACTCAACATTCAGAAAATTCCTTAAAAGTAAGTTTTGTTGGAGTTATTGTATGTTTTGTTTCAACGTGCAATATACTTATTGCTAAGTGACATTCTTGTGCAGGAACTTTTGGAACAACAGGATTTGGAAAAGTTGGAATATCTTTCACTAATTCAAACTCTCGAAAAAGAGATATCGAGTTTATCATCTTGTTCCTTGGCTAAGGAAAAGGACAATCTGAGAAAAGATCTTGAGAAAACAAAGGCAAAGCTGAAAGAGACTGATTTCAAGCTTAAGAATGCCATCCAGGAGAAAACTAAACTTGAGGTCTCATACTATATTCCTTGATTTCTTTATGTGACAATTAAACTTTAATTTAGATCATCATCTTTTACTAACTTATCTGCACATTTGTAGGGTGAGAAAGCATCTGCCGAACGAGAGTTAAAACGGTTGCTTGGTCAGAACTCTCGACTAGAGCGTGATATAAGCAAGCGTGAGTCACTTGCATGTAGAAGGCGTGATTCAATTGTTGATAGGAACTCAAAGGTGTTTGACTCAAAAAGGGCAAAGGGTCTGGCTGTTCCTTCTGAACAGACATTGCAGGTGATGAAAGTTGGACTTAATATCTGTTCTTATATTTTCATGGATTGTACATATGAAATAATAGTTGTATTCAGCTTTGAGTTTTATTGCTGTAGAAGATTATCTAACTTTCTTCTCATTTAGTTTATGCTAGAATGAAGGGGTTCTTTTGTGTTAGTTAATCAGAGCTTCATGCTGTGACTTGAAGCAAATCAATATTTTTGTCCTCCAATGTGAACATTCAACTTAAAACGGGTTTTCATACTTTAGGCACCAGGACAGATCCACTGTTAACTATATACATCTTCAAATATACTTTTTTTAAAAAAAAATTAGGAAAAATATCTATTGACTATTTGTAGAAATATTATCCATAAAAATTATATAGAAGCTTCATTGTGCACTTTGCACACATGACATATAGGTTTTTCCTTTATTTGGACATGACTCACATGAGTCTCCAAATTGGTTCTCCCAAAAATTTTGTAGGAATGTTTGAGTTTTTCCCATTCTTTAAAAGTGATCCTAATCTACTCAAATGGTTGTTTTTATGTTCACACCCCTATTTTTTTCATTTTCAGGTCTGTGCTCTTGCTATGTCATGCTGCACATTGTAATAATTTATTTTTCTTTTTCTGGCGTTCAGGAAGAAAACAAAAAACTGGAAGTCCTCTTATTTGAATATGAGACAGCTATTGCTTCTTTGGGAGAGGAATTGGATGCTGCAAACAGGGAAAAAGATGAGGTTATATTTAGAAATGAAGGTATAACTTCAAAACTAGAAGCCCTGTCAGAAGAGTTGAACACATCGAACAAGGAACTGCAAGTGTTTCAGGAAGAGGTCTCAGCTCTTGTAAGCTTCTGCATCTCTCCTTACATCTCCCAGGTTTTAGGAATTTATTTTAGCGATGTTGATTGTGACTAACAGTGATTTTCTTCTTTTCCTCGCTCTCTCTCTCAAATTTGGCATCTTACTCTTCTCTCTTCAGAGACAATGTTTGGAAGAATCTAAATCCAACGAGCAAAAGATGGAAACCTCTGTCAAAAAGTTGGTACAAGAAAAGGAAGAGCTGGCAATGGTAGCTTAAATTTGGGTTAAGAGTATTATCTATATGATATGTAATTTTGTTTTTGTTGGTACAAAATTGGTCAGTGGATTGTATCTTGGAATTTGCAGCAACTATCTGATTCCCTTTTGGAAATGGAGGAGGAAAGGGCAATATGGTCTGCTAAGGAGAAAGCTTCCATTGAAGCCATAGGGGAGAAAGCAAAGTCGTACAATGTGGAGATTATGATGTTATCAAAAGAAATGGCACAGGTACAATTCATATTCCACCTGTTAACAGCTTGCCTTCATGTCTTTGCAAGGTTATGATTTTGTTGTTGTTATTTGTTGGTATTATTATAGTTCATGAGTTTATGGAACACTTTGTAGCCTTAAAATTTTTCCTGAGTGCATTATCTTTGCTGCAAGTCATCCTTGCTAATTTCCAGCTTTGCATGCAACTTGTTAGACACTATGATACTTGCCAAAAAAGTGTTATACCCTTAAGTTCAAAAGCTTTAGTTGTTAGAAAGCGGCCGAACAATATATATAAAGTTCACACACAAAATTTGATACCCTTCTTGCGCAGGCTTGCCAATAACATTGAACCAAATGCAGGCCTCGCACATATAGAAAGAAAAGTGGAAAAAGCACTAGAAACGAAACTGAAACAACATAATGGTGGGGGTCACGAAGACGTGAACCAAGGACCTCATAGACAACCATACTTTGACACCATGTTAGATGCATGGGTCCCAAAAGCTTGAGCTATTAGGAACTCTAACACCTACCCTCACAGGCAAGCCCATTCAATATCACTGGCCATGTGTGGGCCCTCTACATGTATAACTGAAATTGAAACAAACACCAAAACAGAAACTGAAACACATGGGGTTCCTAGGATTCCAACCCTAGACCTATCAGTCAAACCAGCCTTATTACCATGTTAGTCACAATTAGTTTCAAAAGCTTAACTTACTACGAAGTGACCCTACAATGTAAATGAAGTTCAAAATACGAAAACTTTAATGGTGTGTTTTTGGAGATAATTTTTTTTTTTTTTTAAAGTAATAGAATTTATTGAAGACAAAAGGACTGCTCTATGTTCACGATGATGAACATAAAGCACCTTGTAAAAAATACAAGCAAATCAAGAAGAAGATCTAAGAGAGAGTTGGAAATAAAAAAAGAAGTTCAGTTGGAAAAACCCCATGCCTGAGACCAATCAAACAAAGTACGGAGCAGCAAAGATTTTAATTGATCGATAAGTCTCATAACCTCCTCAAATGTACAACTTTTTCGCTCCTTCCACACTAACCACATCACCCATGCCGGCACCAAGTTCCAAACATTCGAGGAATGTTTACCAAACTAATTGTGTCAACCAAAAAGAAGGGATGCTACTTTGTCTGGCAACACCCTTTGAATGCCAAAATTTATAAACACTTCACACCATAGATCATAAGCAATCTCAAAATGGATCAAAATATGATTTACCGTTTCTCCACTATAGCACACACACACCAACTAACTAGCAGTAAGTCCCTCTTGATGAGGTCATCAATTGTGAGAATCTTTCCCCACACAGCTGACCAGAAAAAAAAAAAGAAGACACCCTCTTGGCGACCTGTGTGCCAAATACTCTTCCATGGGAATGAATGAGAATTGGTTCCACGGATGGCATTATAAAGAGAGCGAATATCAAAATTGTCACTCCTATTCAACCTCCAAGACAACTTATCACCCCCCACCCCACTTGGCAATTTTGTGTAAATATAATCAAAAACTGAGTACGCTGCCTCCATCTTCCAATAATGTTGCTATTAGAATAATAGTTAAATGATTCAATTCATGTGTTGGGCCACACTTATTAAGGGGGAGTATGGGCTCACATGTGAGGGGGGTTGTTAGAGTAATGGTTAAATGATTAAATTTACCATTTCATAACAGTTGAAGCTTTAGGGACAAGGGGTAATGTATAAGTTTCCATACAAATACAAAATTACAATAATAGTTCTCTATTTAAGATAGAAGGATATACCGAAAGGGAGACGTCATTTTTTTAGTTTTTCTCATGTCATATGGAATATGTCCAGTGTGAGCTCACCATGCTGATCCATTTTATGATGTTGAATTGTTCTGATGTTTTTTTTTTTTTTGGGTGACCAAAGAATATCCTCTTTGGGAAGAGGTGATAGCACTGTTTGTTGATATTTATTAAAATCGTGTTGTTTAATTTAAAATACCTACCACAAATTTTATGGCATGAGAATTTAAAAGCCTTTCCAGCATGTAATTGGTGGTTTCTCAAATCTTTGGAAACCCAAAGCAATGAGAGGTCTTGTTCCATCTTTACATTCAGTATTTAACCTATTTAATAAGGTATCTCTTTTTAAGTTTCTCTTATGGTTGGCGCTCGTATAAGGTCCTTGGCTTCTACTTGTATTGCCAATTATTTTTATTCAGTGTCGTATTTATCATCCTAGCATCCTTGAATAAGCATGAATTTAGATAGTTGAACAATGCTTTTTCGGAACAATAAGTGGTATAACAACATGTTCATGGGGATAAAGAGATCTAGCAACACAAAATGTCCAAGCTTAGAATTAAGTGATCTTGTTATTTCGGATTTAAGTTATTCTACAATTTTAGTATAGATGTATTTTAACTTGTAATGCTGGACAGGGTTAGGAAAAATAGAGATGAAGGGAAAAGAAGGTAAAACAAGACAAATCCTAAGCTTCACCACCTAGAATTTGCCTAAAAACCTTAGGCATCACCAACTAAGGGTGCTTGGAATCACCTCCAAACAAAGAGAGGCATTCTCCATATAAAATATCTTATTCAAATTGTGCTGCCTTCATGACTACAAGAGCCACTATTTTAATTGTGGAAAGTTAATCATGCCACAATTAAATTTGACAAAATCTTTAAAATGTTAAATACCAAATTCAAAAAGAAATGAAAACTATTTTGAATTCAAAATAAAATTTAAAATAATTTTGGTGCTCCTTGCATCAACTTGTTTCTTCTTTTTATCTAAATGCATCATTCTCCCTCTCCTCCCCCCCCCCCCCCCCTTTGGTTCTATCATGAAAGGCCTTTCTTCACCATGCCTATATATATCTTTTAACTAATTCTATATATTCTAAATAAAGTATATACAATGAAATTGTTATTTATAATTTTTAAAATGCGGCAGTGTGTTGTGTTATTATTCATCTAAAATGTTTGAATTGCACAAATCTTGTGGTCTTCTTCGCATGGTGGTACTTATAAGGATTGTGCATCTGTTAATTGTAAGGTGAGGGATGAATTGGAGTCCTGTAGAGAAGAATGCAGGATTCTTAGGGAAAGATTGATTTCTTCTGAGGAAAATGCAGAATGGGAGAAGAAATGCAGGTTTGTTTCTGTGTTTTTCTTTCCTTTAGCCTTGTTATTTTTGTTATAGATAATTTGGTCTTTGTTATATTTGCTCTGCTGGCTGTAATATAGTTTCCTTGATTGGAGAATAGAAATAACCGGGCTGTTTCTGAGGAGTATAATAATCCTTTGTAAGTAAAAGATGGCAGGGTGTGGCAAAAATCAAACTCTTTCCTATCTGGCTCAAACCTGCAGAGTGGCCCTATTTTTCACTATGTTTAAAACCTCAGCCGCATACAGTGAAGTATTTGTGCCATTACTGGGTAACATTATGTCATCTGTCAAGAGAAGCCTTTCTTTGATGCTTGAGGATCTTTAATTCCTTAACTGCCCAACTTAAGAATAAAAATGTTGACAGTATGTTGTTATCTTTACATTGTTAGAATGGTGTCACTTTGAGGCAGTAATTTATTTTTTGCAATGAAATAATATTAATTTATTTAGTGTCTCAATACAAAACATTCAATCTTTATATAGATTTTTAAAACAGAAAGTGGAAAGTAAACTGGTGTAGACAGAGAAAGCAAATACAAGAGAATTAATGTGATTCGACTTAACGTCCTACGTCCACTATAAAAAGCCCCAAACAACTATATCTTTACTAATACGAATTGCATGTTACAATGAACCTAATATATGGTATGGTATGGTATATATAAGAATAAATTAAGCTTAGTATGGTAGCCCTAAAACGAAGGTAGCTCATGGTATTACAAAACCAAGATAGCCCAGGGTATTCTATAAAGTCATGGTCTATGTATTTATGGTATTCTATAGCACACTGTAAAGTTCCAATACTAGTTAAGGCTTAAGATTTGTTAGGCTGGTGTTGTAAGAACCATCCCTTCTCAACCCGATACCCTCACTATCCCCAAGTGTGCTATACATTCACAAATAAGGGCGACAGAGCAGGACAAATTGAGATGATTTTCGAGCTTGATGCTCTCCCCCCCTCCTTCTCTGAAAAATATACTTTTGTTGATATTTATGAAAACAGTGGAACACAGTCACACGGGCTGATGGTGTAGCTGGTGTTCCACCTTTGCACCGCATGATTTTCAGATCTGGGGTAGATATTCAACTAATAATTTATGCATATAATGGGTTGAGATGGACCATTATATTTAATCCATTATATATGAAGGTTATAAGGATAGTGTTTTCCATATTTCTGTCCCTCAATTATCTCAACTTGTCCACAAAATAAAAGATGCTTAATGGCGGTGCGGTGATAGTCAACATGATCTATTGTCCTCACTTTCAGTTGCCTAGAGGCCTTTCTATGTCTTGCTCAGGTAAAGATCGTAGTTCAGATACCTTTGCCTAGATGTTATGCAAATGATTTACTTTTAACTGAGTTGTTTGTCATCCCATATTAAAATGCTATCTAGAGGGATAGAGAATTGGATGGATAGTGGTGAATGTTGAATATGATAGGAGAATTTTCTTTTGTTAAATTACTGATTGTTCCAAAAGCTTAAACTATTGGGATATGGTAAGTTTAATTATATATTTTTAACACTCCCTCATGTGTGGGCTCAAACTCTCTCTAATAGGTGAGGCTCAACATGTGGGATTTTAAATGGGAGGTAGAGTGGAGGAGACAGATTGCACTCAGGACCTCTTGCTCTGATATCATGTTAAATTACCAATTGCTCCAAAAATTTAAGCTATTGGGAATTTAATCATTTAATCACATATTTCAACATATTTTTATTCCTTAAACATTTCCAAAAGCTGGGGTTTCTTTCCTTGGAGATGGTTTGATACTGTTTGCCTAGATCTTTTCTTCATTTGGGAATATGAATCTGAATTTGTTATTAATTATTTTGTGATACCTGAGGCTAAGAAAGGTTATGTTATGGTTATCAATTTTCATTTTGAGGGATAGCCATGGTCCTTTGCCTGCAACCTCCTTGAACTCTTTGTTGAGGAGTTTCGTCAATGCTTCTGTTTTTGGACAGAGACATAATGCATCTTTTCTTTTCTTTTTCTTTTTTCATTTGGGTTTTGACATCAGTGTTATCGCTGTCTCAATAAACAAACCATTATCTTTCTGTTTGATGTTGTTGCAGCATGGAGAAGTCTTTGGAGATTGATCAGCTGAAAAATGGCCTAAAATTAGCTAAAATCGAGAGCATACAATCTCAAGAAGTCAGTTCTTTTGCTTTATCCTCTGTTTTATATATATGGTCGTAATGCTGCTTCACTTTAACTGGCTGGTACTCAGCTAATTTGTTTTTTGTGCTTCAGATGTTGAAGTCAGATTCGGAGATTCTCTCTTTAGAGCATAATTGTGTTCAAGAGGATGTGCAAATGCTTAAGAACGAACTTAGTTGTGTCAATAAAGAACGAGAATATTTATTGATTCGAATTAAAGAGTTGGAAGCAATATCAGAACTTTCAAATGACTTCCAGGTTTCATCCAAATGCATTATTTTCTTAACAAAATTATGTTTAAAAGGAACAGAAAACAATTATCCCTTGCAACTGAAAAACTAGTATCAGTTTTTGAAAACCTGTAGCATATTTGTTTGATTGATAAATGTATTTTCCTTGGCAGAATCTTAAAGACCAACTTCATATTATGACAGAGGAAAGGGATAAATTGATGACTCAGATTGAAGAGCAGCAGAGCCATGTTGAAATGGAATGTCTGAAAAAGAATTGCAATGACATGGTAGGTTGTTCAAAAGTTCTCTCTTCTTATTTGTTGTCCAACTTGTCTGAGAATGATCTTATATAATTATGGGTATAACCAGTTATCTGACGCAAATGTTCAAGTGGAGGAACTGACTGGGAGAATTTCCAGCATGGAAGTCAAGATGCACAATGTAAGTGTCTGCATGCCTGAGATTCTTAGGTACAACTATGACCTTTTATGTCCTTAAGAATGAGGTAGTCCATTTTCAATATCTTCCTTGTCATACCCTGAAGGATATAAGAAAGGACTTTTGGCCCAGTGGTAACTACAATCACTAATGAGCAGAAAAGATTTTACTTGTGTATCCAATCTAATACACAATATGCTGAACCAATTTGCTTGGCTGCTAGCGTTTCATCAGAGATATAAACAAAGATGGCCATAAGCCAGTGAATTAGTTCCAACAAAGCAGGGTTGTGAGAGGGCTAATCTGGATAAGATTCTGATCTTTAGCTTTTTGCTTTTTTTTTTTTTTTTTTTTTGATCACTCTAAAAAATTGAACTTGTGCGCCTGCAATTTATACCATTTCACCAAACAGTGGCCTGTAGCTTTTCATGATATATATAAATGGAGTTCTAAAAAAATATTAAGGATCATGCATACTGGAAAATTGTTATGTATGAGATCTAGTAAAGAAATTGGTAGATCTCTTATTTGTTGTCGTGCTTATGCTCTTGCATTGAAGGACCAACTAAAATGGCATTATTTTCCTGTAAAATTTTCTTCAATACGATTTGAATCTTATATTCTTATCTAAAAGTGTTAATCATGTTGAGAGGTGTTGTTTTATCAATTTATCCACTGATAGCAGGCCTAGCATGTTAGGTTTAAGATGACCACTGTGCATTGTGTCTCCACAATTTCAGAATTCAAATACATTTTACACTTTAAAGCTTATTGCCAAATGGGGCTTTCAAAATTTCTAAGAAGCTCATTTGGAACAAAAGCCGTCTTGAAGTCACATTTTACCCCAGCACCCCTATATATGTTTGTTTAGTGTAAAATTGTCAGGAATTATCTTTGTTTTTAAAGCACAATCCTGGAGCTATACCAAGTTCTCTTTTTTTCTCATATAAACAAATTTCCTATGGAAAGGTCCTACATTCTAGCCTAGACATGTTTCGTGATTTTAACTAGTGGGACATAAAGTTGCCGCTCTTACAATGGTAAAGTGGTCATTACGCGTTTTCCGCATCATGTCATCACATATCTTAAATGTCTAGTTTTTATTCATTAAGGACTTGGGATTCAGTTCAATGTTTGTAGCCTTTAGTTTAATATGCTCTTTTCATTGAAAGAGAATTATCCGCATGCACCTTATACAATACGTATTTGAACAGGATGAAGTTGACAACAGCAAGGAAAAGGCAAAGCTTCGGATGAGACTTCGAGGGACACAAGCAAAGCTGGATGCATTCCGTAATAGATACATGGAAGCAATGAAAGAGTCAGATCTCATGAACAAGAATTTTGAGGAGGCAGCTGGAAAGCTGAAGGACCAGTTAGCTTCAAAAGGAATTGAGGTCCTTAACCTCAAGAAGAAGCTTGCTTCCACTATAGGGCAATGAAGGGAAATCATTGAACTTAATGATTTCCAAAATTGTTATATGCAAGAATACTACTGGTAGAGATTATGATTATAGTTCATGTATATATTAGAATCCTTTGTAAATATATGTTTTGGTGTTGAGAAATAGATAAGTAATCCGGGGGAAATAAATGTAAGTTTAGTTGTAATTGATTATACTACATTCCATTCTCACGCAAAAACAAAAAAAAGTATTGTGCTTTTACATTGTAGAAAGAAGTCATCACTCATCAAGCTTCTTTTTTTGGATAATTCAATAGTTACAATGGGGTTGAAGGATTTGAATTATGAATATCTTTGGTGGAAACATAAAAGAAACTGCCAATAGGGCTACAAGTTTTTTATGGCCATCACTCATATTATTTAGCTTCTAAAAGTGTTCAAGGTATTTATCTCTTCCACGGGCCAAAGAAAGATAGAATAGCCTTGGAATGGGAGAGGTTTTTGCGTGGGTAACAGGAGTATGCATGTATGTAGGGGTTCAGTATTCCCAATCAGCTAGCTCTTGACTTGAGAGAACTCAAAACAGTTCTACGTATCTATATCAAAAAAGGCGAACTAATTTTGCTTGAAATGGTAACCTAAAAGATGAAACGGGTTATTGGATGCCTGACTATATTTTAGCTCATCCCGCATATCTTATATATTAATTATTTATTTATTACCTTAAATGCCTTTCAAAATGTTAAACATAAACCAAAAAACTCCACCCTATATATAAACACAAGGCAAAAATATTATTATAGTCACTACATTTTGGAGTCACTATCAATTTGATCCAAGTTATGTTATTTTCAAATTGAAGTCATTTTGAGTTCGAATTTGGGTTTGTTTTAGTTGCTAAGTTGATATGTGTCTACCGGAGTTGGAGATTGGTTTTGATTTTTGGTTTTTGAACTTGGTTGTCAAGAAAATGCAAGAAAAATTGTGATTTATTTAACAGTAGAGACTAAATTGACTGTAACTTGAAAATAACATCGATCAAATTGACAGTTAGTCAGCTGCCAAATCATAAGAACCAAATTGACAATGACTCAAAATGGTATTTTCATCTAAGTATAAATATATCATTCTCAAAACTCTGAATCCACTTTCTATATGCTTTCCCATGCTCATATCCTCCGCATGCATAAACCTGTTTATATAGTGGTGAAGAAGAGGGTGGGTATAGTAATTGCAAATTGAAAAGCCATTGAAACTAGTGTCTTCCATTATGTTTGTAATTTTATTGCTGACATGTCTGTAGAACACTTAGTATGCGTTTAAATACCGCTTATTTTGCTAAAAATTGAAAACTAAAAATAATAAAAAAATGATTTCCATTTACTGTTCACACAAAAAATATTGTTCATATGAGATTATTTTTTTTATTTTTTTTTATTTTTTCTAGATGAAGATATAGTTACTTGTCCATGTTACAATTTTTCTTTATATTTTTTTTTTTCACCGAGAAGCAGCTGATTCTTTTCGTTTTTGTTCTATTTTAAATTAAAAAATGAAGTTAAATTGCGTTATTATATGGGATTCTGACATTTCTCAATTCTCAATATACTACCACATCCACAACCATAATAAATAAATAAATAAAAGGGGATAAGAAAAGAAAATTTCTATCAGAACCACAATGTAAATGAAAATGCCAACCTGAATCCTTCGAATAGCTGACAACAATTATATAATTCCTAAAACAAAATTGCTGAAGTTCCTCAAAGCACTGCACTCTAGATTACATGTACTACTTGAAAATCAATGAATTTAAGACTTTCCAAATAATACATATTGTTGTCAAATAACAGAATTGAGTGTGGCTCACAATATATTATACTTTGTCTCCAAAGCATTGGTAATCATTGTAATACAGTATGCAGCACTCAGAGGGTAACCAGAAACTGCCAAAAAAACAGAGGTAAGTTAGTTACAAATAGAACATAATTTTTCTTGATACACAAGACAGTCCAATGATTTTTAATTGGACACTGTTGGCAAAAGCAAAATAAAATGATTAGAGAATGCTAATAGACCCACAGGTTTCTATCCTAATGTTTTCTTTCAGCAAAAAAAAAAAAAAAAAAAAAAAAAAAGCCTCAGTACGACAATAACCAAATATGAAACACAAAGTTGAAGTATAAATATTTCAATGATGATAATCAGATGAGCTATATCATCTGACTGTCTTAATTTGTTCCAGTATAAATATTTCATGTTGACTTGCTTGCAAGCAGCTTTGGACCTTATTTGACTATAAAGAAAGTGGAGGAGAGGAGTATATTCTTTGAAGTAATACTTCAAAACACATTTTGATTGGAAATATCATAAACAATGTTAAATGTAGTTTTACTAAGCTGTAAACAATGTGTCTCAGAAGTACACAAGTAGTATGACAATTTATTTTTGCAGTTCAGACTAACTAAGCAATTAATAAGTTGTCAAACAACCTTAAAATCCTCCTTGTAAGTGCCCTTGATATTCAAGATTGCATTAGAGCCATTACAATTCAGTATCATATAGGGTATCAACCAGCGAAGACTTAAATCAACTCCCTAGTTCTGTGTTATAAGATATTGAATATATATTTTTTAAAGTACAAAGGCAGTCACCTGCACACCTTTGAACATGTACATGGATACACATTCTTGTGGGCACATTCACACTGCCCAAATTTTCTAATATGGTAGGTCTGGGTTATTACTTACTGCCGTTGAAGCAAAAAAGAAATATGCAAGGTGACCCAACAAGGGTTCAGAGCAGAGTTGGCATAGTGCCATCCTTGTGCTATTTCCCCGATACTGTTCATAATTCTATGTGACTCGTAATTAAGAATATTATAAACATGATTTATGATAGAGTTTGAGGAGGCAGTTTTATTAAGACACAGAACCTGCTGAATGCGCACTGAGGGGAAAATGAGATAACTAAACTTTACAGAACAGTGCAATTTTCCTTTACCCAACAAATGGTGTGGCTGATAATCCTGAATTGGGTTGAAAGAAAAGGTGGGAACTGCCCCACCTCATACAGGTAGCAAATGGCTATGACTACAATATGTCTAGTAAGAGGATTAAGGACAAATCAGCCACATTTTTATCCATACGCTACACCAAATTTTTTTTTTTGGGGGGAGTGGGGTGGGGGGAGGGGTAGGGACACACTTATTGACATGCTTAATAGGCATACTTGTATCTTCTTAATCAGATATGAATACTGAAACTTAAGAGAAAGCAATACATTTCTGAAAATCTAGAAACAACTTAATTGACAAAGTCAGAATTTTCTTGAGAAGCATTCCAAACCCTAATAAAATAGCCATATAATCTTTGGTAGTCAGCTGGGACAAAAGCCACCTAAATCCTCCATTTCTAAAATTAATTGGGGAAAAAAGAAGAACAGAAGAAAAGAGGCTATGTCAAGTTCATTGAAAGTGATGCTGGCAAACATGAAGGATACTATCAAGCACACAAAGAGGAATGTGACCATATGGAATTTCTAAAAAAACAGTCACAAAACAAGAAAGCAAGTTGGATAGACTTACTTGATATAAAATCATCTGCGTACTCCTTATCAATTTTCCCATGGGCCATCGCACCAACCTAAAAACAGAGTATTAAATGAGATTTAGGAGTTTTGGTAAGATAACGTGTGTGTGTGTGTGTGTGTGTGTTAAGTTAAAGTTATTCTGAGCTTACCACAAAAACAAGGTCAGTATCGCTGCTAGCAGATGCGACATATTTGTTTATATCAACCAATTTTTCCGAACTAAATGAGAATCCTGATATCAAAGAAAATATTAACCTCATTTTCAGAAAAGGAGTAAATAACACAGGAAAACTCATAGAACATAACCTCACCTATTTTGCGAGAGTTGACAGGTAGATACCGGCTTACAGGGTTCTTAATCACACGCAAAAGTTTCTCACGCTTACCAACAGCACTAGTACTCAGTTTTTGTAGCACCTGCACTGCAAGGTAGCCAAAAAAAGTAAACAAACAGCAAAGGAAGCTCCCAAACCAAACACAAATACACACACACACACACACACACAATATCAGCATGCCTTTTGAGGTTTAGGTGAGACCAACTGAACTTACACATGAGACCAGAGAACCGCTTAAATGTCCTTGGAAGGCGAGCATGTGGTTTAACTTCAATAAGGACACCTTTCTCGGTTCTCACATAGACAGCTCGCAACCCCCCACTCTTATTAAGTCGGCTATCCAACATCATTAGGAGAGCCTGAATGCAACAAGGCTTTAAGATCATGTATGGTTCACCAAACCAGAAAATACAAAATTAAATGGAAGAAAGCTAATGTATAACATATGATGACATAGGCCATCTCAATTTTGAAACAATTGCCTTATCTGAGGGATATAGCACTGTTAACAGTTTTTAGCAGTATGTCAGTAACCATTAGCTATCCTGAAGCAAGGACAGCAGCCACCAAGATAGATTTTTCAGATTATATGCATAGAGAGCGTGGCATGTAGTACATAGCTGGAAATATTGTATCACATCGAGAGCAATGATTGAAGCATAATGTCAGCATATAATTGCAAAGTCCACTGACCTGATGAACAATGTCAGGCCTGTATTCAGCAGGATTTCTGTTATTTTTCAGCAAGAAATGGGCATGGTCATCCGAGTTCAACAGCTGGTAAGTCTGTATGGATAAAACTAGTTACAAACAGAGGTGGGAAAAAAGTTAAAAGAAACAATGAATCACTAACCATGGAAAAATCCCAATAATAAAACCCATATAGCAAAGCTTAAACCCAAAACCCTGAGAACCTAAAACTAATAATAAAACTCTTCCATGTAACCAAAATCAAATTTTGGGTATTTTGAGACAACAAATTATTACAGAAAGCAATGCAACCAAGCCAGAAGAAACCCCATAAAACATTCAAATTAAACAACCCCTCATGTGAGCAAAACAAATTTTTTAAACAGATACATGAACTTAAACCCCCAAAAAATAAAAAATAAAAAACCCACAAAGCAAAACCTCAAATCCCAACAACTGAGAGCTTAAAATCCATAATAAAAAATTCCTCCACACAACCCAGAATCAAAAAGTTCCATCATTTACAACCTATATACGAAAATCCCAAAAAGAAAAAACAATCCAAACTATAAATTAAATACCTTTCCAACTTTTGCAACTTCCAAAGAAGCCCTTTCAAGAATGAAGATGACCTTAGGCTTGTTGGCAACTTTGAGGTCACTCGGGTCAATTGGGATGCCCTCAAGTTCATTCACTTCCTCTTTTTCTTCTTCCTCCTCACCATCACTTGTTCTCTCTGTCATAGCTTTCTTTGCAATTGCTTCATCTTCCACTGGTTGCTCTGCTACTTCTTCTTCTTCTACTTCTTCTTCTCTGTCATACCTCTCTTCTCTCTGCTTCCTCTTCTTCCCTGCTTTCATCGCATAACGCCGCACCATTTTCTTTTTCCTCCGACAAATTATCGTATGAGCCAAATAGATAGAGAGTGTGCGAGCAGAAATTATGGAATTAAGGCAAGGACAACGTTTTCATATGTTTTATTGTGGGCTTAAGGTCTATGGGGTTTTAAATAGGCTTTACAGGCCCAAATACAAGGGACTTGTCCCACCCATGACCCATCTATGTTGGTTCATATAATTGGAATTTTTTTTTGGGACAAAATTTATTCTTTATTTATAAACAAATTTCAGTACTTTTTTCTTTATCAAAAAAAAAAAAAAAAAAAAAAAATCAGTGATTTTGTATTAACTTGTATATAAATCATGTCTAGGGTTTAAGTAATAGTTTAACAGTGATAGAAAACTTTATAGTGTCTAATGTTTATGATTTGAATCTCACTTCCCTCTTTTTTTTTTACCATATACCTATCCAAAAAAAAAATCATGTCTAAAAAATGTTGATTGAACTAATTAATGGATTAGTACTTCTTGTCAAAATCATCAACTTTACAATTAATACAAATATACAACTATGTAATAATTACCAATTTAAGAAAAAAATATATGTAGAATTTCAAATATTAAGTAAGAAACTTTTGGAGAATTCTTCAAAATAAAAACTAATAAAAACTTTTTTTTGGTAACTCAGGATATTATTACTGTTGGAGCATTTTGTAAAGATAGCAAATCAAGATCAGTTGCAGAGTCTGTTAGGATCAAGTCTAAGAAGAAGAAGAAATTAGGTGAAGATAGAATTGAAGAATCAAATGAGACTTAAGCTACATGTCGTATAGCATTGTACTGTATGAGAACTACAAGTCGTATAGCTATATTTATTAGTTATGTGTTAGCTAATTCTGTTTCTGGGAAAGTTAGTTAGTTATTACTTTCCCTTCTCTCGTTGTATATATATATATAGAAGTTGTAATTATACTTGAATCAATGAATGCATTTCATTTTTCTTCCAATTCTGTTTTGTAATACATTTTAATATTAATTAATTAAAATGGATTTATATTACAACATAAATCTAAAGATGTGAGAGTTAATATGGAAGATAAGGAGTTAGTGAAAATGTTTTAATCACACATTGAAAAGGAAAGAGACTATTTTATTCTTTTTAAATGTGGTGATTAATGGGCTGATATATACTGCTTCAAACATTGGGCTAGATACATTCAGATATAATTTCCATATTCATTAGTGAGTAAATGACATTTTTATTATGGAAAATGAAGAGCAATTCACCCACTTAATGGATTAGCTATTGGACCTATTTATTTCTTTAGAAACTCCTTATCTCATCCATTTAATTGTGTAACAGAATTATGGACCTAATTAATCAGATTAATTTGGGTAATAATTTCATTAGGCCCATTGAGCCTATAAATAGACTTTTTTCAGACCTAATTCAAGTTACTGCAATATAACAACATTACAACTTACAATACACCAAAAAATCCAGCAATTGCAAGCATTCTTATATACTAAAAAATGGTGCTTTTTTTGGTGGAGTTTTGGGCTTGAACACTTTGTGCAGATGTTGTTTTAACCATACGACATTTGTTGGGATGTTGTATACTAGGGGAAACAAGTCAGAGAAGGTTTGCATCAGTTACAAAGTTTAGTCAACTAAGGACTTGAATCTCCTTAAAGGGAGCGAGTGCTAAGAGAGCGAGTGCTGCGCCTCAGTCCAAATAGTGTGGTGTATTTTCTAATTTCAAATTAATAATATTTAGAAGCATTATTCAGTTTCCCTTTGTGTTATTGCCATTATTATGATGTTTGCACCAACAATTACAATATAGGGATAACTAATTCTCATAATCACAAGACTTTAGTAGAAGTAAAATGTTAGATCACTCTAATACCCTTTGTAATGAATTAGGGAAAGTGTTAGCCTTATTTGCATTTGCACCACAAAAAAACTGGACAAGTTACAATTGAGGTTTTATGTAATTACTTACAAACGCAAAATCCACTTAGTAAACATTCGATGTGAGACTTAACACATGCATGCACAACACACTTAAACAATCTAATCCAATAAAATCCACATAACACACTTCCTTATTGGTAACTTTTGAATCATATTCAATTTTTTTAGAAACAATATTCAAATTTTATTGAATGGTGAAAATTTTGTAGATAAATTAATTTTGAATTTTAATGTATACTTATTTAGGGTCAACTTTTTAAAACCTCATTTTTTTTCTTAGTTATAATATATCAAAACCTGTTCAATTTGCATCTCACTTTTAAAAATAAGGTGCACAAAACAAATTACCCAAATGGATACTAAAAATAATTAAGAAGAGAAGAATAACTAACTGCTCACCTCATGTAAAAAAATACAATTTACCTAACGAGCAAAATTATTATTTTATGTGTGAGTGTGAATGACAATTGTGTGTCACTTTACATTATTGAAGCAATTAAATAAGGAGTATTATGCAAACTAGTAATTGGTATTGTATACAAGATTTATTCATAATGTCTTTCTTAGTTAAGAATAGAATAAGATTTTGTTATACTACATTTCGTTACTTTATTACTCAAATATTGGAGGAAACTAGAGATATGTAATGTTGTCAATTTGTCAAAATGAGAAGAATAAATATTGAATTCTATATGTTTATGAGGTTAAGGTGTTGGAATGACAGTAGTAAAGTTCCGATGATAACAATAACTCTATTATTATCAATTCAAGAGAAGTGAACACTAATTTTACCATTAAGTAGTTGTAATGGTTTATTTCTTATTCAAGAAAATCACAATGAAGTGAGTTTTGATTAGTGTTGCCAAGTCAACTCCTATATATGCGTTAAACTTGTTGTAATTGAGCCTCAATATTTGCCATTTTCTCAACCTCTATAAATGCGGGTTTGGGTGTTATGGGCAAAAAGCTTTAAAAAAAACTTTTTTATTTTTTATTTTTTTTTAAGAATAGCTTAAAAAAAACTAGGTTGAAGAGGAGGGGAAAATGATGAAATTTTTGCCTTTGCTATTATGGACTAAGACTAATTAATAGGAACAATATTTGTATACGTAGCTTCGTAATTTAAAAAGGTTATTATGTAATTTACATTTTTTTTCCTTGAAAGTCATATGAAAATTGCCTAATTTCAATGTTTATAATTTGCGTAAATCTTCTGTGTATCACAAGAAAGGAAAGTTATTATTGAATGATTTTTTATACAAAATTGATAGTTGGTGTATCCTAATTGAATGACGAACTTTATCATTCGTAGTTCATAGTTCTTTCTAACTCTTCTAAAGATGAATGTAACGCACACCCATGAAAAATATGGGGTATGATTCTTATTAATCAGTCACGTGTGAGAGACTGATTATCCAATGTCTCACACGTCAATGATGCCTCTAATTCACCAAAATCAATTATGCGATGTGATTTATGTAATTTGTCATATCATCGTCATTTTGACCAATTAACTCCAAAAGTTTGTGATAACTTAGTAAACAAGTGACCGTTTTTTATTATCATTAAATCTGTTTCTTATTATCACCTTCATAAACGCCAAGACATATTTCAATTACATTAAATTCAGTGCATGTTTTCATTGGCTTCCAAAAGCTAGAAACTATGTAATAACAATTTTTTTTTGGTTGCTTGTTTTCAATTTCCTTCACTTTATATATTTTTTCTCAAAAAAAGAAGAAGAACAATTTATATTTTTTTAATATTTGATCATTTTGGTTGCAAAACAAGTTTTCTAATCTAAAAAATGGAAAACTATTACGAAATCTGCTTTTTCCTCTCTATATGTATATTTCACCCTAAAAATTTAGGTTAGGGTGATAAAGTTAAAAAAGATTTAAAAAAATTTGAGGTCCTTTTATAATTCTCTCTTTACATTGGGCTTCGCTTTATTTTGTTTTCCGCCCTCTGTTCTATCATTCTATGCCGTTTTTGTTGCCGCCGCCCAACATTTTTTCTTTAAACCAAAGTATCAAAAAAAAAAAAAAAAAAAAAAAAAAAAACTACCACCATTCGTTTATCCTTCTCTAAAACGGTAAAACCCTCACTCTCTCCCTCTCCCTCTCTAACGTATTTTCTCTCTCTAAAGCCTCTCTGTGTGAAAGTTCTCAGTTTGTTCACTCTCTGTTTATTGGTTAAGCAAAGCAAAGCAAAAATGGCGTCCAAAGGAGGTAACCTGAAGTCGACCTCCATAAACATTATGAAGGTGTATAGTTTGGCATCACAGAACCGCTCTTGGCTTGACCCTAGGAAGCTTCGAGCTCTTCGCAAGGGCAAAAGTAATCTCCTTCACTTCTTCTCTCTTTTTTGTTGGCTTCCCTTTAATTATTTTGGGTTAATTTGATTTGGTGAGTATCTGAATTTTTGTTTATATTTCAGAAAATTCGTGAAATTGGACTCTGCCTTTTTGGGTTTTGAGAATTACTGCGTAATTTTCATTTTAAGTAGTTTTTTTTTTCTTAAACCCTGAACCCTGGTGTCAATTTGTGAAATATAGACTCTTTGCCTTTGTGGGTTTTGAGAATTGCTGTGTAATTTGCATTTATTTTTGGGGTTTTTTTTTTTGTTTAAGTTGCCATGATAAAGAATGCATGCTTGCAAAAGCAATGTTATTGGGACAAGTTCGTTTGTGAAACATTAGGAAAAGTTTCGCAAATATTTGGACTCAGTGACATGCCTAACGCCTAAAGTTGCTTTCTACTCTTTGAACTTGTAATGGGTATTATTTTTTATTTAATTTTTTAAAATTTTAAAGTAGTGAAAGTTTTATTGTAAAAGAAAGAAGGGTGTAGGTTTTAAATTTTTGAGGACGATGATATTTAAAAAGGAACCAAATATGACTTCACATTGTGAATAACTGAATCACATATGGGGCAACATAGTGTTCATTTATATCATTTTTGTGAGTATTTATTTATTTATGATTTACATTGTATCTTGATCATGGAAAGTTATCGCCCCATTGTTATTACAATCAAAATGTTTATTGATGGTGTTGATGTTTTCTTTCTTTATCATTTATTTGTTAGATTACTCGCAAAGGGTGGACTTGATTCAGGATCTGAGGTTTGAAACCGCAACCACCAAGATTAAGGCAACTCTTGATGGGGAGTTTCTTTTAGCATCAGGTGCTTCAAAGCTCATTTTTATACTTATAATCTTTTATGAAGAGATAACATTCTTTTAAAAGACAAATAAGAAGGAATGGGTCCAAAAAAGCAACAATTTTGTGGTATGCACCAATCATTCTGATTCATCATTGAAATGTAGGTATATATCCACCACAGGTCAAAGTGTACGAGCTAAGCCAATTATCACTAAAGTTTGAGAGGCACTTGGATTCAGAGATAATTGATTTTCAGGTACTTAACATGCTTGTTAAAGACTATAATTCACCTAGAGATTCTGTTTTGTGAGGCATTGCCAAATATACTCATTCCAAAAAATGCAATGATTTTTGGAATCTTTAATGATGGTTCGTTTCTAGTGGTGTAGATGAGGCAAGATCTTGTGCCCACATGCATGGTCCTTGATATGTAGAATGCAATCTTTTTTCCAATGTTATTATATCTCCCTTTTGAAATTCCTAAATAGTCTCAGTTCATGCTTGTTTGACATTGTGATGGTGTTGACTTCAAGCAGGCTGGCCTAAGTGCTGACTCCTACGGTAGCTATCCTTTATTTTCTTGCTCTTTAATTTTTGTCTTGCATCATTCTGGTTTGTCTTCCGGTATCCCAAGTGACATCAAGGTTGGGCCTGGTGGATCACAAGAGATTTCCTTCGTTTCCAGAAGTTCAGCCAAGTACAAGGAAGATGACAAGGACAGAGAACAGCATTGTGGGAAGAAAAGGGGGGTCCAATCATTGGGGCTTAAGCATAGACCAAGATTTGGAGGCCGAGGAAGGGGAGGAAGAGGAAGAGGAGGAGGAGGAGGAGGAGGAGGGAATTGTGGCAGAGGTAGAAGAGGAAGAGGCAGAGGCAGTTGATAAATGTGTCTTGAATTTATCTGTGAAAGGTCTCTCAAATCACCTTATAGCATGACCTCGCTGGGTCCATCTGATTATGATGATCAGACAATGCAAGTTCATTACGTTGTAAAATTATTAGGTATTCTCGGAGTATCATAAATGTGTACTCCTCCCTCTCACATAAATGGTAGGTCTCACAATGAATTTAATTAGTGGGACCCACTATTTATGTAAGAGGAGGGAGTACACAATAATTTCCCCATGACGTTACGAGCTGCTTAGGTTTCCTAGTTAAATTATGAATGAGTATTTTTAATGTTATAACAAAATTTTTCGTAATTCCCCCCCTTTTGCCTCTGGGGATGAGTATACGGAACTGTGATTTTGATTTTCCATATATATGATATATACACATTATTATTCTCAGGTCTCAAGTGAAAAAGAAAAATGAGCCTTCTTACTATGGTGGTATAAATTTGTGAGTTTGTTTGTTTTTGTTTTTAATTTGTTAATATATATCTTTTCTTCCTCATGACCACGACAGGGTGGCAGGATATGCATTTTTGTTTTTTTGTTTGTTTGTCTTGTCTTGTTTTGTTTTGGCTGAAATGCACATGAGTTTGCTTAAGCATGAAGTCTTAAACCCAGAATTCGTATCATTTCAGTTTAGACTAGGCCTAATAATTATTTGGGATAATTATACTCCCTTACCTTAAGATTTGAGAAAACGACAGTGCTATGCCAAGAAAACTAGTTGCTAACTTATGTAACATGCGGAAAAGTTTTATATAAAGGTGATACAAATATACATATTGTAATCAATAAAAGAAATTTTCTATTATAAAATGAAAAACAAAACAAATTTAATCAAGATCTTAAAATGTGGAGCATAAAAATATCCATTCCCATATAATATTGTACATAAGTTATGTTAGAAATTTGATAATTTTTTTTAAATTCAAATTCTCTCCCTAATATCAAAAGTATAGAAAACGTATCTAAAAAATTTACAAGTCTAAGAAAAAAATTAGGCTAAAATGCAATTGGACACTCTTTATGCTTTAACTTTATTTTCGCTCAATTGAGTTATCTAAATTTTAAATTTATTTAATTAAGGTTTTTTGTCTAATTCTGTTAGAATTTTTTTGTTAATAGAAATAAGGAATTATGATTTATTTTTATTAATTTTATAATTTGTTTTCAAGTGAGGATTTTTTTTTCAAAATTTTTTATTAGTTAATTGCATATTTAGGGTCTATTTGTATACATTTTATTGCTGAAAACTGAAAACACTGTAGCGAAATAATTTTTAAATATGTGAATAGTGCTATGGGACCCAGTTTTAAAGTTAAATTTGTTGAAATCCGTACTTGCAGGTCCCGTGAACAGTGCACGGGACCCACAGAAAAACGCATAACGCAGGCACTGAAATAATTTCAGTGCAATCCAAATGTAGGCTTAATGATAATTTGTTAACGGAATTGGGCGGAAGACACAAATTAAATAAATTTGAAAATTCGAGGACTAAATTAAGTGAAAGTAAAGTTAGAGGTCTGAAATGAATTATAGCCATATTTAGAGGGTGTAATTTGCATTTTAGCCAAAAAATTCAACTACTACTTTTAAGACCTAAAATACATAAAATCCATGATTCAAGAAAAAAAGTCATCTTTAATACCTAAGATATAGAATACATATCTCAAAATTTTATAAATAAAATAACACAAAAAGGTGAACAAATTTCAAAACCAACACCTTACAAAACTATGATTCAAAACATATATATATATATATATATATATTCCAGATTTTTTCACCCTTTGTATCAAATAGAAAAAAGAAAAGAAAAAAAAGAAAGTATAAAACAGTTTTAGATCGAAACCCAAAGCCCAACAAAACCACTGTTAAAAAAAAAAAATCACATAAAAATCCAAGTTTTCCCTCCTAATATCCAAAACACAAAAACCGTATTTCAAAATTTTATAAATCGAAGAGAAAAAAATAAAAATGAAAGAAATACTTTTAGGACCCAAAATCCAACAAACTGTTGATGAAAAAAAAAAAAGTCTTAACTTTCTCTTTGTAATATCCAGAAAAAATGCATCTATTTTTTTTTAATAAAAAAAAATTCAAGACATACCTCTTGCAACGTGGAAGTTTGATATGCTGCAATAGTGGATTATGATTGATTTTGCTTATTCCTAATTATTAGGACATGGTCCTATTTAATTTTCCAACTATAAAACAAAGGTGTTACTGATTATTCAAGTAATGATTCTATTTACCAAACTTCAATCATGATTTAAAAAAAAATATTTCGAACACCAAAATACTTAAATGACTTTTGCACAAGCAAAGACAAATAGTTATTAGTTTTCCAAATTTCAGTTTTTAGTTCTTAGTTTACAATTTCAAAGCTTTATTTGGAAAGTTGTAGTTAAGTAACCGGAAAATAAAAAAGTTATGAAAGATGTATTTACAAAGATGTTGGAAATTTATTTATTTATTTATATTGTTGGGGATATTATACAAAGTAATAATGGGAAGAATAAGGTTAACACAAAAGACAAACATAAAATAGATAACTTGGAAGCACAATATCGTTTTCCGTAGACAATATTTGCCCCCACGCTATTGTTGCTAAAGGGTTATAGCAAATTTGTCACTAGGATACAACCAAGATATTGGGTTCTACAGATAGCAATTTTGGAGAATGATCACAGGATTTCTTGTGTTTCTCTCTAACTTACTATTTTGTGGAGTTAGCTATTTTTCAAGTGAACATAAGCCTCTATTTATACCCATAGGGTTATATTTCATCAAAAGACACGTATGGAGAGTTAAAATGTTTCATAAAACTGTTCACAAGGCTTCAAACCTCTTCAAACACTCTAAACAATCACCAGAAAATTTTGCAGAAAAATCATGATTTTCGACTTTCGATCGGTCAAACAGGAATTGAGTAGCGATCGAGACATCCAGAAACTCCAGGATTATTTTCTTACCATTTCGATCAATCGAGCCAAAGTTTTGATCGATCGAAAATGCTTAATTTTGAATTTTCACTTAGAAAATTCCAGAACTTGAATTTTCACTTTAACAACTTTATGAAACAATATTTTCCAAACTCAAACAACATTATTACAACCTATCCTTGTATATACCTATATATACAACAATCCCCCACTAGGTTGTAATAATATATGTCTCACTTGATTGGTATTCTATCATGCATAATGGAATGTGTCTTTCAACTTAAACCTCCCTTAGTGTAATTGCTCAAGAAATCAACAGAGTTAATGGTGGCTTGGTGCTTAAACCAAAACTCTTATGTGTTGAAATCAGAAACAACACACACATGAGAACATCCACAACACATTTAGAAATCCATTGTTGTTAGTACTATTATGGTCTTGTGCTCTTCCTGGTTTAGTGAATATTTACAAGAGAAAATCCTTTACTCTTGCTAGAAGCGGCACTGCTTCTATGTTCACAAATGTGAAGTTCCTTCTTATGTCCCTGTTATGCAGACATTTATACTTTATGAACTTCATTAAGAGTGTAAAACTCATCCTCAATTTCATCGTAACAGTTTGCATTAATCCATCCTGAATGAGATACAAAATTAGTGCTCTTACTAACCACGTATCAATAGCTTGTTGTTACCCTTTAAACCTCTTTAGAATAAATCAATTTGAGGTTGGGTTCCCACTATTGGTGATTCTCTTAAAAGAAGGGTTTTAATCCCATTCCAATGGATGTTACCCCAACCATATCTCGAGACACTGCTTTGGTTAAAGGGTTTGCCAAATTACTATTTGACCTTACATAGACAATTGAAATGGTACTAGATTCTATTAATAGTCTTATGTAATCATGTCTTAGACTTATATGTCTAGACTTTCCATTATACCTTTTATTGTATGCTCTGCCCAAGGTGGCTTCACTATCGCAGTACACCGAAATGGCTGGTATTGGTTGTGGCCACAACTCTATGTCTAACAACATATTTCTTAGTCATTCCGCTTCCTTGCCTGCTACCGCCAAGGCTATAAAATTCTGATTCCATGGTGGAGTGAGAAATACATGTTTGTTTCTTTGATGCCCAAGAGATGGCACTCCCACCAAGAGTGAATATTCAACCAGACGTGGATTTGTTATCACTCACACTAGTAATCCAACTAGCATTCGAATAACCTTCCAACATAGCTGGAAATTCAGAATAAAAGAGTCCCAAACTTATGGTTTTCTTTAAATAACCAAGAACTCTACCAATTGCTTTCCAGTGATCCACACTTGGATTACTTGTAAATCTAAAAAGTTTGCCCATTGAAAGCGATATGTCTGGTCTTGTACAATGCATAGCCTACATCATGCTACCAATAGCACTAGCATACTCGAGCTGTGCAATTGCTCTTCCAGTGTTCTCACCTAACTTTATGTTCCGATCGAAAAGTGTATTTGCTTCCTTTATATTAAGATGTTCAAATCTTTGAAATACTTTCTCAACATAATGAGATTAACACAATGAAAATCCTTCACTATGTCTTTTAATTTTGATTCCTAAAATAGTATCTACTTCGTTTAAATCTTTCATTTGAAACATAGAAGAAAGATACTTTTTGGTTTCACATACGCCTTTCATATTCGTACCAAATATGAGCATATCATCGACATAAAGGCATACAATGACTCCATATTTCTTTATGAATTTGGAATACATACATTTGTCGGAACTATTGTGCACAAAGCCATCCGACAAAATTGCTGAGTTAAACTTCTCATGCCATTTTTGGAGCTTGTTTCAAGCCATACAAAGACTTGACTAACTTGCAAACCTTCTTTTCATTTCTAGGAAGTACAAAACCCTTAGGTTGTTCCATGTAAACTTTCTCATCAAGATCACCATTTAGGAAAGCTGTCTTAACATCCATTTGATGTACAATCAACTTGTATATGGATGCAAGAACTAACAATACACGAATAGACGTGATCCTAGCCACTGGTGCATAGGTATCAAAATAGTCTACTCCTTCCCTTTGTTTAAAGCCTTTTGCCACTAACCTTGCTTTAAATGTTTGTATTGATCCATTAGTATTATACATATTTTCTAATATCCATTTACAACCAATTGGTTTAGAACTAGTAGGTAGATCCACTAGGACCCAAGTATTATTGGATAATATTGAGTTTATCTCATCATTCACAGCTTCTTTCCAGAAAGCTGAATCTCTAGAAGCCATAGTTTCTTCATATGTTTTAGGATCATCCTCTGTGTTAAACACTATGGGTATTTTATTTAGGACCATTTGTCTATTTCCTTCAACAAGAAACAATTGAACTTGATAGGAAATGAAGTCTAGACCAAAGTCCTTTACTTTTCTTATCCTTTGACTCTTTCTTTGTTCACTTGGTGAATCACTTTCAATCCTTTTAGTACCACCCAAAGTAGTATTTGGATTAGAGTCACTTTGTTGTGTTTGAGTAGGTATCAAAGCATTCATGGAATCTTTACTGAATTTATTCTCAATAAACTCAACATCTCTTGATTCCACCACTGTATTAGAGCTTAAGTCTAATAACCTATATGCCTTTGAATTTTCAGCATAACCTACAAACACACTTTTCATAGCTCTTGGTCCTAACTTTGTTCTTTTTGGATCAACCACTCTATAAAAGGCTAAACACCCCCACACTTTGATATAATCAAGATTTGGTTTCCTTCTATTCCATAACTCATATGGAGATACTTAAATCTTCTTGGAAGGTACTCTATTGTGCACATGACATGTTGTAAGCAATGCCTCTCCCTATAAATTAAAAGGAAGCTCTGCACTCAAGATCATGGCATTTACCATGTCTACAAGAGTCCTATTTTTTCTTTTAGCCAAACCATTTTGTTGGGGTGTATAAGAGGCTGAACTTTGGTGTATTATACCATGTTCCTCACAAAACATAGAAAAATCACTAGGAAAATATTCACCACTTCTTTCACTTCGTAGGATCTTTATTTTCCTATCATATTGATTTTCTACTTCAGTTTTATAGCGTTTGAACATGTCAAATGATTCATCTTTATTTATCATGAAATACACATATGAAAATCTAGAGAAATCATCAATGAATGTAATGAAGTATCTTTTACCTCCTCTAGTTAATACACCATTCAATTCACATACATTAGAATGTACAAGTTCAAGCATAATAGAATTTCTATCCGACTTAGAAAAAAGTTTCTTTGTCATCTTTGCTTGAATACAAATTTCACATTTCTTTTCATCATCATGCTTATATATAATCATACCATGCTTTGACATAAACTTCAAATATTTGAAATTTAAATGTCCTAATCTAGCATACCACAAATATGAAGAATCAACATTATAAGCATAACCAGAAACTTCTTTATTAATAATACTTAGTTTGTACATGCCATCAGTAGCATATCCATTTCCTACAAATATCCCATTCTTGGACAAGATTAACTTGTTCGATTCAAGTACAGCCTTTACATCACTCTTACATAACAAATTGGCAGACACAAGATTCTTCTTGATATCGGGTACATGAAAAACATTGGTCAAGATCAGCATCTTGCCAGAACTCATTTTCACTTCAACGGTGCCCTTTCCAAGAACCTTTGCTTTATTGTGGTTGCTCATCAGCACTTGTTGTTCTATAGAAGACTCATCATAAGTCCTGAATTGTTCTTTGTTGTTGCACACATGCACCGTTGCACCTGAGTCGAACCACCAATTAAAAGGATTTGCAATCATAACCATATGAATTTCAGTCATCATATCAATATGTATGCCACTTACCATAGCAACAATGTCCTCAATGACATTTGTTTCAATGGCATTGCCTTCTTCATCCTTTTTCTTGTTTTTTAAGAGTTTACATTCACGAATGTAATGGCCTTTCTTTCTACAATGGAAACAAGCTCGGTTCTTCTTGTCCTTGTTGGGATTCTTGGAGTTGTTCTTTTTGAAACCACTCCCACTTTTGTTCACTTTCAAGTACTTATCGGTCTTACTCGAACTCCCACTTTGAACATTGCTCACATTGTTCACATTCACTTTAGAATCGGTGTTAGTCCCATCTCTAACCCGAATTTCCTCTTCAATTCGAAGCATTCCAAATCTCCTCCAGTGACTTCATTGATGTGTAGAGATCATAGAGATGATCCGAAAGAGTATTGAGAATGTGCCCTCTGCAAATCAGTTCGTCTTCCTCCCGTTTCTTTCTTTGTGCCTTTATCTCTTTAGTGTCTTCATCACTCGTAGTAAGAAAAGACATCAAATTCGGGTCCAAGACATAGAAGAGTTTGAGTGCAGTAAGTAGGAATTTCATCTTGTCTTTCCAACGAGAGAAATTGGTTCCATCAAAGCGATCCAATTTCACCAACTCATGATTCAACATCTTCAACGCTAAAACATCACTTGTTCTTGATAACGCCTTAAAACGTATACTTGTTATATATTTATGTAGGCGTTATCTCCTTATTACTATGCTTAATTTGTATAATTAAGCCATGATTTGCATTAGTCCCTAGTATTTATCTTTACATAATTTCTTGAATAAGATGTCATCCATTGTGTGTAATTTTTTACTTTTAGGAAATCATGTGAGAAAGATGAGTTTACAGGAATTTGTGAGAGAATGGAGGCCAAACTAGAATTAAAGTGGAGCTAAAGGACCATGCTTAAATGTCTAAGGAGGTGTAGCTGGAGTGCTTGGGTCATTTACCATGTTTGGAAGCTTCAAATAAGGAAAGCAATCAAAGAGGTAGAATCTGAAAAGGAAAAATCAGATTTGAGCACTGATCAATATTTTGGGTGTATCTCTCTCCTCAAAAATCCAATTAACACAATGCCAAATGTGTTGGAACCATGACTTAAATATCTACAACTTTCCAGTTTTGAGCTTTTCGAAATTCTCAATTTTTGAAGGCCAAAATTAACTCACAAGTTACTGCTGTAAACCTGGATGAAAATTAATATAGTAAAAGTTATTTTTCTTTGGACACTTAGACGTTAGGGTTTTGAAGGGAGGCTGTGTAGAACGAATTTGGCAGAGAAAAAATTGTATTTTCCTTTCTCTAATGGCAGCCTAAACTCTTTGCTAGGACTAGGGGTTATGTTTTTTCTATACGGTATGAATATTCAATGTGATTCTTTCTAGAATTTTATCAACAATATATTTGATTGTTCAATTAGATTTCTTTTGATGTATTAGTTCTTCCATGCTTTCAATAAGTTCAATCATGTTTTTCTTATTGGTTAGATGAATTTCTAATAGTTTCAAATAGAAATCAGGTTTTAAAGTGAATGAGTTTTTTTGAAAACTTTTTTAATCGCATTATTAATCTAGGTTGTCATGCGTTTTTGAATTATCTCAATTCAACTGAATCATAAGTATTTAATTGTATAAAAACAATCAATTATGAAATAAATAATTTCTTAGATCACAAAGAATTTCATATCGATATAGGGAAACACCTCAATACCCTAGTATTTACATTATTGATTTAAATCAGTTTTTATTATTATTCTTGTTAACAATCACCAAGCAAAAGTATTTTTCTTCTTCACCCAAATTATTGTTTAATTATATTGTCTTTGAATCTATCCTACTCTTTGTGGTTCGACCTCGGTACTCTGAAAATTATATTACTACGATCTCTTGCACTTGGGAGTGAGCAAGCAGTTCCTTCCATTGTAGGTAATATTGTCTAAGATTATTGGGGATATTATACAAAGTAATAATGAAAGAACAAGGTTAACACAAAAGACAAACACAAAATAGATAACTTAGAGGCACAATATTTTTTTCCTTAGACAATATTTGCCCCCCACACTATTGTTGCTAAAGGGTTATCGCAAATTTGTCCCCAGGATACAACCAAGATGTCGGGTTCTACAGATAGCAATTCTGAAGAATGACCACATGATTTCTTGTGTTTCTTTTTAACTTACTATTTTGTGGAGTTAGTTATTTTTCAAGTGAACATAAGCCTCTATTTATACCCACAGGGTTATATTTCATCAAAAGGCACGTATGGAGAGTTAAAATGTTTCATAAAACTGTTCACAAGGCTTGAAACCTCTTCAAACAATCTGAACAGTCACTAGAAAATTCTGCAAAAAAATCCTGATTTTCGACTTTCGATTGGTCGAAAATTCCTTTTGATCGATTGAGTGCTCTTTTCGATTGGTCGAACAGGAATCGAGCAGCGATTGAGACATCCAGAAACTCCAGGATTATTTTCTTACCATTTCAATCGATCGTGCCAAAGCTTCGATCGATCAAAAATGCTTAATTTTGAATATTCACTTAGAAAATTCCAGAACTTGAATTTTCACTTTAACAATTTTATGAAACAATATTTTCTAAACTCAAACAACATTATTACAACCTATCATTATATATACCTATATATACAATACATAAAAGTGTTAGGTTTTTAGATTCCTGTAAACTAGATTGTTTAACCTAATTAATTAACCAAGTGAATACTTAGGTTTATTATTCAGATCTAGGTTAAAATAGTAAAGTCATATCATGTAAAGTAGCGAAAAATATAAAGAACACAAATAACTGATGACCCAGGAAAACCAAACTGGTAAAAAACCTAAGGAAGATTTAACCTAGCTATCCTTAAGGTAAAAAACAAATCTACTATAGAGAATCGAAGTTTACAATAAGACTTAGACCACTAACATCCTATTGCTACCACATGTAGAATTTACTGACACGACCACGTGCAAACTCTGAATCCATGGACTCCTTCTCTATAAGGCCTTTGCAACACAAGCACCCACACTTGTGATAAAAAAACACAAACTCTCCTGTTTGTGACTCCAAGACCACCCTTGAAGGTTTAGATCATCAGCTCCTTTGATGACTAGAGAAGGCAGCAACTTCTACAATACTGGATCTTGAGATTTTTCAAAGAATAACATCGGTAGAAGACATGAGAGAGCTTTTTGGGTACAAAACCCTAGATACAAAAAAGGCACACTCTTCTCTCTCTAAAAAGCCTTATAAAAATGTGCTTAGGGTTTCCTTTATATACTAGGAGAAGTAGATCTGAAACCCTAATCCTTTTTGGGCTTGAACTGCTGTTGGGCTGAACTTAAAATTCTGTAGATACGTGTTTCGATCGGACGAGCCTGTTCTTTGATCGATCGAACCAGGCAAATTTCAAATTCTCTTTTCTGCAGCTTGCTTGTTCTTGAATCACCTTGAGCATTGTCTAATAATACCTATAGACTCTAGGATCTATAACTAGACAAGTTTGTGTTCACGATTTTCCAATTGTTCTAAACTTTTAGAACCTAACAATCTCCCCCTTTGGCAATTTGTGACAAAATTTACATACAATATGAAATGCTCAAATACAAGAACAACCCAATACAATAAAATGCCCAATTACATCACAAATCCCAATCTAAGACTCCTAACCTAGAAGTTGCAAGAAGAGGTAGAAGGTCTTGATCAGAATGTACCTGTCTTTCCTGAAAACACTCCAAAAAACACATCACTGCATGTGTGGAAAGAAAGACATATAAACAATATGAAACACAAATATAAAAACAAATGTAAACTGACTCTCCCCTAAGTTAGATACATCAAAAATTTTATTTTCTCCCCATTTCAAAAACAATTTCAACTCCCCCTAAACAAAACAAACAGGATTCCCACATTTCATCTATTTCTCCCCCTTTCTGTCACGTATTGACAAAAACAACTCAAACAAAGAGTAAATAGAAAACATACGCAAAAAAAGTCAAGAGAAAATAGAGAATCAAGGAAATAAATGAATCCAGCTCTATTGAGAATAGAGGCAACTCCCCTTATGAAGAGCAACAACTCCCTCTAAGAATAACAAAGGTTTAAAAAAAAACTTTTCTGCCCCTATAAAAATAGGAAAAACAAAACATATTTTGGGAAAAATAGTTTTGGGAAAAATTTAGGAGGTGGGGGAAAAACTAAAAGAAACATAAGTTGAGGATACACTTAAAAAAATATTTTCTCTTTCAATAAATGCAAACTTGACACTATGTAACCCATAAATATACACATGCAATGTGTTTAAGAGAAAATATTTGCACATTGATTATCTATCATATCTCTTAAGAAAAATATTTTCTGCAGTTCACACATAAAAATAGCATATACTAAAAAGTACATAACAAAAAAATTAATCAATCAATTTTTAAATCAAGTTGAGTGCCCAATTTAGCAAAGTGTTTGCATGTTATGTGTGAAAACAATGAGAGATATGACTGCAAAACTGCAAGATGTATACTGAAAACAATGCAATGCATGTGAATCCTAAACACAAATGATGCATAAAAAAAAGATTGGTCAAAATTTTGCATAAATAACTGCAAAACTGCAAGATGGATACTGAAAATTTTTCAGTTTTGATTGGTCGAGCATTGATCGAATACTAATCGAGCTAGGCTGAGAGCAATGATTAAAAATCAAGGGATTTTCGATCGGTCGAAAAACACATTCGATCGATCAAAATTCTGAAAAATTGAATTTTTTGAAAAACTGCAGAAGACTATGCAGAAACAACTCAAACCAAGTGATTTCATGAATGAAATGCATGAGAATGAGTTTAAATGTTTTTCAAAAACATGAGTTTTCAATCCAGAACTTCAAGACAAGATTTTCAAACTCTTTACCCCCAAAAATTTAACCCTTGAACATATTTTGTATCAAAATCATAGAATATATAATCTTGGATGGCCAAACCAAATTCACACGCAATTTTATGTACTAAGTTTAGCAAGGAATAACTTGTGAAGTGTGTGCAACTAGTAACAACGTGAGATACATGTGAGGTGATATGAAGATAGTAATCAATCACAATTTCTATATTATTTATCACATAAGTTTGAAAGTGACTATCACCTAAAGAGTTACATCATATAACTCCCACATCTCCTAGAAAACAAGCTTGCAATCATGCAATTTTTTTTTTAAATTTTAAATTTTAGCCTTATAGTATACATGCATTTTTTATTTCTTTGCCTTTTTTTTTATTTTTTTATTTTTTTATTATTTTAAGGCTACACCTTATTTTCTTTTTGTGCATGCGCTACACTTTCTCAAGTACAAAATCTTACGATATGCACTAAGGTGTTCATGATTGGCTAGTAAATAGTGGTGAGATAGTTATTTATGCCTTTCTCTTAGGATTTTTTAGTTCTTACAATCAAAAGCATGTGACTTCAAAATCAAGATCATGTGATCAAAAACTATAAACAACTCCCACACAACATGCACTACATAGTTAAAACTAGCAAAGTGCAAAAAAAATAAGCTCATCCAAGCTAAACAAGGTACACAGGCATGTTATATAAAGATAATATGGCCAACCTCAACTACACATCCATGATATGTAATACAAAACAAATAAAAATCTTTTTGGTTTAAAAAAAAATTTATGACCAAAAACAAAAAGCTCACATTATGCTAAATGAACAATGCAAAGCTATGCATGATAGTGCTCAACTAAGCTCTAGAGGGTACACGAACAAGAAATACCAATTTCTTAATTAACCCTTGAGTACATGTACAAACTAGTACATACTCACACAAAATCAGAAATAGCTTAGCACTTATATAACACATACTATTCAAGTTTCTCCACAATGTCAAGCATGTTCTAAATCAAGAGAGAAATATTATAATTCATGTAATCCTCAAGAAAAATAAAACAAGACACAAAATTAAATATTTTTGTCTTTTTGAAAATTTTTCAATGTTTTTGGATTTTTGAATAATCAAAACAACCTAAATAAAACAACCAAAAACAAAAAGTAAACATGTCCACAAATAATTGAAAGAATTAAATCAAGGACAAGTAAACAACACTCACTTTAGCAAGTCTTTTCTCACCCATATAGCATGAGTCTTCGGCTTTGTAGGTGAAAATCCATGAGAAGCAGAGTGTATTTGAGGGATTACACCAATCTTCTGAGAAAGATTGAAATCCTGCAAATTCCTTTCACAAGCCTCAAAAAGATCAACTGAAGCAATAGTGTCCTTTTTATTCAAAACATCACAATAAAAAACAGTAAGACACTTAAATTATCCATGATAACAGGGATCAAGAATCAACTCTAGGTATAATAACCTAAATCAAGAGCTAACCTGCTCTGATGCCACTTGTTAGGTTTTTAGATCCCTGCAAACTATATTGTTTAATTTAATTAATTAACCAAGTGAATACTTAGGTTTATTATTCAGATCTAGGTTAAAACAATAAAGTTATATCATGTAAAGCAATGGAAAATATAAAGAACACAAAGAACTAATGACCTAGGAAAACCAAATTGGTAAAAAACCTGGGGAGGATTTAACCTAGCTATCCTTAAGGTAAAAAGCAAATCCACTATAGAGAATCGAAGTTTACAATAAGACTTAGACTACTAACATCCTATTGCTACCACATATAGAACTTACTGACACGACCACGTGCAAGCTCCAAATCCACAGACTCCTTCTATATAAGGCCTTTGCAACACAAGCACCCACACTTGTGATAAAAAAAACACAAACTCTCCAGTTTTTGACTCCAAGACCACTCTTGAAGGTTTAGATCATTAGCTCCTTTGATGACTAGAGAAGGCAGCAACTTCTACAACATCGTATCTTGAGATTCTTCAAGGAATAACACCGGTTGAAGACATGAGAGAGCTTTTTGGGTACAAAACTCTAGTTACAAAAGAGGCACACTTTTCTCTCTCTGAAAAGCCTTAATAAAACTTGCTTAGGGTTTCTTTTATATACTAGAAGAAGTAGATCTGAAACCCTAATCATTTTTGGGCTTGAACTGCTGTTGGGCCGAACTTAAAATTTTGTAGATACGTGTTTCGATCGGTCGAGCCTGTTCTTCGATCGATCGAACCAGGCAAATTTCAAATTTTCTTTTCTGCAGCTTGCTTGTTCTTGAATCTTGACTTGAATCACCTTGAACATTGTCTAATAATACCTAAAGACTCTAGGATCTATAACCAGACAAATTTTTGTTCACGATTTGCCAATTGTTCTAAACTTTTAGAACCTAACAAAAAGTTATAAGATAGATCTTATTCAAAGGGCATGTTAGTTCACAAATTGTGCTTGATCAAACATCTGTCATTGGGGTTGATTGTTATTTTTCCCTTCAAGTTTAGGGTGAAATATTATTATCTCAAACTTTAAGGAAGAAGATTGTAATCACTTCTAGTTATTTTATGTCAAAAGCTGAGTTTGTTCCGGGTCTAACTTGGCTCTTGGGCTACGTGGGTGGGAAGTAAATTAATATTTTAGCACATATTGGTGGCAAACTATGAGGTAAGGTATGACGTGGGAATTTGTTATATATTCAGAAAATAGAAGATCCTAGAAACAACAGAAAATGGAAGACCAAGCAAAATATTAACAAAAATTAACATATTAAAGGTGAGAAATCCAGACGTACGCATATCTAATTTTTAGGCTTTAATTTGCTGGGGTTATACTTGTAGATTTGGGGCAGAATAGTTGGTAAGAGTATTGGATCTTAATTATGAGGCAATGTCTGACATGAAATAAAAATATAACATTTTTTGTAGGGGGAGAGGATTTTTAGAACAGGGAGATAATACAACTGAAACAGTATTCTTGGACTAAACCAAACCGGAGGATAAACACTCAGCCATTTCAAGGCTCTTTTTAATTCAATACATTCGTATCATCTTATAAACTAGTTTGATTACCATTAATTATCATTGAATGGGTACTTAGAGGATGATCTTACATCCCATCTCTAAAAATATATTGTGTGAGTAGAAAGCAACATGTTAACGTCTGTTAGCTACACTTTTTGTCCGCTACAATTTTCATAACAATTTTGCAACAAAACTTAAGTGATAAGTTGTTAATAATATGTAAAAAAGTGATGTCAATAATAAATTCAAATGAGAATCAATAATAACTTGTCATATAGACATTTTTTGTGAAATTGTTGTGTCCGTATAATGTTTCTTAAAGGGGAAATGCACTCCTGTATTTTGGGCTAAAATTTGGTGGATCATGGTGGTTTTGCTTAGGCTCTTTTTTGTCAAATATTTAGTTTTTGCAAAAAAATATTATTAAAAATCCTCTAACCGAAATTATTTAGTTATGTAGCTTTTTTTGAAACTTAAGTTTCAAGCAAATGGGCGTTGATGTGGACCGTTTGACGTGGAATTTTAAATAAAAATTTCCCACGTGGAACTCAAGTTTAGTAAGTTTTCACATGAGATATTTTATTTTAAAATGTCACATCAAACGACTCAAGTGAGCATCCATTTACTTAAGGCTTTTGTTAACAGGTCCTGGGCAGCACCCGTTAAGTTTGCATGGGCAGTATTTAAGTCAGCATGATTTTGCTAAAATAACCCTACTTTAATTGGGAAATCAAGAAAAACAACACCACCTTAATGATGTGTGTAAGCCAGCATAGAAAACAACAAATGTTGCCTGCTTTTACTTAAATACCCTTTCAACCATTTTTACCATCTCTTTTTTATCTCTCCCCCATCCTTTGGTTTCTTCATTCATCCTTATCTTTAGATTTTTTCCCCCTTTCCTACACAGCTACAACATGTGTGTCAGGCGCAAATACGAAGGTACCATTTGTTATTTATTTTTTTATTATTATTATTATGCTTTAGCCTCCAAAAAATAACTTTTTAAAAAAGAAATGGGACTCCTAAATTCAAATATTCATGAGATGGAACATTAAAAAAAATTATCTAGAAAAAATAAGAATACATAGATAAAATTAGTGGCATAGTAAAAAAAAATTTCAAAATAAACTTATATATTTAATCTCTTATTAACATACATGGCTCTAGTTGGATTAGGTTGAGTGGTTATACTTATATATGTTTAATCTCTTGTAAAGCTTGGAATTCCATTAACTATTTAAGCACTCTTTTTTTCAATATATATTATTACAATTCACATAATATGCCTAAATATATTCCAAATTTCTAGATTCATCAAAACCAATTCTCAAAAATAAATCAAACTTAAAATTAAAATAAGGGTAACAAAATAAACTTAAAAATATGGTGGGTTGCTTTGGGTCAGACAAATTGAAAAAATTATCAATTCGAACTTGACACAACCTATGACTTAGATTACATCCTTCCTATATATATTTTTTACTTTGTTTTTAAATTGGAACTAGGAAAAAGAATCTTGCATTTTCTCTTCTTTATGTTCATTTGTTTAACAAATAAACCAAAATTAAGCCAAATTTAAGCTTGACTATTAAACGAGCTAAGCTCAAACATAATAATATGTCTATGAACGAAACATGATAAAAGATTTATAGTTAATTATAATTAATAATTCCATTCGTAGTAAAATTCATTGATTTGTGAAGGAGTAAAATACCTCTATGTAAACTAAAAATGTTGTGTTGAAAATAATCCAATGGGCCTTAAACAATGTTGAAGTGTTGAAAATACCTCTATGTAAACTAAAAATATTAAAAACAAATTTCACTTTAAATTACAAATTTATTCCCTATAGTTGTTAGAAATGAGATAATTGTATTCTTTTGAGCTTAGCTATTGAGTGTCACTATAAAATAAGCATTCAAATTTACTATTTGTTTCATTAGGATAGATGCATCAATTGATGGAATAGGAATTAAATCTTATTTATGCAAATCTTTATTTTTTTTTAATGAATGAACTCATAATTTATGTGATTATTTAACAAGCAAAGTCATTACTGGTGTGTTTTTTGTTTTTCTAAAAAATGTATGATCTTATTAACCATGAGTCCACCGACCTCCCATAATCCTACATAAGATTCCGACTTTGACAACATTTCCTATTACGTCCATGACATTTGGGGTTTAAATCCCCTCTCCCCTATTGTGACTCACGTGAGACCCATAAAATAGCAAGGAAAATAAACATAAACTGGTTTATAATTGCTCCCCAAATGGGCACTTAATCTTTGTGGAGAGTCAAGCCCAAAATTCACAATGTATAGCAAACAAAGGCTAATGGTGCTTTGTGGAAAGAGAAATCAGAATAAACTAAAATACAAGAAAGTTTAGAAAATATACACAGGTCCAAAATTTCGACCCACTGATACTAAGAAGAGCAAACTAAGAGAGGAAGTGAGGAAAAGAGGGAAGTTCCTCTGTACTAGTACTTCCACCCCTAGGCTTTGGAATCGTAAATATTCTTGTTAGCTAACTGGGATTTTGTGTCAAAGTTTCAAGTCTAAGAGAAAAACGTGATCCCCCTTTTGTGGGCTAATGGTGAGTATTTATTCTAAGTTTGGAAGATGCTTGTGATCGGTTTTTTGGTTGAGAAAAAGGCTTTTAGGCCTCGTTTGGTTGGAGGTGAAATAGGGAGGATAGAAAAAAAAAAAAAAAGAAGAAGTGAAAATAGGTGAGAGAGGTGTTTGATTAGGAGGGGGAGTGAAAGGAAATTTTGGTAGGGCCCAGGTGTTTTCTCCCCTGACCCACCAAAATCCTATCTCTCCAATTTTAAGAGAAAACTTGGGGGGTTTTATTTCAACCCAATCAATTACACTTTTTCCCTCTTTTTGTAATGTTAAACATGGAAATCTCAGGTAATCGTTGTCATTTGACTCTGTTTCAACCAACTTAATAATATTTTCTTTTTTTTTTGGTTCACGTTGTTCATTATTTTTTTTTTTGTGTTTTTTTTTTAAAAAAAATTTCTTTTTCTTCTTCTTCTTTTCACCCCACCTTTTGTCTTTTTCATCTTTTTATTTTTCTATTTCTTCTATTCACTGGTCGTACACTTTGTTTTTGTGTGTGTGTGTGTGTGTGTGCGCGCACACTTATCTCACCTTTTGTCTTCTATCTTTTGTTTTTATCGATTTCTTCCATAGTATCATCCAAATGGACAACCGATAGTGATGCCACAAGGGGAGGCCAGAATCATCCAAAAGTGAAGTGTCTATATATAATTTTTTAAATAAATAAGTGTATAAAAAATTATGTTTTCTTTTGTTATATTTAATAGGGATATAATTGTAAATTTATATCAACTTCATTTTTCATAGTTTTACATCTCTCCAGTTTTTCATCCTCCCAACCAAATATATATGCGAGAAAACAAAATTTTTTCTATCCTCTTACTTTTTTATCCTTTCCCCATTTTTTATCCTCCTACTTATTCATCCCTCCAACCAAACGGACCCTTAAGGGTGTGGAATTAGGAATCGACCCACTTAACCCTTTAGCCTGCCTCACCCATATTTGAGGGAATAGTCAAGTACTCAAAAACTTTGCATGCCTATATTCATAAAAAAAGAAAAAAGAAAATAAAATACTACTTGAATTTGTTATACTAATTTAAATGTGAATTGAATATTTGCTTTGTCTAAGGGTGAACTCCTTGACTTTTTTAATTTCTCCCCTTTATTTCTATAACTTCGATAGAATTGCCCCTCTTCATATTAAAAAAAAGGCTAAAATATAAAACTTACCCTCTATGTTTCACCAGAATTCATTTCAATCCTTTAATTTTGCTTTCGTTCATTTCAGTCCTTTAACTTTCAAGTTTATTCAATTATGACTTTTCTATCAACTTTTGTTATATGTTGTGGTTAATTTTCCAATTTTTTTAATTTTTTGTTCAAATTTTTTAAATTAAAAAAATTCAATTGAATTAATGATGAAGAATATTTTCCAATTTTTTTTTTCAAAAAATTTTAACAAAATTTGATGGAAAGTTTAAAATTGAATAAATTTGAAATTTAGAGAATTGAAATGAAAGAAAAGAAAGTTAGAGAACTGAAATGAATTCTGGAGAAATTTAAAGGATGAGTTTTGCATTTTAGCCTAAAAAAAATTATACAAACAATCTCATTTTTTTGCTTTTAATATTTACTTTTCCCAACATATAACAAAAGTTTTTCATTTTTGTTTTGTAATATACTTTATATATATATGTATATATATATATTCCTTTTTTTTCTTTTCAATTTCATGAATAATTGAATTTGTCACATCTAATTGACCACTTTAAAAATATTATAAAATTTGTTATGGAAATACTGTTTTCATTATATTTTTGTTTTAAAAATAATGGGAGCCTAGCATTACTCTTTTAAAAAAACCAAAAGAAAAAAAAAAGAAGAAGAAAAGAAACGGGAATCTCTACTCCTATATAAGGACAAAAAAAAATAAAAGTTAGTGACTCTAGAGACGAAGGCATAAAGCTAATCGGTTAGATGAAGGTATTGGAAAAAAATAAAAGGGCACTTTGGTCTAGTTGCAAAATAACTTAATTTTTCAATGAAAGCTGACACACGTCTAACACAAATTCAGCTTTTTCCTACTCCCCATAAAACATGAGTATTTTATTATAATTTTATACCACATTAACGTGTGTTGTGCAGCACCCGTTAACAAGACCCTTTACTTAAAACTCGATTTTATTAAACTCGATTCTCATTTAGAACCTGATTTTAGCAAAATCGAGTTTCAAAAGAGGTTACATTAAATGACTCTGAGCAGAGGCTTTTTAGTAATATTTTTTGCAAAAACTGAATATTTGGCCAAAAAAAGGCATTTTGCTCAAGTATTCCAACATAAGATGATGAGAAGTATAAAAGTGATTCTTAAATTAATAATGGAAAAGTTTGCCGTGACTTAGAGCCTTAGAGGATTTGGATGATAATTGAAGACATTCATAAACTAATGTTCAATTTCCAGTGTCCACTCAATATATCAAAGTTGATGCTCTGACTAGTTTAGTGTATGCTGTTGATAATCAGTTTGGGGATTTTTTTTTTTTTTTTGAAGAATATGTTAGACTTTTAAATGCCATTAGTTTGTGTATTAAAAACAACCATTTCATGCAAGAAACGATGAAAGAGTAGGATCCTATATTCAAGTTACCTTTCCTAAAACTGTTTACATAAGATTAGTATTGAGTATTAACCCTTTAATATGTTGAATTTTAAGCGAAGATGTTTAGATTTGTTTCATATCTTTCTGCACTAAATACTCATGTTTGTTGATAACTGGTTCCTTAAATTTCATAAAAGAAAGTGGTTTCTTAAATAGTTTAAAAAATTAGTTAGTTTTGGGGATTAAAGAATATGTGATCAAAATGATCATTCAGTACATTAATTAAGCAAAAAGCTTAGCTATTTTTGGAAAGTATTTATCACGAGCCGTGCAAAACTTGCCATATAATTTGATTTTGTTTTTTTAAATGTGTATTTGTACACATGTCATGTCAACATACTCATCTCCACACTTGGATCTTTTCAAAATATCATCTAAAAGCCCCAACTATTAACTAAGCTCTTTTTGCAGTTAGGTTAATCATATTTGAAAAATCTGGATTTAGACCCCCAAATAACTAAGAATTAGAATAATTGAACAATTATCAAGTTATGCCATTTTTTTTTATGACCATCAAGTTATGACTTATTCCAAACGTATTAGCACAAACAATTTTCTCAACCACAGTTTTATTACCAAATCAACGGACAATAATACTGAAAGTAGTAAAAGACAAACAAATTTGGTAATGAAGTGAAAAACTAATGAAGAATCTCTTTAGAGGAAAATCGTTCTTTGGGATCCAACCTTGTATGATGCGGGGTGGAAGCCACAATAAGCAAAATATGTCTATTTCAAGAAATTAACCTCGAATTAATGAAGAGTTTCTCGAATTAACTAGGGTTTCCTTGAATCAACAAGGAGAGATAGTCTGGAATCTACTAGAAAAGAGAGACAAAATGTCTGTTGTGAGAGACCGCTTCTTTGAGGGGTGCTCTCAAAAAAGAGATTTGGGGTGCTTGTAAGGGCACTCTCTTTTGGGTAGTGGTGTGGAGTCGCCACTTATTTTTTATACAAAAAATAAGAAAAAATAAATACAAATTACATGTTCAAAATACTTCGAATGTCATTGATTGAATAAAGAAAAAAAAAATTTTGGTAAATTAACCTTACAAGGCTTTGACCACCACGCACCATTGGTGCAGTGGTCACTCCACAGGTATAAATGCTTGTGGGATGTGGGGGACAAAGGCCAGGGTTCAAGTCTCCAGGAGGGAGCTTCACACACATATACACTTAGATTAGGCTAGAGTAGAAATTTTATCTTGTATAAAAAAAAAAACCTTACAAGGCTTTGGGTCCTAGTTACAATCTATGCAAAAGAATACAAAGCTTTGGTCCTAGTTACAATCTACCAAAATTAAAAGACAGAACACTAATCTACCTATCCAAAAATCCTAAGCTCGGGGGCTAGGTTACGGAATGGGAAGGTGTTAAGCACCCATTCTGCCCAGACAAAGTCTGGTCTTCTAGACTCTAATGACCAATATACCCTTTTTGCATGATGTTGAATGATATGTTATAATGCAGATGACAAACACTTGACAAAAATAAATTTAAATAAATTTGCCTTATGAATATGTCCTCTTTTTAAAGAAAATTCAAATCTATCCTGGAAATTTAAATAATAAGACTTGGTTTGTAAAAAAAATCAAATCTATTTTATAAAGGGTAAAAAAAATAATTTTATTTGTAAAAAATCAGATCTGTTATTGGACACAAATAAAAAAAAGACTTTTGAAAGAGGATCCACATTCATGAGACAAATTTATTATGCATGCATCACATATTAAAAAAACTTTAACCTAACTTTCAATCCCTTCTTTTGAATTTCAAAAATCTGCAATTTTATGACAAAGAAAACTTTTTCTAAAAAAATCAGATTTGTATTTAATGAAAATACAGATAAGTTTTGAGTTTAGAAAAAAAATCAGATCTGTATTTAATGAAAATACAGATCAGTTTGTGTTTAGAAAAAAATTAGATCTGCATTTAATTGAAAATACAGACCAGTTTTGAGTTTTAAAAAAATCAGATCTGTATTTAATGAAAATACAGATCAGTTTTAAGTTTAGAAAAAATCAGATCTGTATTTAATTGAAAATACAGATCAGTTTTGTGTTTAGAAAAAAATTAGGTCTGTATTTAATGAAAATACAGGTCAGTTTAGAGTTTTTAAAAAAAAAAAAAAAAATCAGATCTGTATTTAATGAAAATACAGATCGGTTTTATGTCTTCATAAAAGAATTTTGTTAGTCATTGCAGAATTTGAAGTCAAAAGAAAGAATTGAAATAAAAAATCATCTACAGTAGCATGGCAATTATAATTAAGAACAAGACATAATAAAACATACTAAACATATTCATGCATCAAACAAAAACATACTAATTTATGGAAGAATAAAAGAAAGAAGAAAAACAGAATACCTCTTGCATGAGCGTGCTCTTCTAATGAAAGAATATTTTAGAAATCAAAGAAGTTTGTTCACCTCTTTGAAATCTAAAATATTTTACTTACACAAAAGAAGTTCCTAAAGCAAAAGTCTCTAGAACGTCTTTAACGTAAAGGGAATTGAAAAGTCAGAAGAGAAGAGTCCTTAAGCCTTCGTTTGGATACAGATTATAAATGAAAATTATTTCACTATTTAGCTTATTTTTGCTACTATTCATAGGCCTCATTGCACTTTTTGGTACTATTCATAGGACCCACTGCACTATTTCAAATAACTTTTACCTTTATTTATAGTACTTTCAGCAATAAGTTTTCAGTTTTAGCAAAATAAGCGGTATTCAAGCAGACCCTAATTCTGATTTGTTTCCACTATTTATAGAGGTTAGGATGCTTAAAAAATAAGCTGAATGAGATCAGATACGAATTGGAACGCATCCTTATCTCTAAAAAGTCGAAAGAGATAGGCTTTATCTCAATTAGGGGGTCCTCGGGCCGGGCCAAAAGTTTGGGCCAATTGGAACTTGCCATGTGCCGATCGGCACTCCAAGATTGCCAAATGGCCCTCTTGGGTGCCGGGTTTGCGTTTGAGTTTTGGTCCAATTTGGACTCCTTTTTTGAGGATTTTTGAGTCAGGAATTGCACCTAGACACATTTTTAATCCGTATTCTAAAAATTAATCCATTTTTCTGGATATTCAGGTTTTTAAAGTGATAATTATCTTGTAGATAAATATTCCAAAAAGACTTGATTATCCATAACTTCTTTGTTATCCAATTATCCACTTTATTCTCATGCAAGTAGGCCTATTTTTGACACTAACCAACAACCAATCACAAAATTATTTAATTAATTTTAATTGTTTAACCAAATAGAATTTATTTAAATTAATCATGTGTGATCAGTTCCACCCAAACAAAATGCATGCAGACTGTGAAAACTTGATCATGTGATATCTTTCAATCCGACGATTTGATTTGGAAATCGGACATACCGTCGCGACCGTTAGAATCTCAAGATCATTTTTATGATATGCAATTAATGAATTAATGCATGTAATGCAACTCTAAACTTTGGGTATATGAATGGTCATCTTAGTCATCTTCCAAGATTAAATTATGGGTGCAAAATTGAGTGTCTACATCTGTATTTTTATCAAATTGAATCTGAATTAAAAAAAGAAATGTTTATAGACTTGGAGGCCTATTTAAAGGCTCCATAAAACTTGACTAACAAGAAAATATATTCTTAAACTAATCCTAATTAATAACCTGCCATACTAAGACCATAATTTAACTTAAAAAGTATTAAAGGCACCTAAAAAAAAAAAAGGAAATAATAACCCAAAACCTAAAAATATAAAAATTACATCAAAAGTAAAAAATTAATAAATAAAAAAAGTTCAATAGTAGATTTTGTTTAACGTAGTAAATTCCATGAAGCTTGATCTCAAGACAATGTCAAGCCCTAATTCCATCTAGAGCCATGAAGTAATGACCATGAAAGAACATGGAAAGCTTGACCCATTATGATTTTGGAATTTTGATAAACACTTGTTGTACATTGCCAAAAGTAGGAATGAATGTACCTAATGAATCATGAAATACAACCCAAATATATCACCTATCCTCAAATTTGAACTGAAACCATGAATGAAAAATAAAAAACAAAACCTAAAAATGTATAATTATGAAAAAATCCCAAAAATTTGCTAATCGTAGTATTAGGACATATGTGGGACTTGTTAGAAACATATGTTATGTAAATTGGCTAATCCTTTGACAAAATGCACTTTACTTGTAATTGGGTAGATCTAGGATCAAGGAACAAGAGTTCAAGTTTAGTATTGAAGCCATGCAAATTTGTCTAAGAAACAAGCGAAGAAGCGCTGTTCATTAAAGCTCGATAGATCATATCTATCGAGGTTTAATGTGATGCTCGACAGCAACTCGACAGAAGCTGTATCTATCAAGAATTACGAAATTCAGATTTCCAGATCTGATTTCACGCATATCCATGTGTATTTGTGTAGGATTTCTTTTCTCACAACCCTAGACATATATAAGGATTATTTTAAAGGCAGTCAAAGGTGATGCAAGGGATGCAACTTGATGCAAAGTGAATATACATGCATATTGTGACCGGAGACAAAATTCGCCCTAATTCATCATATTCTCTGTAGAAGCTACTGCGTCTTTGCGCTAAGGGTTTTGTAACTAAGGAGCTTCTTGATCTTCATTATTGGATGAACTGAAGAACTTTGCAGTCAACATCTTCCTCAAGTTGGTGTGTTAGTCACGTACTAGGATCTGTGCATCATTGGTAAGTTATGTACTGAGATCCGTGCATCATTGGTAAGTCATGTACTGGGATCCGTGTATCATTGGTAAGGGTTCAACTGTACGTTGGTATTAGGTACTGGGATTCCTTTTAGTTGTAACCGCTTATTTTGATAATAGTGGATTCTCGGGAGTGGTGACCTTAAATTCACCCGGTGGGGTTTTGCCTCGGTGGTTTTCCCCATTCGTAAACAAATCACCTGTGTCAAATTTATTTTCCGATGCATTTAACTTAGTTGGTGATTTGTTTGTGCTACCACGCTTATTGTATGAAATTGAATCTAATTAATTTCACTTGACTAATTAATTTGATTAAGTTACCAAAGGGGTCAATACATTTTTGGCCTATCATGTAGAATCTGAAATGTAAGAAGGCAAATAATAAGGGATTACTTAAGAAGATCAAATGGGGAATACATGTCCTCACTAAAATTGATAAATTTGCATGGAGGGTACATAAAGGAGATTAAGAAGTATGCCGTGAGAGAGTGAGAGGGCTTGAAATGAGCAAAAAGGTCCATATAATGAGTTTAAAACTATTCAATTTTGAAAATTTATTGACTTCGCTTGAGCAAAACTCAAGTGAAGGTCATGTGAACTCTCAGTGAGAGGTTTGATCAAGTAACACTTAAGTGAGTGTAGCAAACTTTTTGTGTGATGTTTGTTGGGAATACATGTGTATGTCAAGTCCCATATTGAATAATAATGAGAAGAATGAATAGTTAATATAACATAGTTGAGATCTGTGAGAGATTGCACCCAGACCTAAACTTTTCAGATGGTTTTGCATAACCCACATAAATGGGTGGAGTTGTGTTTGTGTCTCTCAAGAGTGGAAGTTCTATTGATGTTATCATCACTACTAGGTCATGGGTTTTACAATGGAATCGCCACTTATTGTGAGAGACTGCGCCCCTCGGCCCAAACCTTTCAGATTCAAAGTTTTGGCATAACCCACACAAATGGGTGGAGTTGTGTTGGGGCCTCTCAAGAGTGGAGGTTCTACTAATTTTATCTAACTTCTTAGGCCAAGGGTTTTACAATAGAATTACTAGTAATTTTAATAGAGAAAATGGGAAACTAAAATTGAAAAAATACATCACTTTTATCGATGAATTGAAAACGTACACCTCTTGATAATAACCAGAAAATTACATGGCTTTGGTCCTAGATACAATCTAAAACAAAAGTACATAGCTTTGTTTCTTAGTTACAATCTAGAAATTGAAAAGTACAAGGAAAACATAATCTACTAACAGTTGATCTAAGTTCGGAAGCTAGCTTACAAAATTAAGAATGTGGCCAATGATCATATCACCTCATTCGAACAGTTTATATCATTCAAGAACATGTGATTGCAAAGATTGAAATAAGCATTCAAGAGCATGATTAACCATATTCTTGCCATGCAAGGAATTGATATTGGATAGCATGGTGAATATGTGTGTGATAAACTCTAATCTAAGTGTGAGAGACCTCGACAAAAAAGAGCGTCCCTCAAAAAAAGATATTTGGGTACCTTTTAGGGCACCTCTCTTTTTGGGTAAGTGGTATGGAGTCGCCACTTATTTTTTTATGCAAAAAAAGAAAAAAAGAAAAAAGAAAATACAAATACATGAATGAATTATTCTCTTCATTGATTGAATAAAAATTACATATCTGGAAAAATTGAAAAGTTACACAGGTTTGGGTCCTAAATACAATCTACCAAATATTTACATGGCTTGTTGTCCTAGTTACATTCTACCCAAAACAAACAAAGATAAGGCTAGATCTACTTAGCCAAAGACCTATATCTGGAGGCTAGGTTACGAAATGGGAAGGTGTTAGGCACCCATTCCGCCCAGACAGAGTTTGGTCTTCTAGACTCTTGTGACCAATGTACCATTTTATGCATGTCATGAATGATATGTTGAAAATGTTAAATAAATCACACAAAACCATTTATGAATGTATCCTCCTTTTGTTTAAAAAAAATTTAGATATGTTTTAATGATTAAAAAAAAATTGATTTTGACTTACAAAAATTTCAGATCTATTTTTATATGTGTGAAAAAAATGGTTTTCGAAAAGAAAATTCAGATTTGTTTTTATTAATAAAACACAAAGTCTTTTGGTTTGTTAAACAATTCAGATCTGTTTTTTAAGAGATAATAAAAAAATGGTTTTGAGTTTTGTAAAAGATCAGATCTGTTTTGATGATGATAAAAAAATGGTTTTTTATGTAATAGAAAAATCAGATTTGTTTCTATATTTGAAAAAGACATTTTTTATGAAGAGGATCTCATTCACAAAATAATTTCATGTTACATGACTCAAACAAAACAAACAACTAAACAACAATTCATGATCTCTTTCTTTATTTCAAAAATCTGCATGCGTTAAAAAATCAGATTTGTATCTAAAGAAGATACAAAATTCGTTCTTTATTTTAAGAAAAATTCAGATCTACATCTAAAAAAATGTAGATCTATTTTATTTTGAGGAAAAACTCAGATCTACATTTAAGAAAGATGTAGATCCATTTTATTTTGATGAAAAACTCAGATCTACATCTAAGAAAGATGTAGATCGTTTTATTTTTATTTTAAAAAAAAAATCAATTTAGTACAGGCAAATCTCTAAAACTAAGAAACAAATTATAGTAATGATAAAAGAATCAAGAACATATTTTGATAATCTGAATTAACAAATCAGAACATGAATATTTAAAACAAGAAAGCATGCATCATCATGATGAAAGAACATAAGAACAAAAGGGTTAAAAGCAACCTCTTACATGAGCACTCTTCTACTTGAGAGGATGTTTTAGGGTTCAAAGAAACTTGTTCAGCTATCTTTGAAACCTAAAAACCCTAATTCTTCTAGCAAATCTCAGAGAGGATCAATTAATCTTAGCAATTTGTGAGTCTCCAAAACGTATGCCTCTTAGAGCGTAAAAAAAAAGGTCCTGAATTATGAGATTTAGTCTCTATTTATAGAGGCCAGAAGACTCTAAAAAATAGGTATGGACGATTAGGGTTTGAATCCGGACGCATCCTTTTGCGAAAAGTTCAAAATGGGTGTGCCTTATCGTCACCCGAAGGCCATTGGGCCAAAGCCCACATCATGGGAATTCGGCACTTTTAGAGTGCCATTCGGCACTCCAAAAGTGCCAAATTGGCCTTTGGACTCCGAACGTTCTTTCGCATTCGGGTGCCGTTTGGACTCCTCTTCTAGGATTTTTTGGCCGGTCCTTGTACCTAGATGCGTTTTCATCACTCCATTTATGATTTTTCATCTCTTTTCTGGATAATTCAGGCTATTTAAGAACAATTATCTTGTAGATAAATACCCTAAAATAAATCTTGATAAATTTCAAATTATCCACAATTTTATTATTTATCCAATCATCCCTTTTATTCCCATGCATGCATCCCTATTTAAACACTAATTATCAACCAATCACAAAATTATTTAATCAATTCTAATTGTTTAACCAATCAGAATTTAATTTAAACTAATCATGTGTGGTCGACTCTAGCTAGACACAATGCATGTTGACCGTGCAAACTTGATCATGCAATATCTTTCGATCTGATGGTCCGATTTGAAAACCGAAAACACCGTTGCGACCGTTAGAATCTTAAGATCATTTTTATGATATGCAATGAATGAATTGATGCATGCAATGCAAAGACAAACTAATGCATGTAATGCAAGAACAAATTGATGCATGTAATGCAATTATGATTTTTGGGGTACATGAATTGGTCATTCAAGTTATTCTCCTTGATTAAATCATGGGTGTAAAATTGGGTGTCTACACTAAGAGCATGTGAACCTGTTATTTTAATTGAAAAACCTATAATATGCAAAACTAAGAATAACCTAGATCTAACATGCTAACAATCAATAACATGTGAAAACTTGAAAATAAAACATTCTTAAATCTAAATAAAATAGGGCATAATAAAAAGAAAAGGTGTAGAAACTTAATTGCATGCACCAATACTCCTAAGCACTCTTGAAAACTCCAAGCAAGAAAGCTTCTCTAGAGGGGGATTCATGAATAGGAAATTGGTAGCTTAAAACCAGGAGGAGAAAGTTATCCCTTCTAGTGAATTGAGACTAGGAGATCCAAGACACCGAAGACACTTTCCTGCTACTAACTCTAGAGAATAAGGATAGAGTGAGAGAGAGAAATTTCAGGGTTTTATCTGAAATTTGGGGTTTCTGGGGTGCCTTCAACTTATATTGGAGATGGGTATTTATAATGAGTGTTGGGGGTTAGGGATGAGTCTCTAGACAATGTGGAACTTAGGAAAATTAGGGCTTTTAACACTATATTTGTTTTGAAGTAAAATATTTTCAATTGTAAAATATTTTACATGCAAAAAATTTTACTGTGAAACATTTTCCAATGAAAACATTTTCAAGTATTTGGTATGACTTAAACATTTGAAAATGCAAGCCACCACTAGCCACCCCTAAATGCAAGCACAAATGACCACCAACCACCCAAAAACTAGATGAGAAAGTAGGAAAAAAGACAACCACCACCAAGACCAATCACAAGCTACTAGCCACCACCCAAAAATCTGAGCATTAAACCACTAGTAACTCACAAATATGACATTAAACCGCCAAATTGGCACAAATACAACCAAACCACCCAAAAGAAAACCAAAAAAAGAAAAAAAAAAATTCAAGCCCAAATTGAAAACTCACAAACCAAAAAATACAGATCAAAACTTGAGAACCTTTACTGGTGGTGAGATTGAAAAAGGTTGGGATGAGGGAGCCTATCGCCTCTAGTTACGGTGGCAAGTGGCGACGTTTGGGGTTAAGAGGAGCTCTACCACGAAAGTTTTTTTTTTTTTTTTTTTTTCCGAGAGAGAGAGAGAGAGAGAGAGAGAGAGAGTTGTGTAGGTGAAGAAAGCCACCACCACGGTGGTGGTGATAAGACGCCACGAGTGGCAACATAAGGGTAACCAGGGTGGTCGACGTGGTTGATTAGAAGTTAGGGAGGGGGAGAACCAATTGAAAGTGCGTGAGTGTGAGAGATGTAAAATGTTTTACACTTATTTTAAGTGTAACAAATTTTACTTCTACTTGCTTGAATTTTAATGTTTGATTGTAAAATATTTTACAGTTGACTAGATTTTTCAACAAAACAAACATAGTAAAATGCGTAAAATATTTTACTTCGAAACAAACAGAGTGTAAGTAAAAAACGTATGGAGCCAAGTCGAACTGAGTGGGGAACAAGTTGGAGCAAAAAAGTAAGGAGATTTGGTCCTAGTGCCGATTGAAACTTCGTCCTTGCTCCTCTTGGATCTTTTTCTTTTCAGTTTGATCTTTTCCGTTTAAGTTTTGACCTGATTTCCATACAAATTTCAATCTTTTTTTTTTTTTTTTTTTTTCAGACTTTCTTGGTCCTCAAGTTCAAAAAATTAATTCAAAATATGTTCAATTAATTAATTAACCATTTTTTTTACCAATTTTGCAAGGAATCAATAAATGTTTTGTCTCCAGATTAAATCGGGTGCATGCAATCATACCATAAACTGTATCCTTAACCTATAGTATTATGACACATTATTTAATTTAAATTAGGCTAAAAATAGACCCATTAGAATTAAGAGATCATTATAACGTATAGTCATGACCTAATTCATGCAAGTGTACTTTACTGTTAAAACTTGTTTATTTGATATCTTTTAATCAGGTTGTTTGATTAAGGCTCATAAACTATTGTTTTGATCGTCAAAATTACAGTTTTTTCCTGTCATATGATATGCCATGCCATGCGATGCATGATGCAATGCAAGTGAGATTAAATGAGAGTTGCAAAATGGGGTGTCTACACTTATTTAATTGGAAAAATAAGAAAACCAAATTGAAAAGTGTATCTGTTCGCGTAAAATAATCTGCAAGCGCACAGAATCGTTAGTAAAGTGTTTTTAGAAAACGAATGTCGAACCCACAAGGATTAACTATGTTATTGAATACCAAAATTCACTAAATTAATTACTATTTGGAAAATCGAAAATAAAAGGAATGTTCTACTATTTGAATTTAATTAAACTATTTAATAAAAATAAATCTACGAATAAAAAGAATTAACAAAGCATAAAAATCTAAAAGTGTAAAAACAAATATGATAAGAATGGATCTAGAGCAGTTGATTTCACCTAACAAATCCCACACAATTTATTCTTCCTAATTATTAAATTCTAATAATCTCCCGTTGATGATTAAAAATTCCTTAAGTATTCACTATCTTCTCTCGAATAATATCAAAAATATCTTCAACTAACAATTCCATATCTCTATGCGAATTTAATTAACTGGAGACTCATTATGTACTTTGAATTTTCTGAAAAATCACACTAATCGCAGTAAAGCATCTCTACTTTCGCTCAACTAATGGTGTTTAATTCTAGAACTAATATAACAAATCACCTCTCGGTCTCATTGTCATTCAATTGATCAATCAATATTTCATAAAAAGAAATATTAAGCATTAAGAATAAGAATTAAACACTCAATCATGGAAATATTAAAAATAAAATAACTCAGAATATAAATTGTGTGTTCATTGCTAGACTACATCAATGCTCTAGAAAATAAAATTTAGTTCATAATAAAATTGAAAAGAAAACAAATAAAACTTATGTCTTTCATCTGAATTGGTTGATCAACATGAAGCTCTCGCCTTTGTCCTCAGATCCTCCTCTTCAGAAAGACTCCCAAAAAAATACTTCAATGCGGCACCCTCTTTTACTCTCGGGTTTCTCCTCTCTCTTTTTTCCCTAAAGAGCCTTTAAATAGGTCAAGGAATCCTATTCCCGTTTGGAGAAAATCCCAGATTTTTAGGCTTCACTTAACTGACGATTTTGGCCCATTTAACGTCATAATTAGGACTTTTGGTAAACTACAAAGTTGTAGCCCTTTAAGTTAACTTTCCAACCCAACTTGAATCATCTCGATTAGATATCTGAACCGAAAGTTATGCCAAAAATACTAACTGATGTGCAGGCTGGAATCCTAATCCGAATTAGACTTGGATTTGGTGCAAATTTCCTTTGATTCCTTGCTCCAGTTGGACTTAAATTTAATTGGGTTGGTCTTCTCTTGAATTCATGCCTGGCTGGATGTAAGTTGACTTGATTCAATTGGCCTAGCCCCACTTTGTATGTAAAGCCCTTGTAGATTAATCTGAAATCTTCTCATTCCTTCAAAGCACAAATGAATAGAGAAATATAAATAAAAATCAAATCAAATCAAAAGAAATAAAGGAAAACTAACAATTTTAATAAATAAGAGGATAATAAAAATCATGTAAAAATTACACTTATCAGTATCTTTATTGATAAATTGAAATTGTATATCTCTTGAAGATAACAAGAAAATTACATGGCTTTGGTCCTAAATACAATCTAAGAAAAGTACATGACATTGATTCCTAGTTACAATCTAGAAATTGAAAATTACAAGGATAAATATAATCTAGTAACCATTGATCTAAGTTTGGAGGTTAGGTTACAAGATGGGAAGGTGTTAGGCATCCATCCTGCCTAGTGAAACCAGTCTTCTAGACCTAGCAAAGGAGTATTGTCAATGGTGCTAGATAACGGTGTGGTGTGGTTACCTCATTTTGTATCCCTTGCGACTGAGCCCTCGTTCCCCAATGACGATTACACTAAAGGGCCCATAATTGGTCAAGGGTCTAGCTAAGGAAAATCTTAGAGTTGAAGGACATTTTGGTGCTTTAACAACCTTGCAATACCCTAACTGTGCATATGCAGGAATCTAACCTGTGTACCTCACGAGCTTGCATACGCAGCAAAGCTGCCAAAGTTATGTAAGGAAATTTTTTGGACAAAAATGTGTGTAGAGCTAATCCTATATCGTTTGGGAATAGCCCTGCACCCCTTTTTGACACTATAAAAGGCCTCCTATGCTCTTTTTTCAAAACACATAAATCACTTTAAAAATAGTGATTCAAGAGGGTGTTTTTCTTTTAAAACATCTTCAACTCAAAGTTTTCTTGGCTAGGGCAATTTCTGGCCTTAGTTTTCGAGGGGAGTAGTTAAAATCAAGCTCCAAAAGCTTCTTTGTTTAAGGTATTTCTCTTTCCTTTTCTTTTAAGTTTTTATTTGTTTTACCACTTTATTTACTATTTTGTAGTGTAGCCTTATTACTTTAGTAGTTTAGTAGCATGATAGGTTAGATAGATGTAGGTTAATTCTTTGTTGTGTAATGGGTTTTGGGTTGAGTTGCGTACACAAGTTCATTCATAAGTACGTAGCTCCATGAGCCTGCACACACATGCTTAACCCAGAATTGATTGTTTTTTTCTTTCTTGCTTTTTAGTTAGTTTAAATGCATGTTTAAGTGTGGGTTCTAGTGAGCCTAACTGGTAAAATCTCTTATGATTGAATAAGAGATTTGAGGATTAATTCTCATATACACAAAAAATCGATTGATGTCTTGGTCTGATAATAAAGAATACAATTATCAAAAGCGGACCCCACATGTTGAAACTCTATAAAAACAAATGCATGCTTTAGTCTTTGTTTATGTTTAGTGATAATAGCTTAATTTTGCATATTTATATCATTATTAGAAAGTATTATTATACTTATTTTGAGTTAATTCATGCATTTTATAGTTGGTTTTGGAATAATGCTGATTAATCCATTTTGTGCTTAATTGAATTTTAATGCACGATTTGTCTTTTGTAGGATAATGAAATTAAATAAGTGGATTTGTGCAAAGAAGAAAGCTAATGCACTTTACTTTTACAAGGGCCATGATGAAGTCAAAGAAGGCCAGCCCAATTAAATTCGAGTCCTATTGGAGTAAGGAATCAAAGGAAATTTGCACCAAATCCAAGTCCAATTCGGATTAGGATTCCAGCCTGTGTACCAGTTAGTATTTGGAGCATAACTTTTGGTTCAGATGTCCAATCAAGATGATTCAAGTTGGTCTGGAAAGTTAACATAAAGGGCTACAACTTTTTAGTTTACAAAAAGTCCTAATACTGAAGTTAAATGGGCCGAAAACTTCGGTTAAGAGAAGCCTAAAAACCTGGGATTTTCTCCAAACGGGAATTCAACTTGTAATAGGATTCCTTGACCTATTTAAAGGCTCTTTAGGGCAAAATTCAGGGGGAGTAATTTAGGTTTCTTAAAATTTCTTTACAGTTTTTAGAGTTTTATTTGTGTTAGAAGCCTTGCTAAGGCAAAGGGTGAAACCCAACCGTTTATTGGTATGTTCTTAACAATTATTTTATGGTTTTAATGATTATGTTATTATGTTTTTGATTGATTTACTCATCTAGAAAAGTGTTTAGTTCTATATAATTTTTTGATTTATCGTAGACTCCAGGCACGTTAAATGCTTAGTATTTCCTACGAACTAATTCACTAGTTTTGTTTTGCTTAAAATCAATCAATTTCATGAAACTATCTTAGACAATTAATTCTTGAGTTTTTATTGTTAAATCATCCGACTAAGATCATCCTTCGTATGAATTTTAGTTGAGTTATAAAATAAATATTGTTAAGACTACCAATAGATGTGTTGTGTGTGGATCCCTAAATCTTAGCACCTTAATATATTGTTATTTTCTCTTAATTTAAATTGCCTTTACTAAACCATCAAAAATCTCTTCAATTAAACTTTATTATTTTAGTTTTATTCTCTTGTGGTTTGCTAATCAATTCCCTTTTCCCTGTGGATTTGACCTCAGACTTACCGAGTTATTACTTCGCGACAATCCTGCACTTGGGAGTATTATTTAAGTCGCAGCATTTAGTATCATATGCTTTAGTCTTTGTTTATGCTTAGTATCATGTGCTTGGGTTTTTGTTTTGTTAGTTGCAATATTTTTTGTTTACTCTAGCCAGTTATCTAATATGAACGAAATTGGCAAATGCCCTTTTTGGGCAAAAAAAGCAGCATTCTGCCCTCTTTCCCAAACTAATTAGGGAAATGCCCCTCTTTTGTAACTCGATAATACGAAAGTCGAGATTCATTGAAGAACTCGATTATGTTATAGTCGAGTTATCTTCAGCCTTGTGCCACGCTGGTATAGCAGACGTGGCCTTTTCCAATTAAAAAATGGTTGTTTATAAACGCATAACTCGGTAAGTAGAAAATCGAGTTTGCTTTATATTTTCAAACCCAACATCTCACAACGCCTGTTCACTCTTTGCCTGTTCACTCTCCCTCGCTCTCTGCCATCACTCTCCCTCTACACTTTCCCGCTACACTCTCCCTCGCTCTCTGCGATCACGCTTCCTCACTCTCCCCCACCCTCCATCAGTCTCCCTTACCCTTTTCGATCAGTCGCCGTTGCCGGTACCCTTGTCTCAGTCGTACCCTTTTCGAACCCTCACCGTACCCGCCGCCGTTGATTACAGGTACGTTGCTCTGCCGTTTTACTATTTTGTGCTACATTTATTTTGTGGGAAATGGATGATTATCAGAGGGGGATCTTGCATTACCAAAATCTTCAATTTTTTTCATTTGTTTTATGGGTATGACGCAGGTTCAGATTTTGTGTAGGGAAGAAAAGATGATAATAAGTGCTAGTTACATTTTTTACTATTTGAAAATGGGTTGTTGAAAAAGTTCTGTTTGATATTGCCAAAACAAATGGCTACTGTGGAAGGAGCAAAATAGTTGTATTTTTGAAGATACAAACTGATTAAAGACTCGGTTGTAATCATTGTTGATTAAAACTTTGGTTGATTGGTCTCGTGCCTGGGGCGCTTACAAATAGCAACCCCCTTCTAGATTTCACATAATCACTTAGCTTTGTACATAATTCTTTTAGGTTATGGTGTGCTTATCATCATGAACATGAAGTAACCTGTTCTATTAATAAATTATCATTATTTATCATAAGACAAATGAACATGAAGTAACCTGTTCTATTAATAAAATTTATTTATTAATACATGAAAGTATAGTTTATATAAATATTTTCCATTTCTGCGACAGGTGTGGACATTGAACTTCATGTTGATATCGTTTCCTGATTTCATTTATTGTAGAATTTCTATTTGCTGCAAACAGTATGAGTGTATGCACTGACATTGAAATTAGAGAATATATTGCTGCTTTCATTAGAGTTCAAGCCATGACATGAATTTCATGATTTCCATTTTGTGAAGTTTCTTATATTAATCTATGCACTGACATTGAAAATAGAGACTAAATGCACATCAAAGTTTGTAACTTTTGTTTTATGATTATTAATCTTCAATTGTTTATATTAATCTTCAATGTTTTTCATTTGTTTTATGATTATCAGAGGGGGATTAGTCTATCTTTGTCTTTCATTCTCTCTAAGAATGTGTGAGTTATAATATGTTGACTGTTACTTCAATCTATCTTTGTTTTTTCATTTGTTTTATGTTAACTGTGAATCATATACTTTTTTATCTTTTTGTTAAATGCTGGTTCTCAAATCTTCCATCATTCATTTGAATCTTGAACCAAATGAGAAAATCTCTTTTAAAATAGTAAGACAATTTGGTGATAAGATGTCTCAATGACTTCACTTTTGTTTGGTACCCTTTTGTTTGGTACCTTTTTGTTAGTTTCTGTTAATGTTAATTGAATTGCTTTTGTATTAATTCATCAGTGTGCTCTCCCACAAATTAAGATTAATCTTTCAAGTATGCTTTCTTTATTGCTAAAACCAAACAATTTTCACGCTTTCGTTAGTGTTTTGGAATTCTGTACCATCTTGTTTTATGTTCCTTTTATGGAGAGAGAGAGAGAGGAATAGAAGGATATTTTGAATGCCAAGAGTTGTCCACGTAGAGTCTTAAATTTCAATTAATAGGGTTGTTGTATTATTGGATGTTATTGAATGTGCCTAGACCTCCAAAGCTTTATGTTCTCATAGTATTTGTAATTTGTAGTTTATACTAGAAACTTAGGGTATACATCCTGTATACTTCATTGGATTTTGTTGTACTTGGTTTTTATTTGATGAAATTTAAGCCTTATGGTCTAATGTAGAATCCTGACTATTGCTTATAGCTAATATTGGACCTGGGTATAGTTTCGAGTCTGATAGAGTCATACTCATATAAATGGATCTAGAACTAACTCCTAAAAGTTGAAAACGACTCACGAAGCAGGAAATTGAGTAGAATTAACTCCTAAAATGTTGAAAATAGACCTAACAAGCAGGGAAGTGGGCTGACTGAGTCATGGTATGCTTACATATCTAGTGAGTAGAAACGTAGAATAATTAGTATAGGTTTCTAGATATTAAGTTGAGAACTTGACACCAAATGACTTGTAGTTGTAGGGATCTTAGTGGTCCATTGTAAACGGGCAATTGCATAGGACATAAAATGGGGAGCTGTCAAGGATGACCTTATAGAGAGTGTTACTTTGTTGAAAAGACCAAGGTTGATTGAACAGTTCTGAGAACAGAATACCTAAACATTGAGTTGTTGCAATTTATATTTACTATGTCACTGCATTGGTCATAAGCCATAGAGTTGAATTTAAATGTCCTTGGGGGAAGATCACATATTGTGTGTTGCATGGTTAAATTTAATTGGAAACCTAATATGCAGCTCCTAATAATTGTAATTGATATTTTCCCTGTTAAAATCACTCTCAAAGACATCATAAACTAAAAAGAACTATCACATTTAAATATTGCTCAGATGTTGAACATCTAGGTGTTAATCAAGTTTCTAGCACATTAATTAGTCATTTGTTTGTTTTTTTACTTCAATCACAGATAATAGAAAAAGAAAAAGTGTTTTTATGTAAAATTATGGCGACTTCTTATTTTATTTATTTAAGCTTTAATTTGATTGCTTTTGGGTTGCATGTTAAGTGAGGGCAAGAAGTGATGTTGACAACCTTGTTGGGATCATAATATGTCTTATTGTGTCCATGCTTTTATTTTATATTAATTGTGGTTTACTTGTCAAATAATTGCTAACAATTTATTTGCTGCCATGTCAGATATGCAGGCACTAGATAGAGTGAAGCCTGGACCCGATGATCAGACCCAGTTGACCTGGCAGCTGGATCATCGGTCAACTACACTTTGGAGGCGCACTGTCGACGAGGTATGTAGTTGTATTATTAATACATGTCCGTTTTATAATTACCTTATGTGCACTACCTAACACAATGCTCGTCCGTGTGCAGGAGGTGCCTGGCATCATAAAGGTTCGACGCCGTAAATGTGTATTGCCGCAAGGTGGGCTAGACCCACATATCATGCAATACATAGATGCAGCTGGTTTGACCGGGTTATTCAAGGTTCCTAATATGGAGGTCGACCATGCCTTGATCACAGCCTTGGTCGAGTAGTAGCGTCCGGAGATGCACACGTTCCACTTACCCCAAGGAGAAATGGGTATCACCTTGCAAGATATAAAGGTGATGCTGGGGATTCCGGTGGATGGGTTGCCTGTCACTGGGAGGACAGACCTGAAATGGAACGAGGAGTGTTAAGACTTGTTGGGCCATGAACCTCTGCCCGTGATATCGAACTCGAACAAGTCTATCCTCGCGGGGGCAAGGATAAAATACAAGTGGCTTGATGCACAGTTTACCGCTCCCCCAGCCGCGGACGCCGATGATGAAGTCGTACAGCAACATGCCCGCTACCACCTACTTGTACAGATGGGGGCCCTGTTGTTCATGGACAAGTCGGCGGACCGGGTCTCACTGTTGACTCTGCCGTTCTTCAACCCAATAAGCAATGCGAGACAGTACAGCTGGGGTAGTGCAGCATTGGCCTGGCTCTACAGGAAACTTTGTAGTGCGTCGAAGAAGGATGCGATGCATATTGGAGGAGCACTCTTGTTGGTGTAGCTATGGGCCTATTCAAGGTTCCCACGAATATGCCCTATTACGAGGCCGCCTCTATCGCCAGTGCACTCATGGCCCCTTGCCATTAGGTATGTTCATTGAGTTCTCGTTATTCAAGCTAAGTGTCTCTTAGGATTAATTATTTATGTGTAATAGTATATTAGATTTTATTTGTCTCTTTGATATAATTAAAAAAATGTCAAACTAACAAACAAAAGAAACTTATCAATGCTTAGTATATGGATGTGAAATATAAAGCAAAGTTTGTTAAATGTAAAGTTCAGTAACGAGCATTTGTCGAAACCCCATGTTTGCTAGGTGGAGCGGGCCAAAGATCACCGCAGAGCATGCCACACACGTCCTTGCTGCGCACCGGACGTCGCTGGCTACATTACGGGCAGAGCAGGTATTCGGTTAATTTACGTCCTCAATTTGAGTTTTTTATTTTCGTTTCCCTTAATTGCATGACCACGTTTTTTATTTTTATTTTTGTTTGAATTCTTGGATTGTTGTAGGAATGAGTTGATTTAAGAATATTGGTTCCTTTCTAGGTTGGTTACGCTTTTATTGATCATAACCTCTGGTTTATTTAGGATCTATGCTTGGTATTGATGCTTCGTTAGATTAATTTGAATCTTGGTATTGATGCTTGGTTACGCCTTTAAATTCTACTCCTGCACCTTAAATTACCTATTAACAGTAGACCAAAAAAAAAAAAAAAAAAAAAAAGAAAAAAAAAAAGAAAAAGAGGGAAGGAATTGACTATGGTGATTCAAGGCTCTTATCCCCGATTAAAGAGTTGTATTGATGCAGAATACTGCTGTAGTGTTATGTTAAGAAGCTTAATACTTAAGATTATTATTAACTAGTCGCTAACCCGTGCATAGCACGGGAAAGCTATTAAGGGTCCGTTTGGATACAGCTGAAAGCTGAAAACTGAAAACTGAAAATACTATAGCAAAATAATTTTTAAATGTGTGAATAGTACCGTGGGACCCATTTTTTATGAAAAAGTTGCTGAACAGTGAAGTTTGTGGGTCCCGTTAACAATCACGGGTTGAAAAAAAAAAGATAAAAAGGAAAAGAAAAACGCAATACGTGGACATGGGAAGCGCAAAATGCGCTTCCCAAATGCACACTAAATATGAGTTAGAAGATTATTCTAATCACGCACACAATTTTCTCTTTTTCTTCCCCAATTTGCATACACTGCCAACTCTGTCTCAGGCTTGAACTCAATAAAATTTCATTTAGTTTTGTGTTGCGTAGGATGAAATGTGTTTTGTTTTCTATGTTGGGGCTCCTTTGTTACTGTTAATGTGTATTTCTAAGTTCTAAAAGTTACATTATTGTATTTCTTATATATCTCTCTAACTTTATCCATAACATGTACCACAAACTATATGCTGCACTACCTCATCATTCTTGCTGCACTACCCCATCATTCTTTGCAATTTAGAACATGCAAATTATGAGGGGAACACACTGTGAAGGTCAGAATTAAAAGCCTACAAGTATATTAAAAACAATTAGACCTATTAGTGGTAATTTGAACTCTAGTAGAATAACCTACTACTAATTTCAAGAAATTGAATCCTGGAAGACATTTTCTAAACCTACCTGTGTTGATTGATCATTGTACTTTGGTTTCTTGATGTTTTTGCCTTTTTTGTACATTCCCTATATACTGGGTGGAGTGTTAATGAAGTTTTTATGTTACTTATCAAAAAAAAAAAAAAACAAATAAGTTTATAAAAAAAATAAAATAAAGTAGGGAGCACAAAAAAAAAAAAAAAAAAGCAATTTTGAAATTAGAAGGAAAAGTTTCATGTAACTAGCATATGTTCATGTTGTCTTTTTCCCACATTGCCTTCTGCGTTTGCACATCCTTGAACTCACTCTAAATTGAAACCCCTAAGCGTTCCTAACCAAAAATAATATATTTTTTTTACAAAATATTCAGTAAAATTGTTAACAAAATTGGAGTACAACCACCAATCCAAAAGAAGGTTCAAGTTTTGTACTCTTCTTGGCAGTAAAATACATAATTATATGGTTAGATTCAGTATAAGAGATGTTGTCACAACAAATTTCATACCAAAAGCTCATTCTCACATCATGTTTTAACTCATTCAAAGTTCAGTGCTAACTTAAACCAATTACAACAAAACTTAAATCTCACCATAAAACCATAACAGAACCAACAAAATCAAAACTGAAAACCCTAGTCTCTGATGGTGTCGCTTAGCTTTGAATGTTATGCATATGAACATGGGGCTAAAATTGGAATGTGGATCTCGGTCAACCTAGATCTTTTATTGTACATTGTGCAATTTAATGTCTGAACTGTACATCGTTTTTTGTACAGTGGCATTAACATGACCAACACCGCGATGCACATGGGGCTGAATCCTAGTCATTGTTTTAATTGCTTGTTGACTTAATTTTGTTAATATTTTGAACACAATGTTGCTGTTATTTTACTTTCTGCCCAATAATCCTTGAAGATTTTGTGTCTGAATAGAAGCAAGAAATTCCATGCTTTCCATATTACATATCACATATCACAAACATAATCTTTAATTAGTATGATGTCTCACTCTCATAAACATAATCCATTATGAAGATTGTATGGGAACTGTACACGCATACGTTGGGCTCCTTGCTTACGTACTGCACTGCCGGGCAGCATATTTGGAGGGCCGAGGTGCCATTGATCTACTTTTGGATAGTGGAGGGGCATCATCCCGAGTGGGTCTTCCGTCAATTTGGGATGAAGCAACCAATTCCACTTGTCGTGGATACATCGACTGACCTTCATAAAATATCCCTCCAAGGTAAATGAGAGAAGGAGTGAGAGGCAGAACGTGCTGTCCATATTCAGCAATGGGCCAATCGAGGGCATGAATTTCGCGCTGCCCTTCTCCTGGATGGTGATGATACGTACCTCGTTCAGTACATGAAGTGGTATGATCGCAGCACAAGGTGGTACATAACACCAGAGTTTGCATACTGGGAACTCACGGTGAGGCAACAATTCCTTCCCCTTTGTTGAAATCATTGTTCGATAAAATATCTTTTGTAGGTTTATCATGCATGCAAAACTCCACAATAATTATTGTCGTTACATCTCTATGAGTTTATCTTTCATTATATTTTAAAGTCAAAACATATTGTGATTTAAGTTCTTCATAAATAAGTGAATTTATCTTTATCAAATTTGTTTGTGTGAAGAATGGTTAATTGGCAATGACAATAAAGACCACACCTTTGTCCATATAATTACATTCAAATTTTAAAAAGGGTGGGTTGGGTTTTATTCTTTTATTTTTATTTTTTGTTTTTGTTTTTGGTTGGCTTGTAATTTCAAATGGACGGTGCAACTCATTTTAGTAGTGTTAATTAGACATTTCATGATAGTTTACAATCACAGTAGATAGCCTTACCTCCAGGACTGAAAGCTAATTACATATTTTACGATAGATATTACCTGCATAGTGCATTACTGTATTATGGTTGTTCTCAGATTTCAAAGTTAGAAATACTACCGTGTCCTAAAGAACGCATATGCATGGCTTATATAACTTCGACATGTCAACAATAAGCTCCGCTCTCTTTTTCCTTTTCATTTCCAGCTTGCTTTCTAAGATAGAGTCCGAAATTTTTGCATCCATTAGTCCAATTTCTTGAGCTATCTCGTCCGATATGTAAGAGGAAAAATTGTCCACTGAGCTAAAAAACTTGAATCCAGTGACCCTTATGTTCTTCCCTTGTGAGTCCATCAACGGAAAACTAGTGAAGTGATCGCAACAAAGCTTGATTAAATCTTCAGACGCAATGGGGTTTACAGTAGATGACCCAATATTGTAGACATTTAAACCTGGTTTCGCAGCAATCCCATGCTTTGCAATGGCTGCTATGAATGCATTGACGACCATGTCCATAGGAACCTATAAACATGCATGCTTTCAACTCATAGTATAAAAATTAGGAAAAATATGGTACGTCAAATGAATATTGAGAGGAAGTGAATATGTAGCTATGTACCACATCTACGATTGCTTTTGGATCTGCAGCAAATCCTGAGAGTTGGCTTTTACTATAAGATATAATCACTGGATCTAGCATTCTAATTTGTTCACATGTAAAAAAAAAAAAAAAAAAAAAAAAAATGATGAAACATATAAATATAAATTCTACTGATAAAAGGCTTTTCACAGATAAAAAAAATTATGATTACCTCCAAAAATTGTATATATATCTATATTATATATAAGAGGATTCTTCTCTTTGAACTGAATTTTTATGTGGTTCATAAATACCCTTAAACTTTACATTTAATAAGGAAAAAACTTGAGGAAAACCTTGTAAAAATACACCCCCAACTCTACTTAAAATGCCTACAAAATAGGAAACTCTACTATTAATCCATGTCATCAATACAAACTTATCAAAGTTTTCTCAAAAAATAATATAAAAAAAACTTATCCAAAATTTTTATAAAAAAAATGAAGCCTCATCGCACGTGCAAATTGTGTGTGATGGAACTAGTGTGTATATATATATATATATATATATATATATATATATATATACACACACATGTACACACAAGGTTGGATTCAAGTTACACATAAACTTTATTTTTTGAGAAGAATATATTACCCTACTTGATAACTCTATTTAATATGTTTTTGGAAAATCCACAATTAAATTATATTATCACCTTATATCAAGATAATTAATAACTAGAGATCAACAATTATTTATCTCATCTATAAATTAATGTTTAACTTCTAGGTACTTTTAATTTTAAAGTTATATATGAACATGAGTTTAAGGATTAAATGTTAAATAACACCTACTTAACATAAAATTTATAGAGTCTTTAAAAAGCACAAAAAAACATATATGCAATTCAATAGTATGATTTTCAAGTATTAATCTAATAAAAAATTTCTTCTAAAAAAATTTTGATAATTTTTTTTTTTGTGTCATATAACAAGTGTAACTTGATCTAACCTTATATATATATACACACACAAATTAAAGGTTAAAAAAGGGCACCTATTTCCTTGTATCCATCCAGGAAAAGGATCTTTATAGGTACTCTCAATGATGGTAGGGCGGATGATGACTATTGGAATATCTCTCCTCTCATGCTATTTATTAGCATCTCTCCCATGGCCTTAGTGAACACGTATGTGTTTTCCCATCCGAATAATTTTGCCCTGTTACAGTTCTACTAGTTATATATTAGGATTAAAATAGCTTGAGCAATGAAAACCTAAGCCTAATTAGAATGGTGTCAAAAATCATTGAAAAAAGAGAGAGTGCCGATTTTCTTGGGTATTGGTTTTGATCGATTACTGTTTCATCTCTAATTGAGCATTAAATTAAGCACAGTTCATCACCTTTCCAATCCCAATTCTTTCAACTTTTGAGTAACTTCATTTTCATGCACACAAAACTTCAAATTTGAAGCCAACTCTATTTCAGATATGTAAAGTTGTGATTTACAACTAATTTGTGTTGGCTTTTATTCTGTGCCAAATTTGATTGTAATTTTATTCAATCTCTTATACCCTGTATTTTATGTGGGATTTCATTGTAAAGGTTGTGTGTGAGAGAGAGTGTGAAGACTCAAGGCAAATTGAAGATCAAAGAAGTTTTCGTAAGTGGCTCGCGAGAAGCCTTCCAGCGAAGTGAAGCATGTGCTCAGCACATAACTGAAATGTGAAGAGTCATGACAGATGGTGACAGCTGGTTTTCGCGAGTGTCTCGCGGGTAAGGCCTTCCCGCGAGATACCCGCAAAACATTCTGTTTTGTCAATTTGTCATATCTGATACACCAGGTCTCTACCCACGCTATATATACCCACATTATCCACATATTGAGAGGAGTGCTTTTCAAATAGAAAATCCTAGCCATTACCCTTGAGAGTGAGAGATTGTCGTACCCACAATTCTCTGCACTATCCATTGTGGTTTTCCTCAACTCCTACCTCTCCATTTCCAAATCATTGAGAGGTTGATAACTCAAACACTTACTACACTCATTCTGAGTGTAAAGTGAGGTTTTGGTGCTGCTGGAAAGTATTGAAAGAAGCCATTTGTTTGGTAGATGCAATCGGGCTGAATTGCGTGATCCGAAGAGCTAGAGAAGACAAGCCTTCGTTAAGTCAGTTGGTAGCAGGAGCTTGGAGGACTCGAGTACATGGGGTAAACTAGGCTTGGAGGGTCTTTTGTTATTTGTGTACTCCAACTTATTTTTTAGTGGATCGATTTACCGCTTGGAGGGCGGCGGAGAGGTTTTTCGTTGAGTTCTTCAGTTTCCTCTTCGATAACACATCGGCGTGTTATCTTGTGTTTGCATTCTTCTTCCCTGCTCATTTAGCTTTCATTTTACTGCTGTGTTTTGATGAATATGGCTTAGAGTAATTATATAATTTGTTCGCTTGCATTTACTCTATTCCGCACTAAGTTTAAGTTAGAGTAAAATCAACCGAGCCGTAATTTTAATTTGGGGGTCTAAACAGCTCTTATGTTTTCACACAAATTCGAGCTTTCAAGATATAATATCCAACACTGGGATAGATACTAGTGGGGTTTATGAGGTGACACCTTCCCCTACTATTGTCTGTCCCATGTGGAAAGGTTTCTCCATAATTAATCCTTGTCTCTCCCTATTGACATATGCTGTGTAACAAAGTAACAGTTAAAAAAAAAATGATAATATAGATATTAAGCTCTATAACAACTTATTTGCACACCGGTTGATACATGCAAGAAAAGGCCAAGTTTCTTGCACTTCTTTGCAAAACCTAAGAGCCGAGAAGGTCCTCTTGTGTTTGTGTCGAGAGCAACATCATACCTATATATATACACAAATAATATTTAAGATTCATTTTCAAACCAAGAATACAAAAAAAAAAAAAAAAAAAAAAAAAAAAACAACATTGTTTTAAATAAATGCACGTTCAAACTAAAAAAAATAGAGAAACCTTTCATCAAAATTTGTATTGCCAGCTGAATTTATGATCACATCAACTTCTTTTGCGATTTCATTAGTTGTATCAGGATCCATCCCTAGAATGGGCTCACAAACATTCCTAGCTACTGGGACGAGCTTCGTCATCATGAAAGCCTTGAAGGATTCCCCATGCATTTGTTCCAAGCACTTGAAAATTTCTGAGTCTAAAATCTAATCACAATAATTAAATTTCTGAGACTACGAATAGTACCAAAAAGTACAATAGAACCAATTAATAATAACAAAAATAGGTTAAATATGAAAATGCAAAAGAAAGTAAATACCTTTGCCTGGAAACCCAGTTGCACCTGTGATAAGATAGTTCTTTCCCCGAAGATAACTAACAATGCCAATACCATCAGATGGTTTCAGAAGAGGCATGATAGCAGTGGTGGTAGACGTGGTTTTTATACCATTGTCAACCACCCTATCTGTGGATGTTATCACATCCTGAGGGTTTTTGTGGGACAGTGTCAGAGCTGAAGAGAGACTGTTATTGCCCCCTTCTGCGTTTTCTTTGTTTTGGCAACTGACAATCTTATTAGTTCTCCGAGAAGTTCTGGTACTATAGCAATGATAGTAGCAATGGTGGTTGTTTTTTGTAGCGAGAACAGGGGTTGTGCAGCAAACCACGTTAAAAGTTCTTCCAGAAGTTCTGGTACTATAGTAGTGATCATAGCAGCAATGATAGTTGTTTGTGGTAGTGAGGAAAGGGATTGCATAAGTGCTGGTGAGAGATTGAGAATAGGATCTATAGTAAGGAAGAGATGCCGTGGACATGAAACTTTGGAAAATACTTATTGTAATTTCAAAAGGCTATACTGTTGTATACAATGGAGAAGCTGGGTGCCTCTTTATATACATAATTACGGCATATATAGTACCTACATGTAACATCTTCGTACATAAGCTATATAAACATGGAATAAATTTAAATTGATTTCCGTAGAGGTGTTGTTAGAAGTTGGGATGGTTAATTAATAATAGCCTTCTTTATGGTTGATAGATCGATCATTGCTGGATTGGACCACGTACACGTACAAATCTACAAAAACAAAAAGAATTCAAGTTATTTTCCATGATGGAATCGAATGGTTATTAGTCTTCGCTGTGCTACCAAAATAACAGTAAAACTAAAAATAAACTATACCACCATATATACAATAAATAATCACAACAATTTACATGGATTTGACAAGATACATTCAGACGGCAATGAAAAGAAAAATTCACTACAAAATTAATGAGATAACAATAATAACAGAAGTATTTTCTTAAGAAATTCAAAATCTAAATTCAAAATCTAAATATTTGAGTTGGAAGTGAAATTTTATATACATAAATATATGCACGTCCCCTTCCCCCAATTAAATAATTGTTGTCCCAAATGGACAAAAAATAGTACATCCAAAATAGCTCCTCATATTGTAGGGCGGTGTAGTTTACTTTAAAGTTATAATATTAACTCTCCTGAAACTTTTACTACTATAGAGGTGAGCCTATGAGACACATTATTGAAGACACCCCATTTATATTCCATGCATGCAATACATAAGTACAAATGTTGAGGAATTTGTGGGACACAATAAGATAATTTAAATATCATAAAACTATATATCTGTATCAAATATACAACCGAAAAATTTAACTAAGATAGTAGTTGTATATGTGTATTTATTCTTTGTGATTATGAAACCTCAATGGGATAACAATTTCAAGTTATAATCTTATTGAAATGCAAAAGTTTAAGTTGCAACAATGTAACTTTGAGATGCTATCTGTATTCTATAATAAATTTAAAAGATATTTATACATATAACATGAAAAATTTAACTCTAAAGAAACTAAGTTTGTAAGACAATTTTCCTCACCAGGTCATAGTCATGTCCTAAAGTAATCTTATTTTAACAAGTTGATGAATATTAGTTATCATTAGGTTAATCTGTGTCGGTGTGTTCTATTTTCCTCTTTTCAAAAGCGTGGAAACTAGGGCATGGTTAAACACTAAAGTCAAAAACAACGTAAAAAGTGGATCATAACTAAACACGATAAGGTCAAGAATAAATGTAAAAAGCAGATAGAATTTTCAGTGAAAGTTACTGCATGCATTATTGGACATATTTTTCCTCTAAAAACAATCAAGCAGCCCACACTATAATTTGAAGAAAGCAATGTCAAACAAAACTTCAAGGCAGGACTTAATGTCCTACTGTACTCTTTCCAAGAACATGGAAAGTGGGCTAGGCTTTAATATATTTTTCCTGTTTTCTTTATTTTTGTTACGTTAGATTTCGGGTTTTAATAGAGGGAAATTTACATTATTTTCTTCAGAATCATTTCCAATTTTATGGTTGTGGAAGAAAAGCAAACATTGATTTTTAATCTGTACATTGGGTGACTTGCGTCAAAACTACTGGGAAAAAAAAGGAGAGAAAAAAGTAATTGAGTGACTAAAAAGAAATTTTTTATAAAAACTAAAATAAAATAAAATCTGCGATAACTGTGCTCGTTCTTGGAGGTTCAAAAGTTCTTTTAAAAAAGAGTAAATAAATAAATATAATATAGAAGAAAAAAAATAATAATTCAAGAAAAAAAAGATACAAAATGTATTGTTTACCTTTCAAAAGTGTTATGAGTTTAACTTTAAATTATTCAGTAGTTAAGTGACCTCTGTCCTGTGAACATAGACAGAAGCATTGTGTTTTGACACGAGTATTGGACACAGCATCCTATTGTTTTATTTTCGGAAAGCAGGGTCACATAGCCTGCTCCTAAGCCTTCCTTGACAACTGAGTTAAGGTTTTTTTTTTTTTTTTTTTTTTGGAGAAACAACTAAGTTAAGTTTGACAAATAAAATGATAAATTACACAAATTTCCCTTAACTTCTTCAATGTGCATTTTCTCTCATATCCTCTCATAATAATAATAATAATAATAAGATATAGTTTCAAGCAATTTATGCATGTTAGAGATATATTAGACATATTAACCCAATGTAATAGGCTCAAGCCCATACCTACTATGTCCATTCCCTTTCCATAAAAAAATTGAAACTATACTATATAGCTGGTCACCACCATTAGCTTAATCTGTGTCGGTGACTAAGGTAGTCACCGTCTGTGTCCTATTTTCCTCTGTTAAAAAGTGTGGAAAATGGGCTACGGTTAAACACTAAAACCAAGAAGTTAAAACAATGCAGAAAGTGAACCATGATTAAACACGCAAATATTATTTAGAAGAACACAGAAAGTGGATAGGACTTTCACTGAAAGTTACTGCATGTATTAGTGGTCGTACTCGTACATTCCACACTTCTATCAACCTGTTACTTTGTGCGTGGAAAATGGACTAGGCTTGACTACAACTTTGAATTATCGTTAAAAGGTATTGAGTTTTTCAGGAGAAAATATCTAAGGGCTTTTTAAGAAAGTGCATGAAAAGGGATTAACTTATTCACGAATATTCAAAAGCCATGATTATTTGACTAATTTTTAATAATAAATATTAATTATTATCCTATTAATATTTTAAAATGATTGTTATCAACAGTTTAAGAACATAATTTTTTTTTTGAGAAGATTTAAGAACATAGAATTAATTCAAAAATTAAAGCATACTTTACATGATTCTAGTGTGCGCTTATAAGTTATAGTTTCACAAGGCATAGTGAAAATTTATTATGAAAAAAAAACACGAGTTTAGCCCCAATTACCACTAATTTACCAACGTGTATGTTAGATCTTAGTATCAACCTAATAAATTACATTGTAAAAGATTTTATAATTAGAGATTGAAATTTTACTTCATAAGAAAGCTAGAGTTAATTATGTTGAAGCACCAACTTTTGCATCACCAAACAGAAATCGTGCTTGTTTATTTGGAAACATTCTAGCGGAGCTATTCAAAGCTCAATCTCAAGCCTCTCTGATCAAAGGGGTGTCACATGTGTTAAGCATAATGATTCAAATGATGCCCTTTCATAGGCTACTTAACACTAAGTGTGGGTTTGAATGTGGATTAAAATTATAAATTATTTTACCTTCGCCTCAGTATATAAGTTTCATGGTCAGATAATTTTTTTGTTTTTTTGTTTTTTTATTTATAATAATTCTTAGAGATTTCACGTTATGAAAATCATGAAAAGAATAAAAAGTCAGCAAATTTGCTATTTTTAATTTTTTAGGAGTGGAATAAGTGCGAGAAAATCATAGAAAGCTCAATTATCTAGTCTCAACGAGAGGTTAATTTCTGGCAAACTCTACTCTATTCCCCCTCCCTCCCCTCAATCCAAACGGGCTATAAAAGTCAGATAATATTTTGTTTTGATTTTAAATTTTTTTAGAGATTTTACATGATGAAAATCATGAAAAAGGTAATAAAGTTAAATAAAGTTATGATTTTGACGGAGTTTGATAATTAGTTAGTTAAGTAGATCAGTTTAGGTAGTTTCTAGTAAGTTAATTCCAAGCTAATCACATATTCCTCTCTCTCTCTCTCTCTCTCTCTCTCTCTCTATATATATAATTTTAAAAAAATTATTAAAATCATATTGTGTCATTTAAAAAATTAATTAATTTTTTGCTTTTTAAGCTTCTTTGAATAACACTTATTTTCCTTCTTGTTGGTACCACTGGCTAACCTAGAAAAAAAGTAATTATTATATAAAAATTTTAAAAATATATATTATGGTTTTTTTATCCCTAAAAAATATTTGTAACACAGATCACCCTAAATTTTTTTAAGCACAACATAATTAAAAAATAATTAATTGAATTTAATAAAAGATCTCTAAATAAATTTGTTATTAGTAATAAACCAATTATAACAAAAAAATTTAGTTCACTAATCTCACAAGTAAAATAAATTTGTTATTAGTAATAAACCAGTTATAATGAAAGCAAGGAAAATGAGAGTTAAAAATAATTATAATGATGTTTAAATAGATTGTAATATAACAATTTTTTATAAGAACATCAAAATATAAGAAAAGTAAATTTTAAATAAAAAAATATTAATATTTAATAGACATTTAAATAATAAATAAAAAATGACAAAACTTAGGTACAGTACCTTAGGTGCTGTTCTTTACGTTCCCTTCTTAAGATTCAGTCATGTGGTTACTTAGCTAAAAATTACACTTTCATTCCATGAGAAAAAATCCACATGACAGAATTTTAAAAGGGGAACCTAAGTAACAGCACCTAAGTATTGTATTTAATTCCTGCTTAATAAAAAAAAAAACTCCTTTAAAAATATCACCTTGCCCCAAATAACTTTGAGCTAGCTTGTATATAGCATTAATTAAAGGAAAATGCTAACAGATGCCCTTAAGACAATAGTTAACAATCCATTTAAATAAAATTTTTATGGAAAAATAAGAAAAAGTAATTAATGTTTTAATAGTTTTTTTTTTCTCATCTATATCTATATATTACTAAAAGCTAAAGCGTAGCATTTAATGTCGCTGCGCTCACGTTGTGCCACGTCAGCGGCCATGTCATCCCAATCATTTTTTTTTTTTTTTAAATTTTTATTTTACCTACAATTTTAAAACAATTTTTACAAATTTCAGAATAATAAATCCCAGCCCATAATAAATCTGTATAATAAATCCCAGCCCACTCTTTATCTATTTACTTCCACCATAAAGCCCAGCCCAAGGCCTTTTCAACTTAAAGGAAAGATTTGAAACCGTGGAATTAACCCTGAAGGGTTGTGCGTGAGAAGCACAGCGTGAGGACAACCAGAGAGTTCAGCGCTGCGCTTCAGCTTTACGGTTTCATAGTAACGATTTCAAGGACAACCAAAGAGTCTGAAAATCTCCCCACCTTCCTGCTCTACGGTTTCATAGTAACGGCTGCTTATCTGAGTTCCTTCCTTGCTCTCTTCCTCTCCTCACAGTATATAAATACTTACGGAACCTGGCTGATTCGGTTGAGGTATCTCTAAACCCCAGTTCTTTTTCTGCTCCATTATTTTGCTTGATGTTTTTGGTTTCCCTTTTTACATTTTGTTACGGCCTCTTTCGTGGTGTGGTGTGGATGATTGTTATGGTTGCTGTGGTTTTTAATTGGTGCACTGTCTGACAGAAGCTGCAGAAATACTGCCAGTAGTTTGTCTTTTGATTTGTTTGCTGCTTGGTTTTGAACACACAACTCAGTTTCTGAGATTATAAGGAAGACAAACACACATTCAAAATTTAATCTTTATTATTGGCCCGAGAATTTGTGTCGCTGTGGGTCGTCCAAGACCAATCGGAGCAGGCGGGTTGATTCAAGATCACGAGCAAATATGGACATAACAATTGTCCAAAACCGCTTAAAGTTCAATTCTGGAGAATTTGAGATGGAGTAAACCAAGCCCTTCAATTATGAATAAAGAACTTTGATTGTTGAGAGATCGAAGCTTACATTGTCCTTGACTTGCTTAACCAATGGAATTCACTCACTGTTTGCACTCACAAATACAATAACTTTTTGTCTAATTGCATATACCTGTTCAGCCAGTTGGGACTACTTTTGTTTCTTTTTTTTGGTTAGCCATTGTCTTTTACATTGTATTTTCGGACTGACAGAACTTTAAGAAAAATGCCCAACACAGTGTTTACACCTTTGCATTTTCTTTTGCAAGTTGGCACAAAGCCATAGTAGGACTTTTCCTAGGTTCTTCTATTTTTATACTTTCATTTTTACCGTTTCTCTCTTCTGTGTCTTATTTTTATGCTTAAGGGAGGTTTTAATTTATGAAATAGGTTATTGGTGGGATTAATACCCAATTAGTTGTGGTGAAATTGTACCTTCCGCCTGAGTTAACAGTGTTTGCTTGACTGTTGGCTGAGTTTTATAGCATGATACGTGTTTTTCAAAATGTCTTATGGAACTGCATTTTAATTCCTTAGAATTATGTTGTTCAGAAAAATATATACTTGCAAAACAAATCCTCTAACTTTTAATTCCATTAAGATGATTGCACTATAGACTCATAGGTATTTAAAGATGATTGCATTATTGACTCATAAAATAGATGCCTACAAAAGAGAAGGCCAAGGATGGCCCATAGCTGTATGATGCCAGTTACTATCTCTTCGATCCATGGATCTTTTTCTCTCTTTTGTTTTTTTGGTAATATGTTCGAAATATTCCTAGAGGAATGCCTCCAGACCATAACCACCACCTTATACTTTGTAGGGCTAGAGTTGCCATTGTTCACAAAGGTCAGTGATTTACTTATTTACTTTGATTTCAAAGAAACATTTAAAATATAAATGAAAACAAACCAACAGTAGTTTTACATAAATAAATTTTTAGAGTAAACATACTAGAATTGAGCTACTTACTTCAATGCTTTTTACTGGGTTAGTATAGGGGCATCTCTTGGGTTCTGTACGTCTAAATATTGTAGTGCTCTTTACACTTAAACTCACATGACTGAATTTATATATATAACTAAAGGAACTTATTGTGCATTTTTCATTCTTGAAGAGAATTTTCATGTTGATGATCATGACATATATTGGTTTGGGGAAAAAATATAGTTGCACTTTTAATGGTTTTCAGCTTACTATGAATATGATTTAGTATAAATGTGTCCACATATTTATTTGATTAATCTTCAGTTGCATAAGAAAGTTAAGCTTAAAGTATGTAATATGGATATGTTTTGCACATTTTGATGAATCGTTTTCCTTAAATGTCAAACATTGTAGGAAACAAAAAAAAATTGTTGTAGGAAAACCAAAGGCTGCCAACTCCATCAACAATAAAAAAATAGAAGTAGCAGAAAGCTTAACTAATAATTCTCCATTTGCTTCCCTCATAATTGTGGAAGCTCTAAAATGCCAATCAAATGCTTCACAAATAATTAAATAACTTATCTTTCCTTTTTTTTTTTTCTTGAAGGAAACATATATTTTATTGCAATTGCATCAAAGATAAATTGTTGTTGGACAAAGCTTCATCCATCCACACTATCAAATTCGTCACAAATTGGGCATGCCTAGCCACTGTATGATTTTCCATGTTAACTTCTCTTTTTACAACAAAAAATTCAAAGTGTTCAAAGTTGTTCAGTAATGGTCTTACCTCCTCAATGATGTTTCTAACCATGTTGATCAATATCCATATGGATATGTAGCTGAATCACCTTCTAAAATATAAGCATTTTTCTGTTCTTCATGAGCAAAATTCCAGCAACGCAAAACAGCGACCAGCTCAACTTCTAGAGGATCTTTGAATTGTCTTTTTTTTTTTTTATGCATAGCACTGTCATTGGAAGAAACACTGAATTTTAGATAATGGCACACATTATTGTTAAAGTTTTAAATTTTATATCCAAATTTGCTGCTAAAATATGATTAAGGCTTTGGTCATTAATTTCCTTTGAAGCACTATTTGTGCATGATTTTTTTTGGAGAAGAACAGGGGGTTGGTTATTTGAGAGAGAGTGCGTTTATTTATGTAAATCTAAATGCATATGTAAATTGCAAATATGACTGCATTTTTTTTTTTTTTTTGAGAAATTTATTGTTGATGAGAAATGGTGATTTTAAAGAGTTGGGAGTTTGGTCCTGCCAAATCAAAGAACCAAAAAGATACAATTACATGGTACTATACTTAACCTCCATGCCTCTCTTTCCATTATAATTTCATTCAATTTGTGCTTTTCAATATTAAAGTTTTGCTCATCTTCTTATGAAAAAATTAATAACAAAAGTCTTCATTCCAGGTTAATATGAAAGGTTTGGATTGAATACCAGGAGCTAAATCATTCTATAATTATGATGCACCTAAAGCTAAGAAGCCAACAACCAGGACATCCAACTATTTGCAAAGGTGGTGCTGTTGTTGTTATAAAAAGAGGAAAAGGAAGGTTTTAAGAAGCCTAAATCTGAGATAAAGAAAGGGTATTTCTTTTTCCATTGTTAGAGCACTCACATTAGTTAGTGCATAATAGAAAAATATGTAAAATTTACATAGCTTTGCCTAAAAATGACCCACATCAATTCATTTATAATTGTGTAAATTTACAAATTTGCTATATAGTAACCGTGTAAATTTACACCAACACTGTTCATTTTGCATTTAGTTTTTTTTTCTTTACGTATCCCGAGAATGAAGGAAGAGAGTGGATAGTGGTGGTTGTATATGAAGAAAGAAAAATAATTAAAAAAATTTAAGAAAATTTGATAGTTTAATGAAATGTAGTGTAAAATAGATTATCTTATGTAGGGTGTTTTGAAAAGTATGTAAAATAGAAGAAAAAAAATAGGTTTTTGTGCTAAAATAGGCAGAAATTTTTACACAAGCTAATGCAAATGCTCTTAGGAAGTTAAATTATGCAAAATTTTGTTAGTGGTGTTGCTTTTGTTGGTGTCATCAACCCAAAAGGTATAAGATACAGTGATTGATAATCTAAAGTGGTGCTTACTTCCTAGAAATACCAAAATTAATTGTTGCACCTTAACTTGGGACGTCTTTGGCTTGAATTGTTTAAAAATTATGTATGTTTGAAGAAATTTAGTAATATTATTATACCTTTTTTTAATTCCTACTTGGTTTTTGAAGATAGCTTTTTCATTCATTCTTTGTTTGCCAATAGCTTCTTCTTTCTAATGGTCAAGGTTTTAGTGACTACATTTTTGCACTATCAATGTTAAAGTTGTTCTGTATATACAAGTGCTGATGGCATTACTGTGGCCACTGCTTCTAAAAGATAGCACCCTAAGGCTGTGAAAGGTAATTGAAAAATGCCAATTAGCTTTAAACTCAGATGGCAAAGAAGGAAAGCTACTAAACTAAAGTAATAGAATGAACTCTTCATACATAAGTGTATTTTTTGGCAGCGTATGCCTAAGTGTTTGTTGGTTTGGTTCCTTATTTCTATGCCATTACTCTTTTGGATGCGTCACTGTGCCTACATTTTGTTATAGCAATTTGAATGTTTGCTCTAAAAAAATGATACTTTTTTCTAGCTATAGTTTGAATTTGGTGTCTCTCCTTAGTTTCTCTTTGTTTGCACCATAATTGACTCCAAAAACCTGTATGTTTTTTCTCTAACAAAGTGAATTTTAATCTTATGTCTTTGAAATTGTATTTGTTGCTATAATATGCTTGAATTATGGATTATTATTTTAATTGCCTTGGTCATTATAGGATGATTTCAAAAGGGAAAGAACAGCCAAAAGTTGAATTAATATGTGATCATACAATTATTTGTTGTGGCATTTCCCCCTCTCATAATTGTGGGTATGGGATGAAGACTATGTTATCTTTGTTTTGATCAATGAAAGACCTCGCACAATCAGAATGAGGAAGGGATGCAATGCTATAATGTTCTTTATTTTTTGCTTTCTGGAAAATTGTAATGTATTTTTAGTAAAAATGGTAGGTGTATTGTAGGACTATCAAGCCAAATTTGAATGCTACCTAAAGGATAAAAAATAAAAATAAAATAAAGTTTGCTAAGTGCTAAATTAGCGAAAATAATTGATAATAAGATTAGATTTGGGATTGGTTTATAATTTAGCGTGTGTTTTGAATTGGATTAATTGATGGACTATCCATTTTAATCCTATTCATAAAATTTTAATGCAATTGTTTTGGATAGCTAGAATGCTAAATAGAGTGGAGGATTGCATCGCAAATCTATTTTATTTCATGCGAATTTTAGAGCATTTTAGAACAATAAAACCATCATAATATCAGAACCATAATCATTAGTAGTGGCATCAGCAACAAAACCAGAAGTTTCAATTGGATTTGTCATGTGGTTTCACATTCAATTGTTCTTCTTCCATGTGTTCACAAAAAATTAACTAAAGGTATCCATGGTTGAATTGTTAACTAACAGCTCCTACCCATGTATAAGAATTTTGTTATGAAGCCTATTTGAATGCAAAATATCTAATAAAATGTCTGACAGAAAGTGCAGTACATGTTTCTAATGCATCTTCTAGCCACTCGATAATTTAAGTTAACAATGACAATGACACTGGAAGTGTCACTCAGGATGAATCTTCTAAATCTAGCCACGTGATATATAGCTTATGCACAATTGTTTAATTCATTATATGTGATTAGTTTGTCTCTATTCAATTTAATAGAAAATTGTCATCCAAAATTTTAATCAAAGTCAAAGGTTTGTGTTAATTTGTCATCAACAGAATGTCCTCTGTTCTTGATTTCATAAATGCCATAGTTAAAAGCATATGAAAGTTGATATATGCGTTTTGTAATTTCAGAGAGGCAAGTGGTGTTGTGGACCTCTTAAGGATGATACAATCAATTTTTTTGACCTTTGAGACTCCAATGCTCTGAAGGTGAAATTTTCATAACTATGTGGGGTTACTTTGATTTGTTTGTGATTGTAAACAAATATTTTTTTGAAGATTCATGGAGTTAATATTTTTAGCCACTGTAACACATAAGGGTTCAAATAAAAAATCATGTCAAAATCCAAGACTAGATTGTGATTTATATAATATCTGTTTCAATCTCTCTCTCTCTCTCTCTCTCTCTCTCTCTCTCTCTCAAGAAAACCTTGACACTATTTTCTATTTGTTTGTCATTGTTTTTTATTTATTATTATTTAAATCTTTCATATTGAGGGCAAGTTGTACATTTAGGTGATTATGCTGAGGTGTGAAAATTTCCATATTGAAGTTGATGAGGATATAGAGATATATGTGTAAAAAGACAAAGATGTGTTATCATGAAATCACTCAGTTTACATTTTTTTCAAGAATTTTTGAAGTTGATGAAATATTTTCCTCAAATTGAGAAGTTTTAATTAACTGCAGACTTTTTTTAAAATCTATGCCTCTTATGTCATGTCACTACTATTTAAGCACGATGAGCTAAGGAAAAAGAAATCAACATTGAGATTAGTGTCTACGACATTTTTCAGCAACCATTTTGATGCCTTAGAACATGGTTAATTAATTATTTCTTGGATGTAGCCTTATATACATCATTAAGTTCAATAATTTAGTTGATTCTCAAAAAGTTCAGTAATTTAGTCTTCTTATGAGGTCCATTCTGTGAAATAATTGCTACCAAAGGCCAAGCTTCAAAACATGGTGATATACATAATACATTTCGAAGTACAAAAAAACAAAACTGGTATTGTTTTGGGTCTTTTGTCTATTGATCTCATTCAAAAGGAAGGTGTTAACTGCAATTATAGTAGTTGGAAAATCAATTGTGGAGTAATAAGTTATTTAATGAATTTTTGATCTAAATTCACATGCTTGGTAGTGGAAGGTTTTAACACAAAGTGAAAGAGTAAAAATAAAGGTAGATTAAAAGCAAAAAAGGAGGGAGATTAAAAAGAATGAGGTTGGTCTAAAAAACTATTATAGTTTAAGTTTTTGGGTTGGTCTTATCTTGTGATATTTTAATTTTTAACAGAACTGCATAAAGACAGGAATCTCCAAATAGTCTTAGAAAAATGGTCTTCATGATACTTGTGTGAACTTACTTACCAAGCAGGAAGACACTATAGATAGATGACATAAAATATTATATTTTTTTTAGTGTTTGAGTGTGTATTTGCATGTGAGTGTTTGTGTTCATTTAAAAAAAAAAAGAAAAAAAGAAAAAAAAAGGTATTGGTGTTCAATGATGTGGACACTTGTCACCGTTTTGATTACTATTTTACTTACCAGTTGCTCACAAGTTACCTGTTAATTTACATGTTTTGACACTAGATTGTTTTTTCAAGTATTTCAAACTTTTAATTATAAATAAAATGAAAAGGCTTTGCTAAAATATTCTTTATATTTTTATTTGGTTGTGTAGGTTGTTCATATTTTCTACCAGTTGATTACGGAATATCTATTAAATTGCAAGTTCAACATCTATAAAATGAAAAGGCTTTGCTAAAATTTTCTTTATATTTTTATTTGGTTGCGTAGGTTGTTCATATTTTCTGTCAGTTGATTACGGAATATCTATTAAATTGCATGAATGGGTTAGGTAGTATGAATGTTGTGTTTATCTCTTGGTAATGCAGTTTTTGGTTCTATTCTTTTTATCCCTGATCATGTTTCCACTGCAGACCATCAATTAGTTATGGCTCCGAAGAGGGCTAAGAGGGGAAAATCCAAAGCTGCATTCGAACCTGAAGTGGTGTTTGATCAATTAAGGTTCCTCACGCCCGAAAATGAGCAAACCTTTGAAACCTTGATTAAGCGTAGGTGTATTTGGGGAGAAAGGCAAATCAATCTACATGAATTGCATCCTTCTATCCATGAGAATCTACAGTCTAGGCATTGGCTGTCCCTGTGTACAAACATACAACCCCCTCCAGCTGACTTAATTAGAGAATTCTATTCGAATCTCTCGGTGCATGAGGATCTCCGTGGTCACACAGTGGCATTGTGCATTCGTGGTGTACCGTTTACAATAACTAGGGAGCGCGTATCTAAAGCTCTTGATATACCTATAATTTGTACACCTACTTATCCATACTCTAGGTCTTCTCGTATTGATGATGTTATGGATGTCCTTTGTGGACGATCTGTCACTCGGGGTTCTGACCGAAGTATTAGCTCAAGTGAGTTGACTGAGCTTAATTATATCTTCTTCAGGATAGCTTGTCACAACATTTTCCTTATCTCTCATATCCATACAATCCCTATAGACAGGTGTTTCTTTCTTTACGCCCTCGTCACCAATAGTTCCATTTGTTTTCCTTCCCTTTTCATTGAAACCGTTGTGGAGGTGCGTAGGAGCAAGTATAAGAGGCATGGTTTGTTTTTTCTAGTTCTCATCCATAGGGTCCTCAAATATTTAGGATTAAAGAATTTTCCTTCCCAAGAATTGGTTCACATCCAAGCCCCCATAGGAGCCAAATTTCTGAAACAACGAAGTGCCCAAAAGAAGTTTGTCGACCCCTGTGTTGGTTCATCCAAGAGAACATGAGTACAGTCTACTACTGGAGATGTTCCACATGAGAGCATGCATGGGGATCCCATAGCTGCTATTGCCGAGGATGGTTATGATGAGGTAGATGTTGACATTGCTGCTGCAGCGCATACAGGCCTTCCTCCTCCCTCTCTTCGTGCTATGATGGAGACCATTATGACGACTCAAGCAGCCTATGGGCAGCTTCTATATGGTCTTTTTGCCGAGGTTGCAGCTCTGCGAGTGGACTTAGCTGACTATAGACGTGCTGTTCCACCTTCTCCACCATCTGACTCTTGATGATTGCCATTGGCCATTGTACCCAAGGGGGGGACGAATTTTTAGTAGTTGCTGTAGCATATTTGGAGAATTGTATGACAGTTCTATGAAGTGGCTTTTAGCCAGTTGTATATTTTGTTATTCTAGTGGCAGTTTGAAGAACATGGTATCTGTGGGAAATAATTTGATATATTAATATGATGGTTAGTTTCATGCCCATTGACGTGTATTATTAGTATTATTGACATGGTTCTAACTATAAGAATTTTTTATGTTATTATGTGATTCTATATAATATTAAGTAAATTCGAAAATGTAAATAAGATTTATTTCATAATTCTGTACGGCGCTCACGTGTTATTAGATTATAGTAATTATTAATACAAATTGAAAGCACAATTGGTTTATAGGGTTTGATATTGCCGATGAACCACCTAGGAGATTTTCCTTGGAGCAATGGCTCAAGCTATATCTTGACTTCAGGCAACTGTTTTTATTGGAGGTTTTGCTTTTCAGTCATGTATTTTCCACTGATTGGATATTGTTGTCGCTCTTAAATCAGCAGTTATATTATTATGAATTTGGTCCCCGTCTGGACTGTACCTAATGCATTATATTTTCATTGCAAAATTTATTGATGAAACCTTGCAGTGCAAACTCATCCAAAAAGAAAAAAGTGACACTTGGCACGACGTCATGCACTCCCGCATTAGGTCTAACGGTTTTTTGTTTAATCAAATATTGAGTGTATTGATTTCGTGCTACTGTAATGGAGTATACGAATGTTAATCTTCATCGTGTGGTTCAATTGCTCCATGCATCGCACGGGTTAGCGACTAGTAATAGTCATAATAACTACAATAGCAATAATAACTACAACGGGCGCCAAGTCATTTGGAGAGAAAAAAAAAAGAGTAACTAGATACGCCAGCTACTTTTGCGCCAAGTCTAGTCCTATCAAATTGCTTCATGTGAATATGTACGCAAACTTTCTCATAGTACCCTCATCAGCCCGTTACTGTTGCCCCAATTCGAGTCATATCAAACCGAATCACGTGAAAACTACATGTACTGTTTCAAAAACTATCCCACATTTATAGAGATGTAAATCAATAATTATAAAAAACCCTATAATTTATGATACAACAGAAATTTGTTTACCAGGTTTTGATAGATAACAACCACTTCATGTGATGTTTCAATTGGGTAACTATTAACACGATACATCAAATATATAATAATACCCTGTAAAAAAAAAGTGGCATAAATTACATTTACAAAAATAGCGTAAATAACATGGAAAAACTTGTTTACATAATACCCTCTAAGAAGAATTAGCATAAATTACAGTAGAAAGAAAGTAGCATAAATTACCACTTCAAGCAGCTTAATTCCCTTAAAACCCAACTCCAAATTGACCAATCATGCACACATTCCTCGCTCCAGCCTGCAATGCCTCCATAAATTCCTTGGTCCTAGACCTCGCAATTGTACCCAAATTGTTCACCAAATCTAGAACCCAAAAACCAGAAAAAGTGTTAGCAATCTAAAATTACATTAAATATTATGTTATTGGACCAAAATAGAGAAGAATAATACATAAGTACCTGCACGCATAAGTAGAGAGAGTCTTGTTGAATCAAATCATGCACAATGAGCTACACACGTTAATGCAAAACCAAGCAGTCTTAATTCTCATCCAAGTAGCTTAATTCCCTTAATAAAATACCGTAAATTCCAAAAAAAAAAACACTAAAAAAATTAGTTTTCAAGCAGCCATTTCAGGCACAAACCCTCCTATCTAAAATCTTGAAGTCAACCACAATAATAAGCCACTGTGAAAAGATAGAACCTAAAAATTTGTTAAAGCCTTTGACAGTAAATGTCTTCAATCTAAACAAAAATAAAGGAGGATGTAGAGCTAAATTAAATGCCTTCAATCTGAAGAAGAGTGAGAGATAGAAACTGGCAGTGTACGTGAGTTTGTGGGTCTTAAAGTGTAGGAATTTTAATTTACATATTTATCCACATTACTTGAAAACTTGTAGGTGGGTATGATAAGGGTATTTTAGGCAATGTATTAGTGAGAGTTACAGTTGCATTGTTACCAGATTGTCTCTTAGTTTTGTCTCTACTTAAACATAAGGGTGTGAGGACATTTTTGAACTAAAATATGAGGAATCCCCACAGGAGGAGGTTGTATACATAATAGTATAGATAACAGTGAGCTGAAGATAATAAACACCGTGATAATAAATACCGTGAAGTTTAATGTTTTGTGAAGGACCAAGCACAATTAAACAGATATAATAGTGAGCTCAAGCCACCAACATCAAAGATCTGAGAGCAACGTGGTGCTTTCAACCTGTAAATGTTTATGGCACGCAATTGTTTGAGAGCTCAGATTCAGGGTTAAAGATGGTTTTACCATATGCAATCTCTTCTAACCAACAGTCACAGATTTACTGAATATGTTTTGACTGGCATCCTTGAAAATGACCAACGATAATAAACACCCTGATGTTTAATGTTTTGTGAAGGACTAAACACAATTAAACAGATATAACAGTGAGCTCAAGCCACCAACATCAAAGGTAAAACACTTTTCAAAGTCAGTTCCAGTTGGGCTTCACATGAAACTGGCGAGTCTTTGATTTAGCTGCCGTAATCGAACGTATATGACAATGATCTTTGATTGAACAGTCGAGTAAATGTGTATTCCAAATCTGCAGTGTCACATTAATTGGCTACGATTACAAGAGAGATTTCAGTGTTTCAGGCTGTGGGGTTGCGTAATTTGTAAGAGTAATGGTTCTGAGAGCAAAGTGATGCTTTTAACCTCTAAATGTTTTATGACCAAAGATAATAAACACCGTGATGTTTAAACACCTTGAAAATGACCAAAGATAATAAACACTGTGATCTTCAGGATCTGTTTTCTAAAAGACCAAACACAATTAATAAATTAATAGAGTGTAATTTCAGCGTGAAAGATGAAACACAATTAATATAGGGAAGTTTCAAGATGGCCAAGTTCGAACTTTGAGGGCATGTCACCAGCCCGCTGTTGCAGCACCAACTATAGTCATATCAAATTCCTTCAATCGTAACACATGAGCCAATACAAGCGGCTGTTTAGCGAAGTCATGCTCGCAATTTTGCACGTGCTGCTCAACGGCTCGGCATTGTTTCACACCTACACTCACGTGAATACACAATTGTTTAATTGGATGCATAGATGTCCCATTTACATTTAATGTTGCAACTACTGCCTACCTTTGATGTGACATTGGGAACATTTAAAATCCTGTTGATATAGTGTTTTTCCAGCCTGTATTGACATGACAAGCCCTAATAACTGAAATTATAATGCTTGGACCATGAAATTAGGTTATAAATGCACCACAATAATGATCTTCTTTCTACCTCGCTAACTTCGTAGATTGATTAAGCTATGAGTTGCAACGCCTCAACATCAAATAGTACAATACGAAACAAGTTTGGATCTACTTCAACAAATGAATCATCACAAGTTCCAACAGATCAACAACTACAGACATACACAGACCAATATGGAGGGAAATGGGTTGGAAAAAAGAGATTTCGTTAATATGCCAATATACACGTACGAGAGTCTTGGAAGCGTCGGGCACATCATGGTCGGCAAACCTACAAAACTAAGTATAGATACCACCGCAAAAGAGTTCACCGTAGCAGAACCACCATGGTCAACCCTATACGAGAAGAGGTGTGAGTTAGAGGTGTATTGTTGATGGCACGGGTTACGAGTTCCTAAGGCTCGCTCAGCCAAGTTACCTAGAGATGAACCTGCCAACATACTTGCTCGTTTTGAACAAGAGGAAAATCAAATGTAAAGGCGACTAGACCGTTTCCACGCAATCCAAAAAGCTAGGAAGCATCTAAAGGGGAAGGCACAAGAGCGAGCCATCAAGTCTATTAATGAAATTACTGTGTTAGATGATGAAAGAGACATTTCAGACTTCTCAGATTCAAGCAATGATGATTTCCAAAAATTTCTACCTACGAACATTAGACGTTGTTGTTAATGTCTACACATTCTGTGCAATACAGAATGTTGTTGTTAATGTTTGACAAATGATGATTATGTACGTTCAACTTTTGCAACTCTAAAGATTAACTGTTCATTAGTTTTGGCTAAGTTTATATGAAATCAGTTTCTCTTGTTTTCCCTGTTGTTCTTTGTTGCTACATATGATTCTTGTGCTTTGGTTGGACAATGTCATTGGCTTTCTAATGTAGGAAAAACCTTAGGAAGTGAAATGCCTCCAGTTAGATATGTTGATGTTTCCAATATTCTGTCTGTGTAACTTGAAATGTTACACACATAACACTCATCACCCAAATTAGATTTATTGCACATTACTTGTAGGAAAATTTAATAGATTCAATACATACAGACTTATCCAAATCACACAGACCAACCACACATATGATTCAATAATACGAATAATTCATTTATATGAGTTGTTTGAATCGCTGTATCATATACACGTATCCGTGTATCTTAGTTCTGCTAGTGTACTACTTTATATAGATACATTACATATAGACTCATCCAAACCAGACTAACCACTCACTCACTGAAAATCCATATGGCTCACACAAGGTCATCATTACGACGATATTTGTCTTACTTAGAAATAGGGCAAATGCCTAAAAGCCTGATTAGCCTCTAAAATGTTTCATTCAACTTATTGGTTTGTTGTAGCATTGCTCCACAGCTCCCTAATGTTGCAATTGTGATGATCGGAAGCCATTGATGTAAACCTTGGAAGCATAGTTGAACTCATGTAATTTTACATTGATGTTGAGAAAATGTAACTACATCTTGTATCTGCAAAGACTCATTGAAAAGTTCGTAAGGGAATATAGGGATAAAACTCTCCAGTGTTGCTACACTCATTGCTCGTAACACTAACTGCAATGGGCAAGTGAGGTTGGAGAAGGCTAACACAGCTCGGCACTGTTCAACCAAGTCATGTTCGCAGTTCTGCATGTGCTGCTCAACAGCTCGGCACTGTTGAACCTTGTTCAGTCATATCATCCATGCTCGCGTGAATACACAGATATGCAACCTTTTGCAATGCACTATTTTCAATGATGCGGAGGATCCCTCAAAAATGTAAGCAAAATTTTGGGGGTGATCTGTCCACCATTGCTACACTGATGTTCGCAGTTCTACATGTGATGCTCAACAGCTCGGCACTATTAAACCCTGACCATAAGTACCCATCCCCACACACGTGAATACACAGATGTGCAACCCTTTGCAATGCACCGTTTTCGAGGAGGCAGAGCATCCCTGAATTGGTTCATTATAATTTTGGGGGTGAGCTGTCCATCATTGCTACACTGATGTTCGCAGTACTGCATGTGCTGCTCAACAGCTTCACATTGTTGATCCCTGTCCAGTCATATCACCTACACGCATGTCAATACACAGATATGCATCCTTTTGCAATGCACCATTTTCAAGGATGCAGAGCATCCCTGAAAAGTATATGATACATTTAACGGAGCTAGGCACTGTCTCATCAACTTATTTCAGATGAAGCATAGGAATGCTGAATAGTCTTCAACAAGACATACCAAATTGGTAAGAGAAAAGTCTTAAAACCACATCCATCAGATATAAAGCATACCATTAAATATAAGCATAAACATCACTAGTTTAAAATTTAAATAGGTTATCCTAGTACGAACTCTGATGGTCAACCACGTGAGATATTTAGACACTAAGCACAACAGGCTTCCTCTCGATCACCTCGAAGACACAGACATCTCCTTCTTCTAAATTATTGTCTTTCGAAAATGCAACCTATCCCTTCTTGAATCTCATTGCTGAATAAGTTTTGATGGGGGGTAATAGCACAAGACATTGAAGTGTGACAAATTGCTTCCCAATAATATACTTGGTAGAAAATTCAGCAAGTACATACTGCACAAGAAGGAGAAACAACTAAGCATTAAAGCATATATGTTTCAAGGCCATATTTGAGAGAACATCATGATCACATTATGTATAAAGGCTCACCATTTTATGCCACCACGAGACAACCATGAAAGAAGGATTTTTAGGCTTGAACTTTTAGGCTGCCTGGATTGCTCTCTCTCTTCCTCTGGACATGCTAGAAAATATTTTCGTAACAAACTTTTCTCTGACTTCATGTTTTGTGGGCAAATCATTTGAAGGAGATATGTTTGTATGATCTTCATCTAAGTCTATTATTTCTACCTGATGATCTTCCAATTTACAGTTCTTGTTAGGTGGATATTGAATCCCAGTGGTAGTCTTATCAAATATAAGAACATGGAAGCTTGAATTTCCTTCATATTTGAAGACTAAAAAATAACCATAACAGATAGAATGGTATTCAACGAAATCCTCCCAACCAAGTTTCTAGACCAAATGTTGTTATCAACTTTCTTTAATCCCACTTGCCAAATACCACCATAGGGAGCAATGAGTGTAGCTACGGTGGATAGCTCAGCACTGTTGAACCCTGACCACAAGTACCCATCCACACTCACGTGAATACACAGAGCATCCTTGAAAAGTTTATGCATCAATTTTGGGAGTAAGCTGTCCACCATTGCTAGACTAATGTTCGCAGTGCTGCATGTGCTGCTCAACAGCTTCGCACTGTTGAACCCTGTCCAGTCATATCACCTACACGCACGTCAATACATAGTATGCATCATTTTGCAATGCACCGCTTTCAAGGATGCGGAGCATCCCTGAAAAGAGTATGATACATTTAACACAGCTCAACACTGTCTCGTCAAGTCATGTCAGATAAAGCACAGGAATGCTGAATAGTCTTCACGTGAACCCTGTCCAGTTATATCACTTACATGCACGTCAATACATAGATATGCATCCTTTTGCAATGCACCGTTTTCAAGGATGCAAAGCATCCCTGAAAAGTTTATGATACATTTAACGGAGCTCGGCACTGTCTTGTCAAGTCATGTCAAATGAAGCATAAGAATGCTGAATAGTCTTCACGTAAATAAATACACAACCTCTTTTACAGTACACATCACCAACCCGCTGCTGTAGCACAAGCTATAGCCATATCAAACAGTTGCCTCAGCGAACCACATGCACCAACAGGTGCCACTGTATACCTAATTCATGTTCGCAGTTTTGCATGTGCTCCTCAACACCTCACTGAACAATACACTGTCGAGTTATATCATCTTTATTCATGTGAATACTTACCCTTACATATAGTCACATCCACGTGAATACTTGCCCTTGCAAAACTCCTATATAAAGTCCCATTTACATCTACCCTTGCAAAACATCTACACATACAGAAGTCCCATTTACATCTACCCTTGCAAAATATCTACACATACCGTTCAGAAGTCACATTTTCCAATGTCAATGCGCAATTGGATGCTACCTCGTTTTCCAGATAACTATAGGAGAGAGAGAGATTCCGACAAGAGGGAATACTATGTCGGACTACGGCGGGAGTGGGACTTTCGCGTGAACGAGTCCAACGCTCTGTACGATGATCTCGTGCAACTCGGAGCGCCTCTTGTCGATTGTGTCTCGCTCACACTGTCACGGCGAAACATGCACCAATATGAGCGTGCAGTGACAAAAATAAAAAAAGAGAACAATCTGATGATACTTCGTAGGTCCAGGTATCACATGCTACAACTGGTGGAAGAGCTGGCCGTCGCAACGAACAGGCAACTCACTCCGGCGGAACGTAACAATGTCCTCAACTACGAGGACTACCTGTCAGAGTGAATGCCTATGTGGTATGTGTGTTATGTCTAGGGTTAAGTTAATAATGTTAGTAGCGTTAGTGTTCAATATGCAATGCATGCATATTGGTGACATTGTGTAAGTTATTTTAAGTTTTTTGTGTTATGTTGTAGGTGCTTATTGAAAAAGGAATATTTAACTTTTATGCGTTATGTGGGAATAAACTAGATTACGAATAACATGCATGCTCCTCACAATCAATAATAAGGTTTACATAGTACAAATGCAACAACAGTGACACACATACATGTAAAACATAGTTAAGCAAAATAGTTCAACAACAAAGTCTAAATACACCACGACACGATTACTCTTCATCTGACATCTCCACGTCCGATTGATAAATGGGATCAGCAAGAAGTGATTGCATGAATTGTGCGTGCTCATACCACCCTTCCTCCACTGACTCTCGAATCTCGACTTGGGTCCGATATCGATTAAGACGCATCTTCATTCGATTATTTTCTTCTCTTATGCGGTTCAATGCTTTACAAAGTTCGTCGATCGTGTCTCTGGGCATTTGCGATGCGAGTCGCTGAGGCACTAGCAACTTAAAACCAACCAACTCATCATAAAACATTTGCTGTTCACGAAATAACCAAGCCCACTCCCGTCTCATGGTATTGTGAACGTAAGCACTATTTCACAGATTCAGATTGATTGGATAGCTGAACTCATCTTCCAATACCTAGCAACGACTCATAGCAGTGAACACATCGTGAGGCCTATAGAGTTGTGGGTTGCTAGAACCAGACATTGACGCTGAATACAATAACAACAAATGATCAAGTTAACAGTGTGCATCAATTGTTGGTAAATAATGTAATGCTACATAAAATGGTATACGACAAAGACATTCATAAATTTGTGTACTATTACATGCTAAAAATGAAATACTAACACTAACATTTGACCATATACATTAGACGTTGTTGTTAATGTCTGACCAATGATGATTATGTACACGCCCCTATATGATTATGACCAATGATGATTATGTGCAATACAAAATGTTGCTATAGTAAAGATTTCATTCTCTTCTGACCAACGTTTACTACAACAAACAACCAAAATCACACCAATGTACTTACTTCACACTCATTCAACCTAAAAAATAAAAATTCAGTACAATATCAAATGAAAATACCATTGCCATAAAATTCTGGTGTGAGTTTTTTACCTGAGGTGATACAAATTTTAGTCCAGAAGCAGCTGTGGATCTGTGGAGCAGAGTGGAATTCAGTTCAGACAGAAAGCAAGACACTGTGAATGGGAGGAGAAGTGCAGGAAATATATGAGAATAACTCGATTTTACGTAGTTCGAGTATGCTTTATAACTCGACATTCAATTAATCGAGTTATATTAAAAGACTTGTACCCGTATGCCTGACACCAAGACAGTGTGAAAACAGCTTTAACAAGAGTATAACTCGAGATTTGTATAGTCGGTTACATAACTCGTTTTCCTTATAATCGAGTTATTTAGGGATTAAAGAAAGCAGATGTCACGCTGGACAGCCAGCGTGGCACAAAGATGAAGCTAACTCGACTATAGCGAGATCGAGTTCTTCAAATAACTCGATATTAGTAAAATCGAGTTACAAAAGAGGGGCATTTCCCTAATTAGTTTGAGAAAGAGGGCAGAACGCTGCTTATTTTGCCCAAAAAGGGCATTTGCCCATTTTCCCCTATCTAATATTGATTTTTTTTTCTCTTGATTAAAAAAGCCAATTTTATGGAAGCAAATTAATTCCATGGCGTGTCTTATGATATAGTAATGCATAAGTGACAAGAATTATGAGAGTTGGTGTAAACATTGGTGCAGGGCAATTCTCATTCAAATAAAATAAAATAAAATTGGTAAGGGCATTTCTTTTCATATAATTTGAGCTCTGTCCGATATTAATGGACTTGTATGCTACATCGCAACACGCCAAGGCCAATAATGGTTAAAGTCTTTTTTTAAAGTCTCCTATGTCTCGGGATAATGGGCAAAGAGGTGCTAGTTTGTATCCTTCCACCTCTTTAGGTGTTAGTTTTTGTGTCAAGGGGTCCTTATTAACTAATTATAATTATAGGCTACTCCTCTCTTATTAAAATTTAAAGACCACCGCATACTCTTGGTGCGATGGTCACTTCACGAGTATAAGTACTTGTAGAGTGTGGGGGGTAAGGGCCGGAGTTCAAGTCTCTAGGAGGGAGTTTCACACACATATACACTTAGATTAAGGTAAAGTAAAAATTTTTATCTTGTATAAAAAAAAAAAAAAAATTTAAAAGAGAAGAGAACCTTTTTGGTCATGGGAGCCGTTGATTGGTCTTGGGAGCCGTTGAAATTGGTGTGAATGCTCTATAACATGGTATCAACTTGATACCATGTTGTTGAGCATTCACACCAATTTCAATAGTATTTTAACTAAATTGATCTAAAAACTCATTTTTTTTCTTCTATTTTAGTCAACCATTTTTCCACATACACCTACATCATGCTCTCTACTCTACCTTTAATTTTATTTAAATATTTAGTTTATTGTTTTTTTTAATCTCTCCAAGAAACTTCCCCTCTCCCCCTTTCTTCCTTCTCATTGTTCTTCACTGAAACAAAAATCCACAAATTACTAATTACAAATCAAAATTTTACACACATATCCTGATCGTTCTTCTCCGTTCAACCCAAATTGAAGCTTGATAAGACCCATGTCGTTCTTCTGGCGATCTTGGTGACTCAATGAACTCCTCTTCCCCTTGATATATATATATATATATATATATATATATATATATAAAACTGATTTAGCTTGATGTGTTGATGAGCAGTGTCTCAATAAGTGTATTAAAGTACTACTCACAAATTAATTTGGCCCACACGTTGTTGAGCCTGATGCAAATCGGTTTTAGGTAAATTTAGTTATATTTGTTGTAAAATTGTGGTTTGTTGAACTTGATGGAATGCTCTTAACGAGCTAAAACTGTTAGATTCTCAAAAATGTTATAGTATATTTCTAGAGGAAAATATTATGATGCAAAATTGGCACTAATCTTCTAAATAAGGTCTGAATCTTGAAAATGCTTTATAAATAGAAATTTCATACTAAATTTTTAAATAAGCTGATTGTATTTGTAAGGCTCTTTTATTATTACATGATTACAAGAGACACAAAGTCTCATCTCATATGTTTGGGGTATAGATTTCACAATTGATGAACTCACACAATTTAATTTTGCATTAAATAGTTTACAGTTCGTTTGTAATTAAATCATTACTTCTCAATTCTTTCTCACTCCTTTAGAAGCCAAAAGTCCAGAAAGTGCACTTACTAGATATTGAATATATACTGCAAGAGTGAGGGTTCCCTTGCTCGCATAGTTCTTGCTTGTCCCGTTTATAGCATGAACAACACTGCCTGCTTATACAATGTGAGTCACGAAGACGGTTTTGTTAAGGGGTTTGAGGGTAAATATTCAGCAAAACAAAAGGTGGCTAAATTTACTCTTTTACCTCATTTTCCTCCTTGTTTGTCTGCATGATCATGATAGATAGTTCTCATGCAAAGCAATAATTATTTCATGCATTATATATATAAATGTTTGGATCCCAAATGGTTGTGAGACCTACACGTTGCTTCATCAAATGCCTTAATTGTTGAATATGTACGTCCGTTCGGGAGAAATGTCTCATGTAAAGGGTCGATCAATGTAACTTGTGCGTGAAAATAATATTGGATATACCTATTTTGTAAGATAATTTTTAATCTTTCGTAAATGTGAGAAGAAAGTGACACACACAATTAATATATTAATATTACATACACTTTTTTTTTAGAAACATATATTATGTACACACATCTATATAATAAAATAATTTCTAATTTTTAATTGGCATATTGTCGTTATATGAGAACGATGGTACATAAATATGAGAAGGACGTTATATCATGAGTAAAAAAGGATACTGTTACATACACCTATTATATGACGTATATAATTTCTATTTCTCCTTAGGAACTTTTCGTAAATATAATAAAGACTTTAAGTAATATAATTTCTGATTGGACGGGTGGGATTGTAGTAAATGATTTTTTGGCTTCTTGTATTTTGTATTTTTGTTGATGATTTTTCCATTTTAGTAAGGGAAGAAAATAAAGCAAAGTGAATGTGCTATAGAGATGTAAAGGAGAAGACAAAGCTGTGCTGTACATTATTACGCAATCCCACACTACAGAACTGTCTCTCTTGCTCATGCGCATGCGCACAAGTATATATATTATATAGTGCTCAAGTGAGGGAAAACAATTAGGCCACTCTCCCAATCATACTATTACCAAGTAATTTTCCTAGGCAGCAATTTTCCTATACATGTTAAAAAAACATACACAAACTCTCTCTATGTATATGTACGTTATTCCATGTTTCCAACCATATACGTATATCATTTCTTTTATACTTGATCCCCTGCTGTTTATTTTGCCGTTAAGTTTAATGTAATTTAGTGTTAATAGATCAATTTACCCATTTGTTGTATGTTTTAGAAAATAAGAAATTCTTTTCGTCCCTAAATTAAGTTTTCATGAAGTTCATTTTTTTCATCCCATAAATTTTAAAAAGTTCGTTACGTTGCTGTCCATAAACTGTCAGTATCGGTAGCTGAAATGGTAGCTTTGGTCACTTGCACCAGCTGTCACACCCCACGGACCGATGACCTAGTTGCCAGATAGGGGGAGGGAGAGCCACTGTGTGTTTTTGTAAAATGTTTTATCAAGTTTTAAAAGGTAAAACATTTTACAAGTTTGATCACATTTTATATGCAAACAAATATTTGAAAATGGAAAAAACATTTTCCAAAAAATATTTTACTTCAAAACAAATGGAACATAGTCAATCTTCTTGTCAATTGATATCTTATAGAACTTTGTGCTCTTTATATCCCACAGGTCAACAAAACACTAGGAAGCAAAAAGAAATAAAAATATATTGACTATTAAAAAATTTCAAAAACTAAGGGTACGTTTGGTAGACTGTAATAGACACTGTAATGTAATAGATATTCCTATGGTATAACTATTCGGTTGTTTGGTTATGTTTTTATTATAATGAATAGTCATTCCTTATGAATAGCTATTCTTCCAAATGAGAAATAACTATTTCTTATCAAAAGTACTGAATATCTATTCATTTACCTTATGTAATAACTTTTTAAAAAAATTTCCTAAAAAACCATTAGTTGCTACATCTTCAAAAGGAAAGAAAATAAATTTTCATTATTGTTAATTATTAGCTCTATTTTGAACACCCTAAAATAAGTGTATTTTAGGAAATTTGACTTAAAAATGATTTAATTACATATTCTTTTTACACTCTATTAAATTGTAGATGCATATTCAAGATTCTATTCTTAAATGGTCACCAAACTAATGAATAGTAATACTTATTATATTCCAACTTAATGTATTCCTTGTAATACTTATTCCTATTCCCATGTAATAATCATTACAGTGTATCAAATGTGCCTTAAGCGTCAAATATGTACAACAAAACCTAAAATTCTTTAGACAACTATTTATACCAAATGAGAGTTTTATTTTTTGGATTTGACAATAAATCTTTTTTAGCCACATACATTAAATATTATTGTTTAAGGATCAATATTAAAGAACTCTTACGATTTTCTAGCCAAGAGTTTGTAGTGGCATAGCCTCCACATCTTTATGAGGAGAACTAAGGTTTAAATCCATTTCCTTTATTATTATAACTATCAAATTATCAAACAAATTAATAGGATTTTGTATAATTGGTATAATATATTGTAATCTTATTAATTTTAATGAGACACAACTATATTTTTTAAATAGTTACCATTAGTCCACTTACAGTTCCATAAATGCAGCCAAGTTAGTACTATGTAATTATAGGAGCTTAGAATTATTAATCTTATTAATTAAGAATGGTTATTTCTAAGAGTATTATATTTTAATTAACACCTCCTAGTATATCTAATGAAGGCATTCACGTTTCAAATCCTCCACCAAAAACTATCAAATCATCAAAGCATCAACAAAGAAAGGATTATTACCCCCTCAAAAAAAGAAAAGAAAAAAGAAAGGATTATTATTTATTAGTATCAACTATTAAACATACCTATATCTACTAAAGTTGCCATTAGAATCCTTTATTTATTCATAATTTTCACATTTTTGACATCAATCCCACAGAAAAGGTTAAGCATTCCAGCTACAGTGACCCGTGCGTTAAAGTACGTTCCAGAATTACAACAGCAAGTGGAGGGACAGCTTCGAAAGAAGGAAGAGCTATTATCAAAACTTTCTAGTCAAGGAGATCTAAGTCATCAAAAGATGCAAAGTAAAAATGCAGCACGTAGATCTTCTTCTACTGTTTCTGCAAGTCAACTTAATGATAGAGAAGTTATCGTTCAGATAACCACATATAAGGTTCAGATGTGTTCATTATCTGAAATATTGTTATACCTAGAGGAGAATGGGCTTCTACTATTAAATGCTTCTTCCTTTGAGTCCTTTGGAGGGAGGGTGTTCCACAATTTACATTTCCAGGTATGTTTTGTTTGAACTATATGTTTTTGCTTATTTATTTTACTCTATTACATTTGGATATGCTTTACTCATTGCTTATTTTTTCAAAGTATCGTAGGATAATCTAAGAAATAAAAGCTTAATAGTGAAGTAAAGAAATGAATAAGGCTTTATTCCCTAAAATAAAAATAAAAATAGTTGATTTGGTTTTTTTTTTTTTTTTTTTTTGGGGGGGGGGGGGGTGTGGGTGGTGGGCTGCCAAAATTTAAGAAACTCATCCAAAAAGGTTTGTTTTTTTGTTTTTGTTTTTGTTTTTTATTATATTTTTTATGCACATATGATTTTTTTCTTTTTTTTGGTAAACTCACATATGATTACTAATTAATTATCGAAAGATACATATAGATGATATAATGATATATGTGTGTTCGGTGGTTGCACTTAATAATCTATTGAGTACTTACAATTCAACTTATTTAGTTGTTATTTAAACTATAATATATACTAAAATGTCTTTATGTGTTTTGAATTATTCAGGTGGAGAGCATCTATAGATTGGAATGTGAATTTTTGAGTGAGAATGTCATGTCCTTGATGGAGAAGAGGGAACAATTAGTTACATGAAAATCTTGGTTCAACGTAACGTAACTACTGATTTCTTACAATGGATCTAGTGTGTTAATGCCCTACATACTCTGATTGTGCCATTGCTGTACAGAAGCAAGCAACATTTACGAGAGATTCAATGTGTAAAACAAAGAGATGGAGATGTATTGAATACTTATTTTTCCAAGTTAAAAGGCTGAAGTTACTGGACCTAACCTAGGTAACCAAGTGTTATGATATATTCTTCTCAAAAAAGTGTTATGATAGATATTTATATATATATATATTAATTATTTATATATATATATTTTCTGTTAAAAAACCGAGTCTTTGAGCTTGAGATTCAATCAAATGTTTTTTTTCCCTTACTGAATACGTATTTGGCATCGGCTTATTTTGTTTTTTGCTGAATGTCTATCAAAGTATACTTGTACTTTGAAAATGTGAAAAATATAAGATTTTAAAAAGCTGTATATAAAAACTAAAAGCAAAAAAAAAAAAAAAAAAAAAAAAAGGGGAAAAAGAAAAAAAGAAAAGAAGAAGAAGAAGAAGAAGAAGCGAACAGACACTTATTTCACAAACAAAAATACACAAAGGGGCCCTAACCATTTATATGTGCATATGCTCCAGACAACAGAACCCTTGGGAGATTGGAGATGGGCACATGCCCATTCCACCTGCAAAAGAAGGCCTAATGGGTAACATTATGTGCAATACAGTTTGCATTTCTTCTCACAATAGAGATGTTCCAAGTTCCAACACACAAAAGAGCTTCTAAGGATTAACAAAATGTCTTCAATGATAGAGGCTATAGACTAGGCAAGATGATTTGATTGGGGGTTTTTTGTATTTCATTCTAGGATGATATTGTCTAGGCCAATGGTCTTCACTTTAACCAGAATTTTGGCTTGCCTTTAATTTTGAATTTTTGCATGATTTTTTGATTTGGTTATGGAAAATTACGAATTTAATCTATATTTCAAGCCACGATAACCTCCAGAGGTAACCAGAATTTTTAAATTTCAATTAATCATATTTTTTTAACAAGATAATTACGTACTTATTCAAAAACTATGATTATTTATAGGATTTTATTTCATGCCTCTTATAACATGCTTAGCTTAAAATTAATGGGATTTTGACATCTGATTCATTTAAATTTTTTATTTTAAAAATCAATAAAAATTAATTAATCATAATCACACGAATTAAACCATAATTCACAAAAATGCATTTTAACGGTAAAAACTTAATGTGACTTGATCTTTTGATCCAATGGTTTAATTTTCTCATTCTACACATTGTTTTGATAGTCATGAGCTATGATGTATTTTGGAATTAAGTTCTTATTTATCCAATGGTTCAATGTAAATTAATTCTTTATGTTGTTAAGCATTCAACAACTATGTTAATTGCAGGATCTAGAACTATTAGCTTTCTAGTTTGCGTCCTAAAATTTGTTGTGAAAATGTTGTGAAAATATTGTGGATGTAGCATTTCTCTTCTAGTTTACTTTAATCTCCACTTGCCATCAAAGTTAGAGTTATGTTAAGAAATCACTTCTCTAATTGACCAATCAGATAATATATTTAAGGATATGCCATCATATTCATATCCCATTAAACATCTAACACATCACATGTGTGTGCCTCATCATATTGGCCACCAATAAATTAATTTAGTCTTTCATTCAAATGGCATTTTTACTTCTTGGACAAAATTATACTTTTACTCTCGAATTGTGAACCAATTCCTAATTGCAAGATGAAATGTCTACACTATGTGTGTCAGAACACATCTTAAACCTTTCCTAGAGGCATCCCTATAAATAGTGAAACCTCCACTTGCAAAAGGCATGGTAAGGATTGGTGCTGAAACTAGTTGGCTTTTTTACTTCTAGAAAACTTTGTTCACACTAAGCAGACCACTCGAATTCTATTCCTCTTTGAGCCGAGCGGGTCAATAGTTTGGCTATATGAGAGAAATCCTCAACGAATCTCTAGTAATAGCCAACAAAACCCAGAAACTATGGACCTCTTCACATCATTTGGTCTATTCCTTCCCACTACTGCTTTTATTTTCTTTTGGGTCAAATTGTTTTTCCATCCTTAGTTATTACATGCTTGAAAAATGGAACTCCCTAACTAGAACTCACATTTCAACAAATTTGCATGTAACTTCTTCAAGTGTTTCTCATATTCCTCAATTTTTGAGTAAAGCAATATATCATCTATAATGACCACTGCAAATTTATCTAAGAAGATTTGAATCCCTTCTTCATTAGTAGGTGCATTTTTTAGTCCAAATAGAATCACCAAAAGCTTTTAATGCTACTTCATCAAAAAGCTGTCTTCAATGCATTTGTTGCCATAACCTTCAACAGGTAGTAACCATAGTGAAAGGTGATTGTTTGTTTAGACCCCTTAAATTAAATTGTTTAACCTAATATATTAGCTAAGTGATTTCTTAGGTTAATTATTCAGATCTAAGTTAAACAATAATAAATCATATCATGCAAAGCAGCGGAAAGTAAATAACACCACGATATGATGACCCAAAAAAACCGATGAAACGAACCGTTTCAAGGTAAAAACCTAGGGAGGATTTGACCTAGCAGTTCTCAAGGTAAAGTAAATCGACTATAAGAGAATCGAAGTTTTTACAACCAGATTTAACCCTAAATCTATTGCTACCTCAAGTAGTAACTTACTAACACGACTACAGGCAAGCTTCGAATTCATGGACTTCTTCTCTTCTTAGATTTATTGCAACACAAGCACCCATGCTTGTGACTTTGAGATCCCATTCAAAGGTTTTAGATCACCTTCAATTGTTGATCTTTGTAGCAGCAACTAGGTTCTACTATCACTTGATTTTAGATCTTGCTCCGGTAGATGCTTGTGTAGTTAGAAGGTACAAAACCTCTCAGATCTCACAAAGAGTAACACACAAGTCTTCCAAAAAGTCTGCAAAACGTAGCTAGAGTTTTCCTTTTATATGTGGACAAGTTAGATTGAAACCCTAAATGTTCTTGCAGGCTTGGGCCTGGTTTAAAAATTCGAATTTGATTTCTGCGATTCTCGATCGATCGGGCCTAATTCTCGATCGATCGAGCTTGGCAGATTCTGACTCATCTTTTTTGCAGTTAGCTCGAACTTGAAGCTTGAAACTTACACCTTTGAGCATTGTCTAACACATAGACTAGACATGTTTTGTTCTCGGTTTGCCAACACATACAAAATATAATTCTAAACATTTAATCCTTAATCTTTAGAACCTAACAAAGGGTCAATATACGAGAAAGGTGAAGTGAAATGAAGATACTTAGTATGGTGAAATAAAGTTGGAGGATATTCCTATAGTGAGAGTTTCCTGCTGTGTGGTGGCATCAAAAACTATATTCAACATGCAAAACCATGATGTTAGATAATTTCCAAATCTAACTCAAAAACTATATTCAACATGCAAAACTATAATGTTAGATAATTTCCAAATCTAACAAAAACTAAGGATAAAGTTTGGCTCCAAACTGATTTGGTGCTATATTTTTCAATCAATTATGTTACAAATATAAGATTATCTATGAGTATTATTTAACGAGTCATATGACTCATTAAAAGTCATGTGAGTGTAGGTTTTAATAAGCTCTCTCTTGTCTTCAAATAAGAGATCTGAGGTTCGAATTTTGCCTACATAAAAAACAAATTGATGTCTTCCTCTAGTGATAAAAAATAATCTTTTCGATTGCCACACAAGTAGATTAGAGCAAGATAGCTCCAAATTGGTTTTCCAAAGTGTGTGTATATATATCTCCTAATATACTTGATGTTTATCTCTTACACAATTAAACCTATAAAAATCCTTACAGATTAAATTAAGGCTCTAATAGTAATACCACAAACTCAACAATATTTTATGATCAACTTGAACATCTTGAGTATGTTTAGATGAACTTATCTTCATTGATTTATTTTATTTAAAAAAATGTACATAAACTAATAGCCAAAATAAATTAATATTTAAGATAATAACAAGCATACTCTTATTCTGCTTATTACATACTCAAAAACTAAAGGATATCCCACTTTTGCATAACACCAATATGAAAAGTTCCCAGTAAGCTAGTTGTCTAATTAGTCCATGGATATTTTTGAGGCTCCACTGGGACAAGCTGTGGCTTCGTTTGTACAAAATACAACTTTTTAAAGCCTCCTAATTAATAATAAAAATAAAATTTGTAATATTATTTAAGTAATAATTAAATTACCGAATTGATAAAATTAAAATACAGAATGGGCTAAATTTGACCAGGCTCATTGCTGGCCTAAAATTTTTTCTGAGTCATAAACTCTTTTAGGCACAGCCCTACGGGCCTATTTCACTGGCCCAAGCTTGAAAACTATCATTTTACTTCTTGTTAGATACAATACTTTTCCATCAATAAAAGAAAAAGAAAAAAAGACACCATACTTGAATGGAATAAATAAATGTTAAGAAAAGAGAGTACTGAATCTACTTATATTTTAACAATTTGTTACTTTTTTTTTCTTAATTTCTTTTGTCTAGCATATTATATTCACATTCTTTCTCATATTGGTTTTTTTTTTTTTTAATGTGATCTATTATATTTACTTATACCATATTTTTTATTTTAATTTGTTATTAAGTTGTCTTTTAATGAAATGGATAATAAAAGTCTTATAAAAATTATAATTACTATATTAAAGAGAGAAATGGTAAGTAGGTTCAACTAAAATAGTCAAATGACTCAAATATCAAACAACTAAACAAGTTTATATTATATTATTTTTTGATGACCATCCTTTTGAATATTTGATTTTTTGTTTTTAATTTTTCAACCTAGGGCAGGAGATATCATTGGACGTAGTATTCATTAATAGTATTAAACTTCATTTCATTCCTTCCTAGAGCTTATAGATGCTGTAATTTTAATAAGAAATTAACAAAAACATTTTTTTTTGAACATTTACTTATCATTCCATTAAATTATTGTATTTAATTTTTACTTTATTTTTTGATGGAAAAGTATTGTATCTAACTAGAAGTAAATCAAATGATTCGTTTAATAAATATTGCTATCATCAAAGATCTTTATGAACCATGTGACCCACATAATAGAGCTGCATGCATAGTTTAATGATTTAATCATTAAACTAAAGCGAAAATCATGGTAGTTTTGATTGTTTTTTATTCTAGTATATTGTATCTAAGCACCTTTTAATTTTTATTTTTATTTTTTTTGGAAAAGTATCGTATCTAATCTAACTAGATGTAGAAGTAAAATGATTCCTTTAATATATATTGCTATTACCAAAGTTCTTTATGTACCATATGTACCAATAAATATGACCCACATAATAGAGCTGCTTGCATTGTCCAATCATTAGACTAACTAAGCGAAATTCATGGGATCGAGTTTTGCAACAACAATTTTGTCATGAACATTCGAGATTAGATGTTCCTATAATGTCTTTATTGTTGTTTGACAAAAATAAATATTTCAAGAGATTAGATATGCATTTATTTAATTTAATTTGAAGTTGACATAATTAAGATGATACAAGTATAACTTATTTTTCTAACTGGTATCATCGTATCACTGCGTGACTTTGTCCTTATCTTTATATCCACGTATTCTCTCTCTCTCTCTCTCTCTCTCTCTCTCTCTCTCTCTCTCTATATATATATATATATATGTATGTGTGTGCATGCCCGGTTTCTCGTTTAATGGGCTAGTAGAGTGATTGCGCCTACAATTTACCTATTTTTGTGGGTTAAGGATATCCTACAATGGGAAGTTACTCAGGATGAAGGTTGAAGCCCTCAAAGAGTGCTAATCAAGCTGATTGTACACTATTGCTCTTGTGTTTCCTTGCTCTCTCTCTCTCTCTCTCTCTCTCTCTCTCTCTCTCTATTCATTAGCTAACCCTTTTTCCTTTTACCTTCTTTCTATTTATAGCCTTCCTTTAGTGGGTCAGCAATGATTCTTTTCTAGTAATTCTCATGCGGGTGGGGTCCGTTTGGATTATTCCTGATGGAGGAGGGCCCCACTTTGGAAATAGGAACTTGAATGTTGGAACTCGTGCTAGACGATGAACGTTGCTCGGCAGTGATATCCCCTAAGGCATTACCGATGTACTCCAAGATGCATCCAAGCAACAGCTGTTGGAAAAATACATGTTTGTATCACATACAAAACATACACAGTGGAAAAATTAATGGATCTACTTCATTCACAATTAATAACATGTACTATGTAAGTTTCAGAATTAAAGAATAAGAATGCGTACCTTGGTGTGGTAAAATTCAAAACTAAAGATCATAAGTTCTTGGGAAGACTTTTAATCTTCACTCAAATTCCACTTAATGCCCAAGATGTGTGGTCTCTCAATCAGTTCTCAAGGAGAGAATAAAATGAGTGTCCAATACTCACATACAAAACCATTTCATTCCTTATGAGAACTCTCTTATAAAAAGCACACTTAATGAAATTCTGTATGTTTCTCTCCTTATATACAACTGATTATCTAATTGGGCTAACCTTTTGGGCCATTCCAATTGGGTTCTAGTATATGGCTTGGAGTGGGACCAAAAGGGACCAATAAGACACTAGCTCCAATGGGCCTTGGGTTTTTCTATCAACTCTTGACAAGTCCAAAGTTACCATTAACCATATTTAATACCATTATATAAATATAGTTGCACTCTAGGCCTTATCTATAAATTATATCCCAAGACTTTATTATACATGCAATCCTTTCATTAAAATATTCATAATAATACAAAGTCATGAATGTAGACTGCCACTTTGAAGATTACTACATCTTAATTCTTGAGTACCCGGTTTAATTTTTTACGTTATTCATCATATATTTATGAAATCCAATTTCATAAATATATACTTTAGTAACAACTTACTAAAGTGGTTGGGCCCAACTCTCTTGAATAACCAAACCCATTAAACTTATTTCAAGGGAATATTTTATGTCTCCGTTAAGAGATTATGAATTTCATCTTGAGAATATATGTTCCATCAACACTAAATGCAGTTGCCCAACATACTGAGATTTTGATCGTGACTCATAGATCTCACTACTGATATATCAAAACAACCTACATCTCATGATCAGGTCCATTATTCTCTCAGGATGTAGAGTTCATGCAAATAGAAGTCGAGAGATTTATTATTCATTTGACAGTCGTTAGGAGAATAATAAATCTTATAGCGGTCCAGTTCAATATGTCTTAACTCTTAAAACATATCAACATACCAACTAGAAGTCTCCACTTCCATGATCAAGATAAATCATCGTAGTTGATATGTTATAGTCTTCGCAGATGAAACGCCCAATTTCATCACCGACTACGAACTAAAATTCTGAGTTTACAAAAAACTTGTGATTTATATCTTCTGTGACTAAATCACATAAATCACATATTATGCATCTCATGGACTAAGATAATGTCCCATTAGTTCATTTATAGATAGTTTCATATAATTAAACAATTTAATTATTTATGACATGCCAATAAATTGGATTTTAGGGCACAAAACCCTAACAACAGCGGCACCAAGATCCGAATGGGCCTTGGCTTAACCTACCGAGCCTCAGAAGATGATCGGATACGAGGTTACTATGCAGTCCATACTTTGTTTTTTTACCACCACTTCTCCTCTCTCTGTCTACCAAAAAAAAGAAAAAAAAAATCTTGGCCTTATCCTACCCTTGTCCTCAGAGGAAATTCTTTATGGAATATATGTGCAGTAATAATTTAAGAAAATAAACATTTTTTAGAAGAATTTAAGAAAATAACATAAAAACATTTATAAACACGTAAAAAAAAATCCATATAATGGCCAAATAATCAATAAGAAATTTGGATACATCGAGATTAATAAAATGAAAAGCAAAAGCAAAAGCAAAAGCAAAAAAAAAAAAAAAAAAAACAATTAAAAAATGACCAAAATTAAAAAAGAAAAAAAAAAAGAAAAAAAGAAGAAGAAGAGAAACCCTCATTTATTAAACGGAACCAAAGTAAACTATAACTATAAGTTATTCTATAATTAAATGTAGCAAACATTTTTTTTTTTTTTTGAGAAATAAATGTAGCAAACATTTTCTATATCGTGTTTGTATAAAAATACTTAAACTTGACCTAACTTTAATATATAATAACTATTTATTAATTTATTATACACAACGATGAAATTATCAAAATAAATATTTTTAGTTCCATGATTTATAAATCATGGAACTAAACATACTTTGAAAATGTGAATTTTTAATATATAGTAATTACTATATATTAAAAATTCACATTTTCAAAGTTTTATTAAATTAAAATCTCATTTTTTATCTATTAAGAATTTTAAATAATTAGATCTTATTGCCATATATATATTGACTATTAGATAAAAAACATTTCTTTTTAAAATTTTAATAATGAGGCAATAAAGACAGTTATTATTTTTTGGCTAAGAGGAATAAAATAATCATCATATTTTTCATTCACTTATATTATATTTTTCTTGAAAACACAAAAAAAAATTGAAGAAAAATAAAGGAAATTTTTAATTATTAGTTGAAATTTTTATAACATCTTATAAATTACATTAAGATTATATAAGTATATGCTACTAATAAAATTGAAATATAATATAAGAAATAACTTAACATCTATAACCATTACTTTTTTTTAAATAAAAAAATTCACTATATACTTTTAGGTATGTCTACTTACATTTTTTCAATTCGATTTATTTAATCATATTTTTAAAACTTTTATTTTTATTTTTAAATTTTGAACCAAATGAAAATACATACTTATTTAATTTAATACCGGATATATTATATATTTTTTGGGTAATTGATATATTATATCTTGTATATTACTAACCATGCTTCCTATAGAAATTCCTAGTTTTTGAGAATTGAAGATCGTGTGTTATATTTTTGAGGGCTAATCCTTTAAAAGAAAAAAACTACCCACATGTATATATAATATGAGTACCTTTTTTTCTTTGTTGATTCTAACGATAAAACCTATGGTTTTTTTATCTAACGCGCGCCTATCTAAATAATTTCAAATATATCAATATTCAATGAAACCGTATCTAATAAATCACCTTGAGAATTTTTTTTTCTTGGTAAAAGACCCTAAACATCCATATATTATTTGTATGATTTGAGTCGAAAAATTATAAAAACTAAGTTGCTAACAATATAGGCTATAGACTATAGATTGGTCCTCGATCGACAGTAAGCTGAGGTCAGGTATGACAATCAGCATGCTAATTTTCGATAATTAACTAGCAAAGACAAGTAAAACAATGTTATTTGACAGAGGCAGATAGTTTCGAAGTGAGCTCAGTATATTCGAGTTGGAAACACAAAGCACAAAGTATACAACAAGTATGCATCCAAAAAAATAATTTCACTTTTCCCCCCAACCATTGGGATCACAAATTGTATTTATTTTTTTTTTTTTGTTTTTTTGTTTTTTGAGAATCAGGATCACAAATTGTATTTAATTGTGTATAATAGAAGTAGTGGTCTTATGTGAAAGTTACATTGTACTAATCATAGTCAACTCCCTTAAATGTTATGAAAAAAAAATTGTTTCTATACTCTATAGCCTTATTGCAATTATATAAATATATATATATATATTTATATATTTATATAGCTGAGCCCCATTGATAGTTTGAAGTTTGGATCAAGATTTGACCGAACTTGGGGTTGGTACTCATTTCACATCTAAGAATTATTTCCGTCTGACTTTAAAATAAAGATTATAAAGATTTAGTTTTTCATACATTAAATAAATTGTGTTATCCCTCTCCATAACTATTGAACTATTATAAAGAATATACGAGTTGACTGTAACATTATTTTTGATTCGTTTCCACAAAATTAGGAATGATATTAACTGTTTTAAAATTCATTATTTAGATTTATGAAATACTAATTCTTTCCCTTAAAATAGATCATTTTCATTTTTTTTTTCCATTTTAAAAGCAAGTAAAAAACAAAGTTTTGAATTCGGTCTTGAAAGCTTTTTCAGTTAAGTTACAGGAATGAAAGATTTTGGAATTGAAACAAACTAGTATACCATTTCGAAATTACTGTTAATGTATATTAAAAATTATTGGACAACACTTATTTAATTTGTTAACAGTGTTTAAAATTTTAAGTCAATGTTCTTACTCCCAAACATCTTTATACGTTTTTAGACTCCTTAAACACAAGTTGTTTAACTTAATATTAAGCCAAGTTAATTAACAAGTTCATTAATAAGATCTAGATTAAACACATTCAAAACATATCATGTAAATAGTGTGGAAATATAAAGAACACACGATATGATAATCAAGGAAAACCAAACCGGTAAAAAATTTAGGGAGGATTTAACTTAGCTATCCTCAAGATAAAACAGATCCACTATGAAAGAATTGAAGTTTGTACAATAAAACTTAGACCGCTAACATCTTATTGCTACCTCGTGTAGAAAACTTACTACCACGACCATGTGACAGTTCCGAGTCTACGGACTACTTCTTTCCTTGATCCATAGCAACCACAAATTCTCCTACTTGTGTTTTTCTTTAAGCTCTTGAAATAGCAACCGAAGATATCACCAAGTTTTTGACATCAATCTTGATCTTGATAACTCTAAGTGTGCATGAAGGTAAATACCTCTAGATCTCACAGAAGATTCACACACACAGCATATCAACAACCTTTAAAACGTGGCTAGGGTTTTTTCTTTTATACTTGAAGCAAAACATAAAACCCTACACGTCATATGGGCTTGGGCTGAGTTGGAATTCTACAGAAAAAACAATCTGCACGAGGTTCGATCGATCGAATCTAATTTTCGATCGATCGAGCCTTGCAGATTTAGTCCAATAAATTCTGCAATCACTCGATTCCAACTTTATACAAACACACTTTGAGCAGCCTAAATCTAGATTCTAAGTTTTGATCATGATTTGCCAACACATTACACATTGAAGTTCTAATACATTTAGTTCCTAAACACTTAGAACCTAACAATCTTAACCCAATGATACAGGATTGATGGTTGTATTCATTATTAAAGAAACAAAAATTGAAAAGTCAACAAGTTTTACTCGTGTGATTGGGGGCTCAAGAAAAGCTTATTGAAAATTATATTTTTCCCAGAAGAAGATGATGAAGAGGGAGCAGTTTTGTACTAGCTGAAATTTGAATAACATCCGTTGTTGGCTAAAATCAACTGGAATGACCAAAATTTCCAATAATGTCCCAAAATTTTGCTTGAGGTGGAACAAAGGGGTTTCTCATTCCGATTTGCATACTGGTACAATATTTTCTGACCGTTTCGGCTGGAAAGGAATGAAATTTAAAACTTTGGTAGGAACTATCATTTTTCTCGTTTTACATTCGGTCTCAACTTGGTCATACAACACCTAATCAATAGACATTATCAGTGTAGTCAATTACGTCACAAATTGCTGCCAACTCGTCCATAGATCACTAATAGCTCTTGATCCTCAATACTACTTGTGATGTCTACTAGAGCAAGGCCTTTTGCCCCTCGTCCCTTCATAGTTGCTTTCTTTTTGAAAATTTTTTAAAGAAAAGAAAATGTTTGGTTCAATATTATGATAATTTTGTTTACTTAACTATAAAATACTTAAACTTTATGAATGAAAAAAATTTACTTTTGTTTCTTTTCTTTATTTTTTCCTATTTAATTTCGTAATAAAGAAAGTAGAGGCTAACTAATTCCTTATTTTTTGATGCCAATATAGCCACAACAACGAGTAACAAATTATGTTATAAAAATCTTCTTTCTCATTTTTTCTATCATTGTTATAGTCATCAATTCTTCAATTTTCTTTTTCTCAAAGCTGATTTTTTTTTTTTAATTTTTTAAATTTTTAATTTTTAAATTTTTAAATTTAGGCTTGAGATTAGGTGGTAGATAGGTTATGACAACACAATTTCGTTTATATAAGGGAATATAGGTATCTTTTGGCTTAAAGTTGAGAGAAATTGCTAAAATTTTAGTACAATATTAATCATAAATGACTTCAGATTTAAAATAATATCGAGTTATACCTTGATATATGATTAAGTTGAAATATATTTAGGAAAATTTAATGTCTTTTCTTTTATTTATATTTTGTTAACAAATATATAGACAGTAGCTACTTTTACTTATAGTGTATTAATTTAGTCTTTAATCTTTGTATAATTCTTTTTTTTTTTTTAAATGAATTTCATTTCATACATTATCTTCCCAATTAAGGATGAAATCTTAATTCCGTCCTTGGTCACAATAAGTTTATTGAAAAATACATTTTGGCTAAAATATTTGCACCTAACTTTGGTTGAACTTTTCAAGAGTATTAACAAGTTATATAACCTTTCTATGGAGTGACTTCCTATTACTTTTTTTTTAAACTTAAACATGTACACTTGGTGTCTTTGGTGCGTCATAACTTATATTACTTTATGTTCTTAATTCTTATATATAGATCTTCATAAGTTCAACGTTTATCTTTAACACATAATTATAAGGGAAAAAATAAAAGAGAAGAAGAAGAAAACCTAAATTAAGATCCGAAGATTATATTGAAAGTTGCAGCTAATCAGCTATAATTAAAATAATATTTCCTTATATTCTTGTCTTAGACTTTGGAAGACATACAAAAGAAGAATTGTGTCATGTTTGTTTTTTAAAGTAATTGTTTGTCCATGAGGTTGGGAGCTCTAACTGAGGATTCAGAAGACTGTGTGCTTTCCACGTGAAGTGTCACTTCATGCACGTGTATATGAGTGGTTAAACTACTTGAGGCTCGTGTTTGCCATGCATGGAACGTGGAGTACATGCACTTCCAGCAAATCTTTCGTTCTCACTGTGTGTATATATGTGCTTGCAAATTGCAAAAGAAAATTTTGGAAAGAGATTACATGAAGTCATTGATCGATCTTCTTTCTTTCTCTTCCTCAACCTCACCCTTTTATTCTTCAATTATCTATTAATATATATTTTGGAGGACCCATTAATCATGCATGGATGAGGCCCTAGCTAGGAATTAACAATTATCAAAAGATCGAGAAAAAAAAAAGAAAAAAAAATTTTGGACCCGCAATCTTGCATAATTGGTAAAATAAATGTTTGAAAAGCCAATCTTGTAGCATTGAATATAGAGAACTTCCTCTCTGTTTTTTGGTCCATTTATGTCTGAGTAAGAATGCATGTTTTAACAGCATGACTGGATATAGAAAGCTTTGTGAAGAGGTTTGGGGCCTGGGGGAAAAATAGATAAAACTTTGTTTCCACTAATGTTGAAGCGTATCAGTTTGCAGATAAAGAATTTTCGCGTGGGAAGTAAGATGGAATTGTAAGAGGTTAGAGCTTTCTTTTTTCTTTTTATCTTTTATTTATTTATTTATTTTTTTTGAAAATCTTTTTAATTAGAACAATAATTGAATGATTAAATGCATCAATATTTCTATTTGTCGATTTTATTTTTAAAATTTCTTTTATTTATGGGTTTATGATTATATACGTCTATACAGTGGGTTGGATCCGACTTGTATCTATAGGACTTTGTCAAATATTAACAATAAATGAATAGAATTACGTACAATCAAATAAATAAATAATGAACAAAAGGAATAACTTGCAGTTAATTGAATTAATTAATATAATAGGAATCTATGATTCCTCTTAATCGAACTCCGACCACAAATGATTAATGCACTGGTTTTGGAAAATATGTGTTATACCACTAAGTTACACAAATAAATAATGCATCATTTTTAAAACTTCTAGATTTCTCTTACATGAGAACCGTCAAGAATGATGCATCCACTTCACTTTGGAGCCTTCAATATCACATTTAGAGATGACAATTTAAACCCACACCCATAGATACTTGCTTCACCTACTCTTAATGGGATGAGTTTTACTCACTTTGCATAACACACGAGGTGGGGATGGGGGGTAAATTTTTCCCCCACACCTGCGCCGTTTATATTTGAAAAATTAAAAAAATTATTGGTTTTTTTTTATATAAGGCATAATGTGTGTTTGTGTGTGCGCGCGCTTTTTTTTTTACCCTTCAAACTTTATATATATGATGTCCTTTTTTTTTTTTTTTTGATAAAAATATATGATATCTTTTGATATTGTATTATTGAATTTATATTTTAATTTTTTTAAAATTTTGAATTTTAAATTTTTTTTTAATTGTTGTATTGTCATGTTTGTATTGTTTTTATGTTTTTGAATACTTGAATTATTGTATTGTTATGCTTTGAGAATGATTTGTAATGTTATAATTTTTTTTAATGTTTTATGTGTTTTTGTTTAATGTATTAAATATTTTAAATAAACTTTCAATAAATTATATATAAAAAAAAAAACTTGTATGTGATGGGGCAGAGCGGGTACCCGCTAGGATGAGGCAGGGGAAGAAAGACCCACCCCAAAGTGGAAGTGGCGCAAAGGAGAGGAATAGGAAACCTGCCCATACATTAAATTTACACTACCTGCGCTAATGCAAGGCTGAATATTATGTGGTTTTAACAATATATGGTTTTACCAAAGTTCTTAATCAACAATATATAGGACAACAATAATAAATAAAAAAAGAATATATATATTTATATATTTATATAGGGTTAAGTTCAAGTTACACTTTAGTATAACTTTAAGCAATATTATATTACTTAATAACTTTTATGAGATTAATAATTTAAAAGTTCATAGTTGGATTACATTTTCTTTATATTCTTAACATGCATGCCAAATTTCGTTTTAATCAGATGTTATTCATTATTTGATCTATAAACTCATATTTGATGCATAAATTTAAACTACAAAAACTTTAATTTTAAATATTTAATTGATGACATAGTTATTGATATTTGATCATCTTAAAATTTTGCAAGTACGAAGAATATAAGAAGAAAGTGTAATCTAATGGTAGATTTGTCAAAATTTGCATTAAGTAAAAATAAAATTGAGAATTGTAACATTGCTTAAAGTTACACAATGTACCAGTGTAATTTAAACCCAATTTATATAAATATATATATATATATATTTATATATGACATAAATGTGCAAAATTAAGAACTAAATGATAAAGTTATGGATTTAAAATAGAGAAATGATTCAGAATTTTCTGCGATATAATTGCACTACCTTTCTATTCATAAAAGTCATAGCATTAATTATACATAAATTTTTTATTTTATTTTTATTTTTTTATAGAGTTTTAACATATGGTGTCCGCTTGTGATGATTGTGTTCTTTATCAATAGACTAAGACATTAATTGATTTTTTGTGTAGGAAGGAATTGAACTTCAGATCTCTTATTCAATAATTAGAGACTTTACTAATTAAGCTAATTGAAATCCACTAAATATATATAGGTTAGGTTAAGAAAAGGTTGTGCGAAACTAGTCCAAATAGACTCAGAAAATAGACTATGCTCGTGTGAGGGTTAATTAGAGCTGTTTAATTAATAACTCGCTCAAGCATATGCAATAGGTTGACGTTAGTGTGAAAATTAAAGAGAACAATAATGGAAAATTGTAAAAGATGCGAAAGTGTAAGCAAGGAGAAAAGAATTAAAGATAAGAATTTACGTGGTTCAGCCTAATGACCTACCACACCAATAAACACTAAAAGACTACATTTTGATTTATTTGGCTTAATAACACATTACAAGAGACCCATATTTAATAATGGAAGTACATATAATAGTCAAACATAATTTGAATTTGATTTCCATATTAATTGTCCAAATCTTATGATTTTCTCTTACAAATCAGCTTCTTGATTTGGTCTTCAAGTGAAATATACTCTCCAACACTTTAGTGTTTCCTCAAGCGAGACTTCAGTGAGTCGTAGGAAATATTTCACAGTTATTAAGTTGTTTGAGCAAATTCAATCGCAACTTGTTCTTTAACAATTTCAACTTATTTTAGACCTTTTTATTATTATTTGTTGATGGATATTGATAATCTACATCCTAAGGTTATGTTTGGTAACAGTTTTTGTTTTCTATTTTCAAAAACTTGTTTTTGGAAATATAAAGAAAAAACAATTTTCTTTTATTTTTGAAATAAAAAATATGTTTGGTTAGTTGAAATTAAAAAGATATTTTTTTAAAGAAAAAAATAGAAAATACTAAAATATGTTGTTACTAGGATTTGAACTCTAATGCTAACTCAATTAATGAGACGGATTCATTAAATTAAATATATTTTTTCATTGACTTTTAAAAATTAGAAACTAAAAACAGCCTTTTGCATGTTTTCAGTTTCCTTTACAAATTAAGTTTTAAAAACAATTTTTGTTTTCTGTCCATTTTGAGTTACCAAACAAGTTTTTTAGTCTCAAAAATAGAAAATTATTTTTGAAAACAGAAAATAAAGAGAAAAAACAGTTATTAAACATACCATAATATTTTAAAGTACTGTAGATACACTATGCGTCAGGAGGCACGTCATCATTAGATGATCGAGCATGAAATATTGATTAAGAAAACATAAAAAATGGTATTATTAGAATCATGACATACATATACGCAAGTATATACCTTCGTCTCTCGCTTGTGGGCAGAGACAACACATATATGCGAATAGCAATTTCTCAGAAGCTACTAAATATCATTTGATCATCTCTTTTATCACCCAATATATTATAATGTAACCTCAGCTAACCGTCTTATCCCTTCATATAATAAACGAATATAAAATATTGCTAAGGTTGATACTACTGGCCGGCAGCTGTATATATATACCTATAAATACATGTCATGAACATCTCATTTTATTGGCAAACTAATTGAGTCTCAAACTGCTCCTTCAACTAATCCATCATGTTAGCATTATCACCATCTTTGGTTTCAACCACGAGATGGTACTTGGAGAATAATCACACAAATTATGACCAGAATTTCAACCACGTCGGAGACTCAGAGACATTAGAGTCAGTTCTTCATTTCTCTACATCTCAGCAGGCACAAGTTGAGCTTGATCGGATTACGCCGCCAATAACAAGTTATGGTGACCCAAAAATGCATGAGAAGCTTAACCACAATGCTAGTGAGCGTGATCGTCGCAAGAAGGTGAATGATTTGTACTCCTCTCTCCGTTCACTGCTTCCAGGCACAGATCGAACGGTACTAATCCCCTCTTTTCCTTTTTAAATTTCGGCTTCTTTCTTCTTTCTCTTGAGGAGTGGGGATGGAAAAGAGAGTTTAGGTATGTTTGGAATAAAGAGAAATGAGAGATAGGAGAGGGAGTAAAGGGAAAGGTAAGTGACTAATCTGATCGACAAAGATTTCCACCAACCCACTATGCAGTGGTTTAACAGATGCATAATTCAAAAATGTTTTAGAGGAAAACTGTCATCATAATCATGTTATGATTCATTAAGTTATTTAAATAAGTCACATGTGTCTTTGATAGGTCGTGTGACTATAAATACAGGTGGATTATTTTCTGAGTTATCATGTAGTGGACCAGTGAAAATTTCCTCCAAACTGGTTTGTAGAAAATTTCCCTTAAAAGTTACCATGATTTTTGAGTGAAGTTGTGGTGTGTCTTTGTGTTAGAATCTTTATCCCTCTTCCTTGTGTGTGTATTTGTTTCTCAAAAAAAAAAAAAAAAAATTGTCTATTCCAATCACCTTTCTTTTTTAACTCTTCACTCATCTTCTTCCTGCTAAAAATAAGTGTCAAAGAATGTACTAGTTCTTTCATTTATGTTAAAAACATCTTCAATTACTGTATTTCCACTAATATTTTTGCAATTTTAATTTTTTAATTTTTTGATGTGGTACAGAAGAAGTTAAGCATTCCGAAAACAGTTTCAAGTGTGGTAAAATACATACCAGAGCTACAAAAGGAAGTGAAGGGACTTATTCATAAAAAGGAAGAGCTTCTATCAAGGATTTCTAGGCTAGAAGATGAAACTCTTGAAGAGGAAAAACCAAAAATCATTGCTCAAAGCACATCAATATCTATTTGGGCAAGTCGTATTGATAATAGGCAAATTGTGGTTCAAATATCAATAGATGGCAAAGTCCACAAGACTCCATTATCTGAGATTCTTTGCAACTTAGAGGAGGATGGGCTTATATTATTAAATGCGTCATCATTTGAGTCTTTTGGAGGGAGGATTTTTTGTAATTTACATCTTCAGGTTTGTTTTTGTATAGGTCTCTTCCTTTTACTTCTTTAATTCTCAATCTCATCCTTTTAAGCAGTGGCTGAGGGAGGGCTCCCCTGAATTTTTGCACTCCATTACTCATTATATTCTTTAATCAAAAACTTGTTTTTATTTATTTATTTATAAAATTTTAATAATATTTCATACTTTTTATTGGTTTTGTTTAACAATTTATTTTCCATTGATTTATTTTTAAGTCCTTTTTTTATTAAAGATTTCTTTCAAAACTAATAGTTAATTTGTTGTTTAAGATCGTAGATATCATTGTAAATTCAAAGTATGTCATTACACATGTAATTCTATTATTAAATTATAGACATAGAATCACTTAATTATAATGCTAATTATAAACAAGTGTGAATTGAATCATTTCAAAAATTTGTGAATAAAATATTTATATTTTATGCAAGTCGATGGTGATCACTGCTACTTATTAGTGAGTTACATAAATTGATACACTATTTATTTATTTCACTTATGTAAGATATATACATATATTTAATTAGCTTTTGACTTTTATTGCATTTTTAATAATGTGAATTCTAAAGATAAATTATTATTTAAACAAGTTTTAACTTTAACATTACGCCATGCACTATTCTTTTTCCCCTTAATATTTAAATAACGAGTTTTTCCTTCATTTACACAAGTTAAGGCATCTAATTTAGTCAATTCATTTTAACCGACTTAATTCAAGTTCAATTCCTTCTCCAGCATTCGTATCAAAACCTCCATTGACTATTATTTAACCATGCAAATCACCTTTAAAAAATATTCTAAGATATTAGTTAGTTTTTTTTTTTTTTTTTTTTTTTGCTGAATTATTAGTTTGTTAATTATACTATAGTTGTTCTAATTTTTATTTTTCCTTTTTCTGTTTTGAGTTATACAGGTTGAAAGAACTCATGGACTGGAGTGCGAGATTTTAAGTGAGAAACTCATGTCCCTGTATGACAAGAGAGAAGAGCTGTCGCTATGAAAATCTTGATTCTATTGATGATTAATTTACCCTTTAGAGTGCCAAGTCCGTATGTGATTCTATCTATTAGTGCTCTGGTTATTTTAACAAGACTATCGGTGTGTAGTTGTCTCATGGTTTTAAAAATGGGTACAATTAAAGAATTGCTTTTACTCCCAGTTCTCAGTTTTTGATTGGTTTTTGACCAATTTCAAGGGTTTTTACAGGATTGAATTGGTTCCCGGCTGGTTCATTCGTCCTGTTTGGTCTGGTTTTTAAAACTATGAGTTGTATACATGATTAAGTAGATATAAGGTATTATATGTAACTGAATGCAAATCCTCTACCCTACTTTTTTGTATTCCATTTTATACTCTATTTACAATTTGCATGCATTTTTTTTTTCTTTTAACTTTCTTTATAAAACAACCAAAGTTTTATATGGAAAGAAATCAAACACTTGACAATTAATACATACTACAATTGACGTACATAGTATAAAGTGAAACAGAGGATTTCTTTTGTACATAACCCATCATATGGCCTTTATATAGTTGTCAATAATCAAACAAGTTGGGCTTGGAAATAATTCCTTTTTTCTTTTTTTCTTTTTTGATCAGGGAAATAGTTCTTACCCATGAATAGCTTCTCATTATAAAAATAATAATGGATTAATAAGCTGAATATTGATAAATTATTAGTTGTATAAAAAACTATTAAGAAGTGATGAATTTAATTATTTTAACACATGTGAAAATGTGTGTTAGAATAATAGTTAAAAAGAATTTAATTCACCATTTTCTAATAGTTGAAGTTTTTGGGACAAATTGAAGTTTATCAAGAATGATTTGCAATGTTCTAACTGTTTGGATAAACTTATTTCATCGGTTTTGTTGGAAAGCAGAAGTGATAAACATTAAAACAAGTAATTTGTTTATAAGCGTACCTTCTCATTCCTTAGATTCACAATTAACATGATTTATATAAGGGTTCTGCAATGGCTTTTATATATGGAGAATCATTGAGTTTATCAAAAAAAAGAAAAAAAGAAAAAAAGAGTATCATTGAGATTCGTATGGTGATTTTTCTTTTTAATAAAAACAAAACACACTACATTCACAACTTAAATGCTCTAATGAAATTGAAGAGAAAAATGAGAGAGATATTTGTTTGTGTGTTGTTCTCTTCAACATCACACACTTAGAATAATCATCATCTATCCAAATGAGCCATTACTCTGTTTATATAAACATATCCATTCCTTCATGAAATGTCACAGCACTCTTGATAGCGGTAATTAACCATTGCCAAATGTTGTGACCCATCGTCAAGGGTCACACTTTTTCACCAAGAGTCACACTCTATTATGGTTTGAAATTTAATAAAAAACAAACAAATTACAAAATCTTTTTTTTTTTCTTCTGATGCATTAATTTAAATTCAAATTTATTGACTTTTTATTTTTATTTTTTATGTAACATGTATTTTTTTTTTTTAAAGGGCAAATTACAACTTTGGTTGAAATTTAAATTGCCTACTTGTGGTTTGAAATTTTGCATTGTACCCAGTTGAAGTTAGCTCTGTTAGACTTCTGTAACTCACTTATAGCTTTTTCATTTGAGAACAACTTTTAACATCAAAACATAACATAAAATGGATCAAAAAGCGGAGTATTTGAGGTGAAACTTTTTTTTTTTTTTTGATAAGAAGACTAATACTTTTATTTCAGAAAATTAGAAACCACGTACATCCTGGGCACACACAGATTCAATATGGCTAGGACAAATGAGGTGAAACTTAGTATATACTTTCACAATCCAAATTTTACACAAGCTGATATATCACAAGAAGTCAATAACACTACTCTTTATAGTCCTCAGCTTCATTAATTTGGCACTTCGTTTCCGAGAGAGAGATTTTTCTTTGGACAATAAAATAAACAAACAACAACCAAACTTTTTTAAATTGAGAAAAAAATAAACCATATAAAAAATTTTCATTTGTAGCTTACTGGCTCTCTTTGCCATGAAATTTTTCATCTCAGTTGCATAACTGCATTAGATATTTGGCTTGGAAGTTAGAAACTCACTATGTCATTTATGCTCCACTAAGCCCTCCTTCATCACAAAACCAAACCAGAATATTACGCCTAATCTCAAAAAATTCATGGCCCTAAACCCAAGGCTCCAAACTCACCATTAATGAATCCCATACAATCATTTAACAATTTTAGCCGAAACCAAAACTCCTCACCCAAATCCACCATTAATGAACCCCATATACCAAATCGAACACAAACCCCAACTTCCTTTCTTAGATTAGCCATGGAGTTGCAATGAAGGCCTGAGAGAAACATTGTCTTAAATGGTGGCAGTGAACGGAGTAGCAGTGAATGATAATAGCGGAGGTGCAAGAAGCTTCGACCATGGGTTCTTTGGATGAGATAGAAGAGAGAGAAAGGTATCTTCAAACCCTAGTTTTCTGAACCATTTCATGTTATGTTTTGATGTTAAAAGTTGTTTTTGTGGACGTCCCCCAAAAATTTGAAATTTTCGGGTTTTTTCGCACATTAGGTCATTGGCGACGTGACTCTTGGGTGTTTGTGTATCTAGAGTGAGGTGTGTATGTGAGTCCCTTTTTCTTATTTTTATTTTAGGAGATCACCAACCATTGGTTTTGTATTAGGTATAATTTGTCACCTAGATGTCTAATTATATTTTAAGTTACTTAGTTAACTAAACGAAATTTTAAAAGTTCATTAATTAAGGTAAACCAAAAGTCTTTGAACTAAAGATCTTGGACTCGGAAGTTTGGTTACGTGTGGAAAGGTGTTAGACACCCCACAACGCCCATCCGAAGATAGTTCTTCATTTTAATTTATTTCAAACGTTAACTTTTTATGAAAAAATATAATACTTGGCATTTTGATTTTTTTTGAAAAAGTATATATATATATATTTTTTTTTTTGCAAACAATGTACATATATATACATGTGATTAAATATTTACCATATAACTAACATGTGAATATTAACTCCAAAGAATATATACAATCAAGACATGTGAGATATATACATAGGTAGCATGTGAGAGAACAAACAAGTATATTTTACAATAGCATGTGAGTATTTATTTACTATATAGCTAGCATGTGAATACTATATGCTATACAAAAATAAATCACAACATAAAAAAAAGAGGGTTAGAAGAGTAGCACCTTGTTGTTTTCCTCCATTTTCTCATTTTTTATCATGCAAAAAGATAACAAGGGAAACTCATTAGTGCTAAGAAATATTAGGGACAATGTAAGCTTATAGGGTGTTCAAAGACTCAAGAGAATGTTCTTGAACACAAATCCTCAAACTACAACTATTCTAAGAAAAGACTTGAAATTAAAGTCCATAAAAAGTTACAACGTTTACTTTTATTATTTTGAAAAACACCTTTTTTTTAGAAAAGATTTTTTTTTTGAAAAGTTTTGAGAAAAGCCTTTTTTTTTTTCCTTAGAAAACTCTTGTTTTTTATTTTTAGGAAAACCCAACGTGGTAAAAGAAACTATTTCCTTAGAAATCTCTTTCTTTAAAAAAAAAAAAAAAACACAATTTTCGGATTTTTAGAAAAGGAAAAAGATATTGGAAACAAATTCTCTAAAACAAACATTTTGTAACGTGGTAAAAACACTTTTTCAAAAGATATATTTTTATTCTTTTTAAAGAAAGGAAGAAAACATTTTTGGCAAAATCAACGTGGTAAAAGTATTTTTGAAAACATTTTGTTTTGAAAAGCATGTATCTTTTTGAAGAAAGCATTTTTGAAAACACACTTTTGTATGTAGAAAAACACTTTTGAAAACATTTTATTTTTGAAAACTTTTTCTTTTGAAAAACTTTGAAACCATTTATATTTATTTTTTTTAGTTTTGGGTTTCCTCTATTTTAAAAACAGATTTTTTTATTTTACAAACATTTTTTATAAAAAGATTTTTTTTATTTTTTTTTATTTTGATGTTTTAGAAAACAGATTTTTTATTTTAAAAACAGTGTTTTAGAAGACAGAATGTTTCATATTTTGAAAACAGTTTTTTAGAAAACAGATTTTTTATTTTGAAAACAGTTTTTAAGAAAACAGATTTTTTGTTTTGAAAACATGTTTTATTATTATTTTTTTTGAAAAAAAGAGTTTTGGATTTCTATAAAAAAACAAAAATTTTTTTAAAAAAAAATTTGAAAAACTTTCTTAAAAAAAAAAAGGAGGAAAAGCATTTTAACAAAAAAAAAAAAACGGTTTTGTTTTGAAAACTCTTAAGAAGAAAAAGGGAAAAACCTTTCCTTTAAAAAGACTCTTTTTATTTGAAAAAACTTCATTTTTAAGAAAGAGGTGGGAAAAGATTTTTGAAAAAGTATTTTCTTAGAATAGTGTGTAGGGGAAATGTTTTACCCAAACATATTTACTTTATGGCAACTTTAATAATGAGAAAAATAAAGAAACAACACTAATAAAGTGCAGAAAATAAATAAAGTGAAGAAATTTAAATGACGTTAAAGTAAGAGTTGAAATTTAAATGACATAAAAGTAAAGAGTTTGGAATATTGTAAAGATTGATTAAAAAATATATATATATATATATATTTTTGGTTTCTTTCTTAAATAGATTTTAATCTCTTTTAAGCTTTATGGATTCTTCATCATAAAGAAATGGGAGTTCTAAGCCATCACCATTCTTATGAGACATGTGTTGGTTAAACACATGGAAAATACAGTTTTGTATCTCATACAAAAACAACCGGCGGAATATAAATGGATTTACTTCATTCATATGAGATAGCATGTAACATTTGAGTTTCAGAAACAAAGAATAAAAAAGCGTACCTTGATGCAGTGAAATTCAAAACAAATGAAGATTGAACTTGAGATGCCTTTCAATCTTCACTCCAATTCCACAATATGCCCAAGATGTGTGGTCTCTCAATCAGTTCTATATGTAATCTTTCAAGAGAATAATCAAGTGTCTCCCTTAAGAAGAATTCTCATTATTTCTCCATAATCACACATATATATCTGTACTTGGTAGTTATTTTATTTAATAACTCTTATTAAATAAATAACTGATTATCTAATTGGGTTAGCCTTTTGGGCCAGCCTAATTGGGGTCTAGTGTGTGGCTTGGAGTGAGACCAAAATGGACAAATAAAACTCTAGTTCCAATGGACTTTGGACTTATCTGTCAACTCTTGACAGGCCCAAAGTTACCATTAATTATATTTAATACCACTACATAAATATAATTGCACTCTAGGCACTACAAAAAACTTGATTTTTATCAGTGGTTGTAACCACTACTAAAACTATTAAGAACTACTGCTAAAAGTCAGATATGTCTACCAGCAGTTTTCTAAACCGCTGCTACAACTTGAATAACCGCTGTTAAGTTCCTGTCGCTATAGGTCACCATAGGTTATAACAGCGGTTTTAGGAATCGCTAATATTAGAAACATCTATAGCAGCAGTTCATAGAATTGCTGCTAGAGAATTAAAAACCGCTAGTACACATAGTTTTACCTTTTGAAATTAATTATTTATACCTGTGATTATGTAATTGCTGCTATAGATTTTTTAGCAACAATTCTATAAACCGCTACTAAAAAAAAATTAAAAATGCTATTATTCCTTTTCATTATCTCTAGCATAAATTATTTTTAATAGCGGTTTTGGGAATTGCTACTAGAGATTCTTTAGCAACAGTTACTTAGAACGCTGCTATAAAATTTAAAAAACCACTAGTTCTCTTGTTCTTATAGGTTTCATAGAAGAGCAGTTATAAAAACCGCTGCTGAAGGTATAAAAATTATTGAATATTACAAAATTATATTTTTGGTTATTAATTTGTTCCCTAAAAATTAGTAATATAACATGTTTGGAATTTTATTAAAATTCACAATTTCAAAACTCAAAGTGATAAAGTAACTGCCAACAATTAATAATATTGATCCAAATCCCAAATAAATCCTTACAATTTGAGGTTTGAAATCTCAAATTAATAGCCAAATAACAGTTAAACAATATTGTTTGGTACATAAGATAAGACAAAGGTAAAATAAATGTAGAAAATCTACACAAAAAAAAAAAAAAAAACTAAGACTATAAATATTCCCACTTTGATTGAGGCACGCCAAAAGTCACTCCAGCAACAATACTTTTTTTTTTTTTTTTTGAGAGAGTTTCAATCTATGGCGTCCGCTCCTGATGATAGCTCTTTAGCAACGATACTTGATCCCCCTTTATATTCCAATGTATTGTCTCAATTTCCTGGAATATAATAAACCATATATTTGCATTAGTAAAAACTATCTATATGACTATGTAGGCAAATCTGGGAGAATATATCAAATGGCCCTTAGAAAAAAAAAATGATGACAAATACATTTCTCACATGCATTATCTTTAATTGTATTACCTCTAAACCAAGAGTCAACAAGCTCAACATAATCTTGGCGATTTACTATATTTGGAGCCTCGGCCACTATTTGTGTTGCAGTTTTTTACTCATCAAAGTGCTTTACTTTCAAAGCAAGCTTCCAATTCCTCCATTGATCACCCAACCTCTTTAAAGTATGAGGCGTGACTGTAAAAAATATTGAAGAATAAGAAAACTGATGATATGAGAGAGAAAGAGAGAGAGATCAAAGACTCACTTGTGGTTGTTGGTATGATTCCTTCTGCAAGGATTTTTTTTTTTTTTTTTTTTAATGTGACTAGAAACTTCTTGTTTTCTCATTTGTGTTTTTTAGGTAATTAGAAACTCTTTTATAATTTGATTATGAGCGGCTAGAGGTGTGTTTTTTTTAACATGGCGGCAACTAAAATTTTGAGATGAAGATAAAGAAGCAGTGGCTAAATCTTAAACTTAAAAAAAAGAAAAAAAAAAAAAGAAAAAAGAAAAAAAAAGAAGAAGATAAGATTGCTGAATGTCTATTTTTGAACACAAGTTTATAGGGAAAAACTTAATCACATTTCCACATGCGTGTGGCACTTTGTTTCGCATTTCCAGATGCGTGTGCCACTTTTTTTTTCCTTTTTTTTCTTTTTTGGCTATAGGATTTTGCTGTTGGAAAAAAAAGATGTTGAAAATTTACAATTGACGGGATTTGACCCTGCCTTATGATCCTTTATTTGTCCACAATAATGACCAATAGGCTGAGCACTTAGTACTATTAACGGAAGGAAAACTATTGGAATTAACTACAATTTGAAGAATTTGATAAATTAAAATAGTTCATGACACCTATCAATAAAATACAAAAGCTTATATATTACTTTTTTCTTATAAATTATATATTTAGAATTAATTATTATGTTTTATACTTGCAAGATACTTAGCCATTCTAATTATAACCAATATTCTTGAAGGATTAATTATAATTATAATTTCTTTTATATGCTTTATTATTTTTTTATAGTAAAAAATTTATGAAATTATATTTAACTTTTATTTTATTTCTTTATATTTTTAATCAAGATTGCTCATTTGTACAATTTTTCCCATTTTTTTAATTAATAAATATAGATTTCTTGTGCTTGACCAAAAACAAATTTCTTACTTGCTTCAATGAATTCTAGTGTGTAGATAGATTGAAGCTCGGGACCATAAGTTCTCAGCTTTTTGGATTCCATTTTTAGCAATCAACATGTTCTTGTAATTCCATAACATCCAAGCCACAAGACACAATATGTCAAAGTTTGGAGTTTTCAATTTCTACGAAGCTAAATCTATAACATCAACAAAGTGAGTTTTGGTTGGCAACTTCAAGGAATTCCAAACTGAATCTTGAAACCAAATAGCTTGCGTGAAAGAGCAAGCTATGCGGTCAACATGTTCAAGTAGGTCAATTGTCTCGATGCCTTGCAGTAGTCGACCACCCTTCGCAGCGATGCGCACGCCCCTGAGGGGCGGCCTTAGCACGGGCTAGGGTGCTATGAAGAGGGTAAAAAAAATGAAACTTCTGATGTGTGACTGAATTGAGTCATTTTTAATCGATTATTATCAAAAGTAGTGAAGTCGCCACTAATCATTGGGTTTTTTCTAAGGTATGATTGGTCACCTGACTTTATTTGATTTTATTATCAATCCTAGGCTAAGAAAAAGGTCATTTTTCATAATCTAATATGGACGGTAAAAAATCTTGATTTTTTAAGTTCGGAAGTTTGATTACGTGTAGGGAAGGTATTAGGCACCCCACAATGCATGTCCGAATACAGTCCTTTGTTTTGGTAAAATCTTAATTTTTAGTCATTAGTAGTTAGAAACAAGCTATTGGCACTAGATTTCAGGGCTTTAAAATAAATTGGGCTTTGAGCTTTGATTAGGGAAAGGGGTGTGGCCTTTATCAATGCTTTGTTAGTACATTGGAATTGTTGTCAAACTTCCACAACAAAAATCTGGCAACATTTCGCCTTATTTTGTGGCGTAAATCTGGCAGTATTTCAAGTCAGGTGCATCATAGCACACAAAACACTATTCTTACCAAGCTTTCATTGTAAGAATATGGCAAGAAGATGCCACATTTTCAAGGTGAAAATGACAGAGTTTTACGTTTGGGCTATGCCGCGCCTGCAAGGTTTCATACCTATGTATACAGCATGCGTCAGTATGTCCATACTAAGGCAAGTTGGGACTCGCCGAAATATTAAACACATTGATGCGTGTTGCATACATGGGGAAACCAATGTTACTAGCTGACATGGATAAAGGCAATCACATGCTGTAGGTCATGCACACAATGTATCGTGAATATGCATTTACAACACAAGCCTTGAATGCATACCCACACTCCAAGGTTAAGGGCATCCATGGTTAGGAAGGGGTTGCCCCCCTAACCATGCATGTCCATCATCCAAAGTGCATGACTTACCTTTTTAACAACATACACACACATATATAGCATGCACAATGCAAACACACAAAGCAGAAAAAGAAATCAATTATTGCCACACCCAGAGGGTGTGGCCCAAGCAAGGTACAAAAATGGAATCCTAGTCTAGGAAAGCTATAGACATGGTTCTATTAGAAAAGGCTAAGAGAGAAAGAGAGAGAGAGTGGATCCCACGGAGAGGCTAAGTCCCTTAATCTACTAAACTTTTCCCTTTTGTGTGTGTGTGTGAAATGTATCAGTATTATAGCTCCTCCCCCCCCCCCCCTTCCAAAGGAAATTTCCTGGTTCCGCCCTTGTGTGTCATACTCGTACCTATGTTCGTGCTTTTTCGGGTAGAATAGAACGTGAGGAGATTACTCTCTAACCATGAGAAAGTAGGAGCCAGTCGTCTTCCTAGATATTGATTTTTGGTACCAAATGAAGCCAAATTCGTTGGTTGATAGGTTCGTCTAGATGGAGTATGACCAAACGACTCTGAAGACCTACACAAGATTAAGAAATTGTGTTTCTCTCGGAAAGGTCACTGGTGTGGTGCCAGCTGATGAGCCTCTGATGGTAAAGTCAAATACTAAGCGAGAAGAATGATAAGGGACTAATAGAGCTATGATACATTTTCAATACCTTTTTTTGGTGTCTGATGTAGTTTATATAGTTGTTTGCTTTTCTAGCTGTTGGAAGTCTTCAATGGGAGCATTAAGGGCTTTGGTAACGCCTCTGGTGGTTTCGTGCGGTGCCTTTAATGTTCATCTAACAGTCATGCTTGCTTTATTCTTCCATCTAGTAACGAAAGACACATTAAAGGCATATTTATGGCTCGTTGATCATCCAAAGACCGTTCTGGATAATGGTATTTTCTTGGTTCATCAGTACCTATCCAATCCTCCATCTACACCCTTTAACTGAAAAATTATTAGGTACTCCTGGAGTACCATAAATGCGTATTCCTCCCTCTCACATGAATGATGGGTCCCACCATGAATTTAATTAGTGAGACCCACCATTCATGTGAGAGGAGGGAGTACGCATTTATGGTACTCCAGGAGTACACAATAATTTCCCCCTTTAACTAATAGATCACGTCATGTTTGGACACTTATTGCTTTGATCATTGCGTTACCACTAGACACAAATCAAAGTTCACTTATCACATAAGTTTCACTTATCAGATTTTAGGCCTAGACTTTAGGACAATGTCGATATTAGTAGTAGGGTGTCAGTTAACTAAATTTGTTACTTAAAAAAAATAAATAATCAAAAAATACCTAGATCTCACCATGTTGCATTTGGCCTCACTATGGTCCAAACCCATGGCAACAACTCGACGATAAGGACTGAAAGGACTCAAATTGACCCAAAGCCGAACGGATATGAACAATGGCCCAACAAGCCCACAACAATAGATTTGTTAGAGAGTGGGTTTAATAAATGAAGACTTAATGAGTCAAATGTGAATCACAGTGAGTTGGTTTAGTATTGGAATGATTGAGAAGTACAATTTGAAGAGAAAAACACTCATCGGTCAAGTCCGAGGAAGGTTTGTTCTTATATATATCTCTCAGACTTGTACAAATATTCAGAGTCCTTAGTTATAAGTAATTCCTTTTCTTTCTCAGATCCTCCCTCATGTAAAGGAATTCTTTCCCTTTTATACTCCTTCTCCTTCTCTCATCTTAGCCTTCCATTTGTTGATCAAATAACTAATCTCCTTGATACTTGTCCCATCAGAACATTCTTGAAATCTTTGTGGGTAGCTGTAAGGCTAGAAGTCACTATTCAGGCATCACCTTCACATTAATGTGGCCAGTTGGTTAGGTGCAGAGCATTCAATGTGGTGGTAGCAGCTATCTTACTAGATACTTCTCAATTCTCTGCTGACTCACCTCTCTGAAGCTTATCCTCCCAAGCACAGTGGCCCCTTGCCCAGTATTTGTTGGGTGGTCGGACTTCAAACTTCCATTCTGTTTTCCGAGGAAGTTTGGCTCCTCGGACTACATCACTTACTTGCTGTTACCAGCCCTCATCCTCAGCCTAATAACCTACTTATCCTTGTTAACACTTGGTTGTCCTCGGGCTCTTTGGCATCCTCAGGTATGGCTCACGGCCCAATATCCTTATCCGAGTCTTTTATCCCCACAAGGACAATTGAGTTTTCATTTTTCTAAGGGAAATAAGGACAATGGAGTTTTGAACAACGAAATTTGCTCACCTTCATATAGTTATGTTATTATTTACTTTATATGAGTAATTTTAATCAAAATAATATATTTATCATATTATTAGATTTGTATAATGGTCATTGTGGGGTACAAGAATTTAAATAAGATATTTGTACCACGTGTCATACTCATGGCCGAGGGGGCCATTATCATGCCGAGGAGGTCACATGCTCGGATAGTAAGGCCACGTCAATGGCACATTACCAGAGGAGGTCATACTGTATAGAAAGAGTTTCGGGAAGGGGGTTAGCCCTGACATGACTGAAGGGATGCTGGCTACCACCACATTTAATGCATCCCACCAAACCTCCTAGCTACATTTATGTGGAGAAGACCCCTGAACAGTGCTGCCTTGGCTGCTCCAACTCACAAAAGGGCTTGGGAAGGTGTCTGATGGAACAAGCACTCAAGTAGTGGCCTAGACAATCAACATATAGAGGGCCAAGATCATCTAAAGGGAGTTATATAATGTAAGAGACCCTCCAAAGAGAGGGGATCGAAAATCTATAGAGAACACACTGTAGTAACAAGAACTGAAATTGTATCCAAGTCCAAAAGAACTATATTCAAGAATCATTCTCCTTGGACCTCGCCGAGGAAGGATTTTCTTGCTTTGAACTTGTCTTTCTTTGCTTTCTTAATATCTTCAATCCACTGTGCGTATTGTCTAATTCATTGAAACCTAGCCTTAAGCCCACTCTCTACAAATTCATTGTGTTGGGCTTTTTGGGCCTAAATCCATTCATTTTTTGGGCTCAGGATCCAAACCCAGCCCTTACAGTCATTATAAATGGTTTTAATTTATAAAAAAATAGTTGTACTACTCTCATTTATTATTACAAAATTGGTTATTTACTATTTAATTTTTTTTAAAGGTCCATTAAAAGGAAAAATTTTGAAAAAAATAAATAAAAGGAGATATAAAAATTAAATTTATATTTCTCATATTCTTAGGATTGTTTTTCGCAGCTGAAAAAATTGGTAACATTATATTTATTTTTCCATATATTTTATAGCCTTGAGAGTTAAAATTATTTGTTCTTATCTATATTATCTATTATAAAAAGGAGAAATTATTTGTTTCACAAAAAAAAGTGAAATTATTTAGATAAAACAAGACCCACATAAGCAAGAAGATTAATTTGTTCTTCAAAACGAGGTGGCAATCTACTTTTGGAAATAGAAGTATGTCAAAAATTAATATTTAAGTCTTAAAAAAAATAAAACGATTAATATTTAGAATCATATCATATATTTTATATCATATCATATACTATATAATAAAAGTTGGGCTTAAAAGCTATGGTTGCGCTAAGTGGCTTCACTAAATTGTAGAAATTTTTTTAGATTTTTAGATTTTTAAAAAATATATATAATAATTTTTCTTCTCCTATAATTTCTAAGTTGATGAAAATCTTAATTTAATTACAATCCAAAATTTTCATCTAATCTATCTAATCCTTATTTTTTTAGTGTAGTGTATTATAATCCAAATTCTTCATCTAATCCATCTAATCCTTACATTTTACATGTAGTGTATTATAATCCAAATTCTTCATCTAATCTATCCAATCCTTATTTTTAACGTATAGTGTATTATAAAAAAAACAGCAACTTTCTAATTTTTTAATTACTACATTACACATAAAAAGAAAACATTTATATATATATAAAAAAACCACTTTCATTGGGAGGATATACACACGGGGAGGAATTGATAATATATTTGTTATCTACTTTTTTTCAAATATATTTTGTTTTAATTTATTTTTTTGATAAATATCAAAATTTTGGATAAAAAAAAGCTAATAACGTTAACAACTTGATTTTTATGGTATAACAGAAAAAAAAAGTTGTATCTAACGTTAACAAGTTGATTTTATGGAATTTGATTTAAAATAAATTCCTTTTTTTTTTTTTTTTTTTTTGCTTATATCAACTTCTTCACAACTTAAAATTATTGTTTTAAATAGAAACAACTTCTTATTAACTTTTTTTTTATATGAAGTTCACCGTGGTTGAAATTTTGTTTGTTGGATAAATATAGGAATGATTATGGATAATAGTTTTATTATATCAAGACTCTCATTTTTAGATTTTCAGATCACTATAAATAATATCTTGAACGTCCAAGTATCAATTATTTTTTAGGGTTATTTGTTGTTTGTTTTTCTCTCAAATTCAGTCCCTCTTCGCTTCAAAAAATAAATTCTCAATTTTGTTTGCTTTTGTTTTTTTTGTTTTTTTTTTCGGGGAGTTTCCTTGAGGTTTCGAAGCACTCGATCAAACAATACTCTTAATATTGATTTTTTCTCAAAAACAATTCTTGAAGTTTATATTTACACATTTTGTCTTGATAGGGTGAAATTCGGTGCCTCCTACCTCACTTTCAAAAACAAAAATTCAATTCTTATGTAAGTTTATCTACTTTTATTTTTTAATGTTTAGTAATTTGGGTTGTTCATAATTCTTAACTATTGAGGTTACCACTTAAATATTCTTTCAATTATTTTTTTTAATTATTGAATTCAAGGTTTTTCATTTAAATATGCACTTGAGCTTTAATTATGCAAACTCCCTTTATATTTTTTTAGGCATCTCCTTTTATATTAGTTGCATAGTTATCTACCATATTCCATTCAATTAATTTTGGACTTATATATGTTTTTTTTTTTTTATAAAAACTTAATCTTATACAATATGCATTCATTATATAACTTAAAAGTAAAAAGTTACTTAAAAAAAGAGAGTAAAATATTACTTTATTTTTATTATCTATTTAATTTTAATTAAAATAAAATTTATTTTTGTATTTTCATTAATTTACACTTTTTATCAGAATTAATTTACATATTATTATTGATTAAGCCGTGCATCGCACTGGCATAATACTAGTTATATATAATAAAAGTTGGATTTAGAAGCCGTGGCTGGGCCAAGTGGCTACACCAAATCAAGTCTTTAGAAACTGTGGTTATGTGAAATGACTAGACTAAATTGCAGAAATTTTTTAGATAAGAACAACAATTTTTTAGATAAAAACAACTTATTTGTTCTTATCAACTATTACTTTTTATCAAATTTTTAGATAAACACAACAACTTATTTATTCTTATCGGCTATTGCTTTCTATCACTTTTTTTATTAAAGAGAGTTAGCTGTGTTCTTCCAAGGAATTTTGATCATGCGACCAACCAATGCTATAACACCACATTTTAAAGTTTAGAAAAGAAACCAGCGTGCATAGAAGAGTAAGACACTGCATGAGTTGGAGAGTTGGCCACCTATGTGATTGGTGGCCAGCGGCCACTACAATAATTTAGTCCACAGGGTATTACTAATTGTTAAAACCTTAGAAGATATGGAACATATTCTAGATGTAAGTATGTTTATTGTACAATGACAAATTAACATGAAAGTTCAACCCTTTTTGATAGGTGTTTTAACGTGAAAGTTCTACTCTTTTTATCATTTAGTGATTGTACGGATTTTTTTGGGTTCATTTTAGTCATTCCTAAGGCATTTTGTAATTTTGGAGGTCTAGGGTATTTTGGTCATTTTGGAGGTCTAGGGGTATTTTAGTCATTTTGAAATTTTTAAAAATAATTCTCTAATTATGGACATTCTGTGGATATTTTTGTCATTTTTAAGTTCCAGGGGTATTTGTGTCATTTTAATTATCTTAGGGGTATTTTGGTCATTTGAGGTTTAGTTTTCTACATTGGAATATAAAAAAACATAAAGGATTAAATTATGTAGTTTTGTATTTAGAAAACACCTATAGAAGCAATTTAAAATAACCACTACAAAATAAACCATTTATAGCAGCAGTATTACTTTATAGCAGTGATTGTTATAGTGGCGATTGGAAAACCGCTAGGAAAAAAAAAGTATATTGTAGCGGTTACAAAAAAACTATTACTACAAAAAAACTTATAGTAGCGTTTGAAAATCTGCTACAAAAAACCTTCTCTAGTAACATTTTTTGTAACTGCTACTAAAAAGAACGCTTTTATAACTCATCTTTTTTGTAGTGAGGCCTTATTAATAAATTATATCCCAAGACTTTATTAAACATTTAACCCCTTCATGAAAATATTCGTAATAATATAAAGTCATAATGTGTAACTGTCACTTTGTAAATTACTATTCCTTGATCCTTGAGTACCCGGTTTAATCCTTTAAGTTATTCATATATATTTTATGAAATCTAATTTCATGAAATATAAACTTTAGTAACTCTTTACTAAAGTGGTTAGGTCTAACACTCTGAATAACCAAACCCATTAAACTTATCTCAATGGAATATTTTCTATCTCTATAAAGAGACTATGAATTCTATCTTGAGAATATGTGTTCTTTCAACATTACATGTGGTTGCCCAACATACTAAGATTTTGAGCGTTTGTTTAGATCTTACTCCTGATATATCAAATTAACCTACATTTCATGATCGAGTTCACTATTCCCTCAGGATTGAGAGTTTTATGTAAGTGAGAAGTCGTGAGATTTATTATTCATTTAACAGTTGTTAATAGAATAATAAATCTTACAGCGATCTAGTTCAATATGTTTTATACACTTAAAACATATTAACATATCAACTAGAAGTCTCCACTTCCATAATCAAGACAAATCATCTTAATTGACATGTTATAATCTTCGCAAATGAAATGACAAATTTTATCACCGACTACGAACTAAGATTTTGAGTTTACAAAGAACTTGTGATTTATATTTTTTGTAACTAAATCACATAAATCACATACTATACATCTCAAGGACTATATGATAATGTCCAAACATTCATGCTACCATTATTTTAGATAATAATAAAACAAATTTATTACATAGAACATAATGTCATACATGGCATACAATAGGATTTTAGGGCACTAATTCTAACAACATGCCCATATTGTACTCTAATGGAAGTTTAAAAACCATTTAGGAGAGATGATAGAAAATCTTTTTTTATTTTATTATTTTTTTTATAGTTAGGTGTCTATATGTGTGTGTGTGCGTGCGCGCGCGCAATAAAGTAACGGGGGAGAGGGGATGTGTAAGAGATTAAAGGGATGACATAAAATAAAAGGGGATGGGGATTGCTTGAAAGTAAATGTATGACATAAATTAAAAAGTAACAATAGTAAAATCCCTAGATGCCTAGGTGGGATGTGATTTCTTCCCCCTAAGGCTACTTCCCATACAAATCCTAGGAGATGATCCAATACCCATCTAGGGAAACAAGCTCAATAATATAAACCAACAACAATAATATGACCATTGAAATAAAGAGAGAGATATATACACAATATATATAGGAGCATAAGAAAATAAAACAACTATGAACAACAAGCAAGATAAAAGAAAGATTTTATATATATGGAGAATGATGTTTACAAACTAACCCATCCCTATAGCCTTATCCACAAAAATTACAAACAAAAAATGGATGAGGTTTTTTTTGTAATGGTTTCCTAGAGAGAGAGGGAGGAGAGAGAGAGACTTTTTTTTTTTTTTTTTTTTCTAAAGGTAGTTTTCCAGAATTTTCTCACTTTTTTCTCCTTGTTTCTCTATTTTTCCACTCTTTTTCCTCATGATTTTTCTCAAAAATTTGGGGGGGGGGGGGGGTATATACACTAATGCTAGCCTCCCATTTTTGCCATCTCATCAGTCCTTTTTTTGTCTTATTATGATCTCTAGCCTGATCTTTGCACTGCTATTTGGAGGCCTTTCCAAGCTTCATTTTCTTCAAATTTTATATGCACAGAAAGTTCTGGATGTATAGTTTCCAACGGTCCTAGGTTCGTTCGATTTGGAGCTACGGTCATTGAGATATTGCGCTCGGAAGGAAGGTGACGTAGTACTAAAAAATTTTGTAACGTTTTTTCTTGAAAAATTCATATCTTCCAATCCGGAGTAGATATCGTCGAGCCCTTTTGATGAAAATTATCTAAGACCTTGTTTTTCAAGATGGTCCAGCCCACTCATTCCTGTTTTTGCCCAATCGGTATAGTTTATTGCACGAAGTTGGGTAAAAAACTGCTAATTTTTCCTTTAAAAAAAAGTGAAGATTTTATAAGGGTTTTGGTATTTTGGTGATATTTTATCCGTTTTAAATCCGATTTTGGCCTGTAAACTATCGTTTCGAAGGGAAAAATATGCCCTATGAGACAGTCCTAAATTCAACATAATTCAACGGTCGGATCAAAAAGTCAACCGTTTGACCATATTCGATTAGGGTTTAGGCCTTAATTGCTGTAAAATGACTTTTTCAAATGTTGTGACTTTTTGATCGTCCACTCAATCATGTTGTTTTTATTTTTACCCTTTTTGGTCTTGACCCGTGAATCAAGGCTGGACAAAATACAATATCGACAGTTTTTTAACGGCTAACCTCAGATAGGTAAAGTGTTAAATTTCAAACCACAAATAGAAAACTTAAATTTTGGCCAAGTAATAGGTGGGTAAGTTGTAATTTGCCATTCTTTAAAAGAATTTTAAACTTGTATTATATGCATCATCTTGATATTTAAGCATGTGAAATATCGTCAGTTAATGTCAGGGCAAGGGAGATAATATTACTAGTAATTTTTTTCCTTTTAATATTTATTGAGGAAGTAATTTTGAAGAGAGAGAGAGATATATTATACAATTGTTCAATTTATACCTAATAATTGATTACTATTTTGTATTGAGTAAAGAGCACATTTTTTTTTTCTTTTTGAGAAACAATACTGAGCAATTTGATTGTGATAGACTCCATTCTATAATTTTGTAGTGTTTTATTATATAATCTTATAACGTTGTACTAAATTGTGAAAATCAATTTCAATATTAAATTCCTATATTATTGTGAAACAAATGAATATCCTATTACAAATTTTATATTCCTTACTATAATGTTTATATTTATTCCCAAGTAATTTCATCATTCGAAATTTAATGAGATTTTTTTATATCTTAACTCTCCTATTTTGTAGGAGTTTCTCTCTCTCGTTTTCCACGAGAATTCTCTCCCTAGGGTTTCCTACGGGGCTGTTTTTTTGCTTTCTTTTTGCCGTTGCTTTCTTTTGCTGTGGAGTCCACAAACATGGCAGACGATGTTTCACAAATCCTAGAAAAGATGAAGCTAACCTTGGAAGAAGAAGAGACAATTAACATATCTAATGAAGGTCAACAAGAAGAATTAGAGAGCTGTGCTTTGAGTCTTATTGGGAAGCTTTTAACTTGCAAACCTTTTAATAAAAGAGCAGCTCTGTCAACACTCAAAAAAGCTTGGGGATTGGAGGATGGTGTGCAAGTTGTTGAAGTAGGGTCAAATTTGTTTCAATTTAAGTTCAGATCTGAAATTTGAGTTGAACAAAGTCTATACTGGAGGTCTATGGAGTTTTGATAATCAAGCACTACTATTAACGAGATGGAAGTCGGGGATGACGGCGAAGAATGTTAAGTTTGATTCAATAGCTCTATGGATACAAATATGGGGGGCACCTTTCGAGATGAGATCTGCCCGGGTAGCGGAGGAGGTGGGGAACCGATTAGGGAGGGTGTTGGAGGTCGAGAGACGAGGTAACAATGATAGGCAAATTTTTTTTATGCGGGTTAAGGTGGCTATTCCGCTAGAAAAAGAGATATGTCGCGGGGCTTTCTTGGCAGGTTTGGATGGGAAGAAATATTGGGTGGATCTTAAGTACGAGCGATTTCCTATATTGTGCCATTACTGTGGACTGCTTGGGCATGAACTACGGTTTTGTGCTCAGTATTTTAGCAAAACAAAATCTGGGACTGAGGTTGAATGCGGTTATGGAGATTGGCTGAAGGCTTCAGGGGGTAGAACGAGATCACCACAGAGGAGGGAAGTTATAAAGGATGATGAGCAGGAGGGAAAGAAAGGTGACAGCAAGGGCCAGTCCGCTTCACAAAATACGGCGGAGGTGGGAGGCAGCGGTGGTGGGGAAGGGAGTAAACATACCAAAACGGTTATGGAGGGAGTGGGGGTTGTTATCAAAATTGTGGGAGAAGATTGGGCTGACAGCGGGAACATAGCCGAGAATTAAGGGAGTGGAGGCGTGGATAAGGGAGGTGGAGATTCTGGTTCCTTAATTTTGGGAGGGCAGAAACCATGCCTACACAAGAGGTCTGAGGTGGCGCTAATAATTCATGCAGAGCATGTGCAAATCAGTAATGCTGGGGTTGGGCTGAATAACATTAGAAAGCCCTCTACATGGACAAGACTAGTTCGGATGGAGGTTGGGCCTGTGGGAGTATTAAAAGAGGGAGCTAAATCCATTTTGGGGAAAAGAAATAACCTGACTATGGGAGTTGATAGGGAGGCAAAGGCAGACAAGAATATTGGGAAAAAAGGGAAGGTTTGTGAGGACTTAACCATGATTGAAGCGGCGGGGGTGTTGCAACACCCTTGCCGAGAGCAATGAGGCTTTTAAGTTGGAACTGCCAAGGGCTTGGGAACCTTTGGATAGTTCAAAGCCTTCACAAATTAGTGAGGGAACAAGCTCCCGATGTATTCTTCTTAATGGAAACAAGGTTGGATCGAAGTGGATTTGAGAAGCATTGTGGTGATGTACCTTTTAAAAATAAATTAATAGTGAAAAGCGTAATTCGGGTGGAGGGTTGGCTTTGCTTTGGAAGGAGGAGGTGACTTTAGATGTTATTAATTTTACTGATAACCATATTTTGGCTAAGGTTGTGGAGAAGGATGGTTTTATGTGGTATCTCACAGGGTTTTATGGATGGCCAGAGGCAAATGAAAAGCGGAAGTCGTGGGTACTTTTATCTCATTTAAAGTCTTTTGTTGAGGGTCCATTGTGTTGTATAAGGGATTTCAATGCCATACTTCACGCATCGGAAAAACAAAGTGTCAATGCACCTTATCATAATCAGATGGAGGATTTTCGAGTTGCTTTGGAGAATTGTGAATTGACAGATTTGGGTTTTACTGGGCATAAATTTACTTGGACAAATCGGCGGCCAAGATCAGCCCACACAAAACAACGATTGGATAGAGCTGTTGCTGACAAAGATTGGATTGAAAAGTTCCCTGCCAGTTCGGTTTCTCACTTGTTCAGCCATGCTTCTGATCATATTCCTATTTTGTTGAGAACTATGAATGATAAGCGGCTTAGGGGAAGGGGGGCTGGTGGTTTTAAGTTTGAGGAGAGTTGGTTGTTATGGGATGATTGTGAGGAAGTTGTGCATGAGGCGTGGACAAAAGGTGGGCAAGGTAGTCCGGGTTTGAGGGGTGTTATGGACCGAATCCAAGGCTATGGGGCTGATTTGAATGCGTGGGGTTCTTCAAAGACTAAACATGAAACAGAGGAAATTAAAAGATTACAAAAGAAACTGGAAGTGCTGAATGCAGAGGAGATGACTGAAGATAGCAGAAGGGAATTTCTTGATGTGAGTAAACAGTTGGATGATTTAATGCTTAAGCAAGAGATTTTTTGGCGTCAGAGGTCTCGAGTGTCATGGTTAAAGTATGGGGATAGAAATACTAAATTTTTTCATTCCAAAGCATCCTAACGAAGGTGAAGGAATTTTATTGAGGGAATCAAGAATGCTAATGAGGTGTGGGTGGAGGAAATGGATGAAGTGTCGAAGGTGGCATCAGATTATTTCATGAATATTTTTAAAGCAAGTACTTGTGACAGAATGGAGGAATGTCTTAACACAGTTAATAGAAAAATAACTGATGATATGTTGGAGGTGCTGTCCAGGCTGTATAGCAGTGAAGAAGTGAAAGCAGCATTGTTCCAGATGGGACCAACAAAGGCTTCTGGACCTGATGGTATGAATGCACTTTTTTATCAAATTTTTTGGCATATTGTTGGTAATGAGGTGACTGATGCTGTGTTAGATTTTCTCCATACTGGTCATATGGTGCTTGACATTAATTATACTCATATTGTTTTGATTCCCAAAGTAAAGAAACCGGAAAAAATGGCAGATTTTAGACCTATTAGTCTATATAATGTGATATATAAAATTATTTCAAAAGTCTTGGCGAATAGGCTAAAGTTGATATTGCCATAATAATCTCTCCTACTCAAAGTGCTTTTGTACTTGGACGCCTTATTACTGATAACGTGTTAGTAGCCTATGAGACTTTGCATGCCATGCATATTAGAAAAAAGGGGAAGAAGGGGGCTTTAGCTCTTAAATTGGATGTCAGTAAGGCCTATGATAGGGTGGAATGGGGCTTTCTTAAAGGCATGATGATTAAACTGGGGTTTCCGGAGGTTTGGTTGGATAGGGTTATGAGTTGTGACTCTACACCCTCCTTTTCAGTTCGAATTAATGGCAAAGCATATGAGAATATTGTTCCTACTAGGGGTATACGACAAGGTGATCCTTTGTCCCCTTACTTGTTTCTGATATGTGCTGAAGGCTTTACGTCGCTCCTTGCTAAGGCCGAATTTGAAGAGAGGTTGCACGGAGTGGCAGTATGTAGAAGTGCCCCATCTATAACTAATCTGCTTTTTGCTGATGATTCTTTGATTTTTTGTCAAGCTAATAAAAATGAAGTGCAGGTTGTTTCTGATACTTTACAGCTATATGCTGAAGCTTCAGGCCAATGCATAAATCTGGAGAAGTCTTCTGCCTATTTTAGTAGTAATGTGTTTGTGGAACAGAAAGCATGGATAATTGACAAATTAAAGGTAGAGGAAGTGGAGAAGTTTGATGCTTACCTGGGGTTGCCTACTTTGATAGGAAGAAGGAAATATGATACTTTTGCTTTCATTAAGGAACGGGTTTGGAAAAAGATGCAAGGGTGGAAAGGGAAGTTGCTCTCTCGGGCTGGCAAGGAGGTTCTCATAAAAGCCGTGGCTCAATCCATTCCTACGTATTCAATGGGGGTTTTTCAGCTACTTGGGAAATTATGTGATGAGTTGGATGCGATGTGTGCTAGATTTTGGTGGGGACAAATTGGGGAGGAGAGGAAAATACACTGGAAAAATTGGAGTTTTTTAACACTGTCAAAGAAAGAGGGTGGAATGGGTTTCAGAGATTTACGATCATTTAATTTAGCCATGCTAGCAAAACAGGGTTGGTGGTTATTGCAGGATAAAAACTCTCTTTTGTATAGTTGTTTCAAAGCAAAATATTTTCCGAGGTGTGATTTCCTTGAGGCGAAGGATTGTCAAAATAGTTCCTATGTATGGAAGAGTTTGATAACGGCTCAACTAATTTTGAAGAAAGGATGTTATTGGAGAGTGGGTAATGGGGCTTCCATTTGGGTTTTAAAGGATTGCTGGCTGCCTGATCAACCAACAAAAAAAAATTCTTTTTCAACCGGAGGAGGAGATTTGGGAGTGGAGGGTCTCGGATTTAATTGATTGGCCGAATCACCAGTGGGACAAAGAACGTATTACTGCCATGTTCCATCCATTTGATGCAGAAGCTATTCTCCAAGTTCCTTTGAGCGGGCGGGTGGTGCAAGATGTGATCGTGTGGTCTTGTTCAAAGAAAGGAAATTATACAGTGAAGTTCGGGTAATTATGTGGCAAAGCAGCTACGGATGGAAGAGAGCAACTTTGGGGAGACGTCGTTGCAAAGAACAAATGGGGCAATCTGGTCACGTATTTGGCAGGCCAATGTTCCTAACAAGATTAAATTTTTTTCATGGCGCGCATGTCTGAACATTCTGCCTACACAAGGAAATCTGGCACGCAGAAGGGTAGTGGAGGAGGCACGGTGCTGTTTTTGTCAGAATGAGGTTGAATCGGTTTTGCATGTGCTTTGGGGCTGTGGGGCGGTACAGGATGTTTGGGCTGGGAGTTTAAGTCGACTTCAAAAATCAGGTACTGAGCAGGCCAATTTTCTGCAGTTCGTTACAGGTTTAATGCCGAAACTTTCAGGGGAGGAATGGGATCTGTTTTGGGTCACTTGTTGGCAGATATGGAATCAGCGCAATACAGCCGTGCACAGGGGTGTATTCCAGCATCCTTCAAGGTCATCTCAGCGAGCATTGGAGTATTTGAGAGAGTATACAGAAGCACAAGACCAGTTGAGTGTACCAGCTCCAATTCTGTCTCCACCGCAACAGATATGGCAGCCTCCGCAGGGAAATTTGTTCAAACTGAATTTTGATGGCGCTTGCTTTAATGAGGGAGCTGCTTCGGGCTATGGGGCTGTGATTAGGAATGAAAAGGGCTAAGTAATGGCTGCTCTTGCTGCGAAGGGTGGTGCTGGAAGGGATAGTGAAGAGGTGGAAGTGCTTGCATGTCGTAAAGCCCTCGAGTTTGCAATAGACGCTGGCTTCATGGAGATAATTTTGGAAGGTGATAGTGCGTTGGTGATGCAGACGGTTTCCCAGGCTCAACCGAATCTTTCATGGCTTGGATTAATTTATGAGGATATTTGGTGCTTGGCTGCAGGCTTTAGATCCATTTCGATTAATTGTGTTAGGCGCACTGCTAATAGTGTCGCTCATGCTTTGGCTAGATTCGCTAGATTAATTGATGATGACATTGTTTGGTTGGAGGAGGATCTCCCACCTGTGGTGGATGCCTTGTATTTGGATGCTAATGCTCTAAATTAATGAAAATTGGTTGGTTCCGGCTTCCAAAAAAAAAAAGTAATTTCATCATTCCAGTATTCCATAAATAAGCGAATGATAGATATTATCTGTAACTGTCCAGACTCCGATATTCATGACGGGCATTGGAAACATTGAAAAGTTTATAATGGGCCAATGAAAACAGGCATCTTGGGCTATGATCTGATTGGGCCAAGATCCAATCAAGGCAGACCAACATGATTTTAGACCTTCATACGTCCTCAATCATATTCTTTTAAGATTGCCTTTGTCAACCTAAAATTGATTTCCGGAAATTTTTTTTTACATTCGGGTGTTGAGGTGACTGAAATTACTGGTATGGGAAAGTGGTTGAAAATATGTTTTTCGTAGCAATTTTAGGAACACAAATAAACACTTGAAAATGTTTTATTTTCCAAAAAATATTTTTTCACCGAAGCTCAAAACAAAGGCAGTCTAAATTCCTCTTCTTCTTCTCATGGAGCTAGGAGTGTTTGTTTGAATTTGAAGTGCCAAAAAAGCCAATATTTGAGGCTATTAAATAATTAAGCTCCACTGACAGTGTTGAGAGGCATGTTTATTTTATTGTGTTTATCATAGATTTTAGTAATCTATAGAGAAATGATTTATGTTATTGTAATTTAGTGATATTTTTCAATTTATGAGGAATGAAATTTAACACTGTAAGCGTGGGATTTACATTTATATAACAGAAAAATTAGGGCGAAGATATTCTAGAGCTATTGGAGTAACTCTACTGGTAGATTTCTTAAAATTCTATCAATTTATTTTAAAATGAGTGAATTAGATTTTGTGACATTATCTATATTTAAATAAACGTTGATTATCATGGTTTTGGTATCTATATAAATTATTGATGATGTGATGAAATCTAATACATTCATTTCAAAATGTACAAAAGGGATTATAGGAATAATATGTGTTAGAATATATGAGAAAATTACACTTTGCCATCCTAAACTATAGTTACTGTACCCTAAATTACATTTTGCACTTTAAACTATGACTTTTGTTATACTTTGCACCCTGACATAAGTTTGACATTAACTTAAATTGAAAAAGTATGATATCACGTGAAAAAAACTCATTTGTTCATTTCTCAATCTTAAGAAAAAAGAAGGATAAATTACACTTTACTACCATAAATTATACCATCGATTACACTTTGCACTCTAAATTTTGGATTTCCATCCAAGTTGACAGTAAACTTGATGTCGGGGTGCAAAGTGTAACAAATGTCATAGTTTAGGGTGCAAAACATGCAGTCAAAAAATTTAGGGTGCAAAGTATAATCTGGAGTATAGTTTAGGGTGGTAAAATGTAATTTTTTCAGAATATATATATATATATATATATAGCCAAAGCTCAGAGAAAATCCAATTAGATTTTAATTGGATTTTCAATTTTGTGCCACGTGTCCCATTTAATTTTTAATTTTGTGCCAAATGAATTATTGAATGTAAAAATAAAAGAGTCCAAATCCAATTAGATTTTAAATTTGATTTCAATTAGAGTCCAATTTTCCACCACGTGTCCATTTTTTTTAAAAAATTGTGGCAAGTAAATTATTGGGTGAAAAAACCAAAGAGTTCAAATCCAATTAAATTCTAAATTATATATATAATGAGAAAGCATTACATATTTTAGAAATGTATGTTTTTAAAAAAGTATAAGTTAATACTATGTATAATTTGAATATCTTCTAAAAAAATGTATAATTGTGATTATTTTTAAATGTACCTGTGCATATTAGGGGTGTCAATTCGGGTTAGCGTGTCGGGTTCGTGTTGTGTCGAGGTAGGGGAATTCGACTAAATGGCTCAACCCTAACCCGACCCATTTAATAATCGTGTCATGATTCTTCAACCCTAACCCAACCTGTTAATAAGGCGGGTTGACCTGACCCAACCCATTTGACACGCTTAATAAACGAGTCGTGTTGGGTTGACACGAATGTAACACAACCCATTTCAACCTACATAATATTATATATAACATCCATCTAGAAATAATTTTTTTTACATCTCAAAAAGCAGTGCATACACTTCCAGTCTTTAACCCACATTCAAAATAATATAGTTCAACAAAAATATAATATACTCATCTAGAAATAAGTTCTTTACACTCCAAAGAAGTGCATACACTTCAACCCAAATTCAAAATAACAAAGTTTAATAAAAATATAATATCCTTGAAACTCGCCAAATGCTAAGTATCAATATTGAAAAAATTTGAACAAACAGTAAACTAATCCTGACTATGACCACGATTATCATCCATAGATTTTTTGTTGATGTCCAAATTCATAACATCTTCCACAAGCTCATCCAATTTCATTTGTGCAAGTTCTATGCCAAAAAAGAAAAAAGAAAAAAGTATTAGTAGTTCTAGGGCTTGTAAAGTTTCAATTTCCAATTATATCCCTAGTAAATTTTTGTAATTACTCACTTTTTTTTTAAAATTTAAAATATATGTTGGATATAAAAGGTATTTGACAAATCTAAAATAAAATAAATATTTATTTGTTATACAAGTTAAACGGGTTGTGTTAAGTGGGTCATTTCGGGTTGACATGAATAAATTAGCGTGTCAAACGTGTCTATTGCGGGTTACACGGGTTGACCCGCTTATGACACGTTTCTTATCGTGTCGCTTTCGGGTCGACCCGTTTATGACCCAAACCCATTAAGGCCCAACCCTAACCCGAAAAAACCCGTGTCGGGTTCGTGTTGTGTTCGCGGGTTGGGTCGAACATTGACACCCCTAGTGCATATGCACAAGGCTACACACTAATACATATAATAGTGGAAACATGGAATTTTGGTGCGCATTGCGAAATCACTACTAATTGATGGTTTTCCATGCTATGCAGACAAGGTTTAAAAATTGAACTGGTCAAAGAATTAGAAAGGAATTTGTGAGATGAGGGGCATTTTGAAATGAATGTATTTAGTTTTCGCGGTGTTTTGTACTATTGAAAAAACCCTCATTAATGGCTTTCATAGCTATCTACGTGTAATGCCGGGTATTCATCCTCTGGTAACAGCCATTTTAGTAATACAAGTGTTGTGAGTCAGGTTGTCCATTGATGAGCACCCACTCATACTATAGTATAATTATTTTTAGAACTATGAAGAATCTTAGTCCAAAAAATTACTATTATATTATTATTCGTGAAATAAGATTAGAAAATGAACTAAAATTGTTGGAGGAAAAAGAAAAAGAAAAGGCTAGTGACATGGTGAGAGCCCGACAATCATTCAAACAGACATAAGGAGACTTTCATGGAGAAACTAAGCCGATCATCAATAAAACGCCAATAGCATTAGATATTTGGTTATCTATGAAAGTCAAAAAGATGTGTTGAATTTGAAGGACGAAGTGTGTGGTCACAAAAAGTAGTGATCGAAATATAGAATGATATGGTTGTAACAGGCAAAAAGATTTGCTTGTCCATTTACTTATAATTTGCTTCTTTGTTACTAAGATTCAGAGGGGTTTTTCTTTTTTGAGAAAGATCGTAGATTCAGAATTGTCCAATAACAAGTCGGTAAATTATATAAATATATAAATATATATATATATATATATAATAGTGTAAGATTGCATCAGAGAAAAGAATACAAAATCACGGGATATGTATCATATGGTCGGTTATATGATTTTGAAGATAATATTATAAAAATTAAAAACCGGAGGAAATGAATAATGGAAAACAAACCTACCATTTTGTCGGTTCAAATTATGCCAAGGAAAATAATCAGCATTGGAGGCAGAGTGAGAATGGGGTAATTAATTAAAATAGTTCTGTCACTGATTGGATTGTGTAATATATATTATTAAGATTATAGGGTCAACAGTGATAAAATTAAAGATGAAACAAAAAAATAGTGTAGAAAAATAGAATAATAGAGAGAAAGAAAACTCAAATTTCTCTAGCCCCCACCCAGGGTGCCTCAAAGTCAAAGGTAAGATGAGCTTTACACAAAATTAGGACATTTAGGTCATTACACATAATAAGGAAAAAACCTAACATCTTTAACAAACATGACAAGTGAGATTTAGTTAGCTTAATTGACAAGATCTTTTATCATTGAATAGAGACTTGGATTCAAATATTAACTACACTAGAAATCTATTGATGTCTTAACATCATGATGAGAAAAACAATTATAATTAATGTAACGGGGACTATAAATTATCTATATTTAAAAAATCATAGCTCAAAATATGAGTTTTCAAAAAGTTTGAAAATACATACTTGTCCACACACTTTAACACTACTTAGACGCATGACGAGTTGTGATTAGATTGTTTTTCACTGAGTACTAGTAATGTTGTGTAAGTGATGTAATTTAATCACACATTAACAAATGTGTAAGTTGTGTTAAAGTGAGTATTGTGTTCAAAGAAGAACCGATAAATTTTAATGTAGTTTTTATACTTTTACCGTGTGGCCCACGGGACCGCCTTTAAACCATTCAGAGGAGCAATGACTACAAAATCTTAGCAATATTCTGCCTATGGAATTCTATGAACAAACAAAACAACATAGACTAACAGGGGACAAAAACATGATTAGCATAGATCCTCATCCTCCTCTCCTGCCTCCGCGTCTAAACCTAGCTACTTCCATTTTGTCTTTATAAAGGCAGGAACAATAGAAACACTACCCACCATAACTTTTGACTACTACGAGAGTAATAAATGGAGTTTGAAAAAGCTAATGTTGTACCCCACTTCCTTTGAGGACTCGTTAGTCCCCCACACCAGATGGATTCATCAATTGCCAAGTGGACTTGCTGAATCTCACACATTTTTTATTTTTTATTTATTTTTGCCCTTTCGACAAGACTCGAAAGTAGAATAAATTGACCTCAATTTGTAGTTTTTCGCATCATTAGTTCTAGGTCGACAAAAATGAGAAAACAACTCAGAAAAGAAAAGTTTGACAATTGAAATTTACTTGCTTTTGTCATGAATTTAATGCTACATCTAATGGTGAAGAAAGGTACAAGTACAGAGAAATGGTTGATTTGGATCTGAAATTTCACTCAACAAACATGCATGTGAGATAAATAAATGTTGCACCATATATGATAGATCAAGCAGTACAAATGTACAATTACCCATGGGTGATAATTTTGTTGGCTACCAAGGAGTCTTGTCAACAAGATCATATTACAAAATTCACTATGTAGCAAAATTGATGTCCTTGTAGAATGAGTAGAAGTTGGTTTTTTGTGACTTTTATTAGGGGTGTACATGAACCCGACAGCTCGATCTATCCAATCAACTCAATCCAATCAGAAGGTGATGTATGTTTTTCTCAGGTTGGTGGGTTGGGTTGATCTAGTTCTTAAAAAAAATGTAAACTTTTCACAGGTTAGTGGGTTGGATTAGTGTAAAGTTTGTACTTTTTACCTGATGAATCTTAACTAAACCAATATAATACTTATAAATTTTATTATTAATGTTTTATTCACAAGTGTCTAGTTTTAATTGATGCCTTCTCATTTCATTCCGTAGTTTTTCATATATGGTGCAACATTTATTTATATATATTAGTCTAAAAATATGAATTACTATTAGTTCATCAAAAATATGAATTACTATTAGAGATAAGTAACCTAATGGGCTGACAAAATAAGCCCAAATTGATCCAAACCAACTGTGCTCACGTCTCTGACTTTTGTCAATAAAATTGTAAATAAATTTTTTATTATTTTTATTATATATATATATATATTTATAAAATATGAAAGACTTTGATAATTTATAAGTAGCTATCGCCTTAAAAGAGCCAGAATAGCAGATTGATACTTCATTAGAAGTGATTATTCAAAGCTGATAGCAACGGCACATTGTTAGAATTATTAATTCCTTTCTTTCATCAAAACGTCTCAGCCTTCCCATATACCTACGTTTACTTTGTGAACAGAGAGAGAGAGAGAGAGAGAGAGAGAGAGATGCATTGTATGTTATTAAAACAAGTCATAAATCAACTTAAGACCTAATGTTACCATCATTAGCTCATAGGCAGCAAGCTGTAGAATATCTTAAATCTCTGACGTGTTGAGTTTGACACACACATATTGGTTGAGGACTTTCGTCAACACCGAGTTAATCACTACAAGATTATGTGCATTACCTGTACTACCTAGGCTACACTGTCCCCATAATTAAGATTTTTGTATTTCAAAGAATAACCTTTAGAAGTCAATTCTCAATATATACTCAAATACTCAATACGCTGTATGTAAAACTATGTAGTGACTGGCACTTCCTGCCTCTTTATAGAGAGGATGCCAAATTCAAACTTTGCAAGAAATATTAAATATGGATGAATGAGTAATTCTTGAGTATTCGACCTATAAAAGGTGAATACGATATTGATTAAATGATTAATAAACAATTAATCACTGCACACCCTTGGTGCGGTGGTCACTCCACAAATATAAATGTTTGTGGGGTGTGGGGGACAAGGGCCAGGGTTCAAGTTTTCAGGAGGAAGCTTCACACACATATACACTTAGATTAGGCTAGAGTAAAAATTCTATCTTGTATAAATAAAAAATATAAAAAAATTTTAGAACAAACGATAACCTACAGGATCAGTTATAGAGACGCAATACTGGTACTAAATACTTTTTACAACATCCACTATTCATTTCATTTTTGCTCCATTTTCTTCGTATCAACATAGAAAGATCATGGCTTATCATATTGCTGATAAATCAAAACGTAGTATACAATTCATCTGTACATACAGAAAATAACAACTATTAGGGTCATTGAGTTGGAGGCCCAAGCAAGCTAGTGAAAATTGCACCGGTACCGACCTTCTATCTAATTGTAATTGTAATGATGTGTGTTAAATTCTAAAGTTCTATCCAATAAACTTTCATCATAGCATATATATTTTTTTATTTAAGGTAGATATATAGTGGGGGAGAAGGAAGTGGGGTTCAAAATTCGAACTACATATGGAATATTACAAATGATGTCATTACTATTGAAACCCTTGTAGCTCAATTGGTATTTTTGGGTATTTCCATAAAAAAACGTTCAGAGTTCAAATTTCTCTTCTCCCATTATAACGATCAAATTATTAAAAAAAGAAGAAGATATCATTACTGCCATGTGCTATCACTTGAACCTCTATATTTTTATAAGTTCAATAGCAATGAATAGCTCCACACTAAATCTAACCCTTTTAGCTAGTGCAAAACAACCTCAATTTAATTAGAAAAAAAAGTAAAACAAAGTTGCTTTATTTTGAAAGAAATTAAAAATAAATAAATAAATTTCAAATGAGTTTGAAGAAAATCTCCTCATTCTATCACGTGGTGATTAAATGAGCATTCATATTATCTTTAGTTGCATAGTTATTTTCAAATGACTTAATGAATAAACCAAAAAATATGCATGTTTGATTGTTTAAATTCTAATTTTAAAAAACAATAAAAAGAAATTTAGTTGTGAAAAAAAATCAAACCAAAAGCTCTATTTATTTCTCTATCTCGACACATTCTCAAAATTTTAGAATTGCCTCAAGCTTGCAAATTGTTTTTATTTTATTTTTATGATTCGTTAGTTCGAGAGGAGGGATTTAAACCCTAGTTGACTTTGCTAGAAATACAAGGGGGTGTCAAACTTGCAAATTGTTAAGAACTAGGCATTTGAAAAAGGCATAAAGCTGATATTAAAAGATGTAAGCTAGTTTTTTTTTTTTTTTTTTTTACTAATTTATTTTGTAAAAGGTGAGACAAAAAGTAAATTTAAACATAAAACTAGAAGCAAAAAGAGGCTGCCATACATTTGAGAATTTTGGAATTGTCGCATATTTGCAAATTATCAATAGCCGGTGTGAGTGAGAAATTCATTGCCACATTTAAGTTGTTGGGTGTTTCCCATTCTCACTTAAAGGTATTTCATTACATAGAATTTCAGTGCCTAAGGAGTAAAGGTTGAGGCTTGATGATAATGTTTTCTTTGCATATTTATTGGCTATGGAGATTCATAATTTAGCTCCATGTTTTCTGGGATCCCAAAATTATTTTGGAAGTAGAAATGTCATCTTTCATAAAGAATGAAAAGTTGACAGATTTTTTGAGAAATTTGAGAAGACATAGCAGATTTTTGAAGGATTTCTTAACCTTACACTTGTCTTTGCTTCCTTAGATAGTGCCATAGAGAAAATGTACAAGTTGAGAATTATGGTGATGAGCCAACAATAGTTGATCGTGATGATGCAATAGATAGATGTATAGCATATGTTGATTTGGGGGAGGACTCCACTCCACTAAAGGTGGAAGAACCTTAAGTTAAGAGGTCAACTAGGGAGTATCATTCATCAACTAGATGCTTTTCTTTTAAGTATGTTTCAATTACTGATTGAGCTTTTAGAAAGAAACAGGCAAGTGTTCAAGCTAAGGAAATATGGTAACAAGGTAGTGAAGTACAAAGATGGAGTGGTGGTAAAAGGGTTTAAGAAATTTGAGAAGACAGAGCAGATTTTTGAAGGAGTTCTTAACCATACACGTCTTTGCTTCGTTAGATAGCGCCATAGATAGAGAAAATGTACAAGTTGAGAATTATGGTTATGAGCCAACAATAGTTGGTAGTGATGATGCAATAGATGGATGTATAGCATATGTTGATTGGGGGGAGGACTCCACTCCACTAAAGGTGGAAGAACCTTAAGTTAAGAGGTCAACTAGGGAGTATCATTCATCAACTAGATGCTTTTCTTTTAAGTATGTTTCAATTATTGATTGAGCTTTTAGAAAGAAACAGGCAAGTGTTCAATCGAAGGAAAGATGGTAAAAAGGTGGTGAAGTACAAAGATGGAGTGGTGGTAAAAGGGTTTCAGTAAAAAAATAATGTATTGATTTGATGAAATATTCTTCCAATTGTAAAAATGACATTCATTAGAGGTTTAATTATTATCTTTTTTTTTGGGGGGGGGGGGGGGGGGAGAGGGGGTGTGTGAAGATTTCATTTTCTCCTTGGAGAGTTGGAGGAAAATTTTTAAATATTTTGGAAATATGGATTTAAAGTGAAAGGAAAGAATATATGGTTTACTTGGTAAGAAAGAGTCTATATGGTTTGGAGTAGGCCGCAAGGTAGTGGTATAAGACATTTAAGTAATTTGTGATGGGTCTCAATTATGCGAGAAAATATGCAGATCATTATGCCTATGGTAGACTAGTTCCTGGGGACAAATTTATTTTTCCTCTATTCCATGTGTCAATATTCAATTTTGGATCGACAACCTGGCAAGATCTCATGTTTGAAGGCTTGAGTAGAGTCACCACAAATTATAGGATTTTCTAGGAGCAAATGGCATGGCCACCTAACGTCTAATTATTACCAACTTAGGGTTAATAGTATGCAAGGTTTTTTATCCTAAATTAGGAAATAAAATTCCTATTAACCATTGAAATTGACTTAGGAGTGTGTTTATGTGTAGAGAAGGTGTTAAGCAACTCACAACATTTGCTTTCCAGTGGTTACCCTAATGTTATCATCTTGACTACTTTAATAATTTTATGCATAAGGATGATGGGATTAGCTGTCTTACGATGTTGCTTGGACAACATCATTCTTCTATCATATTAACATGTCTAACCCATGTTAAATCAAATCTCAAATTTAATAAATTGCATTATGTATGTGACTAGCTAGTAAGGGTGCGCACGGGTTGGTCATGTTGTATATATAGGTATATACATGTATAGGTTGTAATAATGATATTTAAGTTTGGAGAGTATTGATTAATAAAGATGATAAAATGAAAATTCAAGTTCTGGAATTTTCAATGTCAAATCCAAGAATTTTCGATCGGTTGAGATTTTGCTCAATTGATCAAAGTGATCAAGTAATTTGATCAAGTTCTTCTGCCCCTCTTAATCAATGCTCGATTTTTGTTCGATCGATTGAGAAGAACCTTCGATTGATGCTCGATTCCTTTCTATTGATCGAGACTCATAAAACTGAATCTTCTGCAGAATTTTCTGGTGACTGTTCTGAATGTTTGAAATGTTTTAAGCCTTGTGAATAGTTTTATGAAACATTTTAACTCTCATTCATGCCTTTTGAAGGGATATAACCCTATGGGTATAAATAGTGGTTTATGTTCACTTGATAACTAATTCTTTTTCCCTCCCAAAATCAGTTCTAAGAAACACAAGAAATCCTATGGCTATTCTCTAAAATTGCTATTTGTAGAACTCAACAAACTTGGTTGTATCTAGGAGACAAATTTTTGATAACCCTTCAGCAACAATAGTGTGAGGGCAAATATTGTCTAAGGATAACAATTTTGTGCCTCCAAGTTATTTAATTTTATGTTTGTCTTTTGTGTTCATTTATTCTTCCTTGACTACATTGTGTATTAACCCCAACAATCTTAGACAATATTTGCTACAATGGAAGGAACAAGTGATGTTACAACATTGAAGATGTTGAATCATGAATTGGTGAAATTGGATTGTTTTGATGGAACCAATTTCTCTTGGTGGAAAGACAAGATGAAATTTCTACTCACTGCACTGACACTTTTCTATGTCTTGGACTCGAATTTGATGCCTTTCCCTACTACAAGTGATGAAGACAGTGATGAGATCAAGGCACAAAGAAAGAAACGAGAGGAAGACAAACTAATTTGTAGAGGACACATTCTCAATACTCTTTCGGATTGATTGTATGATCTCTACACTTCAATGAAGTCATCGAAAGAGATTTGGAATACCTTGGAGGCAAAGTTCAAAACTGAGAAGATAGGTGTGGGGACAAGGGGTCTTTGGAGTCGCCACCTAGTTTTTGCATTGGTCTAGGAACCATATATGTAGCGTCCTTTCAAAGAAGGACCTTTTGATCTTACTACCAAAGTATGGGTTCGGAGTTTAGGTACGCTTTTGGGAAGGTGTTAGGCACCTAAGGTTGGCCTCCCATCATTGTGTCTTAATCTTAACCTTATTAAAAATTAGTTCAACACTTGTATTCTACACACACACACACACACTAACATGCATCTAACATACAATCATGGCATCTTTATCCCTAAACAAGCATACTTATCTATCCACAAAGCAAAGAAAGCCAAACAACACATATAAAAAACAAGGCAGCAAGCATATCATCCAACAACACATATAAAAAACAAGGTATTAACATATTAGAAACCCTAATCATACATCTAAGCATGCTCCATCATATTGTCAAAAACCAATACAAATGCATAGACATTTCTAATGCATGACTTACCCTTTACTCACCTTTCAGCAACATAGCATCTATGGCATTATGCATGAGCATGTGAAACAAACCCTAATCTAAACATATTATAGCAAACAAGCATGTGAAAGAGGTAAGCAAGAACCTATAGAGCCTAAAACATGTGAAAAAGAGGCTAAACAGAACAAACATGCGAAGGCAGAAACAAAACAAATAAACAAAAACTTAGGGTTTCTGGGCAACGACATCACGCATGCTAGAACAGGCCTGCGTATGCATAATCAAGCTTGCGTGCGCAAGCAAGATTATGCGCACATAAGTCCTTACCTAGAAAACCTAAAAACTCCAAAACAGAGTACAAGCAAGAAAACCCTAATTCTAACAACCTAGCATGCTCAGAACATAAATAGAACTATATACTACCCTAGGCAAACATGCATAAACCTAAACCAAACCAAAAACAAGATTAAAACTAGAAAAAAAGATAGAAAATAAAAAGAAAGCTAGAAAGAATACCTTAAAACAAAAAGCTCCTATGCTTGATTTTTGACCGTTCTCCTCAGTCAAATCTATTCACAAACCAATAAGAAAGTGATTAGCAACGTTAAACTAAAAGGATTGGGGCCATAAAAGGTCCTAATCAAATAAAATTGACTTGAGGATGTTTTGCGAAAAACTCTCTTTTGATTCACTATTTTCTAGTGAATCTTAGGTTTTCCTGTAGGATTTCTGTGTGTTATGAAAATGTACCATATAAGGCTTTTTATAGTTGAAAAAATGGGGTTTGGAACGGCTCCCAAACGATGTGGGATTCATTCCAAACTTCAGCCATTATTGCATAAAACTTGCCTTTCTTATGCTTCTAAAACCCTAGTTGCGTACGTACGAATGTGTCTGCGTACGTATGTTTTGGCCTGCGTACGCAGGCCAAGGGCCATTTTGGTCATTTTCTTTCCAAAATTAGATTTTTGCTCATTTAAAAGGTTATATTTTCTATTTTAACAATCCTCAAGTCAATTTAGTATCTGATTAAGCTCTAAATTGGCCTTAGGCATTAGAGTTTGAGCATCATTGAAAAACGGGAGCTCGAGTCGTAAGGGGTACAAAATGCGGTGTCTACAATAGGTACGAATAAATTTATTATTTAAAAGTACTTTGATTATAAAATGATTGATAATGTCTCAATTTTGGATCAATTGCATGAGTTATAGATTTTGATCAATTTCATGAGGTGTCAATCAATATTCTTGAATCATTCCAAATGGGTGCAATTATTGCAAAACTCCCACCAAGTTAGAATATTTTTAGGAATAAACTTCTACATATGTTGGAAGATCTCACTTTAGAGCAATTTAGACATCATTTCCGAATTGAAGAGGAAAGTCGGGTTAGAGATGGGACTAACACCAATTCTAAAGTGAATGTGAACAATATTCAAAATGGGAGTTCAAGTAAGACCAATAAACACTTGAAAGTGAATAGAAGTGAGAGTGGTTTCAAGAAGAACAACTTCAAGTATCGCAACAAAGATAAGAAGAACTAGGCTTGTTTTCATTGTGGAAAGAAAGGCCATTACATTCGTGAATGTAAGCTCTTAAAAAACAAGAAAAAGAATAAAGAAGGCAATTCCAAAAAAATGAATGTTATTGAGGACATTATTGTTATGCTAAGTGACATATATATTGATATGATCACTGAAGTTCATATAGTTGTAATTGCAAATCCTTTTGATTGATGGTTTGATTCGGGTGCAACCATGCATATGTGCAACAACAAAGAACAATTCAAGACTTATGAGGAGTCTTCCATAGAACAAGAGGTGCTAATGGGCAACTACAATAAAACAAAGGTTCATGGAAAGGGCACTGTTGAAGTGAAAATGAGTTCCGGCAAGATGTTGACATTGACTAATGTTTTTCATGTACCCGATATTTAAGGAAAATCCTGTATCTATCAATTTGTTATGTAAGAGTGGTGTAAAAACTGTACTTGAATCAGACGAGTTAATTTTGTCCAAGAATGAGATATTTGTAGATAAAGAATATGCTATTGATGGCATGTACAAACTAAGTATTATTAATAAAAAAGTTTTTAGTTGTGCTTATATTGTTGATTCTTCTTATTTGTAGCATGCTAGACTAGGGCATTAAATTTCAAATAGTTAAACTTTATGTCAAAGCATGTTATAATTTCATATAAGCATGATGATGAAAATAAATGTGAAATTTGTATTCAAGCAAAGATGACAAAGAAACCATTTTTCTAAGTCAAATAGAAATTCTAATATGCTTGAACTTGTACATTCAGATGTATGTGAGTTGAATGGAGTGTTAACTAGAGAAAGAAAAAGATACTTCATTACATTCATTGATGATTTCTTTAGATTTACATATGTGTATTTGATGAGAAATAAAGATGAATTATTTGACATGTTTAAACGTTCTAAAATTGAAGTAGAAAATTAAAAGGATAGGAAAATAAAGATCCTACGAAGTGATAGAGGTGGTGAATATTTTCCAAATGATTTTTCTGCGTTTTGTGAGGAACATGGCATAATATATCTAAGTTCAGCCCTTTATACACACCAACAAAATGGTTTGGATGAAAGGAATAATAGAACTATTGTAGACATGGTAAATGCCATGATCTTAAGTGCAAAGCTCCCATTTAATTTGTGGGGAGAGACATTGCTCACAACATATCATGTGCACAATAGAGTACCTTCCAAGAAGATTAAAGTATCTCCATATAAGTTATGGAATGAAAGGAAACCAAACCTTGATTATAATAAAGTTTGGGGGTGTTTAGTCTTTTATAGAGTGATTGACCCAAAAAGAACAAAGTTAGGACCAAGAGCTATGAAAAGTGTGTTTATTGGTTATGTTGAAAATTCAAAGGCATATAGATTATTAGACTTAAGCTGTAATACAGTGGTGGAATTAAGAGATGTTGAATTTATTTAGGATAAATTCAGTAAAAGTTCCATGGATGCCTTGATACCCACACAAGAAGATGACTCTAATTCTAATACTACTTTGGGTAGTACTAAAAGGATTGAAAGTGGTTCACTAAGTGAACAAAGAAGGAGTCAAAAAGTAAGAAAAGAAAAGGATTTTGGTCTAGATTTCATTTCTTATCAAGCTCAAGTGTATCTTGTTGAAGGTAATAGACAAGTGATCTTAAATAAAATACCCATAGTGTTTAATACAGAGGATGATCCTAAAACATTTGAAAAAGTTACGGCTTTTAGAGATTCAGCTTTTTGGAAAGAAATTGTGAATGATGAGATGAACTCAATATTATATAATAATACTTTGGTCCTAGTGGATCTACCTATTAGTTCAAAACCAATTGGTTATAAATGGATATTTAGGAGAAAAGATAATACCAATGGGTCAATTCAAACCTTTAAAGCAAGGTTGGTGGCAAAAGGTTTTGAACAAAGGGAAGAAATAGACTACTTTGATACCTATGCACCAGTGGCTAGGATCACATCTATTCGAGTGTTGTCAGCACTTGTATCCATATACAAGTTAATTGTACATCAAATGGATGTAAAGACAGCTTTCCTAAATGGTGATCTTGATGAGGAAGTTTACATGGAACAACCTTAGGGTTTTGTACTTCCTAGAAATGAAAAGAAAGTTTGTAAATTAATCAAGTCTTTGTTTGGCTTGAAACATGCTCCAAAACAATGGCATGAGAAATATGTCTATGTGATTTTGTTGGGTGGCTTTGTGCATAATGGTGCAGACAAATGTATGTATTCCAAATTTACAAAGGAATATGGAGTTATTGTATGCCTTTATGTGGATGATATGCTCATATTTGGTACAAATATGAAAGGTGTATGTGAAACCAAAAAGTATCTGCCTTTTGTGTTTAAAATGAAAGATTTAAACGAAGTGGATACTATTTTGGGAATAAAAAATAAAAGACATGGTGAGGATTTTGCACTATGTCAATCTCATTATGTTGAGAAAGTGTTTTAAAGATTTGAACATCTTAATATAAATGAAGCAAATACACCTTTTGATAGGAGTTTAAAATTGGGTGAAAACATTGGAAGAGGAATAGCATAACCAATACTAGCCTTTTCGGAATAGCTAAGAAATATGTTGTTAGACATAAAGTTGTGGCCACAACCAATACCAGCCATTTCGGTCTACAGCGATAGTGAAGCTACTTTGAGTAGAGCATACAGTAAAATGTATAATGGAAAGTCTAGACATACAGGTCTAAGATATGATTACATAAGACAATTAATTGAAGATGGTACCATATCAATTGTCTATGTTAAGTCAAATAATAATTTGGTAGACCCTTTTACCATTAAAATGGAACTAAAACCCTTCTTTAATAGAATCACCAATAGTGGGAACCCAACTTCGAATTGATTTAATCTAAAAGGTTTAAAGGGTAACAACAAACTATTGATACATGGTTAGTAAGAGCACTAAATTTGTGTCACATTCAAGATGTATTAGTACAGTCTGTTACGATGAAATAGAGGATGAGTTTTGGACTCTTAATGAAGTTCATAAAATATAAATGTCTTTGTAACAGGGACATAAGAAGGAACTTTACTTTTGTGAATATAGGAGTGGTGCCGCTTCTAGCAAGAGTAAAAGGGTTTTCTCTTGTAAATGTTCACTAAGCCGAGAAGAGTGCAAGGCCATAACAGTGCTAACAATAGTGGGTTTCTAAATGTGTTGTGGATATTCTCATGTCATGTGTGTGTTGTTTCTAATTTCAACATATAAGAGTTTTGGTTTAAGTACCAAGCCACCATAAACTCTGTTGAAGTCTTGATGCAATTACACTAAGGGAAGGTTTAAGTTGAAAGACACATTCTTTTATGCATGATAGAATATCAATCAAGTGAAACATATATTATTACAAACTAGTGGGGGATTGTTGTATATATAGGTTTATACATGTATAGGTTGTAATAATGATATTTAAGTTTGCAGAGTATTGATTTATAAATATAATAGAATGGAAATTCAAGTTATGGAATTTTCAATGTGAAAATTCAAATCTAGGAATTTTCGATCGGTCGAGATTTTGCTCGATCAATCAAAGTAATCAATGAATTTGATCAGGAGCTTCAATCGAGACTCGTAAAAGTGAATCTTCTGTAGAATTTTCTGGTAATTGTTCTGGATGATTGAAAATGTTTTAAACCTTGTGAACGGTTTTATGAAAAATTTTAACTCTCCATTCATGCCTTTTGAAGGGATATAACCCTATGAGTATAAATAGTGGTTCACGTTCATTTGATAACTAATTCTTTTTCTCTCCCAAAATCAATTTCTAAGAAACACAAGAAATCCTATTGGTATTCTCCAAAATTGCTATTTGTAGAACCCAACAAACTTGGTTGTATCTTGAAAACAAATTTGTGATAACCCTTTAGCAACGTGGGGGCAAATATTGTCTAAGGATAACAATTTTGTTTCACCAAGTTATTTAATTTTCTGTTTGTCTTTTGTGTTCACTTTGTTCTTTCTTGACTACTTTGTGTATTATCCCTAACAGATCAAGCTTGGGTTAAGTGTTAACTTGTCAACTGACTCAAGCATATCGGGTTGAGTCAATCCAACTGATTTCAACTGAAACACTGTAGATTGTTGACGAGGTGAGGAACTACAACGATCAATGACGAGGTGAGGTAGTCAACAAACTTATCGATCGGGTTAGGAGACATGGATTTATAGGTACTAAAACTGATCTTCAACCAAAACGCTTAAAGTTACTACATTGAAATCTATATTTGAAGGAACAGAATTTTGAAATTATCCAATTCATATTGAGTTTATCTAGGTCTAAAGGGAAGGTTGGTTGTCTTGGGTGCTTGATCACCCCTATTTGAAATAGGAGAACAAGAAGATTGTATTTTTATTATTATTTAATTAAAAAATATATATAATTCAGTTTGTATGGATAAAATATAAGTCAGTATGTATGGATAAATTGTGTGAGCTGATGAGTCAAAAAATAACATGGGATCGTCATTTCATGTCAATGACGACCCGAACGAGTGTTACACATTTATTCTGCGCATTGATGATGAAACGTAACAGACGGAGCAACGGTAACAAGTGAGCTGTGTACTTTAGAGCTTCCATTGATGACATACTAGCCATTGCTCATAAATGCTGGGATTCATTATCCATAAAGACAGGAAAACAACTATATAAAAAAGGAACAACATAATCCAAAGGTACAGACAAATACTCATCCAAAAATCACTCCAAGTCATTTTTCTCTCTAATCAATTTTCTCCCTTTCTAACTTAAGCATCAGAGTGTTTTTGGCAAGCACCACACTGGTGTATTACACTTCTTTCCCAGGCTTTCTTGCAGGTTTTCACCGAAGACACAACCAGCCCTGGGATCGTCCATCCAGTGAGAAGAGGTCCTCAACTTGGTGATTTTTCGCATCATCATGAGCCATGTGAAATGAAATAGAAAAATCAAAGTGAGTTTTTCTTTAGAGAGAGAGAGAGAGAGACCGAGAGATAATTTTGGTTTCTCCAAGAGGGTTTTTAGATGTTGCGACCACAAAGAGATAGTATTAAGAGTGAAGATCTGAATACTACATTAGTTTTCATTGAATTCTGGCCTTTTGAGGTGAGATTGTGATACCTCGGATTATGTGAATTATATTATATAAATAATTGTTGCGCGGGCATATGCTAAGTCTTACATGGACTATTTACTAGGCTGAAATATGCTGTATAAATTATTATGATGGTCCCTAGTAGTAACTTGACTAGTTCTTTTGAGTATAGCGTAGATGTGGTTAACTTTTATTTATTTTTTATTTCTATGAATGTATAGATGTGGTTAATGTTTCTTTGGGTCTTTACAAATAGTCTTTGAGTTAACCTGGTAATGCCATGCATGTAACTAGGCTTGTTTAGGATCTAATCGGCACTGATGAAACCGACCGGCGCCGAACCGATCCGACCGCTGCAAAGCACTATCGCAGGCGTCTGGCATGGTGGTCGGCGGCAATCTAGGCACACTGAAGATAGCCGGTGTGGTGAGCGGTGGTTATTTTGCTCTCCGACGAGAAACCGCTCCACACCGGTATACATATAGTTTTATGCTTCATAGAGAGAAGAGAACTCAGAGATGGTAAGCGAGAGAGGCAAGGTTGAAGAAGAATAGAACGGCGCTGCTTGGGTGTGTGGGTTAAAAAAAATGTTAAGGTTTTTATTATTATTTATTTATATATACACTAAAACGTGTGTGGGTTAAAAAAAATGTTGAAGTTTTTATTATTATTTATTTATATATACACTAAAACGACTTCGTTTTATAATTAGATTAAAAAATAAAGACCCAAACGACATAGTTTCAATTTTAAACCCTAGATTTATTTACTCACACCCCTACTATCTTTCTCGTCAGTCTCCCTTTCCTAGTCCCAAACTCCTAGCAACTCTCTCTCTCTTTCCTCAACTTCTGCCTTCTACCGCTTCTGCCCTCGTACTTCTACCGCTCGATGCCACCATTCTGGGAGTTCACTCTCTTCTCTCTCTTTGTCACGACATTCTCAAGTTTTTCTAGTGGAGGTTTTAACTTTGGATGCTCTGCCTTGCAATGCTTTGTACCAGGTTTGTATTTATTTTATTTTCAATGGTTTTCTTTTATATTTTATGGGTTTGGTTTAGTGTTTTCATTTGGATTTTTTGTGATTTGAAATGTGATATTTTTTAGAGAAAGATTGAGAATTTCTTTGTAGTTGTTTGTTTTCTTTTTTATATTAGAATATATAGGTTTTTCAATGATTGTGATGTGGTTTTGGGATGCTAATTGCATTGTGTTTAGTTCTTGAGAAAATAGGGAATTAACCGAACTAACTGCACCGAACTGATATGGTGCACCACACCTTTTGTAGACCGGTTCCTACCATCCACAAGTGAGGTGCGGTCGAGTATGAGGGAAAACCGCACCTTACAGGTGTGGTGCAAAAATACCCCCAATAACCGGCCGCATCACACTGTGTACAGGCCTACATGTAATTCAAGGGAGTTGTAGCACAATGTTAGGCCTAACATGAACGTTAGAAATTTAAGCGGAGAAAATTGTGATATCAATACTGTGGGGATACAATCCGCCGCAAGCTTATTGTCCTCTTTGGGGAGCCAAGCCCGCAAGGTTTTGTTTTTCAAGCGACATGGGAGGTACGGATCTTCACCCTTTGGACTTTATTGCAGTCCCACATCGGCAAGGAATGCGCCCCACTCATGCTTTATATGCCCTTGGAGCTTGCATGAGTGTACCACTACCACGCATGCGTAGTAGTGGTAGAGGCGTGCCTTGCTCTCCGGAGAGGCAACAAAACCGTGCGGACGTTGCGAAGCATGCCACCCAAAGGGTCGGACGTTGCAAGCATGCCCAAAGCGGACAATAACTGGAGATGGGCACTGCCCTCAAAAGCGCCTTTTTGTGGGGATACAATCCGCCGCAAGCTTATTGTCCTCTTTGGGGAGCCAAGCCCGCAAGGTTTTTGTTTTTCAAGCGACATGGGAGGTACGGATCTTCACCCTTTGGGCTTTACACCGCAGTCCCACATCGGCAAGGAATGCGCCCCACTCATGCTTTATATGCCCTTGGAGCTTGCATGAGTGTACCACTACTACGCATGCGTGGTAGTGGTACACTCATGCAAGCTCCAAGGGCATATAAAGCATGAGTGGGGCGCATTCCTTGCCGATGTGGGACTGCGGTGTAAAGCCCAAAGGGTGAAGATCCGTACCTCCCATGTCGCTTGTACCACGAAATTATGTGGCTTTTATATGATAAGTGTGTGCTATACAGGCCTGAGTTGATTTCTAAATTGATTTTTTATTTGGCTAAACATGGCTAAATAATTGATTACGAAGAGCACTAATTATGATTAGACTAATCATTTTAGGATATAGCATCAATATAACTATCTTTTCCTTATGTCATTACAAAAATTATTGTATTTCCTCTAATTAGGGAATTAATATTCTTATATTTTCCTAGTTTGTTGTAGACTTAGGTTCAAGGCATAAACTTAAGTATTGTATTTTCTATTTTATTAGAGTAGAGTAGATTGATTGGATTTATCTTGTGGGCTTTTCTTCTATCCTAACAATATGCTTGGATGGAGGGAGAGGAGAGGGGGTAGAGAGGAGGAAAGAGGAAGTGTTTTATGAACTCTATTTGGATGTTTCTTTAAGGGAGGATGGGAAAGAGTTTGGACTTTGGAGGGGGAGGGGGGGGGGGTTAAAGAGACATATTCTAGACCTAATTAAATATTTTGAATTACCTATTTAACTTTCACCACATTACTAATATAAATGTTTCCAAACATAATCAAGATACGGGTATAATTGTCAATTTAATAGATTTCTAATTATTTTCCCTCATTCCTATTCTAATTTTGAATATCCAAACAAGGAGAAAGGGTAAACATTGCCCTTCTCTCTACTCTCTTACATCCAGTCTCTTTTCCCTCCAAACTTCCAAACATAGTGTAAAAAAGTTTTTCTTTTAAAAGGTTTGACATGACTATTGGTTAATGTTGTTTGTGTTGTTTTGAGTACTTGTGTGGTTTTTATTTTTAAATAGTGTCAGGAATTTTTTTGATGTAATTCACATGTAAATCGATCAATTTGTACATCAACTCTGGTTTCATGCCCATCATCAAGTCATTCGCAGCAGCTACACGAAATCGCAAATGTCTTGCTGCTACCCTTAATACACACATAAGCGCATACCCCTTAAGGGTAAATTTCCCGTGCTCAGATTCCAAAGTGACAATTTTCTCTACTTTATTATTGAAGTAATTGCATGACTGTTCATGTGTGCATGAATATTTCACATTTCAAATAATTCATTGTATGTCAAAAGTTTTTTAACTCGGTGATATTTATTTTTTTATTTTTTTTTAATAAAGAATTTTGGAGTTTAAATCCATTCTATCCCTTTTTTTTTTCTTTTTTTTTTGTTTGCATCTCATTCTATCCCAATTACTAAATTATAAAAAATAATCAATTATACAATAGATACATCCAATTTCATAACATACAAATAATCAACTGTGAGCAGCTGAAAAAAATGCGACCTGTCAACAATTGTCTGCATGAGTGACAGCATATATGTGGTTCTTAATTAGCAACATCTGACCTGCCTCGCTCGCAGTTCTCCAAGTCAGCACCGTACATCCACAATTGTCACTCCATAAAAAGGTGCATCCTCTAGTACTGTGTGACTGACTTTGGATGCTATTTGGAACTTATGCCACTAGGCCAGGGGGGATGTTTTGCCTCGTTAGATCTAATATGTTCATAAATGTGGGGCTAGTGTCATTGCTTTCTTTCTTTTTAAGTGGCTCATACAGTCACTCCTTAATGACATGCATGAATATATGAAGCATCATAGCTCTAACTGGGTACAATATGCATGCATGGATCACACTCCAAGTGCCATTCTAACTGTCCTTTTTACTGTACGTGCAGATTCCTTTAATGTGAATTATGTGATTTCCCAGCCAGAAAATGACTGCCTTACCTAATTGGCCACCTACCATCTGCCGGTGATTTCTTTAAGCATGAGAAAAGAAAGTGACCGCATATGAGAGCTCTCTCGTACACATTGTCTTTGTGGAGACTGGGAGAGACATGATTTTGCCAAAAGGTTACTTAAGAGTTGTATGAATTTGGACCCAAAGCTGGGCTCCATGCTCGTACAAGCAGTAAGAATCTTTTATTTGCTATTTCCTAGAACTTTACCAAAGGAGTTGTGTAGGGAAGAGGTCCATCTGACAGACCGAGTACAATTCTTAGGATTTGGATCCGGTGCAATACCGTAGGTATTGCACCAGCTCCAATTCTTACCGCTTTCATTTTTTTAAATTTAACTTTTTAACTTTTTAAATTACTTTTTAACTTTTTTTTATTTAATAGTTGAGATGGAAAGTTTTTTTTTTTTTTTTTTTTAACTTTCAAGGGCAATTTGGTAACATTATTCTAATAACGTTATTTGTATTTTTTAAAAATATGTGTGGGTGAAAAAATGTGTGAAAATACGTGTAATATTGGTTAAAAACTGAAAAGTATTGCTCAAATAACCATACCAAATGGCCCCTCAAACTCAGTTGTGTCTTACTATTGCATCAGGTGCAATACCCTAGGTATTGTATTGCACCTGATCTGAATCCTAATTCTTAATTTAATTGATGCAACTTTAAATTTAAGAACTGGCAAAATGTAAATAAAAATTTTAAGGAAAATTTTTATTTTAAACCTCATTGTTTAGGATTTGTAACAAATTAAATTTTATAATTTCAAAATTAAAACTTTAAAATTTTAAAAAATAATAAATCAAACTCACAAGTTTTAAAAGTAACATTTATTTTTTTGATAGTTAAAAAGTAACAAATTAAACCATAAAGTTTCAAAAGTAAAAAGTTTGATCTCATATCAATTAAGTGCAATAACACTGCGTTTGAAGTTCAACATAGGTTAAAATTTTAATTTGTTACTTTTAAAAATAATTTAATTTATTACATCCCTAAATTATAGTGTAAAATATAAATTTTCAAAATTTAAAGTAAAATTCAAATAAATGTAAATGTATTTTTACACAAAACTTGACCAGTTTGAGCACCACTTCACCTAGTTACTAATGAAACCCCTTTACTAACACTTCGTTTCTTTTATAGTAAAATATTTTCAAACATAAAATGCTATACATGTAAAACAATTTGAATAAAATATTTTCATGTGTTTGGTATGATAAATAAAATTTTTCAAGCAAACCATCAAAACTGGTGACTCAACCATCGGAGTCGTTAGTGTCAGAGGTCCAGTGATCGGACTGCCATAATTGGCAGTTGAAATGGTGGCTTTGGTGACCGGATTGTTGCCAAAGCGGTGTCTCCGATAAACAGACTGCCAACACCTGCAACCACCAGACCTCTAGCACTAGAATGTTGGCTTTCGTTATTGGAACATTATCATTGGTCACCAGACCGCCAGAGTAGCGGCTTCGGCCACCAAATCGTAGGCACCAATTGCCTAGCCCACCAGATTGGTGACCTAATCATCAAATGGGGTGAGGGTTTTAAAGGTAAATAATTTTTAAAACTTTTGTAAATGATTTTACGGTTAACGAAAAATATTTTATAAGTTTGACCACTTTTTACATGCAAACAAACACTTGAAAATGTGAAAATATTTTACTTCAAAACAAAATGGAGCATAAAAACATGTTTTGTATTGATCAATGGCTCCATTGGGCTCTTGTTTGATGCAATACACCTGCTTGCATCCAATCACATTAAGTGTTGGTCTAAGATACTCTTGCCGCCGCTCTAGCTCTTTAATTTAAGCCCATTTATTATCCTAAAAAAGAAAAGAAAAATAGAAGACCCATGGTATACTATATTAATTAGATATTGAATTTAATTAGTTAAGTGTGTATTGAGTGGGAGAATGCTGAGTTCCACATTGAACGTATACTCGGTCGATCTAGGCTTTATAAACAATTATTAGGAATTTTTATTATTACTAGAATGGTCCTTTTGGGGTATAAGTAAAATATGGCTAGCACTTTTCTTTAGATTGTTACATTGGAAATGAAGGAACCAACACTCATCTCTCGTTAGCAAGAAAAGCAAATATTTCATAGTTATGACTTCTCACTAGTGTGGGTATTTAGTAGTTGTCGTGTATGAGGTGGGCTTACTTGAAAAAGGTATGACACTACAACAAACTTTACTTATTTTGACCCAATTTTATCGAAGGTTCACTAAAATCTATTGATACAAATACCAAACTACAAGGTAGCCTAGTAATATTACTAAATTTTATCTCGAAAGTTTTTAATTCCCTTGGAATAAGTTAAAACACCCTTGAAATAAATAAATAAATAAATATATATATATATATGTAAGGTTACTCGTAATATAGGATTCACTACAAGTGTTATAGCTGAATTTTGGGCATTGCGGGACGGGCTGCAGCTTGCATTACAGTTGGGAGTTGATTGCCTGGAAGTTGAACTCGATGCAAAAGTGGTGGTTGACCTGGTTCTGTCTACTTCAGTCACTAACAGGGACTATTCCTCTCTCTTGAATGATTGTAGGTACCTTCTCAGCAGGTTCCAACAAACTAGGGTGAATCACATCTATCGGGAAGCAAACAGAGCAGCTGATGGACTGGCAAAGGAGGGATGTATGCAGCAAGAAGAGTTTGTTATTTTGTTTAATTCCCCTACCCCTGATATTGTAACTTTTGTTAATGAAGATGCCTCTGGTCTGTACTATGTAAGGCGTGTAGCCAATACTTTGCCTTTCATGGCTATCTAAGTTTAATAAAGATCCCTCTTAACCAAAAAAAATATATATATATATATATATGTAAGGTTGAATTTATTCAATCATTCGTTGGCTTTATTCCTTGCCAAATTTGCTTGTAATTCAGCATTTAGAAACCTTGTATTTAGGTGGGAATCATGTAAGGGTAGTGTGTGAGAGAGTGTGAAGAAAAGCTCAAAAGTGTGCAATCAAGAAGAGCCTCACGACTGGATCTCGCGACTGACAAGTCGCCAAAAATGGCACACATGTGAAGCATGCAAGGGGAGCTGAAGGGTCATGCCAGCTATTGCACTACAGGACAAAATCTTCAGTCTGGCAAGGCAGTTAGCTCGCGACTCGTTCCAGTTGTGAGCTCAAGTCGCCAGAATACCCTGTTTGGCTGTAACTGACTCTTTGCATTCCATACACACCCTACTATAAATACCCTTATACCCACGAAATGTAAAGGGCTTCCAGAGAGAATTTTGAGAGAAAAACCCTAGAGAAAAATAAGATTGACTCATTCACAATCTTCATCCTTTGATTTTCCAAATTCCTCTACTCTCACCCTCTCCATTGTTACATCCTTGAGAAGTACATTAGCCAAATCCTTGTCTCATCATACCCATATCTGTGAGAAGGTTATTTGGTGCTTGAGAAGTAGTTAGGAAGGGACCAATTGATATTGGTTGATGCAATGGGCTAATTGCAGGATCCGGTAAGCTAGAGAAGACAAAGGTTCGGCGTAACCTTGTTGGAGCAAGAAGTTTGGAGGGCTTAAGTATACTAGATAGATTAGGCTTGGAGGGTCTTCTGCTGTTCATGTATCCCAACTTTATTCTCTAGTAAATTATTGACCGCTTGGAGGACGGCGGAGAGGTTTTACGCCGAGAATTTCGATTTCCTTTTCGATAACACATTGCTGTGTTGTTTTTGTGTTTGCATCTCTCTTTCCTTAATCTTTGCCATTTAATTACTGCTATGGTTGTGATTATTTTTGGTTTAGATTGCTTTATAAATTCTATTTTAGCTTATTTTCATATTCCGCACATACATTATTTGATAATAAGTTTGAATTGGTAATTTTTATTTTGGGGGTCTAAACGTTCATAGGTGTTTTACACACTATTTGAACATTCAATATATATATATATATATATATATATATATATAAACAGTTAGTTTTGTCACTAAAATGTTACATTTTCAATCCTCTAAATCACAACCCATAATAAAAATACCCAAAAAAATTTCAACCCTTGAAAAAAAGTTCATAAAAAAATTTAAAAAATAAAAGGAAAACCATGCTCTCTCTTAGACTCTCATTTCTCTAACAAGCTCTCTCTCTCTCTCTCTCTCTCTCTCTCTCTCCCCAAATCTCACAAATCTAAGCTTAGCAATCATGGAAATCACATAGCATTCAAGCTCAAGCTCGTGATTTCTTCGACTATGTCTCTTCGTCTCTCTTAATCACAATGTTCTCTTCGTCACTTTGTCTCTCTTAGTCACGATGTGTTTTTTTCGTCCCTCAATCGCATTGATAAGAATTGGTATTGCCAAATCACATACCCTAATTTCTTCTTTGAATTTTTAAAGTTGATAATTTAATTCTTTGTCATCTTATGTTGTTAAACTTAAGAATATAGAATTGGATTTGTGCAAAATTGCTTGGTTTTTCATTGTTTCCCTCTTTAATGGTAGGTACTACCTTGAGACCTTGAGGCATGCAAGGATGTAGAATTTTGATGTATGTGACTGTAGTACATTGGACTTTTGATGTATGTGGTTGTAGTACATTGAATGATATTGGACCCGGTTACATAATATTTGTATTTTGGTATAAAGATTTTGTAATATGTGGTTCTTGTGCATGATTGTGGTTTTTTTATTATAAAAAATAAAAAATAAAAAATAAAATCTTATTTTGAGGCTCAAGAAACCCTTAAATAACCTTATTTATCAAGGGTTGTACTTTTAAATATTTTAACCTTGGTTATTTATAATTTTTTCAAGGGTTAGCAATCATCAATAAAAGATTGAGCACTTGTTTTGACAGCCACGAAGGTTGTCAAAATTTCAATTTTTACGGTGTAAGTTTTGAAGGTTATCAAGGGTTGGTTAGACTCTTAAAATAATTTTTCTTGAGGTTTTTTATTTTATTTTATTTTTATTATACCTTTTTCAAGGATTTTGACCATTGAAAAAAGCCAACTTTGTTGTAGCGTGGAGTTAAGAATGGGGAGGTTGGCATGCCAATTTGGGGTCTTCATGTATTGAAGTATCGTATGGTGGGTACCATGGGGATGAATTGTTGGGGAAGAGTCGGTGGGGGAGACTTGTTAAGATTAAAAAAAAAAAGGGAAAAACTTGTACTTGAAATTGTCACTTTTTTTTTTTTTTTTTTTTTTTGAGGGGGTATTGAAATTGTGACTTAAAGTCATAATTTAGTTTATTTTGGGTAATGTGTGGATCCAGGCACTGTATATAATAAACACTACCCAAAAAATTATATTGATGCTAGGAATGGGAAGTGAGTAGGATTAAATTGGGATGAGCTATATCGAAAATGTGTGTGGTTGGCATGAAAGGGAGAATGTGAGTATTGGTAAAATTGATGGACAAAATCAAAATGTGAGTATTGGTAAATTTGATGGACAAAATGATATGAGCATTGGACAAGGACGGAAGAGAGGAAGTGGTTAGGCAAGATTCGGGTGAGTTGATGGTAAAGGGCGATTTGATTTTATTAACAGTCACACATAATCCATTGAATGTTGTACGTACTATATTTCTACAAGTGAACATTTTTTTTTTTCTAAAAAAAGAAGTGGTAAGAGAGAAAAAATTAAAAACCAAAGCTATGAATTTGTTAAATAGATAAATATAAATATATATATATATATATTTAAAATGAGAATTCTCTAGCAAAAATAAAAATAACACATGCAATTTTAAAGTTCATTTAAAAAGCACTTTTATTTATTTATTTATTTATACAAAATATAAATTTTACTTTAACCTAATCTAAGTGTATATGTGTGTGAAGTTCCCTCCTGGTGACTTGAACCCCCGCCCTTGCCCCCCACACTCTACAAACACTTATACTTGTGGAGTGACCATCGCACCCAGAGTGTGCGATGGTAAAAAGTACTTTTATAAAATAAACATCTTAAACAAAATAAGTTAATGAAATTGAACGGTATTATAACAAAAAAGAAAACATTTTAGAAAAACAGTAAACTTTAGAAATTAATGGCAAGAAATGGCATGATAATATGATACTATCAAACAATTAACCCTTTTCCATTAAATGATTTTCTCTCATTCCATATATACAAGTAGGGGTGTTCACCAAATCGCGTAAACCGCACAAACCGCAAAAACCGCACCAAAACCGCCCGCAAAATAGCATAACCGCACCGCACCGCAAGTAATAATGCACCGCACCGCACCACACCGCATGGTGCAGTGCGGTTTGCGGTTTTATAATAAGAAAACCGCACAAACCGCACAAACCGCACCGCACCCTCTCTATATATTAATATATTTATTTATTTTTAATATTAAATATATTATTAATAGTTTAATAACCCTATTTTTCAAAAAAAAAAAAAAGTTTAATAACCTTAGCAAGTGTTGACTAGAAAAGCCAACCCAAAATAAAGAAAAACTAGCTCAATAATTTAAAACTTGGCCCAAAAAAAGGGAAAAATTAGTTTTGGGCTGAGTAGGAAAAGCCCAAAACTTGAAAAATATTCCGACTTCAAATCGCATCTTATACATATTATCGCACATGTGACCGCAAAAATGAGATGCGGTGTGGTTATGGTTTTGGCTAAACTCTAAACCGCATCATACCGCACCGCACCGCATATGTGACCGCAAAAATAAGGTGCGGTGCAGTTATGGTTTTAGGTAAACCGCACCGCAAAATGTGGTGCTAAAAATGACCCAAAACCGCACCGCACCGCACCGCGAACACCCCTATATACAAGATACATCCGGTTTCTTTTCTAAAAAAAAAAAAATAATAATAATAATAATAATAATAATAATAATAAAGATACATCCTGTTTTCTTTTCTACTTATTCACTTTTTTTTTCTCTCTGTCATTTTTCCATTAAAAGAATCTCTTACATGCATCAAGAGGTTACCAAAAACTTAAAGAAGTTTCTCAGATGGGCCCCTGGTGTTGAATAGTCACAAAAGTCATTAAATGCTGCAGTGAAGTTGAAAACATACGTTTCGGTTGGCTGAACCAAGACATACGGAGAGTGGGGTCTGACGATGACTGGCAACGACTTCAACCGGTTACTCCACCTTGCTCACGTCCTCACTTTCTCATCCATATTTTAAATTCTCTTCCAAATTCTCACACCCCTCTTATCTTTCTTACTTTTCTATAAACCTCTCTAGTTTTTACACAACCCATTTAACCAAACCCCAAGCCTCTCTCTCTCTTGATTCCTTCTAAAATCCACAACCAAGAAATTTCTTTTTATAATTCAATAGTTGGTTGGCAAAATTCGAACCCTAAATGCCTTCGTTAGAAATATCAGGAACTGGAAATGGCTATGGAAGAAGATGATGAAGACGCATGAAATGGAGCTTCAGTGGCATTGGATTGGAAGAGAGAAGTATAATTGGCCAGTGCAGGGCTATATGATAAGGTATTTTAGCTTGACATCCATCTTGGTTTTGGTTGTGTTAACCATTTCGCTTTTGGTACTTCCATTAGTGTTGCCACCATTGCCACCACCACCATTGTTGCTTTTATCAATCCCGGTTTTGATTATGGTTGCCCTTATCTTCTTGGCCTTTTTACCATCCCAACTAACCAATGTCGCGGTCACTTCCGTTTGATCTCAATATTATCAAGATTATTGGCAGGAGCTCTTGATTTAGTAAATGCAAAGTGGTACATACTATATAATATGTTGTGAATGTGCTAAAACGTGTCTGAAATTCAAGCCACTAGCCAGCAAGAGATTGAAGCATTTCGTCTACAGTGTCCGTTAATTGCTCCAAGGCCAAGCACCTGGTGTGAAGCTAATATTCTTAAAGGTTTTGTTAAGTAAAAGAAAGCGGCAAGAGTCTTTTTTGGCAGTAGAGATTTGCTTGTCGGTTAATGATTAAAGATAAAAGTTGTCTAAAAAATGACATTTTTTTCGTTGAATTATAAGGTCGAAGGCTGTAAATCGAAGTCCTAAAAGGTTGAGATAAAAGGGCATTAAGAAATTAATACTTTTTTTTTACTGCAGTTGTGACTTCTTGTAAAAAGATGACTTAACAAATACTCTGTTTTTTGGCTTTTATATTCTTTCTTTCTTTCTTTTTCTTTTTCTATTTTTTTCTTTTTCTATTTTTTTCTTTTGGGTGAGAGCTTAGAAGATGACTGAAACCTTTTGAGGATTAACATCTTAATGTCAATGGTTGTCATTTAAAGTCATAAATAATTGAGGTAAAATGAAAGAAATTTTTAAATGAATTAGGAGTACAATGGAGAACTATCTCTGTGAAAATGGAGATAAACAAGGATATTGTATGTCGGGTATGTACAACTTCCCTCTTACATAGGGTGAATTCCTCAAAAGTGAGATCTGCTCTTGTATAAGAAGAACGTTACATATGTCTGTTATATCATATATTATATTATGAAGATGAATTAAAGTTGTACTCCCTTAGAAATTTTCTTATTTCTAAAGTTGTCCTCTTATTTCTCTCTTTTATCACAGCGTACTCTTAGTATGGTGGTCACTTCACACATATATACACTTAGATTAAGCTAGAGTAGAAATTCTATCTTGTAAAAAAAAAAAAAAAATTTCTTTTCTTTTCTTTTCCTTAGTTCTTTTGGAAGAGAGCTTACAAGACGAGCGAAACTTTTTGATGATTTACCTATTGTTTTAAAATTAGGAGATGATTAAGTTATGGGGTGAATCACCCTACAACAATCTACATGAGACATGTTAATGTACTTAATTTATTAATGTTTTATACATTATATATAGTATTATACTTTATATTATATAATAAAAGTTGTGTGGTACACTTTATTGTTATTCATAGGGGAGTAACAAAATATTTTTGTTTGGGGGTTTGAGGAAGGGGGAGCTGTAACCATAATATTGAAAGTATATGTATATACACAAACGTGTATATATATAGATAGATAGATACTACAAACTTGAAAGGAGTAAATGTTTACTTTAAAATTGTCTTTTGAAATTCACGCTTTAAGAGAAAAGAGTAAAATACTACCAACTCGAAAGCTCTTGGTTTAATTTCTCTTTCAGGCATTTAATATTATTAGTTTTAATTATATATCATCTTTTAATATAAGGTTATAAAAATTCCAATGAGAAATTTTCTTACAATACTGAAGATTTTAAAGACATAACTTTTATATATATATATATATATGTGTGTGTGAGAGAGAGAGAGAGAGAGAGATAAAAGAATGTAAGTTAAATATTTTTTATGATTTTTTTTTTTTTTTAAAGATAATATACACATTCAAGAGTTAGACTTTTTTGAATGTGTACCGTATAGTAAGTCTTTCAAAAGTCCATTTTTCTTTTTCCCTGTATGTTTGTGAACGTTTTTAGACCCCTTAAAACACAATTGAATTAACCTAATTAATCAGTCAAGTTATTACTTAGTCCAAATTCCAGATCTAAGTTGTCACAATCAACCAATCATATCATACATAGCAGTGGAAAGATAAATAACACAATGATATGATGACCCAGGAAATCACACCGGTAAAAACCTGGGGAAGATTTAACCTAGCTATCCTCAAGGTAAACCTGAATCCACTATGAAAGAATCGAAGTTTTACAATAGCGACTTAGACCACTAACATCCTATTGCTACCCACCAGTAGAAACTTACTGACACGACCACGTGCAAGTTCCGAGACCATGGACTCCTTCTTTCTTGGATTCTCCAGCAAATTCAAGCACACCCGCTTGTGTATCTTTAAGCTCTTATGGCAGCAACTAAATGATCATCAAGCTCTTGAAGAAATCTCCTTCTTGATAATCCTAAACTTGTGTAAAGGAAAACTCCTCACAGATCTCATAAGAGATTTACACAAACAGCAATATGAGCAACACTAAAATGTGACTAGGGTTTGCCTTATATACCTAGGGCAAAAATACAAAACCCTAAATGTTTTAAACAAACTAGGGTTGAGTTGGAATTCTGTAGAAAACGCATTCTGCCCGATTTTCGATTGATCGAGCCTAAGATTCGATCGATCGAACCAGGCCGAACTGCATTATTAAATCTGCATCAACTTAAATCTAACTTTACATAAATGACACAATTTTGAGCAAGTCTAAACACTACTAAACATCTTGTTTTGATCATGGGTTGCCAACAATACACATTAGAGTTCTAAATACATAAGTTCCTAAGTCTTTAGAAACTAACAGTTTGAATTTAACTATCAAAAGAAAATCAAGAATAAATTCCCACATGAGAAAAAAGAGTAATGTGTGTGAGTTTAAAGCCGTAGGTATATGCTATATATATAAATATATATATATATATATTCAAAAGTTCAGCCATTTTGAGTGTGTACTATATTGTAAGTTTTTCAAAAATCTCATTCCCTCTACTTTTATGTGTGTGTGAGTTTATATATAAAAGAAAAAAATCTAACATTTTTCCCCTTTTGAGGGAGGGAACCATAATTTTTAAGGGGGCCAAAATTTTTAATTTTTAATTTCAAATTACTTTTGTAAAAGGTTTTTTTTTTTTTTTTTTTTAATCTTAACTTTTTTTGGGTCAACCCAATAGGTAGCTCAGGCCTAAACTTGCACTATAAGTGGAGGTCCTTTACTCTCTTTTTTTCCCTTTTGTGTGTGCAATCCTTTTTGTTGGGAAATTTAAATCTCAATTGATAGAATTAACAAGTTTTAATGTCAAGTTGTTAATTAGATCTATTATGAATAGCCCTTGGTTAAACGAACAAACATCAATATATATCATACACAACGAAATACTAAAAAACACAAGATATGATAACCTAGAAAAACCAATAAAACAAACCAGTTTCACAGTTAAAAAACCTGAGGGGAAACCTTCTCAAAAGACAATCCACTATAATAAAGAGAAGTTTAACATTTAGTACAAAACTTTTGTCCCCAAACTCTATAATCCCAGTAGATGAATTTGTAGTAAAAACCTTCTACCGCATCAGAACCTCTGAACTCTTCAATATATGAATACCTTGACAAATGATGCACTTGTAATCACCACCGAAACCTCTAACTAAATCCAAGAACTTCTTGAAGGTTTTCTTCACAGCAGCAAGGCTGTGGTGGTTACTATGACTTCAACTTCTTCACCAAACAAACGTTAGACTTACTTTGAAACTCTTTGGTATGGTGAAATAAAGATAACTTGGTTACAAAAACCCTAGCCACACAAACAAGTGTTTCTATCTCTAAAAAGCCTTATAATAGATGTCTTATAATGTTATTTAAATAGTAATTCAAACAGATCTCAATTTAAGTTTCAAATGGACAAGTTATGAGTTTTTTTTTCGCGTTACTGATTTTTACTGAAACGTAAAGCTCGATAGATCGAAAGGTATCGAGCTAACTATCGAGGAGGTAGAAAGAATCTGGATAGATCAAGAAATATCGAGACAGCTGTCGAGATACATGCTAAAAATGCATTTTTCTTGAGCTTTTCATAAATAAACTTTGCATCTTCAACTTGATTTTCAATTACAATTTTAAAACACATTAAAACTTAATAAAAGACACATAATTTGACATAGTTTGACAATACCAAAAACACATGAATCTTACACTTTTTTCCCTTTATATTACGTTTATATTAAAATGATTAAATCAATTATACTTTAGATTCATGAAACTTAGGCCATGCATATATTAAAGGAGAGTATGAAACATATGTTAGGGAAATATTAACTATAATATTAATTAATTGATCCTATCAAAAATATATAATAATTAATTGATTAAATTCAGTGCTTTCAATCAATGCTAAAGCTAAATATCATGCACTTTTTTTTAGGAAAAAAAAATCATGCACTTGATGATGTTATCTCATCATATTATCTTTGATAACACTACTTGCTAGAAGACATGGCTATTTCTCATAATACTCCCATTTTGATGTAATGCTAGAGATATAAATTTTTTAACAAAAATTTTTACAAATTGCTGATATGGTAAATGGTTATTGGTAAATGAAAACGTAATGTAATGATAGACCTGGATGAAAACCAACAAAAAGCTAGCCACGTCAACAATTTATAAAAATGTTGTAAATAATTTGTGGCTGTAGCATTATTCATTTTGATTGCCAATTAACCATAATGTCTTCCAAATAATACTTAATTAACATGCAAATTTCTCTCTAAAAAAACATATAGGTGCAAATAAAACATGTTAAAATTAATTGTCACTTTATATATCAACTAGGTCTAGTTGGTATATTAACTAAAACACACACATTGGCTCGCTTTCACACATTAATATCCAACTTCATGTTCTTGTTGATCTATTATTTTGATTTTAATGTATTTAACCAAAAATTAAGAGCCGTAGTTTATTATAGTATGTTATATTAGATTTCAAACTAAAATAATATATATAGATTTTTTTTAAGTGAATGAGTAGTCTCAACCCTCAATGAACGGCTGTTATTTTGTAAGATAGAGTAATATAATTTTTTTTTGAAACTGAATAATATAACATTTCAATTTTATAAAATTAGATATTATGTGGGCTTCAATCCATTGTTTTATCCCTATGATTCGATTAAAATAAATAAAACCCTCTTTAACAAAAATCAACTGCCCTTGATGTAAGTGGTAATTGACATTCATGAAAAAGAATAAGGGCCAATTATATATATGAATTTAAGCAAATTGGTGATGATATGATTCACCGAATTTAGATTGAAAGAGAAGGTTAGAATTCACACCACTAGCCCGAAGGTATTGTCTAATGATGACTAGAACCGCTCTTCATGAAAGTTGACTCTAATTAAGGGTTAATGAGGAAAAGTATTCAATTTTTTTTTTTTTTTTAATAAAATGAGATGTTCAGCTACTTTGAAAAGCAATCCTAGTGTTTTTAATATTTTTTTTCTTTGCCTTTAAGGTACAAATTAATTTTAAAAAAATTTGACAAAATGCTGAAGCATCTTGAGTTACCAAGCAGATTCCGTATAATTTCTGCTTTATAAAAACTAAAGCATTATCTAGAGTCTTGTAACTCAATTGATTATTTTGATATTTTTAATAAAGAGATTCATATTCAATTCCCCCTCTCTCACCTATCAATTATTATAAATTATAAAAAAAAATTATAAACTGAAGCCTCCATTAAAAAAAATTCCTACCAATGGAAATTTTGTTTTTTGTTTTTTGAGAGGTACCAAACAGAATTAAACTATAGATATTTCTAATTCTTTCTATGTTCTGCACTTGGAAAGTGAGGGAAAGGGCAGGAACATAAAGGCTCTTTTGACCTTTAATTTTGTATTTCAGAGAAAAAAGAAAAAGAAAAAGAAAAAAAATAAAGATTTTATAAATGTTTTAAAATCCGATTTTATTCTATATTCGTTTAAATTCGTTTTTTACTTGTCGTTCTTTGACTTATGTACCATCAGTGCACTCTAAGAAATTAAAGGCAACGTGATCATGATCGCAACAATGTCATGCCCTCCCAATGAATTTTCTCCATATTTCCCTAGGTTCCACTGTGTTTGATCATTATATATATATTTAATTACCCTCCCCAATTCTCTTACATAAACCAGAGAATTTTTTTATATTTTATTTTTTATTTTTTATGTTTTAGTAAAAGTTAATGACCATATAGTAGTTGAATCGTAACGCAGTGTGCAGCATGACAAACTGGTCTACGTATATTGATGTACAAAGCACATAAAGCTACAACAAATCACATTATTATTAGTTTAATTTTACAAGGATTGAATTCACATCACATGTAAACTACTTTACATCAGTTTGTAAAAAACATTAATTACAAATAAGATTAATCAATCGACTAGTCAACTTATTCAGAAAAAAAAAGAAAAAAGAAAAAAGAAAAAAGAATGATTCTACAAATATAACAATATTTATTACAATTGTTGAATTGGCAAGCGCTATTTATTTTTATTTGATCCTATTATTGACATAATTTTTTTATCTACCAATAATAACTTGCTAACTCGAGACAAGATCCTCGATAGTTATAACGTATTTTTATGAAATTTTGTGTCTCTAAACTTATGTTAGAATGAAAAATAATAAATTGACTATTCAACTTTTAGTTTTACCCCAAAAGAGAGAGATAGATAGTCAAGTAAAGCTATAGCAAAAGTTACTAAGCATAATCAAGTTAAAGTTAAAGTTTGTGCTAAAGTTTGTGCAATGGATTTCAAATCTCATTCTATTCATGAGATATTAATTTAAGTCTCTTAATCAACTCCTTAATTAGTGTCACCTATAAGAGATTCTTCCATGTAATTATCTAATGTTTGTGAGGATATATGAGTGGATTATAGTCACTTGAGCGATTAGTTACCCAATTATGTAAGAAACTCTAGACACGCACGTTAGTAAGAAAAAGAAAAAAATGGCCAAGGATGTGAAGTTTTGGTCAAAAAGTAAATCTCTCGATTTCAAAAGAAGATACATGAATATTGTCACATATATCAGAGATGCTACAATTCATATATTAAGATAGTGGAAAGTGTTGATGGTGCTATTAGAGCATTAACATCCAGGTTTTTAAAAAATTTCTCATTTTACACTCTACAAAGATACTTTATCTACTTTATAATACCGTTTCATAATTCACACAAGATCCCATAATTCATTCTTTACATCACAACCAACTCTATTAATTTATTTATTAATTTCTCTCTTTCTCTCACTTCCTTTTTGTTTCTCTTACTAGCAGCATCTCTCTCTTTCTTTTCTCTCTTTCTCTCCCTCCAAATCTCTCTCTCTCTACCTCCAAATCTCTCTCTCTCTCTCTCTCTCTCTCTTGGTCTGAAACCAGCAATTGATGAAGGTGATCCGATCTAACAAAGGTGAGAAGGAGAGAGAGAGAATTATTTAAAAAAAGAAGTAACAACTGCTATTTACAGTAACTTCTTAAATTTAAGAAGTTGCTGTAGTAAAGTTGTTAAAGTTTTTAGACATAAACATCCTGATAAAGAGGGTTTTGGTGGTTGGAGATTCTAAAACAATTTGGGGGATAATGCGCTAATGCTTTAGTATTAGATAGGGAATTTCTTTTTCCGCTTTTGGAGATGTTACTAATTCTAAAATAAGTTTTCTCAAAGATAAAGATAAAAAAAAAAAAAAAAATTAAAAAAAAAAAATTAAAAAAAAATTAAAAATTAAAAATTTTAAAAAATCTAGCGTAAGTTAGAATTTGCCGTATTTTTGCTGCTTTTGTTGGCTGTATTCTTCATTTAATTGTTTCTTTGGTCAAGAAATTGCACATTCATCCCCCCTTCCCTTCCCCTCCCCAATAACAAACATGAAAGGTAGCATATATTCTTGAATTGTTACTATTGCTAAGTATGCTATCAAAAAAATTTACTACTGCTAAGTAGACATAATTTGTATCAAGAACAGACTTAGGATTTTAAGCTAGCGGGGGCCGAAATATAAAGGAAAAAACTCCAAATAGGCATCTATATAGTATTAAAAATTATAAGTACACAAAATCGTTGTTTCTAAATATATTAAAATACAATCATCTACCAACAAAAACAAAATGATTTTTTTTTTAAAACTAGGATGACTATGACTTTTTTTTTTTTTTTTTGAAATTAGAGCATTCATGGTAGTGGTGCAAAAAATTTTAGCTTTTAGCACCTTAAAAAGCTTTTACCACCTCACTTTACAATACACCCAATGTCAAATGTTCTATTTTTTTTTTTATACTTTATTTAAAATAATAAATGAAGAAAGAGAATTTGAGTTTTTTAATTCAAGGAAGAGATATAATCTTATTAAAATTTTATATTTTAGCTTCTCCAATAATACATGATTTTTTGGTTCTTTGGTGGTAAAATAGTTTTTTTTCTAAAATACAATAACCAATGTAAATGTTTCTATTATTTTTGTTAAGTTTTTGGATTTGATAGTTGCTGTTTAGATTAGGCTAGTTAGGCTGATTGGGGGGGTCCCAAGGTTTTGGAAAGGAGACCCAGCTACAAAAATAAAATATATAATAACTATATATAATAAATAAATAAATAATTGGACTCAAGGGGGGCCTAGGCCCCCACTTGGGGCCGTCCCTGATTTGTATATATACAAGACATTTGTAATTTCTTTAATAACTTATGGTGCAGAAAATAGCCCCATCTTCATAAAAAATTTATATAAAATAAAAATCTGAAACTTTAGGTTATCAAGCTTCACTAGACAAGATCACAAAAGATGGGCAATTTATAAAACTATTCACGTGTATTATTTAAGCAAGTCACGTGACTTATTAAAATGTCATGTGACTAAAACTATAAATGGATTGTCATTTCAATTGTCACGTGACTAAAATCGTCCAAACTTATTTGAAGGTAAAGTTTTTAACAAAAGATCTCATGGTACACATGAATAGTCTTATAAATTATCACATAATGGGTTTAAAAAAATTGCTTCAAACCCTTTTAGAGCCAAACCTTGTCATTTCCTTAGGAAAACGTTTGGCTCCAAATCAGTTTGAAGCTATCTTACTGCAACCCACTATTTGCGATTAAAGAAACCATCTATATAGTTTTGGTTACATGATTTTTTTAATAAATCACGTGATTTGTTTAAATAATATATATTGATAGTCTTATAAATCACCACTTAATAGGTTGGAAAAGATAGCTTTAATCCAGTTTTGAGCCAAACTTTGTCTATTTCCAATGAAATGGAAAGAATCCATTTTCATGAAAGAATATCCCACTATTAATTTCTACAAACTACCATTAGGCCAATAAGTCTCTCTCTCTCTCTCTCTCTGGTATTTTGTGTAACTATTGCATACAACATCCCTCTGATGTAGAAGTCGGTTAAACAGATGTGAAGTCTATCTTTATGTGGAAGAGATCTTGTATGCAACGGTTACACAACTTTTTATTAATAAATCATCTCTCACGTAAGCACCCAACCATCAACCTTACCCTTTTATAATTTGGAAAAAAAAAAATACCCACCTTCACCAACCCAAGCATGAGGGACTATGAAACAAGAACTTCATGAGTGCCATCCCCCTCCCATGTAGCCCATTGCTTTCTGTCTCTAGTAAAGCAGGAACATAGAAACACAAGGACACAATATCCACCACCTCCTTCGTCAAACAACCCAACACCCCTTCAACATTTCACATTTGGAGTTCGCATGACACAGTCACATAAATGTGTTATTGAATATATCATTCAATTTTTATGCTCCAATTATTAATTCCTTTAGGACAGGTGCAAATGACCCCTATATTTTTCTCAAACTGGGTCCACTGGCCACGTCTCACACGTTTCAATGTCCAAACAACACACAAAGGAGGTTAGGTTAATTGATACAAATTTTGTTGCTTTCTGCGCCATCAATATCTTCATTATCCTTCAGTCGCTTTCTCATCAACCCGTTGCTTTCTGATTAAGCGTGTTGTTAAAACAAATACGAAATTGTTACCTAGGTATCATGTGGGTGCACTGCATGTATTCTTCTATCTAATATTAATTTGGTTTGCTTTCTTCTGTATCCCATTTACTTTTAAAAGATTGATAATGAAGCATGCAATAAGCATTACATCAATTTCGAAATAGCCACTGTAGAAAATGAAACAAAGACAAAGTTAACAAAATAATAAGACGTGGTTTCAAGTTTCGGTAGGCCAGCTAATAATTAAAAACCAAGTTGGGTTAACAACCACTCGATCTGGACCAATATTATTCTTATTTTCCACAGATTGAGAGAGAGAGAGAGAGAGATGCATTGAATTTTGTACAAAAGATATATATATATATATATATATATATATATATACACACACAAGGACGGAGCTAGAAATTTTTGTTTGGAGGACCAATCTGTGTTACTAATTTGTTGTCTATACAAACTTTAAGACATATACACAAACACATACATCTATACACACACACACACAATCTAGTGTCTTTCATAGTGAAATCCTTAAAATTAAATGTTTTATAGAGTTAAATTCATCTTTCACCGTATTCTATAGTGAAATCCTAAAAATTTTCATTTTCAATATAAGTTACTTGATTGTCTACCATTGCGAGTAAAAAATTTTCAATTGAACTAATGAAGTGTTTAAACATGAATGATCCAAAACTTTAAGAGATACGAGAACACAATTTACAACAAAAACTGAATTTGATAAACAATACATTCTCTATAACTACTATGACCAATTAGACAATTTTTCTTAAGAAAATTATTGGACTAACCCAAATAATTGGGGGGGGGGGGGGGGGAAGTCCTATTTTTGGGGGCTAAGTTTTAAAATATTAAATATTTCTATATAGTATAAAAATATTTTCAAAAATTTTGGCCCCCCACCCTAACATGTAGCTCCACCCCTGTGCATACATACATGAGAGAGAGAGAGAGAGAGAGGAACATCCCCATTGATAATCAACAAATTGAAACCAAATATATACATGTCATGGCGAATCTAAGCAAATACCAAACATCTCAATGAGAAACATGGAAAAATTGGAAATCATGCTCATAAGTTCAAATCATCATCCAAAACGTACGGCACTGCCCACCTTAAAAATTTTAGTGTATGAATTTATCTCATTTTCTAAATTTATTTCTTTGCAATGAGTTTACCATTTTGTTTCTTCTAATCTTTCTTATTTTAAATTTGGAATTTTTTACTTTTTTTTTATTTGAGTATTTTGGCATCTATGGAAGAATTAAGAAGAAGGGGAGATTCCACTAACTAAACTAGAATAGAAAGTGATGAGTCAGGAAATCCTCCTCGTCTAAACATGGTAATGGACAAGGAATGGGCCATAAATGAGGCATTTATTACAAGAGCCGTTACGATTGAACAAAGTAAAGGGAGCAACGACTCAGAGGTCTCCATATCTCGACATTAATTATTAGAGGCATTACCTAGATAAGTAATTAAACCACCATTAATGGCCCCCCAATAGCTAGAAAAATAGAAGCCTATATAAAGCACATCCAACCTAAGGCAAAGGTAAGGTTTTACACACCTATCATCATAGATACTCAATTATTGCTCTCCCTCTCTCTCTGCATCTGACTTTGTCATCGGAGGTTCATTGGCTAGCACCACGCCGATGACCTATCCGATTTACTTTCTTCTCGTCTTGCAAGCAACCCCGAAACCATCTGGATGATCATAACTACTGACAAATTTGGCTTCATCAGTTTGGCACCATCTATGAGAACTTCTTTCTTTCAGATCCTAAGGTTAGAACCCTACCTTTGTTGTCATCCAGATGGAATCCAATGCACAACCAGAGTCAGCCGCCCTAGCATTGCAAATCCAAGCCCTCTCGGCCAGTGTAGAAGAACTCACAAAGCAAAACCAAGAGATGAGACAGCGGTTGCAACAGGAAGAAAACTGCTCGCCAAGAACAATCGAGAACAACAGGAATGAAGATAAAGCACAAGACTTGGAAGGTAGCTAGGGAAGGGACGGCTCAAGGAGAACAAAGCGAACCGACGAGGCAAGCAACAACCTCATAAGAAGCATGAGGAGGGAAATGGACGAGCTAAAAAATGCTATGAAGGGGAAAACAGTAAAGAACTTGGATGGGATGGTAAGAAGGACTGACTCACCGTTCACACCGAAGGTCCTAGAATGCCCTTTGCCACCAAAATTCCGACTCCCGCAACTTGAGTCATATGACGGGTTGAAGGACCCGCTAGATCATATCACCACCTTTAAGATGACCTTGAGCCTACAACAAACCCTGGATAAAATAATGTGCCGATCCTTCTCGACCACCCTCAAGGGGAGCAGCCCAAGTATGGTTCAGTAAGCTAGCACAATCTTCCATAAACGACTTCAATTAGCTGAGTAGCCTGTTTATGCGCCACTTCGTAGGTGGGCAGCGCTAGAAAAGACCAGCGAATCACTTGTTGACGATCAAACAAGGAGAAGGGGAGTCATTAAGATCGTATGTGAAGCAATTTAATAGAGAAGTGCTAGAAGTGGACGAGGCCGAGGACAAGGTACAGTTGACGACATTCAGAGCTGGGCTAAGGTCCGAAGAATAAGTAATGGCACTTGCAAAGAGCCCCCCGGCGTCGATGACAGAGTTGCTGATAAAGGCTCAGAAGTACATGAATGCGGAAGATGCTCTTGACGTGATAAAGGTAGGAGAACCTTGGACATCCAAGGCAGGTGCTTAAGACGACCCAAAAGGGCACAAGAGGGAAAGGAAATATCACTTGTCCAGCCATGACAGGAACAAGCAAAAGGACGATAAGACTTGAAAAGTAATAAATTTCACACCCTTGGTAATCCCCATTGATAAAATCTTGATGTAGATTAAGGACGACCATCAGCTTAGGTGGCTAAAGCCGCTAAACGGTTCACTCAATGCCCGAAACAAGAAAAAGTATAGCTACTTCCACCGCAACCACGAACATTACACGAACGAGTGCAAAGATCTCAAAGAACAGATAGAAGATTTAATCTAGAAAGTAAAATTGCATAAGTTCGTTAAGAGAGACACATATGGATGGCCAAAGCAGGAGAACCAAACCAAATCGGAAGAAAAGCCTAAAGACAACGATAAGCCACAGGAACGTCCGAAGAGTGCCATAAGAGAAATAAGGATGATTAATGGTGGTCCAACAACAGGAGACTCTTTCAAGTCCTTTAAGAAGTCACAACAAAGACAGGTTAACAGTGTCCACAAGATGCCACTGTCGAAACATAGGAAAAGAGAGGCTACAGATATGGTCTTCTCAGAAGAGGACACCAGAGGGGTAAAACAACCATATGACTACCCCCTAGTCATCATGCTCATGATAGAAGGGTTCAACACTAGACGAATCTTGGTAGACAATGGAAGCTCTGCTGATATCATTTACCTCTCCGCCTTTCAACAGTTGAAAGTAGACCTGAAAAGGCTTCGTCCATTCGAGTCTCCCCTCGTCAGTTTTAGCGAAGATAAGGTGTACCCAAAGGGAATAGTTACCTTAACGGTCACAACTATCTCATATTCGTAGTAGATAATAAGGCAACTTAATTTCCTGATGGTAGATTGTCCCTCGTCTTACAACGTCATCATTGGACGAGCAACCTTTAACCGCTGGAAAGTAGCGACCTCAACATATTGCCTAAAGGTGAAGTTCCCTATAGAAAATGGGGTAGGAGTGATCAAAGGGGACTAGATTTTGGCTCATGAATGTTATCAAGCAATGTTGACATTGAAGGAAAACCACACATGGATGATCGAGGAAAGAAGCCCGGAGGCGGTGGAAGCACTAGAGATAGTTAAACTTGTGGAAGGGGAGCCAACAAAGGTAACAAACGTAGAAGCAAACCTTGATCCTATAGCAAAAGAAGGAATAGTGGAGTTCCTGAAGAGATATTTAGATATATTTGCATGGAGCCATGAAGACATGCCCGGCATATCAGAAAATGTCATTCAACATCGGCTGAACGTGGACCCATAGAAAAAGCGCGTCCAACAAAGAAGAAGAGTCTTTGCACCCGAAAGAAACAGGGCCATTATGGATGAAGTAGATAAGCTCATGGCCGCCAAGTTTATTCGGGAAGTCTACTATCTGGAATGGCTGGCCAACGTCGTCATGGTAAAAAAGGCAAACAGGAAATGGAGAATGTGTGTAGTTTTTACAGATCTAAACAGGGCCTGCCCAAAAGATAGCTTCCCATTACCACGGATCGACCAGCTCGTTGATTCTACGATGAGACATAAGCTTTTGACGTTTATGGATGCGTTCTCAAGATACAACCAAATCCAAATGTCAGAAGAAGATCAGGATAAAATGTCCTTTATTACCAGCCAAGGACTCTATTTTTATAGGGTCATGCTATTTGGACTGAAAAACGCAGGAGCTACTTAACAGAGGTTAGTGAATCAAATGTTTAGCAAGCAGATTGGGAGAAACATGGAGGTTTACATTTGACAACCTTGAAGAAACTTTCGAGACACTAAGACGATACAAAATGAGGTTAATTCCAGCAAAATGTGCGTTTGGAGTCTCTTTAGGAAAATTTTTCGATTTCATGGTATCACAACGAGGAATAAAGGCCAATCCCGAAAAGGTAAAAGCCATATTGGAGATGACTTCACCTAGAAACGTCAAAGAGGTGCAGAAACTAACAGGAAGAGTGGTAGCTCTCAATCGTTTCATCTTAAGGGCGACGGACAAATGTCTCTCCTTCTTCAAGACTCTCAAATAGGCCTTCGTATGGACCAATGGTTGTGAGACGAAGTTCCAGGAGCTGAAACGATATTTGAGTAACCCGCTGTTATGAAGTCCGTCCAAAGAAGGTGAAGACTTATTCCTATACCTGGCTATTTCTGCCATCGCAGTGAGTGCAGTACTACTCCGGGAAGAATCAAGAATCTAGCGCCCAATGTACTACGTTAGTCAAGCCTTCCAGGGGGCGGAGGTGAAATACCCACGTATTGAGAAGATCACTTTCACTCTAATCGTCGCTTCTCAAAAGTTGCGTCCCTACTTTCAGGCAAATCCAATCCTTGTCATGACTGATCAACCAATCAAGAGAGCGATGAACAAACCAAAAGCAGCAGGCCGAATGGTGTAGTGGGTTGTCAAGTTAAGCTAGTTTGACATTGAGTACAGACCTCGAACAACCATAAAAGCCCAAGTATTAGTTGACTTCATTGTTGAATTCACCCTGCTCGAAGAGAGCACAGTAAGCGAATCAAAGTTATGGACGATACAAGCAGACAAGTCGTTAGTAAAGAAAATGGGCGGAGTTGGAGTCGTCATCACTTCACTAAAAGGAGACACACTGAGATATGGGTTCCAACTCCAATTCCCCGACACCAACAACGAATCAGAATACGAGGCTATATTGACAGGGCTCAAGATAGCCAAATCTATGGGAGCCAAAAACGTACTCTTAAAGAGTGACTCCAAATTGGTGATTAGGCAAATCAAATGAGATTACGAAGTGAAGGAACAAAGAATGCAAAAATACCTGAAGCTGACGAATCAACTAGCCAAGGAGCTAAAACAGGTAGAGTTCATGTAGGTCCCATGAAGTTTGAACTCAGAGGCAGACGAAGTGGCACGACAAGCATCATCAGAAATTAGGGAAAAACCACTGGGAATGAAACTGGAAGTACAAAAGTTCCCCAACATTGAAGAATTCCACACATTTGCTATACAAGGTAACATGAGCTGGACGACCCCCATCACATCTTACCTCAAGGACAGACAGTTTCCACTGGATCGAAACAAAGCAAGGAAGATAAAGAAGCGAGCTACCAAATTCACACTCTTGAATGACGTGCTCTACAAAAGGGGATTTTCCCTCCTTTACCTCAGGTGCGTCAAATAAGACGAAGAAAAGTTTATTCTAAAGGAGGTTAATGAAGGCATTTGTGGAGACCACTCAAGGGCAAGGTCTCATGTATCTAAGATCACCAGAGAAGGTTATTTTTGGCCGACGATGCAGAACGAAGCAAAAGACTTCGTCAAGAGGTGTGACAAATGCCAAAGGTACAAAAGCGTCCAACGAATACCTGGGGAGAAGATGACGGCCATAACCTCCCCATGGCCATTTGCACAGTGGGGGATTGACATAGTAGGCCCCCTACCCCAATGTAAAAAACAGGTAAAAATTTTACTTGTAGCAATTGATTATTTCACAAAATGGGTAGAAGCAAAAGCTCTGACAACCATCACAGTAGCAAAAATATAGAACTTTGTTTGGAGGAACATAATTTGCAGGTTCAGCATACCAAGGACAATCATATCAAACAATGGCCGCCAAATCGACAACCAAGCCTTCAGATCCTTTTACTTAGGGCTTGGAATTAGAAACCAGTTCTCGTCACCTGGACACCCCCAAGCTAATGGACAGACGGAAGTAACTAATCGAACCTTGCTCAAATCCATCAAAGTTCGACTGGAAGGGATAAAGGGTACATGAAGAACTACCAAGTGTCCTGTGGGCTTACTGAACCACGGCTAGAACCCCAATAGGAAAGACACCATTCAATTTTACCTATGGCACTGAAGCAGTAATTCCCGTTGAAGTATGAGTCATTAGCATAAGAAGGGAATTTTTTGACGAAGACATCAATGACAACCAGCTAAAGATGAACCTGGACTGCCTTAACGAAATAAGGGATGAAGCATCCAGAAGTGTTAAGACATCTGTGTTTCACATGTTAGGAACATATGTCGCTATTTTATATAATTAGCTAATCCTTTGACAAAACGCACTTTACTTGTATTTGAGTAGATCTAGGATGTGTTTAATGCTTCAAGAAACAAGGTTTCAAGTTCAAGTGTTAAAGTCATGCAAGTCTGTCTAAGATTCAAGTGTGGAAAGTGTTGTTCATTAAAACTCAACAGCTAGCTCGACAGCTAGCATCTATCGAGACTTAGAGCTATCTGAATCCCGTGGCTCGACAGCAGCTTGATTGATAGGTATCTATCAAGGTTTATGAAACTCAGATTTTCGAGTCTGCTTTTCATCCAATCCATGATTATATGTTTGGGCTTTCTTTTCTCACAACCCTAGACATATATAAGGATTATTTTAAGTGCTGTCAAAGGTGACACAAGTTGCACAAGTGTTGAGCAAAGTTTGTTCATGCAAAGTGTGACCAGAGACAGAATTTGCCTAAGTTCATCTTTCTTGTGAAGAAGCTACTGTGTTTGTACACCATAGGGTTTTGTGACCAAGGAGCTTCTTGATCTTCATCGTGTGATGAACTGAAGAACTTTGCAACCAACAACCTTCTCTAGTTGGTGATTGAAGTCGCATACTAAGATCCGCGCAATTGGTTAGTCACGTAATAGAAGCCGTGCATTGAAAAGGAGAGGTTGTCACTACAGAACAAGTCCAATTGGGTATTGGGGTAAGGGTTCAACTGTAGGTTGGTAGAAGGTACTGGGATTCCTTTACTTGTAACCACTTGTTGTGATAATAGTGAATCCTCGGGTGTGGTGACCTTAAAATCACTCGGTGGGTTTTTTGCTGTGTAGGTTTTCTCCATTCGTAAAAAATCACCGTGTCATTTAATTTTCGCTGCATACTTTAGTTATTTGGTGATTTGTTTGTGCTGCCATGCGCTTTGCATGTTAATCTAATTAGTAAATAAACTTAGCTAATTAATCAATCAATTCATCACAATGGGTCAATACGGTTTTGGCCTATTAAGTGGTATCAGAGCAGGCACACTCTGATTAGGGTTAATCTTTGCTGTATGATCCATTAACCCCTGTTTGTCATGGATAAAGGACAATCTCTTATTATACCTCATTTGTTTGATGGCACTAACTATGCATACTGGAAAATACGTATGAGAGCTTTCTTGCAGTCTTTAGATGAGAAGGTGTGGCAAGCTGTAGAGATTGGCTGGACTAAGCCAACGGAAGCACCAGCCAATTGGGATGATGCTAAGATCAAGGCGGCAAACTTCAACAGCAGGGCATTAAATGCATTGTTCAATGTAGTCACTAATGAGGAATTCAAGAAGATATCCTCCACTGAAACTGCAAAGGAAGCATGAACCATTCTCCAGACAACCTATGAAGGAACTAAGGCTATTAAAGATTCAAAGCTTCAAAGGCTCACTACAAGCTTCGAAGAGATCAAGATGGAGGAGGATGAGTCGTTTAATGAGTTCTATGCCAAGCTCAAGGACATAGTAAACTCAGCATTTAATCTAGGGAAAACCATTCCTGAACCTAAGATTATGAGAAAGGTACTCAGATCTCTACCCGAGAGATTTCATGCCAAGATCACCGTGATTAAGGAATCGAAGGATATTGACAAAATTCCTTTGACAGAGCTGGATGGAAATTTGCAGACCTATGAGTTGGATTTTTCTAGAATCGAAAAATCGAGCAAGAGCAAGAGCATGACACTGAAGGCCAAGAGCAATGCCACGAATGAGTCTTCAAACAATGAAGATTCTAAGATGAAGTCCTACATCACCAGGCAATTCAAGAAGTTCATGAAGAATGCAAATGGGAAGGGCTTCGACAAGGACCGTAGGCAATCTAGTTCCTCTCAGTTCAAAAGCCAAGACAAGGGGAAGAAGGATGCTAGGGATGGCGGTCAGCACACTGTTCCCTCAGGACCAAAGTGCTTTGGGTGTCAAGGCTTCGGTCACATGAAACAAGAGTGCCCTACATATCTCAAGACCATTGGGAAGAGCAAGGCACTTGCTGCTACATTGAGCGACACCGAGCCTAAGGATGATTTCGACAATGAGGATGACGGAATCCTAAATACCTTCACTGCCACTATCCATCCTACTAAAAGGATTGTTGAAGATGTGGATGAAGAAGAGGAATTAGTAGAGTCTAAATTTGAGAAGATGGATGAACAATATGACATCCACACAGCCTATGCAAAGTTATACAAGGTCTCCGAAAAACATGAGCAGCTGTATAGGTTGACCACCAAGAAGCTTAGTGATGTGGAGCTTGAGCGAGAGGAAATCTCTACAAAGTTTGATGAAGCCAATCAAACTATTGGAGCACTAAGATTTGAGAACAGTTTCTTGGCTAAGAAGACCAAAAAGCTTGAGGCAGAACTGTTACAAGTCAGAGCTTATCTGGAAAGGACTTCAAGTGCTAAGCTCGATGAAATTCTCAGTCTTCAGAAATCTACTTCTGATCGAACCAGTTTAGGGTATGATTTCTTTTCTCCTAGTATTGTTTCAACTAGTACTACTATTTTTGTTCCTCCTGCTAATAATATTGAAACGGAGAACAATGTTGTTAAAAATGAATTAGCTAGTGAGAACATAGACAAAGGTAAATCTATCTTAGAAGCACCCCCTAAGCAGTATAAGAAAGATGTTAAAAACCCTAGAGTTAAGAAGGCTAACTCTCAAAAACCTAAACAGAAGAAGCAGTATCTCTATCATCACTGTGGAGCAGCCGGTCATACTCGACCAAATTACTATTAGTGGTTAGCCACTCAACAGAGCAACAGCATGATCGCATCGAAAAACCAGAATCAGTTTCCATCCTCTTTTGCTCCCCTTGGAGATCTTCTCAAAACCCTCATGTTCATTTCGAACTTGAACGGTTTCAATTCTTCCCCCTCACTGCCGGTTCAAGGGTTCACTCAAAGGAAAGGTTCTTCCAAAGTGTGGAAGGAAAAGGGCTCCAAGTGATTCTATCACTTTTCTTTCTCTCTTCTTATTTTTGTGTTTGCATTTATTGTGTGTTTTGCTTTCTAGTTTTGAGTTAGTCTAGTTTTATACTTTGCTTTGTTTAACATGTTTTTGTTTGTTTTTAGTTTTGATTTTTTTTTTTTCATATAAAAATTTTAAAAAAAAAATTTAAAAATCAAAAAAATACAAAAACAGTGTGTGTTTTGTGTACATTAGTACTTGTGTACCTTGGATAGCTATTGAAATAAAGTTTTCTAAATTTTGTATCTTTTGTAGCTTAGATGAGCATCTCTATGCACAACTAAGTAAGTGAGCTTTGTGGCTCGTATTTGTGATGATTAAGGTTAAGTGATTTCTTGCACTTAACACTCGTATCACTCTTTCTGATGGGAATGACTAGAAAATCCTAAAAGAAAGGCATAAATAATCATCTCACCACTGTTGCCTGCCAATAATGAAATGACATTTGTATGCTTCGGCATAGCAAAAGTGGAACGTCAAATGCTTAACATAATTGGGTATTTCTTTTCTCTCTCTTATATGCCCATGCATGATTTGCTTAAAAGAAAAATAAAAGCAAAAAGATCAAAATTCTTTATATATGATTGCAAGCGTGTCTTCTAAGAGATGTGGGAGTTATAGGATGTACCTCAAATGTGATAGTCCCCATCAAACAGTTATGATTGTGTGTGAATTAAAGTGATTTTCTCATATCTCAAATCGTCATAACATGTAGATGCTTATGCAATCTTGCAATATTTTTCACACACAACACGCAATATTCTTTGTTACTCTTGATACATGTGCAGGTACAATGTGATTTGGCCATCACAAGGTTTACATGTGTTAATGTATGCTCACTAAATTGTCTTGATTTATTTTTGAAATATAAAATTGGTTAGACCTGTTTAGTGTGTGTGTGTGTTTTGGGATCTATGTGCTTAACATTTTTTTGTTGAGAGATGATTTTGAGAGTTCAAAATGTTGTTTGGATCTTTGGTTGAGTTGCATGTGTTAAGGACATATTTTGTGTAATTGGCTAATCTTTTGACAAAACGCACTTTACTTGTATTTAGGTAGATCTAAGTTGTATTTAGTACTTGAAGAAACATGTTGTTCAAGTCTAGTATTAAAGCCATGAAGATTGGACCAAGAAACAAGTGACGAAAAGTTGTTCATTAAAGCTGGACAGATAGCTCGACACCTGCGGACAGATAGCTCAACAGCTGCTCGACACCTCTCGACAACTGGCTATCTATCGAGCTCTTAAGGTGTTTCTTATCGCAATCTCGACAATTGGTGGATCGATCGAGAAAGCTCCTGTCCCCTCGACAGCTTCTCGACGCCTCTTCGACACCTAGCTATCTATCGAGATTTAAATCTCGACACCTCCCGATCGGTCGAGGTTACGAGAATTCAGATTTTCAGATCTGATTTTTGGACCAGGCTTATGTATTTGTGTAAGGTTTCTTTTCTCACAACCCTAGACCTATATAAGGCTTATTTTAAAGGCCGTCACACAAGAGAATACAAGGAGAACATATGCAAAAGGTGACCAATACCTTATTCTTTCTGAAAGAAGCTACTGCGTCTTTTGCGTCTTAAGGTTTTGTAACCAAGTGCTTCTTGATCTTCATTGTTGATGAAGTGAAGAACTTTGCAGCCAACATCTTCTTCTCTAGTTGATGATTGAAGTCGCGTACTAGGATTCGCGCAATTGGTTAGTCACTTACTGGGATTCGTGCATCAAAGGGTGGCGTTCATATATTGAAGAGTTCAGAGGTTCTGAAGCGATAGAAGGTTTCTGCTGTGAGTTCATCTACGGGAATTGTAGAGTCTAGGGACAAAGGTTTTGTACTAAATCTGAAACTTCTCTTTACTATAGTAGATTGCTTTTCGAGAAGGTTTCCCCCCAGGTTTTTTACTGTGAAACTAGTTGGTTTCATTGGTTTTCCTAGTCATCATATCTTGTCTTATTTACTTTTCCGCTGCATTCATTATTGATATGATATTGATGTTTGTTTGTTTTAACAAGTTTTATTCATAATAAATCTAATTAACAACTTGGGTTTAAAACTTGTTAATTCTTTCAACCTGGGTCTAAATTTCCTAACAAGTGGTATCAGAGCGGGTACACTCTGATTGGATTAATTTCCTGAGTGTGATCCTTGACCCCCGTTGTCATGGAAACTCTTGATTGCTTTGATTTGCATGATCTTGTGTTGAATGATGATGATGATATTCAAGATACCTATTGCAAGCTTTATAATATTTGTATGAAATCTCTTGAATGTTCTACAAAATTAAAACCTAAATTTAAAAAGGTCAATCTTGAAAAAGATGATTTGATTACAAAATTGGATGTAGCCAATAATTTGAATGAGAATTTTAAAAATCAAATTTCATCTCAAGTGGACAAAATTAAGAGTTTGGAAGAGCAACTAGTTGAATTTAAAATTGAAGTTGAAAATTTAACTAGTGCCAAACTTGTTGTTGAGCCTAACTCAAAAGAAAAAGATTTTTACATTCCTCCATTTAAAAGGAATAATGAAGAGTTGAAGGCTAATATTGCTAGGATAGACAAAGGTAAACAATCTGATGTTAACGCTGATGTTTTTAAACCTATGTCTAAAACTGCTCCTAGGTTGAATGATAAATCTGAATTTGTCCCCATTTGTCATCATTGTCATATTGTTGGTCATATTAGGCCAAATTGTCCTAAGTTGAGGTCTCTGTCAACCTCTAAGGTTAGACCTCCTTCCAGGAAGCCAAGTAGTTCTAAAACTACTCATATTTGTCACCATTGTGGTGTTTCTGGACACATTCGTCCAAATTGCTTTAAGTTGTATCCTCAAAAGCAATTGTCCAAACAATCACAGGTTTCCTCTCAAGGACCTACACCTTTATTTGGAGAGTTATTAAAAGTCTTAAGCTTTTTAACTCAATTTCAAGAGAATTTTAATTCTTCTATGTCCTTTAGTAGACATATTAGGACAGTTGCCTTTTCATCTTCACGGCCAAAGACTCGTGCTGTGTGGGTGAAAAAGGAGCCTAAGACTTAATTGTCTTTTCTGTTTGTTCTCTGCTTTAATTCTTTCTATCTAGAGTAGGACTCTCTTTGCTTGATTTCTCATCTGCATCTTTCTATCATGCTTTCATGCATCTGCATTTTTCTATCATGCCTTCATACATATGCATCTTTCTTTCATATGTTTGTCTATTTTTTGTTTTGTTGTTTAGTCTTTATTTTGTTTGTTTTTCAAAATAAAAAATTGAAAAATCAGAAAAATACAAAAACAGTGTGTGTTTGTGTACATTGGTACTTGTGTACCTTGGATGGCCATTGAAACAAAGTTTTCTAAACTTTGTATCTCTTGTAACTTAGATGAGCATCTCTATGCACAACTAAGCAAGTGAGCTTTGTGGCTCTTGTTTGTGATGAGTAAGATTAAGTTATCTCTTATACTTAACACTCGTATCACTCTTTTTGACGGGAAGGATTAGAAAATTCTAAGAGAAAGACATAAATAACCATCTCACCACTGTTGCCTGCCAATCATAATGACACCTGTATGCTTTGGCATAGCAAAAGTGCAGTGTCAATGACATTTGTGTGCTTCGGCATAGCAAAATTGGAATGTCATATATCATTGGGTATTTCTTTTCTCTCTTTTATATGCTCATGCATGATATGCTTAATAGAAAAATATGCAAAGAAAAATCAAAAGCAAAAATATCAAAAATGCTTTTAAATATGATTGCACACGTGTTTTCTAGGAGATGTGGGAGTTATAGGATGTACCTCGAATGTGATAATCCTCATCAAACAGTTATGATTGTGTGTGAGTTAAAGTGATTTACTCATGTCTCAAATTGTCATAACATGTTAACACATTTGCAATCTTGCGATGTTTTTCACACACAACACGCAATAGTCTTTGCTACTCTTGATACATGTGCAGGTACAATGTGATTTGGCCATCACAAGGTTTTACATATGTTAATGTATGCTCACTAAACTGTTTTGACTTGTTTTTGAAATATAAAATTGGTTAAACTTGTTTAGTGTGTGTGTGTGTGTGTTTTGAGATCTATGTGCTTAACATTTTTCTTGTTGAGAGATTTGTTTTTCACATGTTTTGCATCCTTCTATTATCTTGTCATCCATAGCATCTTGTTTCATTACATTCATGCATTTATATGAATTTTTTGTACCCCCTTGATCATTCTTGATCATCTTTATGTCTCTCGGGTGAAGCTTTCTAGCTTCTTGTACACCGGTCTTGTGACCATGTTTACATACATTGTGCTCATCTCTGATGATGTATGTTTTCTTCACCTATTCTTACATGTGTTGTTTCTTTTCTATCTTTATACACATGTTTCTACTTGTATGCAATCTATTATTTCTGTTTCACACAAAGATGCCTTGATGAATTTTGTTTAAAGTGTTTTATTGTCAAAGTCTACTTACCATAAACTCTCTTCTTGCAAAGTTTTTCAAGAGTTTGTGTTAAGATAGATTTTATTGTATTCAATAAGTGGATATGAGTTGAGTGATTTATGACTTCTCTCATATGTTCATTTGTTTGTTGTGGTTTTGTCACGGATTGCCAAAGGGGAAGATTGTTAAGGCATAGTTTTGTGTAATTGGCTAATCCTTTGACAAAACGCACTTTACTTGTATTTGGGTAGATCTAAATTGTTTTTAATACTTAAAGAAACATGTTGTTTAAATCTAGTATTAAAGCCATGAAGATTGGACTAAGAAACAAGTGAAGAAAAGTTGTTCATTAAAGCTAGACAGATAGCTCGACACTTGCGGACAGATAGCTCGACACCTGCTCGACACCTCTCGACAGCTGGCTATCTATCGAGCTGTTAAGGTATTTCTTATCGCAATCTCGACACCTTCTCGACAGCTGGTGGATCGATTGAGAAAGCGCTTGTCCCCTCGACACCTCCTCGACACCTAGCTATCTATCGAGGTTTAAATCTCGACACCTCCTCGACATCTCTCGATCGATCGAGATTACGGGAATTCAGATTTCTAGATCTGATTTTTAGGCCAGGCTTATGTATTTATGTAGGGTTTTTTTTCTCACAACCCTAGACTTATATAATGCTTATTTTAGAGGCCGTCACACAAGAGAATACAAGGAGAACATATGCAAAAGGTGACCGATACCTTATTCTCTCTAAAAGAAGCTACTGCATTTTTTGCGCCTTAGGGTTTTGTAACCAAGTGCTTCTTGATCTTCATTGTTGATGAAGTGAAGAACTTTGCAGCCAACATCTTCTTCTCTAGTTGATGATTGAAGTCGCGTACTGGGATTCGCGCAATTGGTTAGTCACTTACTGGGATTCGTGCATCAAAGGGTGGCGTTCATATATTGAAGAGTTCAGAGGTTCTAAAGCGGTAGAAGGTTTCTGCTGTGAGTTCATCTACGGGGATTGTAGAGTCTAGGGATAAAGGTTTTGTACTAGATTTGAAACTTCTCTTTACTATAGTGGATTACTTTTCGGGAAGGTTTTCCCCCAGGTTTTTTACTGTGAAACTGGTTGGTTTCATTGGTTTTCCTAGGTCATCATATCTTGTCTTATTTACTTTTCCGCTGCATTCATTATTGACATGATATTGATGTTTTTTTTGTTTTAACAAGTTTTATTCATAATAAATCTAATTAACAACTTGGGTTTAAAACTTGTTAATTCTTTCAACCGGGGTCTAAATTTCCCAACAACATGTTTGATTGCATTCATGTCTATGTTTTTCTCTTCTTGAAAAACTGTTTTTAAGAAATCTCGACATCTCCTCGACACCTCTCGACACCTAGCTTATCTATTGAGCTCTTCAACTGCTTTTTATCACAATCTCGACACCTCTCGATAGCTAGGTCGATCGATTGAGAAAGTTTATGTCCCCTCAATAGCTCCTCGATAGATCCTCGATCCATTGAGCTTCTTTTTGCCTTGGACACCTGCTTGATAGCTACATCTGTCGAACCTTTTAAAGCTCGACACCTCTTGATCTGTCAAGAATTATTGAGCTTGTATATAAAGGGTCCTCACGATTTCAGCTCTCATTTCGCTCGATCTCTCTGGACTTCTCATCTCCCAAAACCTCTCTCTCACTCCCAACCTCTTCCTCAAGGATTTTTCAACCTTAATTAAGTTTTCTTCTCTTGGTAAATGTTCTAATCCTTCTTTTTCATGCATTTTCACATCTTTTGACCTAAAAAATTGGGGTTTTTGGAAAATGTTTGGGATTTTTCAAATTGATGAGGTTTTTGCAAGTTTATTGGGATGGGTTTTAAAGGTTTGATCTTAAAAACTTCATGCATTGCATCACACTTGCATTACAACTATATTTTCATGCATTTAGATGTGTGTTATATATATGCAACTGATTGTGTGCTGGTAGGATTGAATTGGGCTGAGCTCATGATGTAATTACCTTTGCATGTCACATGTTCATGCATTCCCATGCATACGTTCTTTCTATTCACTATATTTTGATATATTTTTGCTGCTTGGGACTTTTCTGATTGTTTCTTTCTCCCTCTCTCTCTTCTGTTTGCATTAGTCTACTTCCATGGCACCCAAAAGGCAAATCTACTCCGTCCTAGAATCCTCTTCGTTCCGGGGCATCCACTTCTTCTGATCCTACACCATTTCATGTCTGGTTCCGTGATGAGAAGGCCAAATCGGACTTCTTTGAGAACTTTTCCCGACGAGGCATTCATTTTGAATGCCAAGTCATCTTGTCGGACTTCTCCGACACTGACTTTCCCACTGTCATCCACAGTAGGGAATGGGAGTCACTGTGTGATGTCCCGATCACCTGTCCATCCGTGCTGATCTAGGAGTTCTACTCTAACATGCATGAATTTGATTTTTCAGTACCTCTTTTTGTTACTCACGTTCGAGGTACGCACATTGTTGTCACACCGGATATTGTATCCAATGTGCTCCATGTCCCAAGGGTAGAGCATCCTGACTACCCTGGTTGTGATCGTTTTAAGACAATGTCTAAAGACGAGCTTATTTCTTATTTTTGTGAGCACCCTTTTGATTGGGGTGAGCGTCAGTTCACTTACTGTTCGGGCTTTGCTAAAGGCCCTCGTTTTCTTAACATGGTTATGACCTTTGTTCTTCATCCCTTATCTCATTATAACTCTATTACAGAGCCCCGTGCTCGGTTTTTGCTTTCACTTTTAGAGCATCTTAGTATAGATTTTCCCTCTCATTTCGTTCTTTCTATTATAGATGTGTATAGGGATTCGATGACCCATGATAAGCTTATCTTCCCTTCGGCTATCACGAGGATTTTACGCCATTTTTCAATTCCTTTTCCCTTGTCCGACAACTTCTCTGTTATAGGTGTTATAGATGCCGCTACCGTTAAACGGAGTGAGGCACAGTTTCGGTCGAGGCGGTCCGGGTCAGCAGCTCCTCCCATTCCTTCGACTCCATCCACATCTGCTCCCTCTTCTTCTACAAGCGGTGTGACTCTCGGGGACATCATGGCGCAGCTTCAACGCATGGATGCTCGCCTCAACACTCTCAGTGATGAGTTGTGTTAGGTGAACACCCGTGTTAGTCGTATTGCACGACACCAGGCGGTCTTAGGTGGCTTTGTTGCTTCTCCTCCACCTACTCTAGAGGCTTCTAAGGATGAGGATGATGATAATGATGCTACTGCTTCCGATGATGAGGGTGATGGAGATGTTAGCTCTTCCAGTGCTGACAAGATGTCTACTTGACACTCTTACCCTTTGTCACTCGTGACAAAAAAAGGGAGTAGTTTTGGTTATGATAGTAGTCATAGTTAGGGGGAGAGTTAGTATAGGAGATTTTTGTTAGGGGGAGTGTTGATGTTGAGGGGTGTAGTGAGGATTTTATGTATCCTTTTCTTTTCTCTCCTTTTTAGATACACTGTTCTTGTACTTGGGTCTTGTGACCATTTTGACATACATCGTACTTATATTCTTTATATATTGATGTATGTTTTTCACCTACCCTTACATGTGTTATTTCTTTTCTCGGTTTATACACATGCTTCTTATATCTTGTATGCAATCTATTATTTCTGTTTCACACTAAGATGCCTTGATGAGTTTTGTTTAAAGTGTTTTAGAAATACAGGTTGTCAAAGTCTACTTGCCATAAACTCTCTTCTTGCAAAATTTTTCAAGATTTTGTGTTAGGATAGATTTTATTGTATTCAACAAGTGAATATGAGTTGAGTGATTTATGACTTCTCTCATATGTTCATTTATTTGTTGTAGTTTTGTCACGGATTGCCAAAGGGGGAGATTGTTAGGACATATGTGTTTCACATGTTAGGAACATATGTTGCTATTTTATGTAATTGGCTAATCCTTTGACAAAACGCACTTTACATGTATTTAGGTAGATCTAGGATGTGTTTAATGCTTCAAGAAATAGGGTTTCAAGTTCAAGTGTTAAAGTCATGCAAATCTGTTCAAGATTCAAGTGTGGAAAGTGCTGTTCATTAAAGCTCAACAGCTAGCTCGACAACGAGCATGTATTGAGACTTAGAGTTGTCTGAATCCCGTGGCTCGACAGTAGCTTGACAGATAGGTATCTGTCGAGGTTTATGAAACTCAGATTTTCGAGCCTGCTTTTCATCCAATCTGTGATTATATGTTTGGGCTTTCTTTTCTCACAACCCTAGACATATATAAAGATTATTTTAAGGGTTGTCAAAGGTGATACAAGTTGCATAAGTGTTGAGCAAAGTTTGTTCATGCAAAGTGTGACTAGAAACAAAATTTGCCCTAGTTCATCTTTCTTGTAAAGAAGCTGCTGTGTTTGTACACCGTAGGGTTTTGTGACCAAGGAGCTTCTTGATCTTCATCGTGTGATGAACTGAAGAACTTTACAGCCAACAACCTTCTCTAGTTGGTGATTGAAGTCGCGTATTGGGATCCGCGCAATTGGTTAGTCACGTACTGGTAGCTGTGCATTGAAAAGGAGAGATTGTCACTACAGAACAAGTCCAATTAGGTATTGGGGTAAAGGTTCAACTGTAGGTTGGTAGAAGGTACTAGGATTCCTTTACTTGGAACCACTTGTTGTGATAATAGTGAATTCTCGGGAGTGGTGACCTTAAAATCACCTGGTGGGGTTTTTGCCATGTAGGTTTTCCCCATTAGTAAACAAATCACCGTGTCATTTAATTTCCGCTGCATACTTTAGTTATTTGGTGATTTGTTTGTGCTGTCACACGCTTTGCATGTTAATCTGATTAATTAATAACCTTGGCTAATTAATCAATCAATTCATCACAATGGGTCAATACGTTTTTGGCCTATCAAGAAGGATGGTGAGATACCAACAAAAGATGGCTGGGTACTACAACCAAAGAATAAAATTCAGGAGATTCAGCATAGGAGACCTTGTCTTACGGAAAGTTACACCAGCAACAAAGGATCCAACCCATGGGAAGCTGGGGCCAACCTGGAAAGGCCCCTACAAAATCACCCACTACTCAAGACAAGGAAGCTACCACTTGGAATCTATGGATGGTAGAAAACTACCTCGTCCATGGAACATCGAACACCTCAAGAGGTATTATCAGTAGGGATTAAATCTTTTGTAATCATTAACAACTTTTCGTTTGTATTCTAAAGCAGTTTAATAAAGGAATTATTCAAGTCACAAATTTCCAAAAAGGTAGTAAGAAATGACGAGGCCAGTGATATAAATCCACCAAAGGATATAAATCACATAACGAGGCCAGTGATATAAATCCACCAACGGATATAAATCACATGACGAGGCCAGTGATATAAATCTACCAACGGATATAAATCACATGACAAGACCAATGATATAAATGTTAGGATTAGTGCCCTTAAATCCTATTGTATGATGCTATGTATGACATTATGTATGACTTAATGTTCTGATTAATAAAGTTTTTTTATTATTATCTGAAATAATGGTAACATGAATATTCGGACATTATCATATAGTCCATGAGATACATAGTATGTGATTTATGTGATTTAGTCACAGAAGATATAAGTCACAAGTTCTTTGTAAACTCAGAATTTTAGTTTGTAGTCAGTGATGAAATTGGGCATTTTCATCTGCGAAGACTATAACATATCAACTAAGATGATTTGTCTTGATCATGGAAGTTGAGACTTCTAGTTTATGTATTGATATGTTTTAAGAGTTAAGACATATTGAACTGGACTGCTGTGAGATTTATTATTCTCCTAACGACTGTCAAATGAATAATAAATCTCACGACTTCTATTTACATGAACTCTTAATCTTGAGAGAATAATGGACCTGATCATGAAGTGTAGGTTGCTTTGATATATCAGGAGTGAGATCTAATGTAACGGTCAAAACCTCAGTATGTTGGACAGCCACATTTAATGTTGATAGAACATATATTCTCAAGATGGAATTCATAGTCTCTTAACAGAGATATAAAATATTCACTTGAGATAAGTTTAATGGGTTCAGTTATTCAGCGAGTTAGGCCTAACCATTTTAGTAAGGAATTACTAAAGTATATATTTATGAAATTGGATTTCATAAATATATGATGAATAACTTAAAAGGATTAAACCGGGTACTCAAGGATTAAGTTGTAGTAATTTACAAAGTGGCAGTCTACGTTCATGACTTTATATTACTACGAATATTTTATGAAGGGGTTGCATGTATAATAAAGTCTTGGGATATAATTTATTAATAAGGCCTAGAGTGCAATTATATTTATATAGTGGTATTAAATATAATTAATGGTAACTTTGGACTTGTCAAGAGTTGACAGAAAAGCCCAAGGCCCATTGGAGCTAGTGTGTTATTTGTTCCCTTTTGGTTCCACTCCTAGCCACATACTAAAGCCCAATTGGAAAGGCCCTTCAGGCTAGCCCAATTAGATAATAAGTTATAAGAAGAGAAACATACAGAATTTTGAAAGAACATGAAATGATTTGTATGTGAGTGTTGAGCACTCTCTAATTCTCCCTTGAATACATTTATAGAAACTGATTGAGAGACCACACTTCTTGGGCATCAAGTGGAATTAGAGTGAAGATTAAAAGTGTTCTCAAAAACTTCTGATCTTTGGTTTTGAATTTCACTGCACCAAGGTACACTCTCTTATTCTTAAATTCTGAAATTTACTTAGTACATGTTATCAATTGCGAATGAAGTAGATCCGTTAAATTTTCCACTGCGTATGTTTTGTATGCGATATAAACATGTATTTTTCCATCAATAAATCCATCAACGGATATAAATCACATGATGAGGCCTGTGAAATAAATCCGCCAACGGTCACAAGTCACATGACGAGGAAAGTGATAAGAACCTCCAGACGGGTATAAATTACACAATGGACAAGAAGCCCTTAAACAAACATAGTTAGTGCATTAATTAAGGTAAGCATTAAATTTTCTTTTCAATGAACAAAAATGGTTAGCAAAAAGGAAAGGGCTCATACCATCCAGATAAAGAAGAAAAACAGAACTTCTACACACAAGCTAAATGATAAAACATACCATGATATGGTTTAAAATAGTTGTCAAAAAGCATGAAAGATAGTGTTCAAAAGAAAATGCATAAAGCCCCAAAACAGGTAAGGCACCCAAAAAAAAAAAAAAAAAAAAAAAAAAAAAAAAAAAGAGAAAATATCTACAGGAAGTTCAAGCAATAGGGTCATCTTGTCCACCACCAGCTCCCTCGTCAGCATCAGCCTCAGGAACAACCCTCTCAACAACATTGGCCTCGTCAGCTTCCATCTCTTTGTCCACAGCTTCAAAATCCAGGCTTTCCAAATCTACTTCGGGTTTGTGCTTTGTCAAGTACCTCCTCAGCAGCTCAAAGCCCTTGAAGTACCAACTGAGCAAAACGCCATTGTCCTCGTCAGCAATGGCTCTGATACCATGTTAAGAATATAAAGTGAGAGAGAGAAAAATTAAACAGTCTGTATATTGATGTATATTCTGTGTGAATAACACTATACAATAGAGAGCCTTATATAGGCTAAGTATGTGTGAAGTACAAGTAATACGAGTATACTACAAGTACAGTATACTGGGCTAAGCCTAATAGGCTAGACTAAACTAAGCTATATACTAACAGCTCTAAGTGTATTGAGAGAGCTTTAATTCCTTAAGCCTAATAATTAAATAAATAAATAAAACCTCTCCTCTGCTCAGAATAATTCAGGTTATATTGATTGGTTGCCGTTAGAATAAACTATCAAATCAAGTAGGCTTGAATGAAAGCAATGCAAATTAAAGTGATGCATATCTTGAATTATGTTTCTATAACCGAATAAAGGATCTGATAAAGTCTCAATCATAATAGAGTAGTCATCATAGGTTGGAATTATATAATATTTAAACAAATAAATAAATCTCTACCAGGCCCAACTCTTTAGAAAAATATTTTGTTTGTTTATTTAGACTCCTGTAAACTCAAATTATTATGCAGATCTAGGTTAAACAATAATAATCATATCACATAAAGCAGAATAGTAAATAAGACAAGCGATATGATGACCCAGGAAAACCAATGAAACTGTCTAGTTTCTAGGTAAAAAACCTAGGGAGGATTTAATTTAAACAATCCACAAGGCAACAAATTCACTAAATAGAATGGAAGTGTTTACAATAGATTTTCCCCTACATCTAATGCTACCTCTTGTAGTACTTACTCACGTGACCACACGCAACTCCAAATTTACGGACTCTTCCCTCTGAATTTGTTGCATACAAACACTCCAGTTTGTAACTTTGAGATCCCACTCAAAGCTTTAGATCATCAACACCAGTTGATCTTATATGCAGCAACTTATCTCCACCGATACTTGTGTTTGGATGTTTTTTTCGGTAGATGCTTGTTGAGTTAGAAGGTTATAGAACCTCATAGATCGCACAGGAGTAACTCACAAGACTTCACAATGCTTCTGAAATGTGAACTAGGGTTTTCCTTTTATACCTTGCAGTGTTGGACTCAAACCCTAAACATTTCGTGGGCTTTCGGGCCTGATTTAAAATCTGCAAATATCGCAGTTCGATTGGTCGAAGGTCTCTCTTGATCGGTCGAGCCTTGCAGTTTCTGAATTCTTCTTTCTGCAGCTTGACTTGAATCAACTTAAGCAATGTCTAACACTGTTCTAAGACATAAATATCTTATACTAGACATGTTTTTGTACTCAATTTGCCAACATATATAAAATTAGAAACTAAACATTTAATCTTAAATATTTGGAACCTAACATATTTTAAAATTTTAAATGAAATAAGGAAAAAGTTTGATTACAAACTTTGTTATAGTCAATGACTATAATTCCCATCAAAGAAATTAACATGTCTATATATTTTAATAATTAACCGTTTGATTGTATGTTCTTTATGTTATTAATAAGCATATCAAATTTTGTGTCAATCGGATGTTATTTACTATTCGATCCATAAACTTATTTTTTATGCATAATTTTAGACTACAAAAATTTGAAATTTAAACATTTTATTGATAACATAGCTATTAATCTTTGATCTTCTTAAAATTTGGCAAGCATGGAGCATATAAGAAGAAAATGTAATCCAATAGTGGATTTATTAAAATTTACATCCAATAAAAATATATAGTGTAGAATTATAGTCATTGACTACAACAAAGTTTGTACCCAAACTTTGTCCACTAAGTAAACAAACAAAAATGCTTATTTTAGCTTGAATTGAATAAAGAGTGATTGTTTAACCACGTAGGGACTGAGTGACTGGATGCGATCACAATCAGTTATCATTTTTCTTCATCAAATCTTTCAACCATAATTTTAATTTTTAATAGAGATGCAGTGTATGTTTTAGAAAACTGGTCATACATCAACTTACATTGCTATCACCAGCACATTTGAAAAGAAGCATAAAATTCATTAAACTCTGTCTGACTTGTGGGGTTTGATACACCCACACCCTCCCCTCTTTTCTTCATATGCTTTTCTTTCTTATTTCCACTAGTCTAAATCATCTGGGGCCAATAGCATCAGCAATTTAATTATTGTTGCTTGATGTTGTCAGAAGTCAACATGCATGAACACATGGTTGTTTTACATTGCCAAAAAGATTTCCTTAGTTGCATTGTCATGGGCTTCAGCATCAATAGTCCAAGGACAACTCAAATATCATGCATGTAATATTGACAAAAACTAAAGGAAGACGCGAAATCCACAAAGGACATGAAATTGTACACATGATGTGATGAAAGAGAGCAATAATTTTATTTTTTCTTTTTGAAAAAAAAAAAAAAGAGAAATGTTGAATTAGTGTCCAAATGTAATCATTGTACAAGACATGATATTTATAGGAACAATTATAGCCTTATCCTTTTCTAACTGAGGTAGGATTGTTTTATTGAATAAAATGTAAAATACAATCCTAAAATTTGGGTCATTTTGATTTTTTTTTCTTTGAGATTCAAAAATTTTGATCAGCTCCCTTAACGCTAAGATTTGTTTTAATTGACAGCCTTCCATATATGGTCGTATTGATTTGTTCATTAAGTGAAACCTATGCCTACCATATGTGCTAATTGATCCAATTAAAACATGGCAAGTGAATTTGACTATTCCATGTAATTAATAAACATAAAAACTTTGAAATAAATCCTAAAATCTAATGAAATAAATTAAAAATAAATTTCTTTTTATCATTTTCTCATATTAACATGATGAACAAACTCTTATTATTCTTCCCCAATATTATCTAACATGATGAACAAACTCTTATTGTTCTTCCCCGATATTATCTCCCAAACAGTTTCAGAACTGGAACCTAAAAATAGGATATTTAAAATAATAAAATATATATATATGAGATTTAAATAGGAATTTAAATCTCATATTAAGAAAATCAAGAATTAGACAAAACCAAAACAACAGAAACATCAAAACCCTTAACTTTTTCTCTTCTTTACTTCAAGATCTAGGTTTGGGTTGACTAAAAAAAAGGGTTTGGATACAAATGTCTAACTCTCCCCACGTCACAAAACAAAATATATATGTTAGGGAACTTTTAGACCCCAATTAATTTTACAGTGGAAATAATGAACTTGTTAAACTAATCAGTTATAAATCTAATTAATTATCATGTTAATTACCACAAAGAAACATATACCATTTGAAACAACATATAGTTATACATGCAAAAATCAATGGAACAACTGTCCCATAGTAAAAACCACTATGATGACTTAACTTTCTCCCAAAGGCAAAACAAATCCACTAATAGAAGTGAAGTTTTAGGAATAGAATAATCCTATTCTAGCTTGCTACAACCTATAGTATTTATTGAGGTTACCTAATGCAACTTCAAATCCATAAACTCTTCTATAGCGGACTTTGTTAAACATGAACCAATAGCTCACAACTTCAAGTACCCAAATGAAGATTTGTTCTCCATAGAAAACCCTAAGATGGTTTTATGACTTCAAACTAGATTTGCACTATAGCAACAACAACGCTATGGAAGATGGTTTTTATTATGCTTATGAACTTACGGGATGAATAGGTGGAGGCTATGATTTGCACCATAGCAAAACTAAGAGTTTCTACATTTACAACCTATGTAAAAGTTGTACTGAATGGGTTCTTATATAGACACTCCAATTAGAGTTACATAAACCCACATGTACAGTGTAGACACCGTATTTTGGCTGCTCTCGATTTTCGTGCCGGATCCTGAAAATTCTAAAAATATTATCTTTTCTTCATGATGCCACGGAAACATCTAGATTGACATGGCACAACCCGTTCAGGCATCGGAGCACTCAAAGTGCCATTTCAGGTCAAATTAACCAAAATGCCCCTAGTCAACCCTAGTTGACCAAAAGTCAAAGTCGGTCAAAATCATCCCAAAACAATATTTTTTTCAAGTTTCTACGTCAAACTCAAGCTACTCGGTGATTTTTGTCAACTTTGACTAAGTTTGACCTAACGTTGACTCTTGGGGGCACTAGAAACCCTAATTTTGATCCGACCGTCAAAACAGGTTGGAACCAGTGCCATTGCGAAGATTATAAAATTACCTTTCCAACGAATATTCATGGGTCGAAATTGGAGTTACAACGGTTGAGATATCCTGAAAACCATGAAAAGCGCATTAGCATGCTTCCCAATGCCATAACTTTTTATTCGACTGTTGGATTTTTTAATTTCTTTAGTGTTATGGAAATTAGACATCCAGAGCTTTCCAAAGACACCAAAATTGGCTTAATTTGAGTCTGGAAAGACCTTTAAATATGCATCCAAAGTAGAACCAAAAAAAGCCAAAACTGCTGATGTCAGCAGGGGGTGGCCGGCGGCCATAAAAGGTGCGCCGGAAGCCGAAGGGTCAGTTTTCCACTATAAAAGCTTCCAGACCACTCATTTTTCCAAAAAAAAAAAAAAAAAAGATTTTTGGCAATTTCCTGCGCAGATTCTCTCTCTCCTCTCTCTAATTTCTCTCCTATACACATCCCAAACACATCCAAACACCACCAAACACCTTTGCTTCTTCTCTTTTCACCATAATTACAAGGTAGTGTTCTTGCACCCAGTCTTCCTCTCCTTGGTTCCATACCTTGGATTTGAGGTTTACAATCCACACCCTTTTCTTTTTATAGTTTTTTTCTAGTTTTTTCTTGTTCAATAATATGTTTTATTGCTTTCCCTAGCATGTTCTTGCTTCTTAGCATGTCTTTCTAGCATGTTTCCTTGCTTATGCCATGATTTATCGCTTTGATGTTGTTTGCCTAGCCTTCTTGGGCTAGGATATGTCTAAATTTAATGTTTGTGCTTAGATCTACATGCCTATGTGTTCTTTGCCATGCCTATGCATTCTTTGCCATGTTTATGCTTAGATCTACATGCCTATGTGCTCCGTGCCATACTTGAGTGCTTAGATCTATATGTTGGTTGCTATGCCATGTGCTTCTAAAGCCTTTCTCTCCCTTTGTATCTCTCTTTCTTGTGTTTTGGCCCCTTTGGTAGAATGTAGATCTAGATCCTGTGGTCTAGGCCTACATCATACACCTAGGCCTATATCAAAGGGTTTGGATCATCTCCTTGTGCATGTCTATGATTGCTTGCTTGCTTTTATGCTTCATGACTATGCTTGCCTCTCTAGATCTAGGCTTTGCCATGCTTTGTGTCCCTTGTGGGCTTGCTTGTGTGGTTGCATCCATCCCTCCTAAGGATTGATTGGGTGTAGCCGCTTGTGAGATACACCTCCGTGGTGTTGGTGTGCTTGATACACACCTTTCTCCGCTCCGTGCGATGTTAATATGCTTGCCTTGCTTGCTTTGTGCCACCCCGTTTGGTTTTCTTTGCTTCCTTGCATCTTTTGCACACTTGCCTTTATGTTCATACATGAGTCTGTGTGTCATCCATACTCCAATCCAATGGAACTATGGACACTCGATCCAAACCTACATTTGTCCTCCTAGGACACCCTCTTTTGCTTAATAACATGCTTGTTTTCCCTTTTATATGTTTAGCATGTTTTGTTTGCCCCCGTTTGGCTCTTTTTGTTAGTATGTTCTTAGCATGCTCTCCTATCTCCTTTGTTTCTTTCTTTGCTTGTTTGCTAGTTTGTTTCCTTGTTTGTTGCATGTACACGTATGGAATGAGGACACTTAGGGCAAGAGCACGACCTCCTAGGCGCGAGCCAAAAGGGTAAAGATGCAAGCAAGAAGACGCAAGCCCACAAAGGGGCAATGTTTATTAAATTATGGGCCTAGCCCCTCCAAAGTGGTTTTCTCTTTCTCTCTCTCTAAGCCTCTTCTCTAGAGCATGTATTAGGGTCCCCCTCCATGTACCCCCTTTTATTTTCCTACTCTTTGCTTGGGCCGCATTCCCTAGATATGGCAATGTCTGTGTTTACATTTCTTGTACCTTGTTGGGCCATGCCCTTGGAACGTTGGCAATGTCTGTTTTACTTTCCTGCTCTGTGTGATAGCATTGTGCATTATGTATGTATATATATGTGTGTGTGTGTGTGTGTGTGTGTGTGTGTGTGTGTGTGTGCCTGCGCGTGTGGGTGATCATGCAATTTGTATGATGGACTTTTATGGTTATGCGAGTGACCCTCGCTGATCACGAGTGTTCTTGACCTTGTAGTGTGGGTATGCGCTCAAGGCGATTGCTGTAGGTGCATATTCATGCTATATTATGTGCACGATCATCGCGACATGATAGTCTTGATCCATGTCACCAAGTGACATTGGTTTCCCCATGTATGCGACACGCATCAACATGCTTGATGCTTTGAAGGGCTTTGGCTCGTCACAGTACGAGCATGTCGATACGCGCCGTATACACAAACGCGAAACCTTGTCGGTGCGCCATAGCTCACCAAATGCAAAATTCTGCCGAATTTTTGTCATGAAAATGGGGCACCCCCATTGCCGTATTCTCACATCGAAAGCTTGGTGAGAACAGCGTTTTGTGTGCTATGACGCATCTGAGGCGAAGCGCTGCCAGATTTTTGCCGTGGAAATTTGGCAACAATTCCAAACACACTTGGAAAGCATCGATCGAGACCACACCCATTTCGAAACCAAACCTCAAAGCCCAATACGTTTAAAGCCCCGAAAGTTAATGCCAATAGCTTGTTTTCAACTGCCAATGTCCTTAAATTATGATTTTACCAAAACAACGGACTATCTATGGACAGGCGTTGTGGGGTGTCTAACATTTTCTCCACATGTAACCAGACTTCCGAACTCAAGAATCAAGATTTTTTGCCCATCCATATTAGATTAGGAAAAATGCTTTTTTTCTTAACCTAGGATCGGTAATAAAATCAAGTAGAGTTAGGTGACCAATCACACCTTAGAAAAACCTAATGATTAGTGGCGACTTCACTTACCCTTGGTAATTTCCTTAAAATCAGCTCAGATTCCAATCACACACCCGAGCTACAACACACCTCCATACCATCATCTCTCGCACTGAGATAGAGAGGCACGCAAGCGTCGCCGTGATGGGTGGTCGAGCAGCTGCGAGGTGTCAATATACAGTGGACTCAATAAAAATGGGTCAGGTCAAAATTTGATTATTCGATTCTGGAACAATCAAGAAGAAGTTGGGATGAAATCTCAATCGGCCAAGCTTGTTACAAGTAGGAGTTGAGATTTCGAAAACTTACTTTTCTTCAACAATTCTTGGGTCTTTATCTTGGACTCACAAATACACGTAAAAAACATTACAAATTTTAACTCTTTTTTTATCATAGGTTGCCTACATCCAATTTATTTTACCTAACAATATATATGTTCATGGTTGCTTACCTATTCCTATTAGGATTATATAAACCCATAAACAATAGCCAATTAGAATCCAAACGTTGTAGGTTATATTTTGAATTCCCTGAGTTTTACACACTTTTTCCTTATGTGCTTGTTCATACCATTTTTCATGCATTGCACATTCACTTTTGATGCACACACCATATCACACTTGACATGTCATGCATTATTTCATGCTTTTGGTCTATTTAGACCTTCTAGCATCTATAACATGTCATTGTGTTCTTGTTTATGCTCTTTTAACTTTGTTTTTAGAGTTTATGCTTGATTTTGGTACCAACTTGCATTTAATCAAGTTTGTTTCCATTTTGTGTATGGTTTATGTTGTGTGATCATCTTGCAGATGTCTCAAAGGTCTTCTCATGGGAAAGAACCTATAATTAATCTCACATCTTCTCCAGTGTCAAAAAGGACTCGACAGGCGTCCGTTGCCTTTGATAGTAGGAGGTTTAAGACTTTGTTGGACTTCCAATACTTCAACAATCTCTTCAAGAATGCACCATCTATGGTGGAAAGGATAGTGAGGTTTGACACATTGAGATCAACCTTTATCCTAAGAATCTTTGCTGATAAAGATTAGGGTAATTTATTTGGGATATTTGATGAACCTATTGAGGAGCTAATCAAAGAATTCTACTCAAATGCTTGGTTCACTTGTATCAAATTGAAGTGTTGGGTTCGGGGGAAGGACTTCATTGTCACACCAGACTATTTGGCCAAAATTCTTTAGATAAATCGCCTAAGGAGTGTTAATTTATCTCCATATGATGACAGATTGGGACCTCTTGATCCCATTCTTGAAACTCTAGGAGCTGACCTTGAAATTTCTTCCATAGGTACATCCATTGGCATCGGAAGGTTCTCTCCTGAAGTCAAGACCCTTGCATTGATCATATACTCAATTATGTACCCATTATCCAACACGGGTTTCATCAATCTTAGTCGTGCAAGATTCCTTTCAGACCTCATATATGGCACTCAAATTGACATTTGTACTCACATTTTCTAGATTTTGGGAAGGATGGCAAGCAGATCAGCTGCTAGGACCTGTCTTCCATTCTACAGTCTCATTATGAAGATTCTGCTTCTCAAGGGGATTCGTCCTCCCAAGAACGGAACCATTCTACCTCGTCAAGGCCCAATTTCCATGCAATCTTTGAAAAGCAGCAAGATTCACTCCTCTATAGAAAGGGCAAAGAAAACTGCCTATAAATATCCAAAGAGTGAATTAAAAACTCTTTCTCTTGCATCTCCTATTGCGAAATGCTCTGCTACTCCTAGCTCCTCCCAACAACCTGAAGCTGAAGCACTATCTCCTCGATCTTCTGAGCCTCAGCCTTCTCAGAACCATCCTCCATCTCAGACATCTATTCCTTAGTTAGATCGGATGATGTATATCGTTGAAGGGTTACATGACCGCATTTCAGGAATATCCACATGTATGCTTGCAACAATCAGGTTCAACTTCGCTTGACTGGCCTTGAGACATAGTTGGATCAAATTCAACGCAAGCTTGAATAAGACCTTTAGCTATTCGTGCCAAAAAGGGGGAGAAAGCTTTTGTTGTGTATATATCTAGTTAAGCATATAGTAAGAGGGAGAGCATATGGAAAGGGGGAGCATAATGGGTATACAAAGGAAGCTAATACATAGCCACACAAGATAGAAGTTCTAATTGCTTCTAACCATCTTTTGTAGTTTTTATTTACCTTGCTTTTTATAAGCTTTCAGTACTTTAGTTTAAAAACTTTGTTTACTTTAGTACTTTTGTACTTGGTTTTTATAACCCTTATGATGCATTTAGTATATCTATTGACTTCTTACTTTAGTTTCTTCTTGCATCATATGTCTGTTGGAAATGCAATTAGTTTTTGCATTGCACTTAATTCCTTGCATGTCCGGATGTTCATTTACTCAATAAATGTTCATAATAGTCATTTCTTAATGATTGTTCATGTTTGATCAAGCTATGCTTTATTCTTATGTTTCAATTGGTTTATTTGATTGCATTGTACTTGTTCTATATACATACCTTGATTTCTACTTCTCTTAAACTTAATGAAGTTATTTGTTATGTGCAAGTATTTCAGGTTACAGGTATATATGGTATAAGTTCTTCATAGATTTAGATTTAAGTGAAAGTGAGTTTTGCCTCTAATCTTCAATTGTTGGTGCAAGAGACTTAGCTTTGTACAGAACCCAAAGGCACACAAGAGTCGCAGCGAGATCTCTTTCTTCTGTTTTCTAAACTCATAGGTTTAAAAGATGGAAGCTAGGCTTCAATAAAAAATATAAAAAAAATATTATGAATCTTTCTAGGGTTAGGGTTTTCTTTCTCTACCATCTTATTTAAATAGGTGCTTAATGGGCCTTTTAAATGGGCTCTCCTATTCCTGTTAGGTTTTCACATACCCTATACTCTCCTATTCCTATTAGGATTATACAAACCCATAAACAATAGCCAATTAGAATCCAAACATTGTAGGTTATATTCTAAATTCCCATATAGCTCAATAGATTGAAAGGTATCAAGACATGTATCTAGCTTCATTAAATCTCAATAAACCGACAGGTATCGATGAGGAATCGGGACCTACAGATTCAACTTTTCTTCACTTGTTTCGTTGTGCAGCCTTCATGTCTTCTATAAAGTTGTGATTTACAACTATATTTTTGTTCCTTAATTCCATGTTGAATTTGATTGTATCTTGTTCACTCATTTCCATGTATGTTTGTGAGATTTATTGTAAGGGTTGAGTGCGAGAATTTTGTGAAGAATTGTGAAGACAGTGAAGTTCACGACTAGCTTGCAAGTGGATGACCCGCGAAAGGCCACGTGAAACGCACATGTTGGAAGCTGAAAAGACTTATGCCAAGCTAGTTTTCACAAGTCACTTCGTGACTTGGCCAACTCACGAGTGACCCATGAAACTCTCTGCCTAGATGATTTTAAAGAGTGCTTTCCTTATTTCTTTACACACACTATATAAGCCCACATTACCCACAAAATTGTAAGGAGACCATCAAAGAGAAAACCCTAGCAATACACTTGAGAGTTAGAGATTGTAAATCCACAATCATCTACACAAATTCTCTTAGTTTTCCTCTCCTCCTACCTCTCCAATTACAAATCCTTGAGAGGTTCTTGGCTCAAACACTTACCTCACCCAATTTGAGTGTTGAGAGAAGTTTTGGTGCGTGTGGGAAGCATTGGAAGAAGTCATAGATTGGTGAATGCAATTTGGAGCTAATTGCGAGATCCAGATAACTAGTCAAGATATGGCTCGATGAAGTCCATTGGTAGCTGAAACTTGGAGAGTTCAACTACATTGGGTAGATTAGGCTTGGAGGGTCTTTTTGATATCCTTGTACTCTAACTTTATTCACTAGTGGATCGATTCGGTTTGGAGGGCCGCAAAGAGGTTTTTCACCGAATACTTCAGTTTCCTCTTTGATAACACGTCTCGGTGTTATCTTATTTTTGCATCTCTCTTCCCTTACTCTTTATGCTTTACATTTATTGTTTATTGTATTTGCATATGCTATAGAGTAGTTCCAGCCATATTGTGTTACACTTACTCTTATTCCACATTTAGTTAAGTAGGATAAAAGCAATCTGGCCGTTTGTTTAAAATTGGGGGTCTAAACAAGCAATAGTGTTTCACACTATTTGAGATTTCATCTTCAATAATACCACTTGATATAGAAAAGAGACATACTTCATGATATTCAAGAATCCACTTAGAACTACTTAAATACAAGTGCATTTTGTCAAAGGATATGCCAAAACATGAAAAATATGACCAAAACCCTAATATTTTTGATGGGCCATGTTGGCAAGATGCATGGTTGTCGATGAGAGGGAGGTGCTCACGTGGTGCAAAGATTTTTGTTCTGTGGGTTTAGAGCTATAAACGAGCTAAGGTTTGTCAAGTGGTAAATCTTCAAGCTCGGCTAAACAGCAAATGTAAAATATTCAAGCTCGAGTTGAGCTCAAACTAAGCCTACAAATAATATATGAATTTGAGCTTGTTAAAAAGTTCAAAAGCTTAAGATCGTCTTGGTTCAGCTTGATACATTAGTCAACCTGAGTTTGAGCTCAATATCAAGCTCTTGAGCTCAAAAAATCAAATAAGTACATTATCAAGCCCATTTGGTTTGGATGAGTGGTCTCAACTCCCAATTAATTAAAGACTTACTAAGATTTGAGTTTATTTATAAAGCCCATATCAGTCTTAACACCATGCCCATAAACAAGAAAAAGGTTCAACTTGTTTTTTATCAAGCCCTATTGTTCATGAGTATGAACAATTGTTTTTTGCTTGAGTTCGACTCCTTTATTAAAGAAGTCTAAAACTAAGGCATAAACTTGACTTGTTTATAAACAAATAAACATGAATGAGATGTTACGAATGATTTAGTTCCTTTACAATCCGAGGTGGGTTTTGGCTTGGGATATCTAGTGGATTTGCTTGTATATTTGGGTTTGTGTTTGGTGCTAAGAAATTGGTGAGGCTTTTTTGCTGGATATTTTATCTTTTGGTTAGGTTTCTATTTGAGTCTTGAGAAAACGGCTAATCTAAGAGTTTTTGTTTGACTAGTTTTGATTTGAGTTTTTCTGTGTGTTTATTTTCAAAGAAAAATTTTATTTTCTAAGAAGAACATTCAATTTTTTCATTCCATAAAATGAGGAGAAGAAAACTAATAATTTTAATTTTATAAATTTTAAAGAAGTTTTTTTCAAAACAAAAATTATGACATTTAATTACATGGGATAGTAAATTTCATCTAGCATGTTTTAATTGGATCAATTAGTACATGTGGCGGGTTTAGGCGTCACTTAATGGACGCATCAACAAGGTCATTAATTGAAAGCTAGGATTTGTGCTAAAACATAAGAGCTTGTTCAGACCCCCAACTAAAAATAACAACTAGATTGCTTTTACTCTAACTTAAACAAAATGCAGAACAAGAGAAAATATGTGCAATGAACCAATAACACTACTCTAAGCCCTATTCATCCACAATCAACAATAAAATGAAAGCTTAAAGAGTAAGGAAGAGAGATGAAAACACAAGATAACACCAAGACGTGTTATCGAAGAGGAAACCGAAGAACTCAGTGAAAAACCTCACCGCGACCCTCCAAGTCGAAATCGATCCACTAGAGAATAAAGTTGGAGTACACGAATAACAAAAGACCCTCCAAGCCTAGTCTACCCCATGTACTTGAGCCCTCCAAGCTCCTGCTACCAACGGACTTCTCAGAGTCTTGTCTTCTCTAGCTTTCCAGATCCCGCAATTCAGCCGGATTGCATCCGCCACTAAATGGCTCCTTCCAATACTTCCCAACAGCACCAAAATCTCACTTAACACTCAAAATGGGTGTGGTGAGTGTTTAGGCTAACAACCTCTCAAAGATCTAGAGATAGAGAGGTAGGAGTTGAGGAAAACCACAAGGAAATGTGTAGTTGATTGTGGGTATGACAATCTCTAACTCTCAAGTGTATTTGCTAGGGTTTTCTCTCTGAAAATCACTCCATACAATTCGTGGGTAATGAAGGTATTTATAGTGTGGGTAAAGAATTTGGTAAAGCAACTTAACTTTTTGCCAAACAGAATGTTTCGCTGGTACTTCACAGGATGACCCTTCTCGCGAAACACTCGCGAACTTGATAGCCTAGCATAACTCTTCAGCTTCTAGTCATGTGCTTCACAGATGGCCTTTTCGCGGGTTGCTTCTCGCGAGCTAGTCACAAATTGCACTGATTCATCTTTTGAAGCTTGATTCTTTACCGATCTCTCACACTCATCCCATACATATAAACCCACATACATACAGAGAAAATGATTGAAGAAATTACAATCAAATTTGACACGGAATTAAAGTCAACAAAAACTAGCTGGAAATCACAACTTTACATTAATGAAAGGGTTACCAATCAAAACAAACCCTAACATTATAGGAGTGGATCAAAAATTTTAAGGGGGGATGAAAGGGGCTAGAGGGGATTTGGAGGAATAAGATATCCCTCCAAACCCATCATTTTTAAATTTCTCCATTCTACTATTTTTGTAATGATCGAACAATAAAAATAAATAAATAAATAACAAAATAAAAGTATAATTATCAATTTATATGATGTTTTATATTTTTTTCTCTTTATTTTAATTTGTAAACATCTAAACAAAAATATATATATATATTCCTTTTTTTAATCTAATTTTTAAAACATTCAAACAAGGAAAGGCAAAAAAAATATTCATTTCTCTTTTCCTCTCCACTACTTCCCTTGCATACCACCTATTCTCATTTTCCTTTAAACTTCTAAATACATTGTAAATGAATCTTGTACATAAGTTTATAAAAAGCGTTTCGTTATTGTGATTGAAATATATTAGTATAAAACTCCATTCTTGCTATGGTGTAATATGTAATATGTTATGGGGATTCTAACATTTTGTCCTTATTTTTAAAAAAATTTAGCAATATGTCTCTGTTTTGAAACTATTTAGGTTCATGTCTCTGTTTTGAAACTCGATTTTCTCAAAATCAAGTTTGAATGTAAAACTCGATTTGTAGAAAATCAAGTATGGGGCGATCAAACTAAAAAAATAATAAAAAATGGAACTCAAGTTCTATGAACTCGAGTTCCTTTCATGAAACTTGAGCTCCATGAACTCGAGTTTCTCAATTTTTTTTTTTTTTTTTTTTAAGTTTCATTTGGCATAACTCAATTTTAAACCAATCAAGTTTTACATTAAAACTCAATTTTATTAAAATCAAATTTCAAAACAGAAACACAGACTTAATAGTTTCAAAACAAAAACATATTGTTAAATTTAAAAAAAAATAAGAACAAAAGGCTATAATTCCCGTTATGTTATAGCCATCATAGAAGGGCTGCCTTGCCTTTGTGAGTCGAAATGAATTGGCTAGATTCGCGGAATCTACTAAAATAATAGGAGTGATTGGCCACTTTCTTTTATCCAAAACAAATTAATGATTTGGCCACTAGTAACTGTCGGAGTCATCAACCAAACTTTAAACTATTCGCAATGGCCAAGATTTCAACAGTGGGCTTTTAATGTCCACACCATTCACACAGTTTTCAATAAATTAAGGACACAAATTCTTCACACAATTTGTCGTTTTCTGCAACTTTACTTCCCGACTGGTGGCAGGGAGTAAGCGTGCCACAAGGAAACATTTTTGTTTTCATTTCTCTAACAAAAACATTTGTACGTTTTCTTTTGACTCAAAACTTTTCCAATTCCAATGGAATAAAGCTACAGAAATGACACCCGCATATCCGACACATCCAACCAATTTGGCAATGGTACCTTTGATGAGTGATGATCCTATGATCGACAACTGTTGCGGACAAAAGCTGAAGTCTGGATTCAGTGTACAAGCATGGTGTGGAGCCTGATAACCTTGCTAAGTGGGATGCCATACTTTTAAACTAATATTGTACTCCACGACTCTTTAAAACAGGTTATCACTCAAAAATTTAGGTGCAAGTCAATTACGCCTCCATTTGTCTTGCTGTCATAATGTGTTTGTTTGTTTAGACTCTGTAAATTTGGATTATTTAACTTAATTAATTAACTAAGTTGTTACTTAGGTTTATTATTCAGATTTAGGTTAAATACAAACAATCATATCACTAAGTGCAGAAAAGTAAAGAAGACAAGCGATATGTTGATCCAGGAAAACTAATGAAACCGTCCAGTTTCAAGGTAAAAAACCTGGGAAAGATTTAACATAAACAATCCACAAGGCAACAAATTCACTAAATAGAATGGAAGTGTTTACAATATATTTTTCCCTAAATATAATGCTACCTCTTGTAGTACTTACTCACGTGACCACACGCTGCTCCAAATCTACGGACTCTTTTATTTGAATTTGTTGCGTACAAACACCCCTGTTTGTGACTTTGAGATCCCACTCAAAACTTTAGATCATCAGCAGTTGTTGATCTTGTATACAGCAACTTATCTCCACCGGTTCTTGTGTATGGATCTTCTTTCCAGTATATGCTTGTTGAGTTAAAAAGTTACAAAACCTCACAGATCTCACAAGAGTAACTCACAAGACTTCACAAGGCTTATGAAACGTGATTTAGAGTTTTCCTTTTATACTAAGTAGTGTTGGACTCAAACCCTAAACATTTCGCAGTCTTTTGGGCCTGATTTAAAATATGCAAAAAACGCATCTTGATCGGTCGAACCTATCTTTCAATTAGTCGAGCCTTGCAATTTTTGACTTCTTCTTTCTGCAACTTGACTGTTTTTTAATCTTGACTTGAACCAACTTAAGCAATGTCTAACACTATTCTAAGACATGAATTTCTTAAACTTGAGCCTTGTGGAAATCATATTTTAATATTTGTTTCATTGTAAAATGAAAAAGAAATTTTTTAAAAAAAAATTGTAGTTCTCAAAACTCACCCAATGTAAACACAGCTACACAAACCACCACCGATCACTCAAAAATAAAAATCTTGGAGAAAAAAACTGCCACCACAACAACCCACAAACCCATTTTTGAAACCTCCAAGATACAAAAACCCACTCCGAAACCACTACCAACCACCCAAAAAACCACTTGCCACTCTCCACCCAATAATCCACATCAGAAAGCCAAAAAAGAAAAACTTGCAAACCCAAAAGCCCAGATTAGAAAATGAGAACCCAATCGGCGTGAGAGAGTGAAAAAGGTGGGTGCCAATTGTGTTTGGGTCACAAACCTAAGAACTAATGGGCAACACAAACGACGGTGGAGCTGATGATGAGTGATGGCAATGAAAGGTGGTGCTGCTGGTGGGTACTCTTGATGACCGCTCAGTGGGTGAGTCCCTAAGCTAAGTGAGAGAAGGGAGAGAGCAATTGTGAGTGAAAGAGGGAGAGAACAATCTTGAGTGAGAGAGTGAGAGTTTTTTTTTTTTTTTTTTTTTACCAACTTTTATAGCATAAACCATTTTACAATTTTTTGCCTTGAGTTTTACAGTTGACTGAAAATATTTTATAGCTAACAACCATTTTACAACAACAACAACAAAAAAAACTTTGTAAATTTTTTTTTACAGACAACATTTTACAACGAAAATAAACAAAAAATGCAATAAAAACCTACAATCATGGATTTGAAAACCTAACTATTAATAGAACTTGAAAAAAAAATTTAAAAAGTTTCTTTTGGTAGGACCCGGATTCAATTAAAGGTCGAATCATGATAATATAATAATTTATTTATAAAAAAATGTTAATAAATATATATTTAAAGAAATTCAAGTATATTGAGGCTAAAAATAAAATAAGATTTTTTCACAATTAATTACATATTCTTTGTATATATTTTCTTATCATTTCAATATTCTAACATGACAATATGTTAAAAAGGATTTTTTTTTTCTTTTTTTTAAGAGGGGGGGGATATTTCCCACGAAACCAAGGAAGAATTCAGATCACAAAATTGAAACAAATTCACGTCTTCTTTATAAGCTCTCCCTCAAAAAGAACATCTTATTTGCATTCTTGTGGTTTTTCATTTTTGTTGAATTTCTTCCACTCAAATAAAAAGAATTAAGAGTTACCCAGAAAGGTAAAACAATGGAATGTGATTATGTGAACGCAACCCAGTCGATCGATTGTTTTGTATTTTTCTTTAAATTTTTTTTCCCTTTTCCTTCCTCTTCTCCGTGCTGTATACTATATACGAAATGAGTTTTTTTTTTTTTTTTTTTGAAACTATTGAAGTACACTTTTTCACTATTGTATTGCTACTGATGATTTAACGTTTGATTTTGGGAAGGGACAAAAGAAAAGTTTCTACTCTGGGCAATTTAACAAATATTTTTTTGGCAAGAATGTCCTGTTGGGAAGCTTGAAAGGCAAAAGCTACTTTATCAAAAAGGGGTGTGTTGTATGCGTTAAAGGTCTCAGCGACAAAACCAGCATGTCCTACCACCGTTAACAAGCTCCTCCGGCAAAACAAAGTGAAGAACTTGTAGGTTCTATACTTGTATAGTTTTTTGTTGGCAAACACGTGAACACAAACTTGTCTAGATATAACTCATAAAGTCTATAGAATTGATTAGATAATGCTCAAGAAGCTGGTATTCAATGTAGAAGAAGAACAAAGAAGCTACAAATTCAAGGAATCAAGTTTTAATAGTTTCGACCAATAGAAACTAAAGTTCGACCGATCGAAAGTCAAATCTATAGATTTTATTTTGCAGCCCATTAGTCCATCATATGTTTAAGGTTTCAGACCTACTTCACTAAGAATTTAAGGGAAACTGTAAGTCATGTTTTTGAGACTTTGCAGCAGCTCAATTTGAGATCTAGAAGTTTGTGTCTATTGCTTTTTCAAAATCACTACCGGTGATCTCTCACACACTCATTAAACCGGTGAAATCAAGTTGCTAACCTTCAGCTATCGAGTGTACTGGAGATTCAAATCTTCAATGGGATTTTGAAGTGCGTGGATTGGAGGTTCATATTGCAACAGTTCACTGTAAAAGAGATCTATGGGATTCAAAACTTAGTTTGGTAACTGAAGTTAGGTTTACTGTAAATTGTTTATTCTTAATTGCAAACCTTCATCTTATAGGCTTATAGTGGAACTGTTACCTTAAGATTGATTAGGTCAAGTCCTCCCAAAATTTTCCTTTGGAGCAAGATGTTTTATAAGATTTTCTAAGTAATCACATCCTGTGTCATATTTATATTTTGTTGTATATGATGTGAATGCTTGGTTGTTTAACGTAAAGCTCTCATAATAGATCTAATTACCAACTTGGCCTTAAAAATGGTTAAACACTAATTTCAAAAACATCCTTCTGTCAGCACACAATATTTGAAACAAAATAATTATACCAAAAAACCTGTGTGACTAAATGTTGGGAAAGGCAGAAATATAGAGAGGGAGAGTTTAAAGAAGAGGTGGGGTTGTTTCAATTTTGTGATCTGCATTCTTCCTTGATTTCGAGGGAAGATCTGGTCGGCAAACAGGTGGATTGGTGGTCGGTGATAAATTCTGCACTATATATATATATATATATATATATAAAAGCCTAGGTTGATGTGACAGTATACATGGCATTTTATGTGTCATGAAAATAACATACATTTTATTTTAACTGTTAGCTATAACATTATTTTTTATCCATCACTTAACGGCAGAGATTATTTTGACACAATATCAAAATGTAAGACTAAACTGACATATTTAAAATGTTAAAAGTCCAAATTGACACGCAGTGAAAGGGTTAGGGAACAAATTTGTAATTTACTCTATAAAATTTTTGGCAAGTCTAAGTCTGCTAGCCACATTTGGCTGACTCCTGTATCAAATCATCAATCAATATAGATATAAAAGCAAAGATCTCATGTGGAAAAGCATGAGATTTTGTCAAGTGGCGCATTTTATGTAAAGAGAATTCAAATATTCTCAAGTGCTACATCAAATATAAGAACAAATTAAATATTAACTTTTTGTTTCATTTGATTCAATATTTCAAGACTTTTCTAACTAAAAAATAAATATTCTTTGTATCTTTTGGCTCAATATTTCAAGACATTTCATCCCTCACACATACACACAAAACTCTTTACATTTTAATTCACCATTTTCACATCTTGCACTTCTATCCCTTTATATATACTTACTCATAGCCCTTCTTGTCATTCCATGTCAAATATGCACTAACAAAAAATGATATTATTTACCTTCAATATTTCGACAACACCTACCTCACTCTAATATGGTTGTCTCATCTAATCTTAACCCGTATGAATTAACTACAACCAAAGAAGGGGGGTAAACATTTTATATTGAGTGACAACAACAATTACGATTTTGATGTTAAGGTTACATATTGTAGATTTGTAAATTTTGTAATGATGCGATTGACTGTAGATGTTTGGAATGTGTAGTTTGATTTAGAATTAAAGAAAAAGAGATAGACATGTTCTATATCAACTTTTATTCTACAATATTCATCCAAAGTTTTTTTTTTTTTTTTTCCTTCAATACTTTAATTGAATAATTGTAATGAATATGTGTACAATTTATAATGGTTGCTTTTAATGATAAACTCATCAATATATATATATATAAAAGCAGAGACCTCATGCGAGAGTGCATGAGGTCCTGCCATGTGGCGCTCTAACAGAGTAGTTTTGCAAAAACATGGGCTAGCATTTAAAATTAACAAAAGGTTTTGTCCAAAATCAAAGTTCATAGCAAGCTGAGGTCCATTTTCAACCCCAGTCGAACTTTAATAAGTAATAATAACTACAATTAACGCCAGGTAGAATTAACGTAGTGGCTTTGAAGTTCTCTCTTATGACACAACCCTCTCCTCTTCATGTCTCTTACAAAAGCCAAACGTTCTCCTCAATTACACCAACTCATCACTTTCTACCTCTAGCTATTCTGAGTTCCGACCTTTCACTTTTCTGTTTCAATCTCAATTTTAAAGCAATGACTTCAAAGGGCCTCAAATACATGACCAAGATGTTCTCTATGCTTGGCATCGATTTCACCAAGTCCGTAAATCTCTCTAACTCTGTTTCTCTTAAAATAAAATGTCCCTTTTGTTTCCATAGAAAGTAGCACTTCAAAGATTTTTTCAGAAATTTTTTTTGCCAAGACTAAATGGAATTTGAACTTAGAGTTTCTAAGTGGTCTTTTAACATTCTGAATTCCAGGAATTAAGGACCGACCCAGAAGATCAACCTCAAGCCAAACGGTTGACCTGTCAAGGTAAAAAAATAACCTACTTTTGAGTTTTTTATTTTATAATTTTTCTTTTTGCATGGTGTAGTTAAATCCTTTAAAAAAAATTCTTTTAATTTGTTAATTCATATCCATCAATATCCAAATTTATGTAAATAGAAATGGATCCCATAGATTCAGGATTGAAGCAAAACACATAATCTGCTCATGAAATATAAAAACTGAGGAACAAATACTTGAAAGTATCAAGAAGAATGTAAGGGCTTGAGTTGAGTCTCTTTTGGTGCGGGTAGTTGTCCAAGGCTCCAAGTAATTGGCAGTGATCTTGGGTCCAGGTAACATAAGTCACATAAAATAAGTGTAGGGACATAACTAGAAATTTAAGACTCTTAAGGTAGTGTGTGCAATACAACATGTGCAGAGGTATATGTGTTCACAACTTTTTTTGGATGTTGAAGAAGCCACAAGATTTTCTGTGTAGATACTAGATACAAGAAACTTTCCCATCCAGGGCTTAACATTTGCAAAGTCCAAAATTAACTTTGCTACTCATGATGTATATATTCCACTCCATGTCTTCCCTACTCAAAATTTTCATGTGTTTTATGGTTGCCTTAGAAATTTTAGTAATTTTCTGTTCTAGGTATGTGTGTATATATATTTGATGGATCTGTTCTAGGTATATTACAGCTTGCCAGATGCATATTATCAATTTGGTTGTTAATATTTTGGCTCTATAAAGATTCTATAAACTTGAAAAGTGTTAATATTAGTTCTTATCCTTCCAATCTTTGAACCTTTTTTTAAAAAAAAAAAATTGGTTGGATCATGGTCCCCAAAGACTCAACAAATTTCCAATAATTGTATTGTTTGTAGTTGCACCTATCTTAGTTGTGCATAAACAGTTGCTCAAGATGGGAGGGTTGGCATGCCTATCCACTGAAGGTTACTAGGTTCGTGCTTTTTATCCTCTTAAGTTTAATCAAGCAGCCTAAAAAATTAGTGCAACTATTGATTCTTTAATTTTTTTTTTTTTAATTATTTTAGTTCTAGACTTTGAATCAGTTCAAATTAGAAATTGCAACTCAGCATATGACATTCTTTGAATATGTTTGAAAAAATTACTACCAAATTTTGTCACTAACGCTACTTCTCTTGACTATATGAAATTCTTTTCAAATTTATTAGTTCTCCAACTTGGATCATGATTTTAATAAAGTTGATCTATTGATGAAATTCACAGTCTCCTTTTTAAAATTTTCTTTTAGGCCTTAACTACAGTGTTTGATTACTACAAAGACAAATTTTCAATAACTAATGACATATTTGCAACACTTGGATTGAAAATTCATGGTGGCAAAAATGTCCTTTATGTGTAGGACATTTCAAGGGTAGTAGATCTTGGTATGTATTCAGTAAATTCTTGAGAAATACATAATGAGAGTTCCAAGTAGAAGACTTGGTCTTGGTGCCAAAGGATGTATTTCTTAGTGCATTTTGCCATAGATAATGTATATTAAAGGCTTCAAGGGTGCTAAAAACTCACTATAAATGAATCCTTACACTTCTATTGATAAGTTGAACAATGGTGAGATATCACCCCTTTCTTTTTCTTTATAAAGATGGTTGTGGTTAAAGAAAATTATCTTCCTTCTCGATTCTATTCCATAGTGATACAATGATTGGGAAATTATGTGTTGGGCATAATTTGGTGTATCTTTGTTGTAATTAGTTGAAAAGATTCAAGAATTACTTGGAGGAATGTATTTCATAATGATTTGGCAATTTAAGGGAATTTTTGCCTCATGTTGATGAAATATATAGTTTTGATATCTATTTCTCAAACCATTCATTGATAGGTAGGGGGTAGGTTAATACTCACAAACCAAACCAATTTTATGCTTGCTCTCTTTCAAAGGATGTGAAAATAATAATTGTGTAGGTAACTTAACCGAAATAATTAAATAATTGTGAATTCGCTCACGCAACACGCATATTCTTAATTATGTTATAGTATTTATCAAAAAAAAAAAAAATTTATGTTCTAGTAATTCATGTTTCTTTTTTATTTCCCACTTTTTAAATATATAATATAATTGATGCTAATTATGTAAATATTATACCACAATATTAATTTTTTTTTTTTTTATGGATCATAAAAATTAGTTAGAAATTATTTCAAAATAAAATTATAAATTATCCGCGCAACGCTCGGGACATCATCTAGTTACTAATAAAGTTCTATAACAATAATGTTATGCTATAATACATGTAAAATATTCTCCCAGACTATCTTAAATCAAATATTAAAATATTATCCGTACGATGTACGGGTAACTTACTAGTTTCTAATCCAAAATAGCTTGCCAACTCTTAAGGCTTTTGAAAAAGAGTTTTAAGGAAATAGGCTAATTAAATTAAACAAAAATAAGGTAGTATAGCTGGGCTGTTGGAGATTCCCTAACGTTACCTCCCCTTGTGTAATCCACACACCTACCGTAATACAGAAACAAATTGAGGCAAGCAATTGTTTATTAGGGTTGGTGGTGTGAACTGTTGTGCAGGTCCGGAAAGACGTGGCTAAGATTAACATAAACATAAACTTTGCTATAGAAAGGCCATGTTTTGTTCTACAAACATAAACTGCGTGCACGCTTCAACACCAAGATTAACATAACCCTTTTCTTTTTATTGAGAATATAAGCATACAACCCCTAATGAAATCTGAACCTTCCATTTCACAATAATCTCACATTAATCCCAGATAAATCCATATACATAAATTAATAAGATTTGTAAAATTCTAACAGTGAATAATAGGATATATGGTCACTTTTCAATCTTTAACTCTAGCTATGACTAGGATAGCCTAGTTAGTGGTTGGACATGATCTCTACAACACAGTAGGGTTCACTCTTCACTGTAAATTAGACTGAAAAAGCAATGAGATCAACAAGAGACACAAACAAGCCATCTTAAATTTATAGACAATTAAACCCCGTGACAAAAATTGTCACAGCCCAACAAACAGCAATGTTACAATAAAACAATCGAAGAACAGCAACTGAAATTGAAATTGAACTAACAGACTTTTTTACGTACAGCCGAACAAGCAGCAAAGGGTGCCATATAAAGTCTTCACTTCTTTTTTCCTGCCTCATTTTCTGTTAGCACTAGACACAAACATGGCAGCTGTGCCAGCTGCACAGTTGATAATAATTAGGTGTTGAAAAGGAAAAAAATTGAAAACTCACAATTTACAGATTTCTTTTTTCTCTTTAAAATTTTCTATCCTAAAGATGGGGGTGGTGCTCAGAAGCATGAGGCTAGTCCAACCAAGACTTGGAGGAAGAAATTAGAGCTTTCACAATGGGAAGGAGATCACAGCTCAAAGATACAAGATGTCAATAAATCAATGGGACTTCCCAAATGGCACCATGGTCAACCCCTTCATGTGAAATGGTGGCCAACAAATTCTGGATAACCTAGCAAGAATTTGAACACATCACTCAATGATATTATACCTTCCACACGATTGCTGCCAGCCTCCACAATTATAAGTCTCCTAACCCCTGAAAGGATACACATGAACAAGCTACTTAATTGATCAAGGGGAAATAACATAAACCATCTTAAAGAGAGCTAAGCAAATTACCAGGATTTGCCAACCGTTTCATCACTTCATGCAGGGGATCAGATCGCAAACACATCTGACATCTCTGTCCATTGAAGACCCCATGAGGTGAGTTTGCATCTTGTCCCAATCGCAATGCCTAAACGCATAGAAAATTGGCACACTTAGAGAGATAAAGTAAAGCATTGTGCCTGAATTAACTACTAGTGTAAGTAAAACTACTTGCATTGTGCCTGACTTAACGACTGAACATTTGACATCCAGAAGTTTGGGCAGACACTGCAGCAACTGGCTCAAGTAAATGATGAGAATATACAATTACTGATTGATCCTCAAAATCAGTATAAAAATGAAAACTCATAGTTGTTTTCCAACCAAAGAATAAACTACAAATTTTTAAAAATTTTGCACTTGGAGAATTTAAAAATAAGCACATTCCTCTGGGAAATTTATATCAACAAATGTAGCTATTTAGACTTGTTACCCAATGAAAAAAGACTCCAAGCAAGCTCAGAAAAGAAGTAAGTGGAACAATTCATTGCATTTTGGTCAAAATTATTTGATTAGTAAGTACCAAATGCAAATAACCATAATCAAAGCAATGGGAAATCCTCACTTCTCTGAGTCATCAGGATAATGAAAATTTAGAAGAGATGGTGAGACAGTAGCTGCCAGTTGGGGTGGGAGTAAGCTTGTGAATAAGCAAGCTTATCCCCATAAAACTAAGATATTCCATTATTGTCCACAACAAATAATGCTTTTTCAAGAAAATGTAACAACCATCAATAAGAGCAAGAACAATAAAGTACATTACAAATATATTTCTCACCAAGTATGGCTTGCAGGGCCTAACAAGAGTCACAACTTAAGAAGCCCAATCACCCTCATAAATATTATAAACCATGAAACTCTCCCTTCATTTTACTGCTAATAATAAGTGATGATTCAGTGGCACCATGCTTACGTGTTTTTAACTAAAAAGCCCAAAGAATATAAAATTATCTCTTATCTTCTAAGCTTTATCAAGCAGAACATTTTTTCTGAGAGTAGAAGATGCATTGGATTGAACTGAATAGATTCTAGGTCTCATCTGAAACCCAAACACTAATGTAATAATGATAAGTCAAAGTAATCTCAGAAATTAAAATTTTTCATCAATTAATGCAACCAAGGATATATCTTCTTGGAGCAAAAAGCTCACTTAACAAAAAGAATATTTTCTTTCAAAAGAGCTGGCTGGCTACCATATCTACATGCCTAATGCAGTTGGATAAGTGTGTTTTTTTTCTTGTAAATTATTTCTTGTAAATTAAGTACCGCAGTTGGATGAGTGACAATGAGAAACTAACCTCATAAATACTAAATTGTCATACATCATACATTATGCAACCAAGGAAATATCTTCTTACAAAAGAGGTGGCTAGCTACCATACAGTCTATGTGCCTAATGCAATCAGATGAGTGCCAATGAAAAATTACCTCAAGAATACTCATTTCATCGAGGCGAATTTGTGCATATACTTTATCTTTTGCCAAAGCAGTAATATCACTGAGAAGGAAATAGCACACATCTGTGAATTTGTGCATATACTTTATCTTTTGCCAAAGCAGTAATAAAGAATACCTTTATACAAATCCAAAAGAGAGATAGCAGATTACCTCCGTGAATAAATATCCAGCAACGAGCCGTTATCATCCACAATCGGTATTGAACTAACTCCGGCTGCAAAAGGGAAAATGTAATAACACAAGGCCAACAGATGAGGAAGAATAATTGAAAGGAAACCAGCTTGCTGCTTACAAAGTCAAGTGTTATAATGCAAAAGCTAATGAAGTTAAAATCAGGAGGAACAAAGCATTCTCAGCAACTAGAATACTCCTAGCCTGGAAAGAATATCATTCCTCTCAAACATTCATCAATGGATATGCAGAAGAAAGATGCCTTCTCATACAGATACGGTTGGATTAGCACAATCCTCAAGAAAAACTTGAAGGCCAAAAACAAAGTGCAGTAAGAAGAGGATTAAGTCCAGGTATGTGATGCAGAAGACCAAAACAAACAAGCCAATTCTTACAAGATAAAAATAAAAGCATGTGATTGATTTTTCTTTTCCTCCTAAAAATTGGGGGGAAAAAATTAATCCTCCAATCACAAACCTTAGTTTTTACAGTAAGATTTTATTATTTTCATTCCAAGAACATCACCAAAACCTTCATGCAGTTGTTACAGAAGAGAAGGAATATCACCTTGAACCAACAAAGCTAGAGCAGCACTAAGAGAGGCATTTGGCCTTAACATTGCAAATGGCTTCGAGTCACCAATTTTTGGAACCCATGTTCCACAAGGAATTGAACAAATCGGTTGTTGAAGAATGGGCAAGGAGCTAGACGAATGTCTAAAATACCTGTATATACCTGAAAATTAGGCCCATGGATTAGTTTCAAAACATGTAACTTTTAAGTGACAAACCTGGAAGAAGCTTACATTTTAGTATCCCAGACAGGGAAGCAAGATGTAGTAGCTGCGGAACTGAACCATCCTGCGAAGAAAAATGGATTATGGGAACTGTCGCCACCTCGTTTTGCAAAATTTTCAAGGCAACATCTTTCAGACAATCATTTGGCCCAGCCTGTGGAAAACAGAAGTAATAAATATTAGACCATTGAGACAGCACATTCCAGCATCAAGATATTTTGAGGTAACTGAATCCTAGTTCTCCCATCAATCAGCAAAAAGGATATTTGATTATAAAACTCATACTTTAAACAATCAATAAACAGTTTTAACATCTTTAACCAATCAACAGAACTACAATGAGGGTAAATAGGTTAACAAATACACATAGCCAGCTAACTACAGAATGGGGGGAGAAATTGCAGAGGGGTGATACAAATGCTAGGATCTAAAGTTGTTGCAATATATGTTGATACATATTAACACCAGAGTCCAATATAAAGTCTGGCTAAATTGCACAACATGCCACCTGCATGCCAAAATATACAATAGACTCCTTTGCACCATCTGATCAAAGACTTTTTTGAGGTAAACCTCCAAAAAAAGTTCAACATAAAAGGGAAGTCCAACCATCTGACAAAGTGTAAGGTAGTGTAAATTTATTTGACAGGAAGCACTGATTGTCGGGACAAGTTAAGCAAATTCTCTCCCTCCAAATCCCATCAACACTACAGACGGTTCTTACGGAAATCTAAAACTAAAGAGGACACTAAAGAAGCTGCAAATTCTGGCATCCTCATCACATTTTTCAAATTTTTATATCTAGATCTTTACGAGTTAGCAATATGATCACCGCATTCATGTAAGGGCAGAATATGCAGTCAAAATGCAGCTAAGTAGCACCTTTTTTCGAATAGCTCAAAAGATGATAATCATTAGAAAATTAAGTTTTCAGACGTGCTTGCTAGATCCTTTTGGCACAGAATCTCAAGAAGCACTTACATGAACAAGATGTCGACGAGAAAATGATGCCCCATTGCCATCCATTGTTCTAGTAAGATGTAGTTTTCCCCCCTCTTTCCAAGCTGCTATAGTATGTGTTTCAAGCTCTTCCTCTGTCAAGTTTGATCCATGACTCCCAAGCTGAAATTCAGAGGGTTACACATGTTAAAAGGACCTAAGGTATGCTTTCATCTACAAGCGCAAGTGTTTGTTTGTTTTTCAAAGAAAACATTGAGGAAACGAGCATCCAGAAGACAAAATAAACTTGGTCGATCAAGCAAGCAGTCAAGATATAAGAAGGGATGAACCACAGACAATATACAAATATATAAGAATCAGTTTACAAATGCTTTTCTGTAGGATTGCGGTAGGTTAAGTTATCAAAATAAATAAATTGGGATTGGCAGCCATGAAAATTCAAGAGCTAAGGATAAACATATTGATGAGCATAACAAAAGCTAACCATGCTAAGGTATACAGCACTACAGGCCAAAATTCCAAGAAGGATTTTCCAAAGCATGGATCTTTTTTAAATGGTTGCCCAAACTACCTTTTTGATAAGTAATAATGCTTTATCGAAAAATTAAAATAATAAAAGGAACCAAAGCACACGGGCAGTGTACTAAGGTACCAACAATACAACAAAACTATGATGCATGAAAACTAAAACTATCAAGCAAATGATTGCCCAAAGTACTTTCTCCCAATAAACTCTAGCTCAAATGGCACCTCCTCTCCTCATAAGAGCAATCAAATAATAGTTTTTAAAGCAGGTGGATGTATACCCATTAAATAATACTCTCCTTAACATACAAAATAAGCTACTGAATTTAATCTTAACTAACTGATCTTTCAAAGATGCTTTTTTTTTTTTTTGATAGGTATCTTTCAAAGATGCATAAATCAGAAAACCTTGTAAAGTGGTTTATTTACTAGAATCATAACAAATCAAGTGACCCAGAGGCAGTCCCCTTTTTACCCAAGCTCATGATACAGTGACTTGTGATGTCAGCAGATGAAGAGAATACAAAACAATTAAATGAACAGTCTTATGGCAGTAATGTAGCACCGCATTGGTGCTACTTTTTAATTTGGCGGGTTTCACAAGACTAAGAAACATAGTGTACCTTGCACAACCACAAGTCCTAGGAGAGTTGTAAATTTTCATAAAATCAATAATTTTCTAATACTTCTTATGTAAACCCTAGTACATTCTTTTTTTTTTTTTTCAAATTACAAATATAGTTGTCCTTTATAGCTATCACCAGCACATAAAAGTTTCTGATATTCTGATGTCAATCCATGTACATTTTAAATTTTAAAACAAAGGACAGTTTTCCTTCAATACCACCACGGCACAAGGTAACATAGAAGTTTACTTCAAGCCAAGGATACCTCTTTCAATATTAGGATGAAGTCCAACGCACTAAGAACTCCAACAAACTGGCCCTTGCAAAAATCCCAGAGAGGAGCCACAGAGATTCCCTGGAAGCAGCTTATATCAGCAAAGACGTACATCTAAGCTAATAATCAGCAATTCAGTACCCAAAAAGAAAGACTAATAATCAGCAAAGACACACAAGTAAAAAGATCATATGCTAGAACAAAATAGTAATTAAAAAAGTGAATAGCAGCAAAACCTAAAGACAGGCATTAAAAAAAAAAAAAAAAAAAAACACCAAAGCTGCTAATTTACATTACCCAAAAGAGAAGGATAATAAGCATCAAAAGATCAACTACACCCCTTGGAACACCCTTTTTATCAAAAGAAAATGAAAAAGCCAAACAACTCGCATAATAAAAAGACAGGTCCTAGAAACTAATATAAAGCAATTGGGTTAGTTCAACACCCCCCCCCCCCCCAACCACCAATACACACACACACACACTCTTCTGTCAGTGTATGTGCTCTAATTGGTTAAATGGGTTTCTGCATGTAAAAGGACAGTCACCTGCTCATAGAGAATATGAAACGCTTGCTTCACAGGTAAGTTAACATCCAGGGCAATGATCTGCACAATGAAAGATTTAAGACAATTGAATTTGAAAGCGATGAGTTTACCAAGTAAAGAGTGGCAAAATCATAGATAGTTAAAACATAAATAGCTCCTTAAAAGGGTAAAAGCATTCAAACCTTGCCTGACTCAGGAAGCAACTCATAAGCATTATGTGTAGACAGGAACAAAGATATACGGTGTCGAGAAACCTCCAAATCAGTCACTGATATCCTTGGAACTGCTTCCTGCAAAGGACCATGCAACAAAGTGACCTATTTTATATTACCAGATAATAAACATAAAGTATTAAAACAAAATACTAACAATGACATTAGAACTCCCCCTATAAACTAAAATAAAAAATCTTTTTATTAAAATTAATACTAAATCCAAGAAACTTGAACAGCGAAAAATATTACCATGAAACACTATCATGATTATCAACAATGTATATAGCTCTTTGGATTGTTCTTTTCTGGCAAGCAGGAAGAAGCAAAATCAACAACAGATTTTCTGGCTAATCAAAACCTAAAAAGACTTTTCAGAAAATTTTCAAGTCCCTTAATTCTTCATCTTTTTTTAGGGGAAAATTTATCTCTGCAATTTATTACTTTGTCTGATCACCACATTATGACACTTGGACAGTTGCAAGCAAAGTAAGAAATTATTATCACGAATTATTCGTAGGTGTGAAGAACTTTCAAGGATGTGGGGGAAACTTACGTCTGATTGCCATATTATGACACTTGGACAGTAACTATAATTAATGTCGCAACCAAGAAAAATAAAACAGTTATTGGAACGCAAGCAGCATTTGAGAAACAGAACTTAAATTTTTTAATATATATATGTTGCCTTACCGGGGGCATAACAACATCATAATCCATGTCCATGTCAGGTGGTTGATGACTATAAGTAGAGGGAATCATATCCGGTTCCCTTATTAAGATGGTATTCACTAACCCATAATCCCCTGTTATGAAGGGCTGACTCTCGTCATGCCGCCACACTCCATCAACACAAAACTTGTACTGCATGAGAATGAAAACAACAAATCTCAGCATCAACAGCAGCTTTCAATAACTATATTATGTATTAATATCCATTATTACTCAGCACAACAATGAAGACCTCTAAAACAATTAGAAGTATATATTTGTGCCTCTAAGAATATATAGCAGCACCTTAATGGACAAAATCTAAAGAATCACAAAAGATTACGTACAGAAGGACGAAGACTCAAAGAAATCAGCAATGGAGTTACTACTAGTAAAACCCATGCACAGCACCAATCAAACAACAATTGAGAAAACAAAGCTATCAACTGAGCCCTTGAATTTTTGATGTCCTTAAATATACGACAATTTCGTTCCCTCCACAAAGTCCACATCAAATAACAGGAAAATATTCCAAACATCCAAAGAATGCTTGCCTACCCAATTCTGCCAACTAAACAAAAAGTCGGGAAACTTTTCTGGGAGCACCCACTGAAACCAGAAAATATGAAAAAAGAAGCTCCACTACTCAAAAGCAACCTTATAGCGTAACAAAAATGCTCCAATGTCCACTACAACAGCGCACACTACACCACCATGTACTTTTTTAAAGGCCATGCTTCATGTCTAGGCCAGTCACAATTATGGCTACATTTGTTTCTTTGTAAAATATTTTACAATTCCTGAAAATGCTCTGGAAAACATTTTCCAGTGTTTGTTAGGTTGTATAATGAAAAATATTTCAGTTGCAAAATATTTTTACGTCCGAAAATTATATTACAACGAAACAAACGGAGCCTATATCTACAGATCCTTCAATCGTGTTTGGGCTTTAGAAATAATGACGAGAGGGGTTTTATTATTATTATTATTATGTTTAAAACACACACCCAAAGAGTTTTGAGCAATGACCTTACCTCCAACGACTTTAATAAGGAGAGGAGGTACTGTTTGAACTAGAGCTCATTGGAGGGAAGAAATGTTTCTTTGACACCATCAGTGATGCTAAGAATCTGTTGGCAGCTCTTCCAAACATCTATAGCCTTTGACTACCTAAGTTTTCCCCGAAAGCAATCGAGCCTCCTTAAGGTATTGGGCTTATCCTCAATTGTTGATATCTCAAAACCAGTCATAGTAAATAATTTTCTCTACTATGTAACACTATTTAAAATTCCACCAAGATTTTACATCCCCTTACTCTTCAAATAAAAAATTATTTAAATAAAATAATAATAAAAAGCCCCAGTTGCCTACTAGGCTAGGATTAAGGATGGGAAAATTAAGACTATTTGATTGATTGTAGGGAAACTGTAAGCTATGAAGTGAATTATGGCTTAGAAGAAAACGGTACTCAATACTATGTAGCAATGGAACGGCAGATAAAAGTGTCTAGCACACAGTGATCAGGAAAAGATATGGACCTTGCAAGCGAATATGAACTCCGACTCATCTATTACAAAGAACCATCAATGCCCAAAGAGGCATGCTTCAAACTTCTTCAATCATTTCCACTTCAAATAAAATATTGGGAAGGCTGTAGATTTCATGATCCTGTTATTGCTAAATTTCAAAATGTTTTCCATTATATGTCTCTACAACAACCACCAAGCCTCACCCCCCAAAAAAAAAAGAGTCAACATTCAGAAGACATACCTCAACTTCTTCTCTTTTTCTTTTTTTGGAAAGTGAAGGCAAGCTTCAAACTTCTACAATCATATCTACTTCAAATCTAATATCAAGTAGGCTGTAGGTTTAATACTTTAGTTCCATGATCCATTTTTGCTCACAGTGGAATGACATGTTTGGCATTATATATTAACCTTGAAATAAGTTTAGTAGCAGCTTTAATAGCTAAAATTGACTGTTAACTCTTAACCATCTTTGATTTTCATGTTCAAAAATCCAATCATATTGACTTCTACGTTACAAAAATATGTTAAGACATAACAGCAGTTAAAAATAAGGGGTATGTCTGTTTCCTAGAGCCTAGTATAACCATATCAATCACAATAGCTCATTAACCTGGTGATTTCCCGGTGTCAAATTGCAAACAACTTGAAACACATCATCGCGTCCCTCCACCGGAGACATAGGTATACTTCCTGACCACCTAATCAAACAATAAATCCAATAAAAACCCCATATCACATATTTAATCTATATACTAAAAGCCACATCCAAACAAATGCAAATTAAACATATTTTGATCACCAAAAGATGAAAAACCTTTAGCAGTATCAATAACATAAAAAAATACAGATCTCGGTATTAACATAAACATCAAAATATGATCATTTTTAGCCTCCAACCTTGTGAAAGTCCCACAAAGTGCCACGCTTCTTCCCCCATTTCGCCACAGGAATGTACAGGGAATCAAAACCGGAACCGAAATTCCACTGCTATCATGGCCTCTGTCCAGAACAGAACCAAACATTTCCACCAAAATCTAATACAAAACCCACAAGAAAACCAATCCACAGGAAATATACAAACCTTTTCAGCTACTAAACCACTTGACTTTCCACCCAGAACTCAACCAACATAACAATTTTCATCACTCAAATTCACACACAAACGCACATGCCTTCAGAGAATCCCAAACTTCAAAACCCAATTTTTATTTTCTCTTTTTAACTTATTTTCAATAGGGATCCTCCACAACTGAGCAGAGGAGGACCCCCCTAAGGCTTAGACATGTAGACCCTACCAAATCAAAACCAAACCCTGAAAAACCCTAATTTTTACTCTTTTTTAATTTTCTATATTCAACAAAACCAAACCATCAATCCCCAATTTCACAAAATCACTCAAATTTCCACCAAAAACCACAACATGCAAAAACCCACAAAATCCAACACCTCCCCCAAATCAAAAAACAAAACCCCACAAAAAAAAAGTTTCAAACTTTTCCACAAATTTAGCTCTGATCTGACAGGAAATGAAGAATTCAGAGCTGAATCGAATCCGAAGCTCCGAAATTTTGAAACTTGACGAGGAATTAGAGGTGGGAAATAGAGAAAGACTATTTTTTTGGTGTAATTATGATGAAATTTGGGGGTTTACAAAGTGTGACCTAGAGAGAGAGAGAGAGAGAGAGACAAACACAGAGAGAACCCTAGTTTTGCAAAAGGAAGCTGAGAGAGAGAGTGTGTGTGTGTGCGCGCGCGTGTGGCATTGTTGGATCTTCGAGGGGGTTTTTGTTTTTGTGGGCTCTGAATGAGGAATCTGTGTGTGAGAGAGAGAGAGAGAGAGAGAGAGAGGAAAAAGTGTAAAAGAGAGAAAAAGGAAAAAGGGAAACAAAATGCCAAAATGCTATTAATTAATGGGTTGTGTTAACGGGCACCGCAGGGTGCCCGTTAAGCACAAAATATTTTACTTTTTTCTGACACAGTTTTTGTTTTTTTTCAATTTATGTCAATTTTTGAGTTTTATAGGTACTATTTGAGATTTTTTTTTTTACTTTTTTTGACAAATTTCTTTTGCCTTTTCTGCACTTAACCAGCACCAAGCAGTGCTGGTTAACATTCTCCTTAATTAATAACTACTCCTACTAGTTTTAAATTGGGTATTTTACTTTTATATCCTTCTAAATTTATATTTTCTTATTTTATAAAAAAACAATTATATTTCCAAGTGTTTACTTTTGATTCTTTTGAACCTTATTTATAATTTGACAGGTTTTTCAATTTTTCACAAAATGTTTTTAAATATAGATGATTAATGTATGCTTTAAGGGAATACATTAATCAGACCCTTTATAATTTTATTATATGAATGTTTTTTATGAAACATAAAAATTGGTACCAAAAAATTTGTAGTCCACTTATACTTTTTAAATTTTAATAGTAAGAGCATTCATGTCTGGTTTTGTATTCTTTTGACCATATTGTCTCTCTAAAAAACCATATATGTTTATTTTAGTTGTCCACTACTAGTTTTAAATTGGTTATTCTACTTTTATATCCTTCTAAATTTATATTTTCTTATTTTATAAATAAATAAAAAAAATTATATTTCCAAGTGTTTTCTTTTGAACAGTGTTTATAATTTTATATGGATTTTTTATGGCACATAAAAATTAAAAATGTAAATGCACTTTTGGTCCCTACATTTTGGGCAATTTCTCAATTTGGTCCTTAAAATTGATTTTGCTCCTAAGTTAGTCCTTGATTTTTTTAAATCGTTTTTAAAATGGTCCCTACCATCAACCCAGTTACGGAAAATGCTGAAATGGCAAACGGATTTCACTGTTGGCTGACGTGGCTAATAAAATAATAATAAGAATATATATTTAACATTTTTTAAATGTCATGTCAGCATTTAAATTAATAAAAAAAGCTAGCTAAGAAAAAAAAAAATTAAATTAAATAAAAAACCTAAAATTTAATTTAAACTAAAATCATTTCTTAAAAAATAAAAATTCTTAATCGTTTTAATTCTTTTTGCTTTTGTTTTTGGCAGCTTAAACCCATAAATTGAGATGAACATCAAACCCAGAAATTTACATGAAATCCAAAAAATGAAGTGAACATTGAACCCATAAATCAATATCAAACAACAAACCCATAAAAATTACATCAAACCCGCAAATTTACAACCTAGAAATAAACATAAAGAGAGATAAAGCAACAAACCCACTGAGATGAACAACCCAGAAACCATAAGCAGCTCCTTATTTCAGTCATCAACAAACCCAGACCTCAAAATCTCTGCTTCGGTCATCCACTTCGTCAATGGCCAGATCTGAAAGGTCACACTGAGTCACTGAATTGCAAGGCCAACAATGATGGCTTTCGTGACTCGATTTCAACGAGCTCAGTTTGGGCTCACCCATTTCATGGCTTTCATCTCTTCAGAAGCGCCACTTAAGACCCACAACCAGCAACATGATCAACTGTCATCACCGTTTCCTTCTCCACGGCCACAGCCCACCCCCACTGAAACCTATAAAAACCCAGCCTCTCCAACCAAACCCAGTCATCTCCATCTCCATCCCCAACCAAACTCATAATCCAAGACCCATGGATTACCAATCTCCACCACGACCACCCCAACCACACCGATCTCCACCCCGACCACTGATCTCCACCTCCATTACCGACCACCCCATGGAAAACTAGAAAAACCCAGAGATTAGAGAGTCGGGTTTAGAGAGAGAGAAAATGTCAGAGATTAAGAGAGAGAGAGGGATTGAAAGCTTGAACAAAGAAAGATACAAACACAAATACGCACCAAGGGACAAAGAAAGAAAGGATCTGAAAAAAAAAAGGAAATGAAAAGAAGAAAGATACAGACACAAACACAGAGAAATAGAGGATCTGAAAAAGTTTTTTCTTTTTTTGTTTTTGATTTTTAATTTTTTCAGTTTAATTTTTTAAAATTTTTTAAATTTTTTTTATTAATTAAAATGCTGACTTGTCATTAAAACGTTGACATGGATGCTGACGTGGTATTTTTTAATATTATTTTATTAGCCACGTCAGCAAACAGTGAAATCCGTTTGCCACTTCAGCATTTTCCGTAACTAGGTTGACAGCAGGGACCATTTTAAAAACGATTTTAAAAAATCAAGGACTAATTTAGAAGCAAAATCAGTTTAGGGACCAAATCAAGAAATGACCCAAAATGTAGGGACCAAAAGTGCATTTACGCCTAAATTAAAATGGAAAAAATTGTAGTCCACTTATAATTTTATAACAGTCTAGTTTTGTATTCTTTTGGCCATATTGTCTCTCTTAAAAAAACACAATTGTTACTTTAGTTGTCCACTTTTACAATATACCTTACATTTCATGTATTCCTATTAAAACATTTTAAAATAATTCTATATTGTTTTAATAGTTTTTTACCACGTTCCCCCATTGTCCAACCTACAACCACAATCAACAACTTGTTGCTACGTATAACTGCAATCAATGATGGTGCCAAACAACTAAATCGAGTGATCGACCACCATAAACAATGTTTCAAGTCAACACCTAGGGCAACACCCACAACGCAATGACCACCTCAACACCCCATGACCAAATTAACCATTGAGAGAGAGGTGAATATAAATTTAAAAAAAAAAAAAAAGATAAAGGATTTACAAAAGGCTATAATACTTTATTTTGAGAGAGTAAGAATGTACATTAGCTTTTTTATAAATTTCCAAAAAGTATTGCCTAATTGGGTGTGGGAGATTTTTTGCTACGTTGTGGCTAATTTAGCTAAAATGCTAGATTGAAGAGTCGTATGTGAGTGATCAAAGTATTCGTTTGGTATAACTTATTCTTATTAGTTTGTTTTGCTAAAGCTAAGTATAGTCTCTTATCTATAAAATTAGAGTATTGTATAATGAATATTATCTACACCAAAAAAGAAAGTCATTTGTCTTTGTCTAATGCCCTAAAATACTGCTCTCTCTCTCTCTCATGGTTACAATAAGTAGAAGAAGGGGATTTGAATCTTAGTTCTTTTGATAAGGGAGGCCAAACACAATACCATTAAGTTATAAGGCTCTTGACAAAAGTATACTATCTTTTGTGATGAAAATAAGTTAAATCAAATAACTAAGAGTCTTATAATTTAATTGATTAGTACCTTCCAATGTGTCAATGACCTCCAAAATTCTTTCCCCCTTCCCTCATTGTAACTAAATATATACACACACACAATAGGATGATAACTAGTTTCAAAATTGATTAATCTACTTAATCTATCTTCTTCTTCTTTACTTAATTTTGGTATTTTTAACCCTGTGACAATGATTGAAAGAATATAAATGTAAATATATATGTAAAATGACAAAATTGTCCTTGAGGTTTTATAGAAGTGTAAGAGTTTTTTTGTGTGAGATTTTGATGAAATTTCGGGGGGGTTTTAAAAAAAGTGTGACCTAAATGGATTCTTCAATATGGTTTTTGACTTTTGCAAAGAGTAAAGTAACACCAATCTTTTTTTGGAAAAATTATAAGTATTGCCTACGAAACAAGTAACTAGTTTTACTTAATATAGATGAACGGTTAGGATTTTATACGTACGGTGCCTTTTTTTTTTGTTGTTGCTGAGAAACAATACGTACGGTATCTTCAAATAATATGTTATGTAGAATGATCAATTTTTTCCTCCCCGAGGAAAGATCTATGGCTCTATGCTTTTAAAGATATAAGAAGGGGAATAAATAGTTTTGGGGTTCACAATTCCTCTATGTAACCTTTTTTTTAAAATTTTATGGGACTCTATGTAACCTCATTGATTAACCAAATGTGTTATTTATTTATTTATTTTTATTTTAGAAACTTAACCAAATCCAAATGTTAGTTGATAATCCCTTATTATTATCTTTTATTGTACCAAACTTGATTTATCATTTTCATCCTTTGGGCAGCCAACAATTACGAACCACAAAATATATTTCTAATTACTTTCCAATTTGTTGTGCACATATGAATTGAACTATTTTTTAGAGAGTTTTAACTTATGGCGTCCGCTCCTGATAATAGCTATTTATTATCAGACCAAGACACCAATCAGTTTTGGTGTAGGCGGAGATTGAACCCCATATCTCTTATACAACCATTAAAGACTTTACCAGTTGAGCTAACTGGAACCCACAATTGAACTATTTAAGAAACCATATCATATAAGCTAGTATTTTAATTTTAAATTTTTTTTTTTATAAACTATCATATAAGCTAGTATAGAATATGGAAAATGTTTACTTATAGATTAATATTGTTAGCAAGTGCTCTAAGAATATTAGCTTTTGTTTTTTTTTTTTTCTGTTTTTCTTTTGGGAGACTCAAAGAATATAAGTTAAGGTATAATTCACTATAAAATACTTTTTTTTATTACTATCAAATATATCATCAAATTGTATAGAAATAAAAAATAAATTACATATAATCATGATCTTAATTTGTGTATGTAGACAACTTAATCATTAAGAAATCAACAGTGAATATTCTTAATTCTATGCCTTGAAGACAACCGTTAATACCCATGTTTCTAAGAGATGAATAGTAATATACTATTTGATGCCAAGACCCATAATAATCATCATGTTATTTTCAAAAGAAAAATTATACATTTCTCTTTCAAAGAGAAGTGAAAGACAAAACAAAGGGAGAAGAGTCAAGGGACTGTGGTCTCCTAGGAGGTGAAAAAGACTGCGGGCTCTCTTAATCGAAGCCCAATATCCAATCAAATTCATAGCAAAAAAAAAAGTATCCAACCAAATTACCGAAGAAGAAAAAAGAATAGTGGACTGGTTTATGAGATGTGATGGGCTAGGGTAAGTTGATTTGGACGGTGATGAATAGTGATGCGTTACTGGGCCCCAGAGATCATGGCCATTTATGTGTGGGCCTTAGGCTGACCGTGATTCACGGGTAGCTCCATCACTATGGGAAGAGAGAGAGAGAGAGAGAGAAATAATCTTTAGGTTTTTTAATTCACAAGCAAAAGGTTTTTTTTTTTTTTTTTTGATCACTTTGTTTAGTTATAAAAAGACTACTAGTAGATGTTTACTAAAGTGGAAATTTTTTTATGGTTAGTTATATGTAATACGCATATAAGATACTTTTGTTGCCAATGATTTTTATCTTTTTTTTTTATTTATTGTAAATAAAAGTTAATTTTAATATTTAGTATATGTTTGGCATCAGCTTAGAAGCTCAGTTTTTAGATTTGAGCTTTTATGTACAACCTTTTAAAACATTGTTTTTTCTTGTATTTTTTTTTATTTTTTTCAATTTTTTAAAAGTACAAGTATAATTTAACACACTTTTAATAAAAAAAATTTATGTAACAAGTTAAATAAGTTGTTTTCAAACTGGACACTTACTATGAATAAGAATAGAAAAATCAATTAAAAGTGGGACTCAATTGTGGGTTGAAAGTATTGTTATCAATACATTGATCAACTGTGCAATAGAAAATACACCATTCATTTGCTTGTCCTACACTTTGACAAAGCCAAAAGGTTGATTGGACCAACTTGAAGTGTGCCCATCAATATAGGATACTGTTTTCAAGTTATTTGAATTGTGACTGCTAATATTCAAAGAATGACATTTGATATTTGACATTTGAATCTCTATTATCTCTAATTCAACACTGCTTAGACTTCTCACCAAAGTAATCTCAATCCTTTTCTATTCATTTTTTTTTTCAAAGAAAATATTAAAATTTTCACATTGCAAGGCCAGAGGTGCTCCTAGACAAGTTTTTATTGTACGATTACAGGGACATGGCCATCTTTGATATTAGAAGTCAAGCTATGAAGTGATAAAGTTTTAGTATTTGGTGTGAAATGTCACACTGTCTTGGAAGGGTTTTCAAGCAATTTGGTCGGGTGGTTAGAGGACATGAAGAGACTCTGATTGAAACCATTAAATACGAGATTCCAATCTTATGATTAGACACTAAAAAAAGACCCTTTTCCCAAGTCAAGTAATGTCTATTCCACAATCATTAGTGAAAACTATGGTGGCTTTTGTATAGCATCCATGATTTTTTTTTTTTTTTTTTAATTTAAAAATAATAGTATAGCATTCATGATTTTGATTCAGTACAGTAGTACACATATATTTAATTTGTTTTTCCAACCTAATAAGGTTGAGAAATAATTTTTCTTGTAAACGAATCTAGCAAAATTTTATATTTAAATGATGTTTATTTTTTTGAGAAAAATATTAAATAATATTTTAATCCTATTAACAAGACACGTATACCACATTTTTCCAGCTCTGGATTTATCAATTTTGTCTAAATTTTTTGGTATCATTGATTAATACAAGCACAGCAATAATCAATTAGTTCTCTTGTCAAAAAATATAATCAATTGGTTCTAAAATTTTGGGTGAAACAATAATCAAGCCTTAATTCTAAAACTTTAGGTCTATAGATATCAACAAACTAATCAAATTTGATTACATGGAATTTTTCCACCATTCTATACTATTGGTTATGTAAGTTTATTTATTTTGAACTGAGACAGTGAAATTAACACTGAAAACTCAGTCTAGTTAACTTTCAGCGAGGTCCACATGCCAGTGGGTTGGAGACACTACACACAATTGTAGGGTGGTATCTATTGCAAATTTTGAAAGAGCATATATATATTGCACGTCTTGCTTAAATACAAGTTTAAGAGGGAAAGAAGAAACATACTACGCAACTTTTCATGGAAAAACTAAAAACTCCATCTGTTGCCATCTTCAATTTGGGAACACTGTGGTCAATGTTACAGTGTTAAGTATTTTGTATAGATATATTCATATATAAATGTTCATTTGTTTCTTCTATCGTATCCTAATGTGTTAACTTTGTATGTGTGATAATTATTTGTTTTTCCTATCTAACTAACTTCTTTACACTTGTTCGTTTACTTTATCAAAAACTATGATCTTGATCACAACTGCACAGTAAGAAAATTGAACGTGCTGCAACCTGCAAAGAATAACATGCATCAGAATATTTTAAAAAAAGAGAGAGAAAGAGTATAGTAAGATCACATACCTAAGGTCACTGTCCCCTTCATGTTCAAAATTATTGTGTCCAACCTCCAAAGGGATTAGGGAAAAGAATTGGTAAAGCTGAGCTTGAAAATTCTGAAAGATGTGTGCATAACTTGTGGAACCTCAAAACCAGAAGCAGTCAGACTCTACTTGTAAAACTCTGCATCATTTCAAAATTTCCATTTCCGTTATTGATCCTTATTTTCAACAGCTGCAAAGGCTGCACGGCGTATAACCTCTGAAAGTTCTAGTACAAGTCTGGACCACAATCAAGGCCTTATTGCATTATTCATGTCAGACCTGAAAGCCCACAAATTAGAATCCATAAGACTTGCACATTAAATTTAATTTGTATATATGCAGTGTTACCTTAGAAAATCATAACCAACAGCAACATCTCTCTGTCATTACCTGCTCAGGTCCAGAAATTAGATTGGACTTCATTGCAGTTTCTCTGCTTTCGTGAAACTATTCCTCAAGCATGGATGCTGATACATGTTTATAAGTTGGAGAGAGAGAGAGAGAGAGAGAGAGAGAGAATACACTCTCACCAATCATGAGAACCCTACAGCATCCAGGACTTCAACTGCTACTAAGAGCCTCCACTGCAAGGTGTACTAGCCGTAAAAGTTCCTCTACATCATGGAAGCTGAAATCAAGGGTCCTTTTAATGGAAGAGATAACCTCCTTGTTCCTTGTCTTTGCAAGTACTACATTAGCAGCTGCAAAGGAAATCTGGGATTTCCTTGAGGCCTCCATTGCAAAGTTTACATCTTGCGCCTGCAAGCAGTTCACACAAAGACCATCAAACTATTTTTAACATTTATAGTCAAATGCAATGTGTTGTTCCTAGAGGTTTGTGTAAAAAGAATTACTAGCATGCAAGGTACGATGCTAGGAACTTGCCAGATATATCATAAGGCCAAGACCAAAACTTTCCTTCTAACCTTTTCCTAAAATCAAAGTCCTCTAGGCATCGCAAGATTCTTTTTTTAAAGTTTTAATAATCCCAGACCCGCTGGTTAGGATAAACTCCCATGCAACTCCCAAGGACCAGGAGTTCGAAATCTGGTCCTTCCATTTATACAATGAGGGTGCTAACGTCATTTGATCTAAAGGTCCTTGGTTGGGCACCTAAGGATCCTTTTAAGCCTTACCATCCATAACTGGCAAATGCAACAGCTATTTTTGAAGATATTTATTTTTTTCCATCCAGCACAAGTTTTTTCCTTTAATAGAATTTCCATGATGATAAGGAAACAAGCAAAACTAATATGACTATACATACAAAGTCGAGCAGCCGCACAAGCTTGGGATGGTTTCTGGCAGCAATGACATGATTACCAGTAACCTGCAATGAACTACCATCCTTGGCTATATCCATCTTGTCCATCATTGCTTGATTATATAAGTTATCAACATCAGAGGCAGAGGATGATGGAGACTGAACTGAAAACAATATAAAAATTGACAATGTTAATAAAATATCATAAGGAAAATTAGTTTGAATGATAGCAAGATATATAAGAATTTACTAACAACCCCCCTCCTCCCTTTCTATAAGTAACTTTTGGTCCTAAGCAGAGGGGGAAGGGGAGATTCGAACTAGTGACATGAGGCATGGTCCCCAGCTGATTGTGCTACTCCTTAGAGTTTTTAGCCTTTACTACCCCTTTTTCTTTAAACCTTTACTTTTAATTTTTTTTATAAGCACGCATTTAGTACCAATTTCAAAAGAAGAAAAAGCACTTAATTTTGCTCAACAAATGGATTGACTTCAAGGGTAGCTCCAGCTTTTGCAGTAACAATTTCAGGCCAGGAGAAAGGAAAACCATTTTAGGCCAATAGGTTGTCCATAGACCAGGCAGAGCACCATTCATTAACATTTACAGTGCTGAATTGAGTCAAGCTTGGGCCTATGAAGCCAACCGAAAACCACACTTAGAAGAAACAAGGCCCTGGCCCAGCCAGGCCTGGCCTTTTGAGGACTTATATTGTGCATTCTGATACTTCTTTTAGATCATCACCTTATGCTCCATCACTAATCAAACTATATAGCCGAGTTAAGGGTGAGTTGGATAAGTACTAGTTCCATATAAATTAGAAAAGTTTTTTCATTGGCATTTCTACCTTCCTTCTTTTACAAATTTTTGTTAACCTAGAAAAAATCATAATTACCTTCCAACCACAGCATCCTTATTTTTACCTGGAGAAACCATTTGTAGTGTCTTTTGCAACTCATTTTGGTCACTGCTTGCAATGAAATGATTAACATAGATCATTCGCATGAATGTCACTTCCAAGCATTTGTATGCCAAGGCAGCAGAAGCCATGTCTTTGCATCTCTCATATTCACAGGCACAATATCTGTAAATTTAAGCAGCTCAAAAACATCAACATGTAGCTTTGAATGTTCTGTATACACCCAAGTGCGGCATACATCATAGCTTAGATAATTACAAATAATATAAAATCTTAAGGGTGATGCAACTCAATTAAGTTGAGAAGAAACATATCTACCTTAAACACATTAAACCAAACCCTGGGTAACTCTTCATAAAATATTTCATAAGTACTCTTGAGGAGTCACACGTTTGAGAATGTTAGAGCCTTAGGATATTTGTTTTCATTGTTTTTGGACATATCAGGATTTCATAATATTATCATTACTTTAATGCAGACTCATTCCCAGTTTTCCCAAGTATATTACGCTGCCTTATGAAATAATACTAATGCTAGCACCTTAAAATAACTTCTATAATTTCTATAATCAAAATACTGCAAAAGCCTACAAGGAGAAATGCTGCTTATCCCACAATCTATTCTATGGCCCTGCTATTTTCATTTTTGTCTTCTTTGTCTCGATTTTCTAAACTTTCAGTCCTCCCTTTCAAATACTTTTTTCCCCTTCAGCAAGAGAGAAATGAAGAGTCTTTGCATGGATTGCATTCAACACTTACTCAAATAGCTTTGCAGTAGAACTATATGCTGCAGTTGATGTCATTTCCCCATATTTGGCACTCTTGCTATTACAAGGATCTAACAGTGATGCCCCATGGAGAAACTTCAGAGCTGCCTGGAAGCGTGCCTCTATACTTTCAAGTTCTGAACCAGAAATCTAAAAAGCAAATAAAGAACATACAAAAAGTTAGGGTAATGTTTTTTCCCCATATGTCCAAGTTGGGGTAATGTTAACATTGAAAGATATAACCATATGAACATTTAAATAAACAACAAAAAATCAAAGTTGCAAAATATGGACAGACCTTAAGCTGATCTGCCGAATGCTTAAGATCTTCTGCTTCTTTTAAAGTCTTATTTGCTGCACGAGTAGAGGCATCCTTTCTTCTATGACTTGGTGCAACTATATCCCTATTACATGTGGGGTGTCTTGAACTAACATGATGAAGTTTATTTTGGCAATCATCCTTCCCAGGTTGTTGTGAAGCCTTCACTGAATCACCTCCATTAAAATCATCAAACGGTAATACATCAAAGTCATCACTGTTCTCTGTAGCTTCTTCTTGAAAGTTTCTTTCTGAAGGGAGCCATTTTAAATATTTCTCATCATTATGATTCTGCAACAGATTCTGCCTGCTGGCAGTAGATTCTCCACCCTCAGGAAAAACAGTAATAATTTTCAAATGTGGGTCCTCAAGTCTATCGCATAGAGTTTGGCTCTCTCTTTTACTACTGTCACTCAAACATTTGCCAGCAGATACTTTCTTTCCAGCATGATTTTTCTCAATTTTAGTAGACTTATTTCCCTGAATTTTAATTTTTCTAACCTTTATATCTTTCTTGTAAGGTGCAATATCATGAGATCCATTCTCCACCTCATAGTGCACATTATCCGATTCTTCCAGCCTGTTAAATGACTCAGAAATCCTAATATTGCTTTTATCCAAATCAGATATTGGAGTTGAGTGCCTTTCTTTGGTCTGTGAAGAGCAACCGTTTGTAGATTTCTCAGGCAGACATTTCTTTGGAGAGCAATGGCTGTTAACTCTTGCCATATCATGGAAATGGTGATTCTTGCTTGGTTCATTGGTATGTTTGTCATTTTCAATACAAACATTCAACAGGTGGGAGTTTCTTATGTTTGAATTGTGGACAGTCAATGATTTAGCTTTCCCATGTATTTTGTGCTCAGTAAACCTGCCTTGATAATCAAATGAGGGGGACATAGAAGACCCATCTTGAATCACAGTGAAGGCTTTTTCCTTCCTTATGGACTCATAATGCTGGCTTCTGCCATCTTCTTCACCCACTAAGTATGTTCCTGGGCTATTAATGAGAGCCAAACCTACATCTGCACCACCATCCTTCCCTGAAAGGCTCCTTGTATGATTTTCCGGGTTGGAGATTCTCAAAGGAGAAGAACAAACTGATTCTGCAGGCGAACCTTTAAACTCATTGAAATTCACTTTAATTTTACCTGTGCCTGAAATCATGGATGAACTAGAGGTGGCTGCAATACAAGGATGTCTAGCTCCAAAGTCCCTCCTAAAAGAATTGTTACCATCAACAGTCCACTGAGATAAATTGTATCCATCAGATTGCCCAAAATGCTGGTCCTTCTTTGAACTTTTTCTGCCTTCATATGAACCAGTTCTGTCTAAAGGATTATTTTTGCTACTTGACAAAAGGATCCTGGTCACTGTACCTTGTTTTTCTGGTTCACTACTGGCCTTCCTAGTATTGGTTTCATTTCCTTGAAGCTTCAATGCTCTGGCTTTCTTTTCTTTTCCGCATTGTCTCCCACTCGTCTCCTCCATAGAAATCTGTTCATCCTTAAATTCCTGTCTATTACTAGGAAGGTCATTCATATGAATACCCTGCCGCTCATTCAACTTTCGCTTCTTTCTAGCAAAAGAACTCTTATCATTATCTTCCACAAAAGTCCTGTGACCCTGTTTCTTAGATTGTTTAACAGAAGGAAATGAACCATCCTGAGGAACACCCTTTATATCGCTGGAACATCTTTCATTATATTTCTGAATATCAGTTTCAACTTCCTTCTTTGACAATCCACCAGGATTCTGATCTTGATTGGTATAATGTGTGCTTTCTGTCTTTGCTTTCTTAGAAGGTCTACAAACATCTTGACCATACTCCCTCCTGATATTTGTTTTCAGTGGCTTGGCATTACCTGTAAAAAAGAAACAGACATCAGCAAAATAGTGGACTTCAAGAAACATTTAGGACACCACAGCTCCAGAAAGAATCTCTGAGCAGTCATGACCATAAACACTGCCAATACAAACATGGCTGCGTTTTAGTAAGGAGTGAGAAGAGATGGGTGAGGAGACTGAGAGAGGGAAGAGAGGAATGTTTGGGGGTATTTCTGTCTTTTTATTACCACTTGTTGACTAAAAGGGCATTTGCATCTTTTGCCACTTAATGGTCATGTGCATGTCATGTGACTGTTAAATTTAAAATTGATTTGGATGAGAAGGTGCTGATCGGCACAATGGAAAGGATCTACCTGTTAACTTTAACTGCAATCTTTTTAGAGTTTATTGTGCACATTGTAAGTATCCCATAGTTTAGGGTGGTTATCTGCATTTAACCTTTTTTTTTTTTTTTTTAATCAGTCATATTAAAGGCATCAACATTGGGAATCATTCATCAAATAAAATTCACTAAAAACATTAAAAGTCATCAAAACATGCTTATCTACAAGATTCTGAGAATTCACTATCCTAAAATAAAATTTTATAAGTTCCATCAAGTCAATTCACTATATGTATTGATGCTTACATATGGAGTTCAGGAAAGGCAACCGTAAATACTAGATCTTACACGTTATTTACAGTATGCCAGCAGTTAGTAGTTCTTACTAGGTCTTTCCTCTGATTTCGATTCCAGGGAACATTGGCTGAGATTCTGTAAACCTTTGCTTTTAACAGGGACCTGTTGGTTCTTTTTGAAGTTAAACACATCCTTGGAACCAATATGAGGAGCTTCATTTGATACTGTTTTTGCTCCAAGTTTGTTCTTTCCACCACTGGTCACTGCATTGAAAACAAGATCTTGGCAGTTTTGGTTAAGATGCAGGGCCTCAAGCAAAGTTCCACCAGGTGCAGTTCCAACAGGATAAGTCTGCTGATTATTTTGTATCTGAGAAATGGGAACTTGGTATAATGCATTCAGAGCATTTGTTGTCTCCTCCTCACTGAAACTACACCGATTCATTCCAGGCCTGAAACAGTTTTATCACTCAATCATCGGGAAGAGGGCAAGAGAGAGGATTACAAAAAAATCTCTATCCAAACTTCTAGATTTGTACTCTACTACTAGACTACTACTATCTGCTTGCTACAAAAAAGGTAACGTTAGTAAACATAAAAAAATCTCTATCGAAACATCTAGATGGGTACTCTACTACTAGACTACTACTATCTGCTTGCTACAAAAAAGGTAACGTTAGTAAACATATTTCCAAGACCCAATGTTGACTTAATTGTAGACTTCAACACTTATGACATGAGTCATGAACCGACCTTGCAAGCTAAATAATTAATTTCCTAGTGAATAAAAACAACAGGGAAAGAAAAAAGAAGCATTTCAGATATTGCAGCCAAAGCTTGGTCATTTTCCATGTTATAAAATCTCTCTTGACCAAGAACTCATGCACTTTTCATGAGATCACAAATCACCACAGCATAATTCTCAGTTTGTTCATAATCACAATTTATCCATAATCATCATTCAAAATTCATACAGTTTATCTTTTACATAAAACTTCATAAAACCAAGAAGAGAACTTACAGCCAAGTAAGCATGCTGCACAGCCACTTCTTTGGCAGGTGGTCAGGATTTGTACCATATGGTAGAAGCCGCCATTTCTCACACTTGTCACAACACACCCAATTTTCCTCTATGACTACTGGAGCAACCTCAGAAGGATGAGGATCAGATATCTTAGTTGCATCTTTCATGTGTCCTTTCAGATGTGCTTCAGAAGATGATGGGAAATCATTCTGTTTATTACCTGATCTCTCCTTTAGTTTATGACAGAATGCATAGGATTCTTTCTCAGAAACATCAAGCTTATGGTCCTTCGCAAGATCTTTACCTAAGGTCTCCTTAGATTTGTTGCTGATTGCATGGTATCCTTTCCTGGATAGTTCTTTGACTGATTTTTTCCCAGACACTTCAAGCTTAGAGTCCTTTGCCTGATCGGTACCTGAACCGTCCCTTGATTTGCTGCTGGATGCAAGGAATTTTTTCTCAAAAACCTCAAGTTTAGAGTCCCTTCCCTGATCTTTGAGAGGATTCCTTGATGTATCACTTACACATTCTTTCTTAACTAGTTTTTTGTTAGACATTCTATCACTATGGCTATCTTTAGCCTTCTCCAAATCCTTGTGTAATTTTTCATCTCCTTTACTTTTGGATGGAAAGCCACTTTTGTAAGCGACATTATCTTTTGACGCGGAAGAACAACTAACCTTCAAGTTCACTTTTGACTTCCTGGTAGCTGAGCTATCATGATTTTGGATTTCCTTAGACTTCTTTTGTCCCCCAACTGATTCCTTCCCGTGAGATATGTTCACTCCATCCTGTTGGTGGGTGGCTTTGCTCTCACAATTCTGTTTTATGGGAGCTGCTGTTCCCCAATCGCAAACTTTGCTTCCCTTTGGCATGTCACAATTCTGTTCAAACAAATTACAACTTCTATCATCTTTGGTTCTGCCATCTTTTCTCATATCATAGACTACATTTTCATCTTTCTGGATCATTTCTGCCAAACCATTCTTTGCATTCTGCTCACCACCACTCCTGCAAGCTATTGACCCCAAAGTTTCCTCTTTTACTAAGTATGAGGATAAATTTTTTTCCTTTGCCTTACCCATATTGAGTTCAGATGCAGCCATAGCAATACCATTTCCCATGCCACCACCATTACCATGTTTACTAGATTTAGGTGGAAGCTTCAAGAAATCAGATGCAATATCCTTGCTCACTGAGATCTTAATTTTTCCTTCATTCTTCAAACCAGTATTAACAGGATTAACAGGATCCTCAAAATTCCCATTCTTTGATTCTACAAACCTCTCATTTTTATCCCCAAACTTCTTTTTCTTCTCTCCGACCACCTTTTTACAATGCATTTTTGAAGCAACCTCATTTTCAAAGACAGCATCCATCTCTTTAAAAGGTGGAGATCTACTTCCATCTAAGAGATTTTTTTCTTCCAATGGGCGAACCAAATTATCATGAAGAGGCGACAATAGCACACCATTTGGAATAGGAAAAGAAGTCATGATCTGCTTCATCACATTGGCATGGCAAAAAACATAATTGAATTACATGAACATCTGTCCGAAGAAACACATGAAGAGATAACAAAATGGTGAAAAAAGGTTCACCTTAATAATGTAGGAGGGAGATTCACTCTGTTTACTATGAGAATCTGGAGAGTTCCCTTCCCACTCTGTATGGCTGCCATCTGATGATGAGGATGGAGACATGTCAAGACCAAGATTGCTGTAGATTGCAGCACTCTTTTCAGTCAAAATGTTGTCTGACCCCACTTTGATCCGGAACTTCAGTGTTTTTTTATCAGACTGATTGATTGACAGTTTGAGAGGTTTGTGATTTGAAATATAATTCCTTGAATTACAAACTTTGGGCAAACTATCCACAGAAGAATTCCTTAGTTCAGGTAGTGCATGATCAGTTGAAGCAAGTTCAGGTCTCATGATAACTGTTGAATTCTGTGGGGCACCCTGCATGATCATATTAAGCAAAGAACTCAAGTGTCTAGAATAGTAAGAAAAATATAAAGGAAGAAACCAACCATTTACCTCTAAGGGCAAATCATGAGAATGGTTGTTTTGAGCTTTTTGTGAAGTCTTTGAGGAAGTAGAAGGAGACCACTGATACGTAGGTAAAAATGAACCGTATCCACCAAATCTTGCCCCTGTCAATCAGTTGTCTCCCATTATCATCATTTTGAACAGTGTTGATACTAAATTTAATCATAACATTGTATCTTAACAGATGAACATCTCCTTAATTCATCACTTACCCAAGTTTTCTGCAGAAAGTCCACCCTCAAACTCTTTCTGATGATGTCCCAAAACATCTTGAATCCTCTTATCCTACAAAAAAATCAGAACCAAACCTTAATATTACTTGAAATACATTGCATAAAAAATGTCACATCAAGAAAGAGGCCAATTACAAGAACCACCATAGCATAAAATGTGGTGAAGCCTTAAAGTTATAGAAAAGCAAGTCCAGTACATAAACCAATGAGATTGTACATTAGACGCTATAATTGGAACTGAAATTATTTATGCTTCAAATTAATCACTTTTGAATGAAAGTTTTGACATAAGGTGCATCATAAATGGTCAGGAGCTAGTATTATGTTGTTACACTTAAAAGTTCAAATGTAAAGAACTACGATGTGGTTTCTATTATTTAAGAACTTTTTTACATCATATATTGGCACTTCAATATGGAATATGTTCAGAAAGTACAAAAGAACCATCAGGTTGACAATCAAAATCAGAGAAAGGAGCAACTGGAGCATATTTGATGAGTGAATAAGTTCAGATGGAAATTTAATTGCAGTTGACTACCAGATATAGAGGAAATGGTTAAACCAACAAATGATGTTCCCTATGCATGTGGAAAAGCTCTTCCTGTTTTCATTGTGTCTCTTTATGATTTAATTCACACCCAAAACACCTACATTCCTCATGCAGCTAATACAACCACAGCCTAACTTGAGACATAGTGATCTATATTCTATGCCACAAGTTTTAGGTTTGGTAACCTAGGCTCTCACCACCAAACCCATATCAAATATCTCTGTTGGGGATCTAGGCTTGTGGCACCCCTACCATTTAAAGACTGTTCAAAGTAAATATCTCTTTCCTTCTTCTGGAATCTAGTCAGTTTGTGACAATTAGGAAATTATGGCTATTCCATCCTCAACATGATAATTTGTGACAGCAAACATATCTTTTGATATTTTATATTTGGAGGTATAAATCCAAACGGTTTGGACATAGCCTTAGTTAACTTTTTGATAGATATTAACAGAAGCAACCTCATTCAAGCTTGAGATGATGATCAGCCTTTGACTATCAAAGCAAGTAAGAAGTCCCAGCAGAAACAATATCCAATATAGATGGGATGTAGTATCCCATTATCTTAAAGTCCAGCAAAATCACATCAATTGAACTATTAATCAAGCCAAAAATTTTTGTAAATCACTTGAGGCATCTAATGAAGACCGACATTGGTATGAACTCTAAAACCAACATTGTCTCTAGACTCAAACAAAAATAAAAGAAAACGTGTTCTATTCCCATGAGTTAGTTGTATTCTATTACACAACTAATTTATAAATGCTTTTGCCAGCAGAGAAGATGGAGGAAAAGAGAAAATAAATAAATAAAACCTAGAAATATTTTTGATTTATAAACTACACATCAACAGTAATAATCCTTGAAACAATTCCTTGATTTAGCCTAGTCTCATAATCATCTATTATCCATGAAAGAAAAATCCTGCCAGCCCAACAATTTGTTGACAAGAGTCTGCTGAATAATGAAAAACCAGTACATGAACAATGAAAACCAAACATTTTCCTTAGTTATCTCAGCAAACAAATAAAAGGAAATAAAAATTCCAATGCATGTGGCATTTAGTGATCCAACAGAATTCTCAAAACCACCCAACCATCAATCACTAGTTCACACTCCAGCTCTATTTTATATTTTTATTTTCATTCTTTGTTTAGGACTTTAGCTCAAGCTTAAAAGTGCAGCCCATGATAACAGCATCCTAAGTTCCTAACACAAATTCTCAAAAAGCAACCAAATTTGCATTGATCACACCATAAAAGGATCAACATAAAACATCAATAAAAGAACCCTTACAATGTAAGAGAAAGCAACATCAATATCGATGTTTTGATCATTGTCTATGTAAGAAGAACAACAAGCCGCTCCCTCTTCAAGCTCAGTCTTCCCCATCTTCACTAATACCAATGGAAAACCCTTAACACTAACCTAAATTGAACAACAATAACCCAATATTTCACTTGCCCTCAACTGAATTATGATCAAGGCCACAAAATATCAAAAACCCACTTCAGAAAATCCAATACCCAGTAAAACCCAATAATCAAAACCCCTTAAAATCACCAAATTCAGTTCTTGATCATCCAAAAAAAAAAAAAAAACCTCCAAAAAATATCACTTGCCCTGAAATAATAGTTGATCAAGACCAAAAATATCAAAAACCCACATCCCAAAATCCCTGAAAATCACCAAATTCAGTTCTTGATCATCCAAAATTTCCTCCAAACTATCAGAGGCACTGAATTGATATTTGATCAAAACCACAAAATATCAGAAAACCCCACTCCGGAAATCCAAAACCCAGAAAAACCCATGAAGCAAATCCCTCAGAATCACCATTCTTGGACCTTATTCAACTTGCCCAATCAAAACCCACCTTTCAGATACTTTTCCAAATATACACAAAAATCCCAAAACACGTTTCGTAAAAGCACTTTAATACGCAATCTCTGTACACGGCCAAGCATTTAATACATCAGTGAAAAAAAAGGTTCTCTATAATGCGGTGCTTAAAAGTTGGAACTGACTAGGAGGGATTTTTTTTTTTTTTTTATTTTTTTTTTTTTGGAGGTTGTGTTTTTGCTTTTGGAAAACAGAGAAAGTGTTTTCTATGTTTTCTTGCCGTTTGTTCATTCAAGATTTTTCCTTCGATTATTAAGTGAAGAAATTGGCTTACCAACCTCATTGACAAAGTCTCAAAATTGGGTTACAGCTTACAAGTATTTTATTTTTTATTTTTGTTTTTGCTAATTAAGTTAAAATTACTTAAATATTCCTTTATTACTTGAAAAGGAAAATTTTAAATCCCAAAAGAAAATATAAAAAGATTTTATATAAAAAATTATAATAAATATTGGAATGGTATATATAATAATAATAAAAATAATAAATACAAAATGAAAATGTGGGCAAAGTTTTTTTTTTTTACTTTCATATAATCATAAAACTCGCATAGGGGGGGGGGGGGGGGATATGTCAAAAAGAGACGGTTTTTTTTTTTTTAAATTAAAAAAATGACAGATAAATCACAAACACAAAACATCAAAAAATTCAAAACTCCCCTACCCAATGACCTTCCTCTTTGTCACTTTCCCGCTTTCTCCATTTCTCTCTCAGTCTCTTTCTCGCTCTTAGACTCTCATCTGAATCTTTGATTTCTTCTTCTCTGATGAAAACCAAGGCAAGATTTGAGTGTCTGAGTTGACGGTGGAGCTACACAAGTGTTAAGGCATTTTTATTTTTGTGGCCACGTATCAGCCACAAGAGGATTGGCCTTAATAAGCTTTGGTTTAATTTTCAGAGTCAAGTCTAAAACTCGACATTATCCCAAAGAAGACCATTGGCTACTAGTGCAGCTCTCCGGCTCATAAGAGAAGCCAGATTCAAAATCCGAGAAGTAAAACATGTGTAATAAATGAACTTTGATTCATGTCCAAGAGTATGGCAAATGTCAAAATAATACAAGTCCAACAATGAGACGAGAACACAGAAGTGAACGTCAAATGGTAAAATGAATTATGACAATATGTTTATAGAGGTAAGTTGAATATAATAGTCTCAACAATTAATACATATAAGAACCGACTTCAATTGGTAGAGCCATGAATAGGGCTGTCCATAGACCCGCCAAACTCGACCCACCCGCCGCTAACCGAATCGACTTCTCCAACAGTCTACGATGGGTTTCTTTCTCCAAAAAACCGAGGTCAATAGGTTGGATGTTGTGGGCGCAAGCGCCCGCGACGTGGTGTCATCCTTGCATTTATGGGTAAGTACGCCTTGGCCTAGTGTAGACCATGGCAGAAGGTGTAAATAGAGTCGCCACCTAATTTAAGTCTAGGAACCATAAATATATACACCCTTCGTGGAAGGACATATCTTTACTAGAGCACATGTATGAAGTTTAGGTATAGAGATGGGAAGGTGTTAGGCACTCAACCCCACCTGACCCATGGGTCAGCTTCCACTTATTCTATTCCAAACTTTAATCTCATTAAAGGTGAATTTAATATTTTATTCTAACTCACACACACACACTAGCATGCATCTTAAACACACAACATGGCATAATCACTCCAAACCTAATCAATCCTCTATCATGGCATATAAACATATATCTCCAAGGGAAGAAACATCGCGAGGTAGATCAAGATAAACATGTTATAGCATCTAGACATCAAAAGCATGAGATTCAATCAAGCATAACATGTTTATCTCCCATATCATATTCATCAAATAAATAAATGCATGTTCATATGATTATGTATGCCTTACCTCACTGCATCACAGCACCTATGCATCAATGCATGATCATATTCATATGCATGTTCATGGTATTCAAACAAACTAAAATCCTAATAATCATAAAAGGAATAAAATAAAACAAAGAAAGCAAAACAGAGAGATAAAGACTCAAAGATAGACAAAACAGGTTAAATAAAAGGTAAAACAAGTAAATAAAACAAAAGGAAAAACATACAGAAGATGAATTAGGGTTTCTGGGCAAAAGTATGCGTGCCCATACATAGGGCATACATAGTATGCATACGAATGCAAGCAGCATGCGCACGCATACACGCCCAAGAACCTTAACCCAAAAACTATAGAACAGAAACTCACAAAACAAGAAATCTAACAACCTAACATGCTTTAATCACAAATGATAGGCCAAAAACGAATTGACCCCTTGTGATGAATTAATTGATTAATTAGCCAAGTTTATTAATTAATCAAATTAACATACAATATGCGTGGCAGCACAAACAAATCACCAATTAAACTAAGTATGCAGCGGAAATTAAATTGACATGGTGATTTGTTTACGAATGGGGAAAACTTACACGGCAAAAACCTCACTGGGTGATTTTAAGGTCACCACTCCCGAGAATCCACTATTATCACAACAAGCGGTTACAATCTCTTACCCCAATACCCAATTGAACTTGTTTTGTAGTGATAATCTCTCCTTTCAATCCACGGCTCCCAGAACGTGACTAACCAATTGCGCGGATCCTAGTACGTGACTTCAATCACCAACTAGAGAAAGTTGTTGGTTGCAAAGTTCTTCAATTCATCACACGATGAAGATCGAGAAGTTCCTTGGTTACAAAACCCTACAGTGCACAAACACAGCAGCTTCTTCACAAGAAAGATGAACTAGGGCAAATTATGTCTCCGGTCACAATTTGCATGAACAAACTTTGCTCAACACTTGTGCAACTTGTGTCTCCTTTGACGGCCCTTAAAATAATCATTTTATATGTCTAGGGTTGTGAGAAAAGAAAGCCTAAACATACAATCACAGATTGGATGAAAAACAGACCAGAAATTTTGAGTTTCATAAACCTCGACAGATACCCTATCTGTCGAGCTGCTGTCGAGCCACGGGCTAGAACAGCTCTTCAAGGCTCGATAGATGCTAGCTGTCAAGCGTTAATAAACAGCACTTTTCACACTTCAATCTTGGACAGACTTGCATGGCTTTAACACTTGAACTTGAAACATTGTTTCTTGAAGTATTAAACACATCCTAGATCTACCCAATTACAAGTAAAGTGCGTTTTGTCAAAGGATTAGCCAATTACATAAAATAGTGACATATGTTCCTAACATGTGAATCACATATGTCCTAACAACAAACACAAAGTAAACCTATACTAAACAAACATATTACAAACACATAAACACATATAAAAACATAAAGAAGCAAAGAAAAGTGAAGAGCCAAAGTTAGAAACTTTACCTCAACACTAGAACTCTCTAGAGCTTGATTTTGTCCACTCCCCTCAGTCAATATAGTCACAACTAATTCAAAGACAAGTTAGTAAACTTAGAACTCAAAGATCAAGACTAGAAAAGGTCTCAAAGATCAAGACTAGTAAACTTAGAACTCAAAGTTAGAAACATACTATGACTTAAGTATGTTTAGTGAAAAACTCCCTTTTTGATTCATTATTTTCTAGTGAATTTCATGTGTTTTACCACTGGAATTCGTCCTCCTCAAAAGAAGTAACTTTTATGGCTTTATATAGTCGAAAAATAAGGGTTTAGGGCAGCTCCCAAACAATGTGGGATTCGTTCCAAACCAAGTTTAAATGCAGAAAACTTGTCTTTCATAGTTTCTAGAACCCTAGCATGCGTACACATGCATGTGTATGCATACACATGCATGAAGCATACGTACGTAGAGCTTGAGCATGAGTACACATATGCGTGTATAGGTACACACACCCTAGGGTTTTCGTGGTCTTTCTTTTCCAAAAAATAGTTTATTTGCTCATTAAAACAAATTATATTTTTCATAAACATTTCCTCAAGTCAATTTTCATATGATTGGGCCCTAAACCAACCTTGGGTCTTAAAGTTCTAACATCATTGGGGAACGAGGGCCCGAGTAGTAAAGGGTACAAAATGTGGTATCTACAGATGCCCCTCTTTTGATTCGTGAGCTCTGCTAACGGAATCAAAAGAATAAGAGACAAAACATTTTTTTTCGACATTCAGCTCAGGCCCAACCCATATACACAGCAAACAACACGCATACATAGGGCAGGGTGCAACTCCGTAGAGTTACGTGGGATTTGTATGTCCAAAGTCCCATAGGTGTTACTCAAGAAACGAGCGAGGACAAGTTCACTATCCAAGAACCTAGTTTGCCAATTGCAAGCAAAAGGCAAGTGACTCATTATCCTAGAGTCACTAATGAGTCACTAAAAAGAAATCAAACATGGCCAACGGCCTTAACCATCAACCAAACAAACAAGGTGCTCTTACGAGCTAAAATGATACATATTTATGGTGTCCAAATGGGGCTCTTGCCTCAAACTTCTTCTGGTGTCATCTTGCCTCCATTTGATTTCTATCTCTATCTCAATCTCTTCTATTCTGGGTGGCTTGTGCCTATATCTCAACCTTTTCTATTATGGGTGGCTTATGCCTCAATACTAGTGTAAATGTTCAATTCCAAGAAGGATATGTACTCAAATTTTGTATTCTTCTTTTCTTTTCTTGTCTTGGGGATTTGTGCCTACATATTCCATTCCCGAAAGATATATGCACAAGTGTAGTGATAATCTTGAACAAAAAGCTCACTTGAGGGGCTTCCCAACATGCATGGGGTTTACTTGATGATTCTAACTCACAAGGGAGCTTTTATTGGTAGCTGTTGACTTACAAGGAAATCCTTGATGATGTATGATCTATTGGAGAAATGACTCGCTGAGGAGTTTGTGTTGGTGATTCTGACTCACGGGGAAGCTTTTTGGTAGTTCTCGACTTACTAGGGAGACTTACGGAGAAGCCTTGGATGATTCTGATTTGCTGGGGAAAATTCTTCTTTTGGTAACCCACGAGGGAGTTGTCTTGGTATTTTGGACCCACGGGGGAGTCCTTAAGGATTCTAATCCACTTGGGGAGAACTTTTCGATTTGTGAATCACTAGGGAGTTGGTTGATGGTTTTAGCTCACAAGGGAGTTTCCTTGGTGACTTCTAATCCACTGGGGAGTGTTTTTAAGCCTTCTGATCCAGTAGAGAATGTTTTTAACATTCTTCATGTCTTTCAACCCGCTGAGGGGTATTTTCATCATCTCGGCGTAGCATTTGTAACTTCTGATGTTTCATGATCTACTGAGGATATCTTTGATTTTTTCCTTACATTTCCCACCTTCCGGGAATCCAATGGGGATATTCTAAATTTTTTTTATACTAAACTACACGTAGTTTAATGGAGGCCTAAACTACATGTAGTTTAGCCACCGGGTGTCTTTCCTGCTTCTTCATTTTCCCTGCGGTTGCCAACTGTTTCTTTTTCTTCTTATTCTCTTCATCTCCTTCATCTCTTCATTTTCTTCACAACCCTTCAACTTCCTCTTTTTTTCTACAAAAATCTCTTGCTCTCTCTTCATTTCTTCATTCCTCACAATCTAAAACTTTCTTCTTCTCTCAAACTCTCTCATCTTATCCAATGGCACCCAAAACCAAAAAGACCTCCTACATGATTTCTGACGAAGTCTTCAATCTCACCCGCTGGGATGGAGCCATAAGGCTAACGGAGTCCCCTCCTCTGATCTTCAGGCCACAAACCCATCTCTTGAAGGGTGCACGGGCCGGATTGGTAAGTTTTTCAAACTTTTCTCATTTTTAAGTTTTGCTCTGATCTTCTATTTAATATGTTTTTGGACTTGTAAATGCTTGGTTTCTGTTGTGGGATGGGTTCAGATAAAAACCTGATGTCCTAGGAGGGGTTGGAACATGTTTAGGATGAGTTTTAATTCAGGGTAGGCCGAAACTGTCGAAGAAACCATTTTATCTGCATTCATGCGTATGCATGCGTCGTGCATGCGTGCGTAGCCAGCCTTCAAGCGTACACACCCACTCATCATGCGTACGCATCCGTGTTCACCAATTCATACAGACGCATGCCCTAGTATGCGTACGCATGCAGGGACCCTGCGTACACACACACAGGCCTTGTGTACGCATGTTGGCACTCAGAAACTTCATTTTTTGTCCAGTTTGATTTTTTTTTTTCACTTATTTTCTTATCCAACATGATTCTTACTCTCATTTTCTTGTCTTCTATAGGCTTTACCTCCCTTCAGTGGCAAGGGCAGCTCTAGTTGCATCTTTGCATAGTATCGGGCCTTGATAAAAGACACAAAAGCTTTGGTGCGTGCGGCAGGCTTTGAGCCCATCATGTGTTTGATTCCAAAGAGTTCCGCTAGCGGCATCTTGGAGTAGGCACTCACCGAGAGGTGGTGGGATACCACCCATACCTTTCATATTGCTAGGAAGGAGTTGACTGTGACTCCCCATGACTTCCACCGAATGACTGGTCTAAGAACCGATGGACCCATCATCAACTTGGAAAGTGAGTCGGGCATTCAGCTTATAGCGTAGACCTACTGGGGCGTAGGTATTAGAGCTAGCGCATCCGCTACTTTGACTTGTAAAGGGACTATAGGCCTCTTTCTCAGGCGACGCCTGATGATTATGCCCAGATGGCCAGGGCATTCTTGCTATACCTACTAGGGGCATATCTCTTCACCAATGGAGGGCAGGCAGTGTCTTTAAGGTGGCTTGTTCTCTTCCACGACTTCGAGCATGCGCGGGAGGCAAACTGGGGCCAGGCTTGTCTTGCCTACCTCTATTCGGTTATGTACACACTCAGCCAAAGGACTCTATACCAGTTGGTGGGGCTTTGGAAGTTCCTTGAGGTTAGACTTTTCCTTTTCTCATGTAGTTTCACAAATTGTACTTCGTACTCTTGCAAACTGTATTTATTCATATGCCATCTAGGTTTAAAAAATTGCATTTTATGCCCTTGCAAACTGTATTCATGTTTTATCTTGCAAACTGTATCCATGTTCTATCTTGTAAACTGTATCCATGTTCTATCTTTCAAATTATCATCTTGCAGGCTGTATCTGTATTCTTGCAAACTGTATATGTACTCTTGCAAACTGTATCTATGCTCTTTTCTTTGTAGCGTTGGGCCTTAAACTATGGCCTTATTGTCTGTGGTGCAGACATGGACCTAGAGGACTTCATTTCAATCTGGGCTCATCTTAACAACCTCTCTACCTAAGAATTGAGTAAAGACCTTCTTTCCTAATTGCCATTGCATGTTTCAAAGGTTTTCTTTCTAACCATGAATGCTTTGCAAATTACTTGGGGACCTTGGGTGGGTATCCCACTCGTTGCTAACCCGGGTTTGGAGCCGGCTACTATCATCTCTTTCGGGACTACTCAGCCCTTAGAGGGTGCGGGCTTAAGGGTTATATACCTAGCTGAGCGAGCTTCTTGCCAGCTGGTAGGCAAGGATACACCTCAGGTTCCAATGGATCCTCCACCATTCATGCTTGCCCCGCTATCAATGACTGATGATGAGTACAAGCTGTGGAGGAATGGCATCCCCTATGCCCAGTGGCTCTTGAGCGATTTTGACTATGATAAGTTTAGTGAGGCTCGCCTCATGGCTCCTTTTCCCATCGGAGTAAGTACTTTCCTCTCTTCCATCTCTCTTTCTTTTTATCATGCATTTCTTGCATGTGATAATACTCAAATGTGGTGATCCTTTCAGGGTGCGGCTGGACCTACTCCTGGTGGCCCTGTTGACCTTCCTCAATTACCTTAGTCAGTCTACACCTATGGTCCTAATGGGTTTGCTCGGGAGCGTCCTGTGGGACGTAACCTGAATGTCATAGGTTATCCCTTCCCTCAGGGTACACAAGCAGTGAGTTTCCTCTATTTGTATCCCTTGCACTTTCTTCTTTGCATTCCATAGGCTTGTCCTAACACTGTCTTCTTTTCACATTCAGCCCACTGTCGCGGAGCATGAAGAGCTTATCTGGCTTTCTAAGAACCTCAAGTTGGAGGTGACTGAGTATTCCAAACAGATCTATGGACCTGGAGGGTATGCCCAAGTCGATGATGATGATGATGACGGTGATGATCCGAAGGCAACCCAGAGCTTTTGGCCGAGGAAGAGGCACTACTGGTGATGATCCTGCAATTTAGCCACACATACACACAGACATATATATTTCCAGTTTCTTTCCTTCTTTCTCTTTTTTTTTAGCAAAATCTTCTGCATTTTTATTTAATTTGAGACATTGGGTTGTATTTAAGATCATCTTAATATTTTTTATTTTTTTACATGTACTAATTTACAACTCATGGGAATTTGGATATTGTAGACACTCGATTTTGCACCCATGATTTAATCAAGGAAGACGAATAAAGTGACCATCCATGTACCCCAAAAATCATGACTGCATTACATGCATTAATTCATTCATTGCATATCATAAAAATGATCTTGAGATTCTAATGATTGTGACGGTATGTCCGGTTTTCAAATCAGACCGTCGGATTGAAAGATATCACGAGATCAAGTTTTCACAGTCTACATGCATTGTATGGGGTGAAGCCGATCACGTGTGATTAATTGAAATTAATTTTGATTGGTTAATGATCAAAATTAATTAAATGAATTTATTTGATTGGTGGAGTATTTTTCTTAAAGTGAGATTTGTTGCATGGGATTAAAACAAATAAGCTGATAATATTTAAAGACTGTGGATAATTAGGCTTTTGGGATAATTATATTCAAAAAATTTATTTTGAAAGTCATAATTATCACTTTGGAATGAGGTTTATCATGAAAATAACTCTGAAATTCGTCCAAATACAGTCTTAGGGGTGGAAAACACTTCAAAAGCGTGCTAATCAAGTAACAAATTACAGATTCACGTTCCAAGGCACTTTTGGCCTAGTATAACTCAAAATTCGGACTAGGCTATTTCTGGAAAAGTTGTAGAGAATCGAATTTTCCTTCAGTTATCAAAATTTCAGCTTAATCCTAATTTTGAGTAAAGAGATATGATCAAAATACTGAAACTGGTTCTGATCTGAAAAATCAGCTTACTCTTATTCAAATCTCCTTTTTTTTAGGATTTTCCCCATACGTTTTTTTCTTATTTTTTAAGCTGATTGGACTTAATTTTTAAGCAAACCTAACTTATTTTCTAAGCAACTAACACCTCTATAAATAGGGGATGCCTCCCAACATTCAGGAGCCCTCTTGACATTCTTTTATGCTTAAGGAGAGACACCTTTTTACACTCTCAAATTCTTCACTCCCCTTTTCTAGTATTCTCTCTTAAACTAGGGTTTTTAGGTTTCAAAGATAATTGAATAAATTTCTTTGAACCCTAAAATATCCTCTCAAGAACAAGAAGTGCTCCATGCAAGAGGTTGTTTCTGATAACCCTTTTTCTTTATGCTTCTCTTTTGTGATGATGCATATTTTTTTTTTTAATCCATAACATGAATTGTTAATTATTGTTTTGTTCAAAGCATGTTCTTGAATCTTGTATAATTGTTATGATCTCTTTCTTAATTTCAAAAATCTGCATATAATCAATTCTTTATTTTTTTTTAAATAAAAACGGATCTACATCTTCCTTAGATGTAGATCTGAATTTTTCTTAAATAAAAACGGATCTACATCTTGCTTAAAAGTAGATCTGAATTTTTCTTAAATAAAAACAGATCTGCATCTTCCTTAGATGTAGATCTGAATTTTTCTCAAAATAAAAACGAATCTACATCTTCCTTAGATGTAATCTGAATTTTTTTTCAAATAAAAATGAATCTGCATCTCCATTAGATGCATATCTGAATTTTTTTTCAAATAAAAACGAATCTGCATCTTCATTAGATGCATATTTGAATTTTTTTTCAAAATAAAAACGGATCTATATCTTCCTTAGATGCAGATCCAAATTTTTTTGTAAGTCAAAAAATGATTTGTATCTTCCCTAGATACAGATCTGATTTTTTAACATAGCAGATTTGAAATAAAAAGGGATCATGAATAGATGTTTTGTTTGATTTGTTTAGTGCATGTAGCAAGAATTTATTTCATGAATATAGTCCTCTTCTAAAAAAAATCTTTTTCTTATTTTATTTCACATAAAAAGCAGATCTGATTTTTTCTAACTCACTACAAATCAAATTTATTTTCTCATTACAAAACAGATTTGATTCTTTTTACACATAAACTAATTTTTTTTAGTTCTAAAAAAACAAATCTGATATTTTTTTTTAAACCAAAAGATTTTTTTTTATTTAATAAACACAGATCTGAATTTTTCTGTCCAAAAGCTATTTTTTCTGCACGTCAAAAACAGATCTGGTTTTTCTAAACCAAACTCAATTTTTTTTATTCACAAAAACATATCTGAATTTTTTTATATAAAGAAGAGGATACATTCATAAATAAATTTGTGTGATTTAGTTCATTTCACATGTTCAACATATCATTCATAGCATGCATAAAAGGGGTACATAGGTCACAACAGTCTAGAAGACCAGACTCTGCCTAGGTGGAATGGGTGTCTAACACCTTCCCATTTGGTAACCTAGCCTCTGAATTTAGGTCTTTGGATAAGTAGATCTAAGCCTTGTCTTTATTTTAATTTTAGGTAGTTTGTAACTAGGACAAAAAGTCATGTAATTATTTGGTAGTTTGTAACCAGGACCCAAAGCCATGTAATTTTTCAAATTTTCAAATGTGTAATTTTTTTAATTCAATCAATGATAAAGGAACAATTCAATCATGTATTTATATTTAATTTTTTTTTTTTTTTTTGTATAAAAAAATAAGTGGCGACTTCACACCACTAACCCAAAAAGAGAGGTACCCTAAAAAGCACTCAAAAATCTCTCTTTTTTGAGAGGCACTTTTGCGATCTCTCACAGATATGTAGGCATCTTATATTATATTGCTTTTCCTTTTCTTTCTTGCTTTGGTGAATGAAAATCTGGGTTCAAATCTATCTTAAGTAGTCCCTTAGGCCATAAGAGTCATGAGAGAAGCCTTGGTATGAGAATTAAACTCCAAATAGGAAAAGGAATCTGAAACCCTAATGATCCAGTGTACGCATACACATGGGTGCGTACGCAGGCTTTGACCATGCGTACGCATCCAGGACCATTCGCACGCATGTCGCCAGGCAAAAAAACCTTAGCCGACGTTTTTCACTATAAAACAGCCGTAAGAGGCTTCCAAACCTTCACAAAACGTGTTTTAAGCTCAAGAAACATTTTGTAAGGTCCCCAATGGCAGAATTCACTTCTCTGGAGGTCTCAATGTGGATTAACCAACTTAACCTCAACTTCAAGGATGCTCTTATCCCTCTCAGTCTCTCTTGTATTTCCTATTTTCATCAAATCAAGGTGGATGTGCCTCTTCTACGTGCTGCCACTGAGTTTTAGATCCCTACTTGACATGTCTTTCAATTCAACGGTGTGGAATTATGCCCTACTCTTTAGGAATTTGGTGCAATCATGGGTGAGCACAACTTTGGTGCCCTAATTCTTCCTACTCTCGAGGTAGATCTTGCTAACCTAGCTCATCAACTTTTGGAGGTTCCCCTAGCTCTGGTGAAGAGGTGGTGCAAGTCTAATAAGTTAAATGTCTTCATGGTTTTCAAGTATTTCTCTAAGAAAGAGGTTCCTTTGGCTAGAATGAAACGTTCTCACCATCTCAACGCTTTTTGCCTTTGCATTCTCACAAGGTTCTTCTTGGTGCATGAAACACCTCGTGTGAATCTTGGAATTCTTCATGTGGTCAAGAATCTAGGGAGTGGGACCCCAATAGCCATTATCTTGGCGAAAACCTTAATGGTTTGGATGTTGTTCATAGGGAGGAAGCAACATTCTTTGCTGGGAGTCTTCTCCTTCTTCAAGTATGATCCCTAATTTTTTCCTAATGCAATGGGCCATCGGGCTCAGTCAGTTCGACATCGAGTACAGACCTCGGTTAGCGACTAAAGCATAGGTATTGGCAGATTTTATTGCTGAGTTCACTTTTTCAAGTGACGACCAGACACAGTTTTGGACGATTCCCACTAATGGATCATCCGTCAAAGAACTGGGAAGGGTGGAAGTCGTCATGATATCTCCTGATAAAGACATCCTCAAATATGGAGTACAGCTTCAATTTCCAGCCACTGCAGAAAATATGACGAGCACTACCTCGTCATGGCCATTCACAACATAGGGAATAGACATCGTCGGACCACTTCCACAAGGGCTTCATCTAGAGAAACATCATTTGCAGGTTCGGAATTCCAAGGATCATCATCTCAGATAACGAACGGCAATTTTACAACTCCAAATTTAAAGATTTCTGCCATGAGCTGGGAATCAAGAATCACTTCTCCTCCTTTAGACACCCTCAGGCCAGTGGACAAACAAAGGTAACAAATCGGACCTTACTGAAAATCATCAAAGTTCGACTTGAGGGAGCAAAGGGGGCATGGCCAGAAAAACTCCCTAGTGTTTTATGGGCATACCGGACGACAGTAAGAACTCTTACAGGAGAAACCCCATTCAAAATAGCTTTTGGCATAGAAGCGGTCATCCCAGTGGAAGTTAGTTTGTCTAGCTTCAGAAGAGAACCTTTGGACAATAGTCACAGGTTAGACCTTGACTGCTTGGACGAGGACAGAGATGACACCCTATGAAGAATGAAGAAGTACAAGCAAAAGATGACGAAGTATCATGATCAAAGGGTCAAGCTCAGAAGGTTCAACCCTGGAGACTCAATGTTGCACAGAATAACGGAAGCCACGAAGGACCCAACATAAGGAAAACAGAATCCAACTTAAGGAGGCCCATACAAGATGGTCAAATATTCCAAAAGAGGAACTTATTGCCTATAGTCACCTGACGGTAAATAGTTACCTCGTCCATGGAATTTAGAATACCTCAAGAGGTATTATTGTTAACTGAGAAAATGTTTTCAGTTTCCCTATGCCAAACTGTTTTGTAAGCAAGAAAGAATAAAGGGACAAGCTCCCTCAAATGAATAAACATATTTCCTTTGAAAATCCACAAAAACATTGTGTCAACCTTACCAAGGACAAGTTTCCAAATAAGAGATTCATTGAAATCCAAATGAATAAAACCATGTAGATGATAAAAGTCATCACATTAGGTTAAATTCAAATAGGTAAAATCACAATGACAATAAAATTCTCAAAGTGAGAGTAAGTCATTTTGATTAAATTCGTCAGAAGTGGTCTCCCAACCCTTTCCGTAGACGAAGAAGTATCTGGACTTGCAGTCACGAAAAGAAGAAGGGAGATCACGGACAACCTTAGACGTCTTATCCAAAGGTTGAAACTTAAAATACCGATATTGGGTCGAGGGTTTTAGAAGGTAAAGGTGCAAAAACTCATTCAACTTTAACATGCTCCCCTCGTGAACAGACACCCAGATCGACATGACACTCACAACCGTCCGCTAGGTGTTTGGGACAAACTAACCAAGAGCTATTTTAAAGTAATCTAACAGCTCGTGAATAAAAGAATGAATGGGAAAACAAAGGCCACAGAGGAAATCAACCTCATAAAAACATACATGACCATGGGCGAAAGCACAAGCCTTTTTGTCACGACGAAGAAGACGTATCTTCGTCTCATCAAAGAGCTGAAAATGCTTCCTAAAACTCCTCATATGTTTTTCCTCCAAAGTGCACTCCTTAACCAAAGCCTAAAAAGACTTTGATGGAGAAGACGAAGAAGGGATAGACACTGCAGTGTCCACCTCCATACCAAGTTATCGCTAGACGACAACCCCGTATCAAGCTTACTTGACCTTACCTCGGCTCTTTCCCCTGCCATCTCACTCACTAAACACTGTTTTTTCGAAGAACCACGAGTCAAAGGGCAGAGCTCATTCAAAACCGACCCAAAAACAGAATCTTGAGGCACAAACTGCCCCACCTGGGGACTATGGCCATTAGGAGACTCAAGAAAACCCCTAACCTAGCAAAGAAAAAAGAAACCGAAAGGGAATCTAACCTAACGGCAGTGTAATCAACCATGAATAGAGCAAAGATTAGGAGGAACTCACCAGAAAACGTAGAGAAAGAACTCAGAAACTTGGAGAAGACAAAAGGCCAAAAAGGGAGATGAGAGGTTTTGTAAGGAAAGACATGAAGTTAGAACGGGAAAACCAAAAAAACCTCATTCGCACATCCAACCAATGAATGAATGACATGTGGCCACAACCAGATATGTGACATGAAATGCATTCAATGCGATGTGAATGGCATCAACAAATCCTTGTCATATGGAGTGCAAACTGTCATTATTCCTACCATCGTCCAAAGATACGACGAAGGAATACGGGTGCAACTGACGAGTACTGAAATTACGAGTTCGTCATATAGTTGACGAACCTTCAATCCATAGGCTCATCCATATAGATGACGAGCATAACGTCCATAAGGTCGTCATATGAGAAGATGACCATACAGCATTAATGGCGCAACCATCAATAGTTTTGTAACCGACAAGCTCCAACGGTCAGAAAGGTCAATCATAAGCTGGTCAAACCTCCATTTAAGCTCAGGCAAACGTTACTCAAACAACCAAAAGAGCCATTAAGTGGCCAACGACAGTTACACTATTAATAAGGCTCCCAACAACTATATCAAGGCTATAAATAAGTCACCAAACACCATAAACAAGGTACACAATTCTAAACACACAGAATTACATTATTATTCTCTAAGAGATATTAAGAACTCTACTGACTTAATCATCGGAGAACCGTTGGCTAACACCACTCCGGTGTCTTTCTCTCCCATCTTTGCAGGGATCGTAACCTCGTCATAAGCTCCGACGAGGCTATTGATTAATGACCATTTTTGGCTTCATCAAACATAGTGATCATGTGTTTCTACTTTTTTGAATTCTATGATTTGTAAGCCGTTTTGTTTTATTATGTTTTGATTTACATAGTAATTCAGGTTTTGAATATAATAAATTATATACGCTTTGTAAAATTTAAAAAAAAAAAATGGTAGTTTAATTTATTTAATGATCTTAGGACAAACCTGTTAATTTAATTTTTGTGGTTACTGTGAAGATTATTCTATCTGCTTCATATAAATAAAACTTATTGATATTAGTTCTTGTATTTTTCAACTTTAAATATTCTTTATAAAAAAATTAATTTGGGAATAAAGAAAGGGGTTGGAGTTTGGGTCAGGGCAGGCCAATGGGCCATGGCCCCCCTTGTCCCAACCTGGATTTGTCACTAATGTATTGCAAGGAGTGGATTTGAATACATTCCATGCAACTTTATCCTTTTAAATTCCACTACAAAACAATTAATTGAAAGGTGAATTCTAAGATATTTGTGCAATAAGAATGATTATTGAATTTTTGTGGCATAAAAAATATCCAAGAGAAATTACTTACTATTACTAACCAGGTTAGTTATATATATATATATATATATATATATATATTTATATATATATATGAGAAATTGGAGTCTTAGTCTTAGGCCAACTATTTAACTTCTTAGTCATGAGATATTCTGAAAATCTTACAAATAGACAGCGTGTAAAATAGATTTTGGACCTTCTATATTTACGACATGTTCTTCACAATCCAATGAATCCACCACCACCGCATGCCCCCAAATGGACAAAAAACCTTTATTTAAAAATCAAAAATTTTAAAAAATATATTAATAAAAAACAAATAAAAACAAAAACGATCCCTAGTCATACTCAATTCACTAGTCATACTCATTTTGATGTAATAAGTTTTGGTTAGTTGAATCCGGACATAAAGGAGCTTGGTTTGACAATGACTCGCCTTTGTTAAGGACAAAGTATTAAGATAGGTCAAGCCGCCTAACCTGAACATTATCTACACCAGTATATTAATTCCCAATTCCCATTCTTCTCTTACACACTAACATATAAACCTCCTATCACCCATTTCTAAATCCCTTCTTGACCCACAAACACAATCATGGATGAAGCTTCAGCCATGGACGATGACGATGCATGAGCTCGATCCGGGATGGCATGGCGATGCATGAGATGGATCCATAAATGGGTTTCGATTGGGAGGGAGAATTATTGTCTATAGCTGGTGCAAACTTTGATATATGTTGAGGTATTTTATCGTCAAGTCGGTCATAGTCATGGTAGCTGTGACCTTGTTCCTTCTGGTGCTTCCACTCGTGTTGCCACCGCTGCCTCCACCGCCATTGATGCTTTTACTTGTTCCGGTTATGATTTTCTCCCTTCTTATTTTCTTGGCACTGTCTCAACCACCACTTCCCAATATCGCTATCCTTTGTGTTTGATACAAAATGTACATATGCTTCTCTTATTTTCAATATGATATTGAGAACTTCAGTAATATGTTTAATGCCTCAGGCTTTTTCTAAAGAAAATCTTGGTGGATTATAATATTAGAGACGTTAATCTTTAACTAGTTCAAGTTGCTTGCTTTTGGAGTTTGCTTATTGGTTAAGTTGCAAATGGATGATATCTTCTTGTTGAATTTGAAGGCTGAAAGAATGCCCTGAAGTCTGGTTAGTAGAAGATTTAAAATGGTTAAATTGACAAAGAAAGGATTAGGTTTGCCTTCTTTCGTTTTTAGAGACTTGGCTTGTGTTGAAGATTAGATAAAAAGCTAGCTAGCTCTACACGCTTTCCTTTGCTTTTGTCAACAATATACGAATACGAATTAAAAAGGAGATTGAACAAATGGTCAAAGAAATAATGGAGAAAGGTATTTATTCACTTTCTTTCATGCCAGACAACTATGGATTTTGCTAATCATATGATAAATCACTTTAACGCGTGTCTGTTTCATATACTAGGATAAAATTTTTGATCGAGCTTCAAGAAAGTAAATGCATAATCAATTTGATTCATTTGAAGAAGTGAAAAAGGTAGAGAAATGTATAATTAAAGTTAGATGGATAGAAATAGTGAAGAAGGATATTCTTTATATATATATATATATAAGGAGATCTAGGTAAAGTATGTATAATGACACTGCAACAGCTAAGCTCGGTAATTAAGGTCAAAACCGTAGCAATATATCCCAAAACAAATGTCATGCTATGTTTACTAAATTAAGGTTAGAAAAAGCTAGTTAAGAACTTAAGATTGGAGTTGTTTGTGATATTAATTAGAAGGGAAAAAACAGATTCATATCTAATTTCACTGAGATTAAGACACCCTTGAATCAAAGCTTGTTGAGCTCAGCATGTGAAAGAAATACTGAAAATTCATGGTGGAAAAAAAAACGATTCCAATGTGTGCATTAAAATATGAAACTGATCCACATTATTCATTATTTTAATTGAGTATTGCTTTATTCAAGATGATTAATCCCACTGCTTTTCTTGGATTATTAAGTATTTTATTAAGTATTAACCAATAAAATTATTGATTATTAAATTTCTCTCTGACTTTCGGGGAAAAAAATCCTCTAAATTGTGGACTTCCTACACAAAGCTTCAATGACTATTGAAGTTTATAATTTATTATGTTTGTTTTGTTTAGACTTGTGTACACCCAGATTGTTTAATTTAATTAATTAACCAAGTTGATACTTAGGTTTATTATAAGATCTAAGTTAAACACAAACAATCATATCACTAACTGCAGAAAAGTAAAGAAGATAGGTGATATGATTACCCAAAAAAACAATAAAGCCAACATTTTCAAGGTAAAAAACATGGAGAAGATTTGACCTAATCTATCTTCAAGGCAACAAATTCATTATGATAGAATAGAAGTTTTACAGTAGATTTTTCCCCAAATCTAAAGCTACCTCTTGTAGTACTTACTCATACGACTATGTACAGCTCCAAATCCACGGACTCTTCTATCTAAACTTATTGCACACAAACACCCCCGTTTATGACTCTGAGATCCCACTCAAAGCTTTAAATTATCAGCAATGTATGATCTTGTTTGCAACAATTTAATCCACCAATTCCTGAATATAGATCTTCTTTCCGATAGATGCTTGTTGAGTTAAAAGGCTAAAGAAACCTCACAAATCTCACAAGAGCAACTCACAAGACTTCCAAGAACTTCTAAAATGTATTTAGGGTTTTCCTTTTATACCCAGTGGTGTTGGACACAAACCCTATCAAGAATCCGAGGATGGAGGAGGTGGAAAAGATCTCCTATACTCAGCCAAATCCGCTCTCAAGGCAGCAACATCTGTGATAAGCTCATCTAGTAACTGTTCATGAATGCCTGAGTCATCATAAATGTCTTCATCATGTCATGGAGAGAAGGAGATAATCTAAAAGGACCAGCAGCATCTACATCCAAATCAGCATCATCCTCATCATCATCATCAGGAACAACAGCTGTCAAGTCAACAGGTATATCCTCAGTAGGAGGATCAATAGAAGCATCCTCAGTTGTAGACTCTACTCTCTGTCTCTTTGTTGTACCAGCACTTGGTTCAATAGTCTTCTTCAATGCAAAACACTGTTTAAGGAAGGTAGCTCCTATAGGTGAAATGAGATGAACCAACTCTAGGGAAGGAAAATGCTCTAACTCTAAGAAGTCTAAGATCCTACAGATAAAGACTGGAAAGAATAGATGTTGTTTCCTAGATTTGTTCCTATATACCTTAACGATGATTTGAATAAAGAGAGATAGAAAGCAAATGGAACCATCAGTGATGAGAGCATACAAAAAGATACACCTATCACTAGGAATGGTATGCACATGAGAAATAGGAAAGATGTTATGAAAAGCTATCCTAAACAACAAATAATTAACCTCAGTTAACTAACGAGAATGGAGTCTAGGCTCAAAACCCCAAGAGACAGATCTTTTACAAAGAAGAGACATGACATCATCCTAGGGAGGAGACTCAGTGTATGGATAAGTAGATATCTGAACAAGAGGCACTTGAAGAGCTTCAGATACTATTTGTTTAGTAATCTGAAATTCTTCACCTCGAATCCAAGTAGTTAAGTAGTGACCACTAGATGAAGCAGAATAGATAAAGAGATTCAAGTAGAATTCTCTAATTAATGCAGTAGGAGAAGGCATAAGATCGGAACATAGAGGTAACCAGCTCCTAGACTCTAGATTGTGTTTGACAAAACGGTCTAAGTCATCTAGAATAACCTACCTTTCAACCCAAATAGACCTATACTGTACCAATGACTCAAACTCTTGAGCATTTTGGAGAGTACAAAACCTAGTTTGATCAAAATCCTCAGTAGAGGCAAAAGTGGACCCTACAACTCTTTTGACTTTGGTTTTGATATTTCTAGATTTCTTAGGGGCCATTTCTAAGATTTAAAGAGGGGGAAAAACACAAAACCAAGGGTAGACTTCATTAGAGAGAGAGATAAACCAGAGATATATGCAATCTTTAAAATCTACATGATGCATGAAGCATAGACTCAAATGATGCATGAACTAATGCATTAAGGTGTTCAAATTTTCACAATTTTGGAAAATTAACCAAGAAAATCAAGTTTTATGAAAAATCTCCAATTTATGAAGAACATAAACCCTAATTTTTCAAAACACAGAAATTGACAAATTGATTATCACAATAAGTTCAAAACTTGTTATAATCAAACAATTAATCTGTTAGGTTTTAAAAGTTTAGAATAATTGGCAAATCGTGAACACAAACTTGTCTAGATATAGATCCTAGAGTCTATAGGTATTATTAGACAATGCTCAAGTTAATATAAGTCAAGATTTAAGAACATACAAGCTGCAGAAAGAAGAATTCGAAATCTTCCTGGTTCGATCAATCGAAAGACAGGCTCGACCGATCAAAACATGTATCTGCAGAATTCTATTTTAGCCCAAACTCTACTTAAACGTATTGGGTTTCAAGTAAAACACTCCTAGTATATAAAGGAAACCCTAATCACGTTTTTTTAAGGCTTTTCAGAGAGAGAAGAGTATGCCTCCTTTGTATCTAGGGTTTTGTACCCAAAAAGCTCTCTCATGTCTTCTACCAGTGTTATTCCTTGAAGAATCTCAAGATCCGATGTTGTAGAAGTTGCTGCCTTCTCTAGTCATCAAAGGTGCTAATGATCTAAACCTTCAAGGGTGGTCTTGGAGTCACAAACAGGAGAGTTTGTGTTTTTTATCACAAGTGTGGGTGCTTGTGTTGCAAAGGCCTAATAGAGAAGGAGTCCGTGGATTCGGAGCTTGCACGTGGTCGTGTCAGTAAGTTTTACATGTGATAGCAATAGGATGTTAATGGTCTAAGTCTTATTGTAAACTTCGATTCTCTATAGTGGATTTGCTTTTTACCTTGAGGATAGCTAGGTTAAATCCTCCCTAGGTTTTTTACCGGTTTGGTTTTCCTGGGTGATCATATCATTGGGTTCTTTATTTTCCGCTGCTTTGCATGATATAATTGTTTTGTTTTAACCTAGATCTGAATAATAAATCTAAGTATTCACTTGGTTAATTAATTAGGTTAACAATCTAGTTTACAAGAGTCTAAAACCTAACATAATCAATAACAATGGTCAATTTTACTCAATTTTGCCCAATTGAACAAAATTCCCAAATTTCTCAAGAACATGTGAACCCTAATTTCAAAATTTTTCACAAACCATTAAATTTTTCAAATTAAAGCAGAGGAATCATGTATATATCATGCATAGAAAAAAACCCAATGATCATTTTAAAACAAAATACTCAAAAACAACAACCCCCCCCCCCCCTAAAAAAAATTCTCAAGTTCGAAAATTTCAGAAATTTTAATGATTTATGCATGAAATGTACGTGAATTGTTAAAAAAGAATAGGTAAAAGAGTCATACCTATTATGTAGAAGAAAACCCTTGAAGCTTTGACTTGGGAAAAAAAAATTGTTCTATGAAGGGATTGAGAGGAATCAAAGAAAAGAAGTGAATAGGACAAAAACTGATCTGTCAAACCCTTTAAAATTTTAAATTTTCAAATTTCGATCGATCAAGAGGAATCGAACAGCGATCGAAAGGGTGTTTTAAAAATTTTCGACTAATCGAAGAGTAATCAAATAGGAATCGAGCGAGACAGAGACTTTTGGCCTAAAAACTGGACATTTTCGATCGGTCGAGGATTAGCTTCAATCGATCGAACCAGTGAAAATATTTTGAGATTTTAAAAACCTAAAATTTTTGCAGAAAACCAGTTTTTTATGATATGTAATGCACATGAACATTTCCAGAAGTTTTCTAAAGCATTTTTCTCTCAAATTTTCAATTTTTTCACACAAAAGAGGCAAAACTTAATTGATATAAAAACTTTCAAAACTCTTTTCTTCAAATTCAACTCAAACCAAGGAAAAAGTATTAAACATCACTTTATGAGTAATGAGATGGCCAGATTTGTCAATACACAGTCAAATGTACAGAATTTAGCATTGATTTGCGTGTAGTGTGTGCAACTAGTACTTGTACACAGTGCAGAAAATGTGATATGTAGATAGTAATGGAACAAATTTTCTACATTATCAATCACATTGGTTTGAAAGTGACTATCACCTAAAGAGTTACATCATATAACTCTCACATCTCCTAAAAAATACGCTTGCAATCATGTAAAAGCATTTTGATTTTTTTTTTTTTTTCCTTTTGAGCACAATCAAAGAAATCATGCATAGGCAAATAGGAGATAGAAAAAAATACCCTTATTACACTTTTTTTTTTAGATAACACCTCGTTTTATCTTGCTGTGCAAGTGCTACACCTTACCAAGCATGGCTTTTATGATTTGCACACAAGTGTTCATAATTAGTGAGTAACAGTGGTGAGATAGTTATTTATGCCTTTCTCCTAGAATTTTCTATTCATAACAATCAAAATATGTGACATCAAAATCAAGATTGTTTGTTCAAAGACTATAAACAACTCATACAATTAAGCACTACATAGCACAAACTAGCAAAGTGCAAAAGGTAGTTCATCAAAGCTAAACAAGGTACATATACATGAAATGTAAATTTCATTGGCCAACCTTAATTACACATTTAGTGGTGTGCAATACATTTTTTTTTTTAATTTTCTATTTTTTTTTTTTTTTTTTACTTTAAAAACATCCTAATCAAACCTAGAATGAAACGTAAAAAATAAAATCCTAAGCAAAACATTTTTGTCCAAAGAATCGAAAGATTAAGCATGAGGACCATGTCAAACAAACTCATTTATGCTAAGTCTTTTGCATCCACACTTTCTTAGATGCAGACTTGAAGTTGGAGTTTCTAGACACATGAGATTGTTGATCTACTCCAATAAGTGTCATGGGATCTTATGCTTTTGGCACGGACACTTTTGGCTTAGTTGCTTGCTTGCTAGCTTGCAACTTGAAGCAGTTTGGGCGAGTATGCCCAGCTCCACCACAAAAGTGACAAAACCATTGAGGCTTGTGTTGTTTCTTACCTACAGGATGAGTAGATTTCTTGGGTTTGGTGTCACTTAAATCTACCCTAATTTTCCTAGTTGCTACGACCTCTTCCTTATGAACCCTAACTTCTAGTTTAGGCATAGACACAGGAGGAACAAACTTGGTGGGAGTCACCACAAAAGACAAACCACTCTCAACATAACCTAACCCAGTCTTATCAAATGCAGATTTTTGAAATTTCAACATGTTATTAAGTTTAGAAGTAGAAGTCCTATCAATTTGTTCTCTAGCAACAAGTAATTCAAATTCTAAACTTTTAACTTTTTCAATCAAAGACATGTTCTTAATCTTAACAGCGATTATGAGTTCATTAGCATCAAACAATTTAACCAAAAGATTTTTCTTTTCATGTTCAAGAGTGTCTATCTTTTTCAATCCTAGGTCAACATTTATTGCTTCTTTTGCTACAATCTTTCATAGCTTATTGTAAGCCTCTTGCAAGTCAGCATTCTCAAAGAGTTCCCCATCAGAAGGGTTCTCCTCAATAATTTCAAGTTCACCAACTACAGCAATAGCAATAAAAGCAAAAAAATTTCCTTCTTCATCACTTTCAAACTCGTGACCATATTCTTCATCATCACTAAGAGTAACAGCAATAGCTTTACCCTTTGATTTCAAGAATGTGGGACATTCAAACCTTATATGTCCATACCCTTGACAACCAATACACTGTTGGCCTAAAGAGTTGTTAGAAGATTGAACAACTTTACCTTTGGATTTTTTTGAGAAGTTGTTTTTAGTTGGTTCATTCCTCTTCACATTCTTAGAGTTAACACTATTTCGAGTTCTTGCCCTTCTATTATTGTTTCTCAAAATGTTTCAAAAAATTTTGGCAAGGTAAGCAATCTTTATAGATGTGATCTCATCATCAAATTCACAATCATCTACAGATTTCAAGGCCATAGATTTGGACTTATTAGTCATGGGTAGGTCAAACTCATAAGATTGAAGGGATCCTACAAGTTTATCAACTGGGATGGTGTCCACATCCTTACTTTCAGTCAAAGCAGTGACTTTGGGTCTAAAGTCTTCAATTAAAAATCTAAGAATTTTTCTCATTATCTTAGGTTGCTCATACACTTCACCCAATTTAAAAGAAAAGTTAACTATGTCATTCAGTTTGGCATAGAACTCATTAAAAGTCTCTTCATCTACCATTCTAATGCTCTCAAACCTAGAGGTCAACTGTTGCAGTTTATTAATTTTTACTGCTTTGGTGCCTTCATGCACAGTTTGTAGGATATTCCAAGCAGTATGGGCTATCTCCACATTAAAAATCCATTTGAATTCTTCTATAGAAACAGCATTGAATATCGCATTCATAGCCTTACTTTTAAAGCTAGCTGCTTCCTTTTGAGCATCAAACCATTGAGCCATAGGAGTGGCAAGTCTTTCCCAACTAGTTTCCACAGACATCCATACCTTCTCATCCAGAGATTTCAAGAAGGCTTTAATCCTCACATTCTAGTAGCATAGTTATTCCCATCGAAATGGGGAGGGATCATTAGAGAGTGACCATTCCATGACAGCAGGGGTCAAGGATCAACTCAAGGTAAAACTACATAATCAAGAGCTAACCCGCTCTAATACCACTTATTTGTTTTGTTTATACCCCTGTACAATCAGATTGTTTAACCTAATTAATTAACTAAGTTGATACTTAGGTCTATTATGAGATCTAGGTTAAACACAAACAATTATATCATTAAGTGCAAAAAAGTAAAAAAGACAAGCAATATGATTACCCAGGGAAACCAATAAAACCAACAATTTCAAGGTAAAAAACCTAGGGATGATTTAACCTAATCTATCCTCAAGGCAACAAATTCACTATGATAGAATGGAAGTTTTACAGTAGATTTTTCCCTAAATCTAAAGCTACCTCTTGTAGTACTTATTCACACAATCATGTGCAGCTCTGAATCCACGGACTCTTCTATCAAAATTTGTCGCACACAAACACCCCCGTTTGTGACTCTGAGATCCCACTTAAAGCTTTAAATCATCAGCTATGTATGGTCTTGTTTGCAGCAACTTAATCCACCAATTCTTGAATATAGATCTTCTTTTTGGTAGATGCTTGTTGAGTTAGAAGGCTATAGGAACCTCACAAATCTTACAGGAGTAACTCACAAGACTTCCAAGAACTTCTGAAACGTATTTAGGGTTTTCCTTTTATACCTAGTAGTGTTGGACACAAACCCTAAACGTTTTCGCGGGCTTTGGGCTTGATTTAAAATCTGCAAAAATCGATCTTCGATCAGTCGAGCCTTGCAAAATCTAAATTCTTCTTTCTACAATTTGACTGTTCTTGAATCTTGACTTGAATCATAATGAGCAATGTCTAACACTTAAACTAGACACATTTTTGTTCTTAGTTTACCAACTTACATAAAATTAGAACCTAAAAATTTATTCCTAAATATTTAGAACCTAATATATTAAAACTTCTAGAAAAAAACAAATATAGTCTGCTTTAGTTAATCTTAGGCCTAAGCTTACTTTGGCATAATATTTACTTATGTTATGCTATACTTATGTACTTGTGTACTATATTTCTTTTGGTAAATTGCAATTTCATTAAAACAAAAGCAGAACAATCGTCACACCTACATGATTTTAACAAAGCATGAGGTAGATTGTAATTTTAACAAGAGAAACTAGCTTTAAGAGCAATAGAGGTAGAGTTTATATATCGTTAGGCACCCTAAACCTGCCCACCCGTAACTGGCCTTTATATATTGTTTCTTGATTTGGACAAGAGGTATACTTATCCTAAAGGCTCAAAAGTACGCACTTGCATCTATACCTAGGTGTAGTCTATAGGTCATGCGAGACAAATATGGAATGCAACGTAGGCATGTGAGCATGGAAGCATAGAAATAGGCAACAATATCAGCATGTTAGCATGGTAGAGACAAAGGCATGTGAGCATTCAAGCATATAAGCATGTGAGCATACGAGCATATGAATATGTAAGTGAAAAAATACAAAACAACAACATCCAAGTGTGTGCATGTGTATACCCAATCATGCATGTGCAAGGGCACATGCATGTGGATACTAAACAGAGTCGAGACTTACTTTAATGGGTGTTTAAGTCTTATGAGAATGGAGTATTTATTGAAGTGGAATCTTCATTAGTTGATATGTGTTTTCCCTTTATTAGACTTAAGTTGTCTTGATTTGATATTAAGGATCTCACATCTTTTAAGGCTTACCTTGATTGCATTAAAGTTCCCTTTGTAATACTTTCCTTTTATTTAAATAGCCAATTAATCTCAAATGAATTGAATGCTAATTGACTATTGACTTTAAGTTTAGAAAGTATTTAAGTCTTTTAAAATTTGGAATGTTTCCTTACTTGTCTCTAAGACTTTTAGTTTCCTTATTGGGTTCAAATCAGAATTAAATACTGGATCAGAGAGAAGAGAAAGAGTGAATTAGGGTTTTAAAATGGAAAAGGAAAGAAAGAAAACATTTTGGGTATTTTGCATTTATCACTAAACATAAAAGGAAACAAGAATAAATCAAGATATACACATTAAAGATAGATAAAACAAATAAGGAAAGATAATAAAACATGACATTAATGGTAAATAAAACAGAAAAGACAATAAATCTGGTTAGGGCCCAAATTGGTATAAGCCATGAGAAAGGTGCGTACACACTCTTCTATTGGTGTACACACTTGAGATTCAAAACAGATTTCTAGAAAAACAATCAAAGATGAACACTAACCATTCAAAGAGTGCACACGCCACTCAGGAAGTGTGTACACGTCTTCTTGGGTGCATACTCACCCTGAGGTAGATTAGGGTTTCTACATGCTTTTAACCCAAACAAGCAATAAATGGATCAAAATGAATACTATGAACATGTTACGGTGCAAAATGAGCAAATCATGGATTAAATAAATAATAAAAAGCATAAAAGAACAAGAATCGAAGAGGAGAGTGTGGATCATGGGAAGGATCCACATCTCCTCCTTGTAGCACTTACAATGATGTTTTTTACCGGCTCCTTGGCTAAAATCAACAACCGCAGTTGTGTGTGTGGGAGGATGAGTTGAATGACTTGATTAAGGTTAGCTAAAGACCCTAAGTAGTATGTTTGCAAGCTTGAACTAACTAGAAGTGTGAACACGAATGAGAAAGAGACTACCTTCAAACCAACAAGGATCTAAAGATCAATCTAATACTCAAACATTTTGCCCTTCTAGCCTTAAAACTCTAGGTTTAGCTATTCTGAGGGAATTTTGACAGATGTTTTTGTAAGGCTTCTCTTTTCTAACCCATTGGATGTTGAAAATGAGTGTATTTATAGGGGAAATGGGTGCCTAGGGTTTGATGACACATTTGGGTAGCTAGTTGATCCAGCCAGTTGCCCTAGAATCTCATCAAAATGGAAATAGAGTGATTTTATGCTTTATGTCCAGAGAGTGCGTATGCCACAAATTGGGTGTGTACGCATCATATACCCAGCATATGCAATCTTTGTCAGTCTTAGCCAAATTAGGTCAAATTGTCTTTTGGACTTTAGGCTTCTTACCTACTTCATAGTTGGGCTTGGGCTTGGACTGTATTGGGTCATATTTAGGCTTGTCATCTTCATTGGGTTTCACACACAATGCTAATCATTTTGGTAGTGATTTGATTTCTCGTCATTGGAACCTAGGGACTTGTCATCCTCAAAATGGGGTGTCTACAAAACGTGTCAGAAGTAGGTCAACCTACATGACCCACAATAAACACGTTTGATACGCCAATTTATTTGTGTCAACCCGAAATGACCCATTTAACACAACCCGTTTAACTTGTATAACAAATAAATATTCATTTTATTTTAGATTTATCGAGTACCTTTTATATCCAACCTATATTTTAAACTTAAAAAGAAAAGTGAATATCTACAAAAACTTATAAGTAATATAATTGTAAATTGAAACTTTACAAACCCTAGATCTCTAAGTCCTACAAACCCTAAATCTCTAAATCTTCTTATAAATATCTTTTTCTTTTTCTTTTTGAACTATGTTATTTTCAATGTGGGTTGAAGACTTGAAGTGTATGCACTACTTTTGGGATGTAAAGAACTTATCTCTATATGGATTTTATATTTAATATTATGCATGTTGAAATGGGTTGTGTCACATTCGCGTCAACTCAACACAACCCATTTATTAAGCGTGTCAAGTGGGTCGGGTCGTGTCAACCCGCCTCATTAACAGGTTGAGTTAAGGTTGAAGGGTCATGACACGATTATTAAATGGGTTGGGATCAAATTGAGTCATTTAATTGAATACCCCTACCTCGACATGACACGAATACAATACGCTAACCCGAATTGACGCCCCTAAACGATATCCCTACAAATGTTTGTAAAGAGTATCTCATGACTTTAATCAATGCAAATATACCTGTTTCTTCCTATTTCAGCCTACAACCACTTTGGACTCTTGCTTTCTTGGGTATGATATTGAACATAAAGGCTACATGTATAATGATCCTATTCCCAAAGGACATAGGATAACTCATCATGTTATCTTTTGGGAACACATCAAAGCTTGATTATGTTGATGCAAAGAGTTGAGATTTGCTTCTTGAAGCTTAAATCAACCATAAAATGTGTCAGATTTGGAAATTGGAATTGCAACTGGCTTGAATTTGAGAGCTGGGGAAAGTTAGGGCATGCACTTCTAGTTCTCGTATCTTCAGTTGTGCAAGCCAAAGAATTTTAGAGATTTCTAATTTGTCACATTAGTTTAGAAGTTAGCCATGCCAGCAACAACTAACAGGATAATTAACTGAAATCTTAGAATTAAATCTGAACGTTTTAAATTTCAGAAACTAAAATTGAAACCATATCAAAGAAGGAAAGATATAATTTTGTAAAATAAATTAAAAAGAGCTCTCCTCTCTCCCAATGCCTTATCATATATTGAGTTGAAAATTCTACGAATTCTCCAACCGTAATAGTCGTTGAAAGGGCGCACTTGACACATTGGGCCTGTAAAAGTCTTACACGCACTTACTTAATTTCCATGAAATGAAGGTGGTTAGGTTAAACTCAATATTTCTCTTGCTTTTAGCATCACTATCTATCTCTTTGACCTTGTAATGGCTTTCTGATTTTGTGGACCTTAGATTATAAGTAGGTGCATGTATTTATACCTTACATATATGACACTACAATTTTTTTTTTTTCTAGAAAGATGACACTACAATATTTCGTTGTGGTTTAGACACATCAAATAGAGATAACACAAAGTGATAAGTTGCATAGATCTAGAAATTTGCAACAAGACGGACAAACAGATATATAAAGTCAGAAAGGTAAATGGAACATTGTATCGATGTGATTTTTTTAGAACAAGTTGGATTAATTTTTTACAACCACTTGAGCCTGAGATAATCATTCTCTTTTTCTTCTCCATGGAAAGAGAGAAAGGCCCAATTTTTTAAATAAAAAAATTTGAAAAAGTATATATATATATATATTTTTTTTTTTTTTTTAAGTTTGCAACGGTTGAATTCTCAAGTTGTTATTGATTCTCATCCAGTCCACAACTATAAACATTTTATTGTTTATCGTTTACAACTTGCCACTTCAACAGTCGTAAAAATTGTAACTCTAATCTTTATTAAGAATTAAAATTAGCCCCCCTCAAAAACTAAAATTAGCCCAAAGAAGTCAAAAATAAAAAGGTCACACGGTCCTTCCACAACAAAAACACGAGGAAAAAGAATTTTATATATTTATTTATTTTTACAAATCTAAAATTGCTAACTGATAGTAGCAGTAAGTTGTTTTGATATGGGGCTCTGTAACTTTGTGTATCAATAGTTATTGTGAGGCTGCGCATGTAAAGTTATGTGATGATGGTGTGTTAAGTTGTTTAGCATTATTTTAAGCCACAACCAATTCTATATTTATTTTCACAACTATTCTATATGACAGATTATAACTAATTGTCTGTCACTTTTATATGAATCCACCAATTTTGCCCACCACTCACAGTCAGTCATATCAAAAAGTTGTGATGAAAATGGTCTGAAATTGATTATGGTCCTAGAATTTTTCTTTACTTTTTGCTACTTGACTGCACCTAAACAATTCATTTTATTTTATTTTATTGTGTGTAAAGCTAATTAATTTTTAGTTAGAACAATATTGAATATATAATAAAATAATAAATGTATTTTATTTGATTTTTACAATATAAGAAAGTAAGCTACAATTTTTTACTTTAAAATTTTAAAAGCCATTGCTAGTGACGTAGCATTGCCAACCTCTAATACCAATATGGCAATATCTCAATTTTTGAAAATTGAGACGATCCTTTTTCTTGTGTGGCAGTTTATAGCTATAAGAGGAAAAAAAAATCTTGGTGCAAGAAAGGGAGGGAGAACCGTTTGAATTGTTGAATACAAATTTGTTGTCTCGCGTTGATTTATATTTTAAATTGTTATGAGGAATAATTCATTACAGATTTAACTGAAACAGGGCATCGAGTCCCCACTAGAGTCCAAGTTTCATATATAATGCCTTCAAATTTTATACTTAGAAAACAGAGCACATCATGAGTAGAATTCCAATCTTTTTTCTCTATTTTTGGTAAGTGAAAAAAAAAGGATGGAAGAAAGTCACCAAAGTGACTTTTTTACCTAAGCATTACCGTAATAGCATTCTATCTATTGAGTTTGATTCTACAAGAAAGGGATCCGGTGAGCCATAACTGATATTTCAGGCTTCCCAACTCCACGAATGTCTAGTGGACATTGAACTAAAGACGTGGGATTTTTCCCAAGTGCTTTCCATTGGGAAGAAAACTTGGGACCTCCAGTCACCAAACTACTTGAAAATAAGCTGAATAACCACTAAACCACCACCCTCAGTGGTGGGTAGAATTCCATCTCAAAGAAATGGTGATATATTTCTTTTTTATATCAAGATGTAATTAAATATAGGTTTTAAATTTTTTTTGTTTTTTTATGTGAAACTGAAAACTTCATTCATATCATTTGATGCAACCTTATAATATCTTAAGGCATATGTGATACTTCCACGGCCTTAATTTTACTTCAATTAATTTGTTAAAATTAAATTTATTACGATATACAAACATATTATTTATTTCATTATTTTCCATTCAAGTCAACGAGAGAATATAAAGGATTAATTAAGTGGTTTGATCTTCAAATTAGATTCAGGTTGATTCAGAAAACATTGCACCCAGTTTGAATCCTGCCCCTTTCTAAGAACTTACCCAAATAATTACTTAATTGAACTCTTTTTTTTTTTTTTTTGAGAAAACACTTAATTAATTGAATGATTAAAGAGTTATAAACTTCTCATCAACCATTAAAAGTAAATATAAATAATCTTTTGCCCTAATACTTGAAGGAGAATAATGCTACGTTCGTAATATTTTCACAATAAATTATAGACGACAAGTTGATACTTGTGAATAAAAAAGTGATATCAATAATAAACGCAGGTTAAAACCAATAATAGTTTGCTGCTTATGATTTTTTATTTATTGTAAAAAAGTTGTAAATATAGTATTATTAAAAAAATTAATTAAAAAAAATATTTTAAAATGAATAATAACCAAATACCAAATACTGGGTTCGAAAAGGACAGGATTTGGTCAGACAGTCATTCCCTTTTTTCTACAAACCTCTCAATGTTGATGTTTATTTTGTTGGAGAAAAGTTTGACATTTTTAGAGAGAGAATGAGAGAGATGCAATGTATGTTGTATAAAACAAGTCATATATATACATCAAATTGAATTGGGCATTGGCCTATCATCAGGTCGTAAACAGCAGTTTCAGAAACATGTCTGTCCTGTGGGGTTAACACTCCACATATGACATATACACCTGCGGATGCATATATTATATTCATTTCGAGTACTTATTTTTCAACTTTTGGCAACATTAAATTCTAGCGGATCATCATATCCTTTGCGATTTTTATTTTTATTGCGTTTGTCGGGTCGTATTTTTACCTGCCGAATCTTAATTTAACCATCCATTTTTGCTCAATCTGATAGATGTATTTATAGGGATAGAAAAAGGAACAAGTATAGGTACTCAAAAAGTTATGAACACTGTCAAGGATGTTAGAATTATATATAAATATATATATATATATATATTAAGATTTAAAAATATTATAATTCAATAGTATTGTTTCATATCTTCTACAAGGAGAATAAGATTCGAATCACTTTTTCTCACTTATTGTATACAATCTAATTATTCAAAAAATACAATAAATAAAACAAAGCCAACTAACTAAAGGCTACAGCACTAACCTACATCACCACTACCAAACATTAGCGGAGGGAGGGTGCCATAGCCCCCCTAGCTATTAAAATCCTCTCCCACCCTCATTTTCTTTTTATAAAAAGTAAAAAATACATATATGCAATTATAGCTAAATTTAGCTAATGACCCTCCTACATTTTTTACACAAATTATACTACAATAATACAAATAAATTCTACAATATTTTTTTTCATTTATTATACTTATATTATACCTAATTTTATTTTTTTCTTTTGAATGATATATCATACCTATCATTAAATCATCTACAAACATAAGATGAGTGATGGAAAAAGTTATTTTAGCTATTTTGACTCCATTCACACTCTTCCCCCACTCTTCCCACGACTAGATTCTTGGTTTGAGAAGAGTGGAGAGAAAAGAAGAAAAGTGACTCATTATCTTTAGTTTGAAGGAAATAGAGGAGAGAGAGGAAATGTAAAAAGAAGGGATTCTACGGGTCCCACCAATTTTTTATTTTTTAGTTTTCCTCCAAATCTTTGAAATTACTCTTACGCTCTTGGAAAGTTTTGAATTTTTTGTGAAATTACTTTTATATTATCATAATTAGTTATTAATTTATAATTTAAAAAGATAAAATAGTAAAATGATCTTTTTTTTAATGCCCTTTTTCTACTTTCTCCTCCGTCTACGTCCAAACACACATAAAAAGGAAATTTGTTTTCCCTTATCTTTTCCTTTCCCTCTCCTTATTTTGTTTTCTTCTCTTCCCTCCACTTCCACCCAACCAAACATAGAGGAAATGACGAAGAGATAGGACAAAATTTTGTCTCCCTTTCTCAAGTCTTGAGAAGAGATTATATTTCCACAAACACTGCCATTAAGAAGAAAGGAGAAAGTAATTGTGGATATACACTACTCAATGAGGCTTTCAAATTTGTCTCTAAAAAAGCTCAACGTTCAAAGAATAGTTAGTATGAATGTTTTTTCCATTTGATCATAGGCTTTTTGCGCATATATATATACATACACCCAACCAACTTTTTTTTTCTTCTTCTTGCTAAAGCTGTCAACAACCTCTAGCTCAACTTTCAAAGATTAGTTAGTAAGAATATCTTTTCCATTTGATCATAGGCTTTTTGCATATAGATATGGATACCCAACCAACTTTTATGCTTTTTTTTTCTTGCTAAAGCTGTCAACAATCTCTTGAACTATAATGTTGTTTTCTGTTACCCAATTACTACCTAGGATAAACGTTGCCTGGTATGTATGTAGAATAATTTTCTCCAAGTGGTATTTAAGACTAGAGGCAAGCAACTTAGAGGTAATTTTATAAATGATGTTATACAAACTTAATGGACCTGAAATGGTTAAAAGTGTTAGCACCTACATTCTTAGAAATGAGGGTAGTGAATGTATGATTTAGTTTGGTAAACACATTCTACCGCTATGAAAAATTATTGAACAAAGCTTAAACCTCCTTTTGATTATCTCCAACTCCGAGTACTTCTAATAAAAAGGTAAATTTTTAGAGAGGCTCCAATTACATAGTTAATATAATAAATTATGAGTTTGGGTCCAACTATATTATATTAATAACTCATTTTTGTTAATGTTATTCTAATTGAGACTTCACTCACATATGTATACTCAACAATGTCCCCCTCACATGTGAGTCTTTGCCTATTTGTGAACTTTAAGACTTATTTGTGGGGCACAAATAGGTCTTACTAACTCCTCCTTGGTGCTTATGGGTTTTTCCATTATCAACATGTCAACCTAGTCTTTGCCTATTTGTGGACTATGAGACCTATTTGTGGGCCACAAATAAGTCTTACTAACTCCTTGACATCTATGGGCTTTTCCATTATCAATGTGTCAACCTAGAGAGTTTTTTTTTTTTTTGAGAAACACCTAGAGAGTTAAGAGAATGTAGCAATGTGATAATATCAACAATCTCCTTAGCCATAGTTTTGCATTCTTAAGGCTTATCAATAAATGGTTGGAGTAAGTCTTCAAAATCCTCTAGCCAGGTTAGTTGGATGAGGTAAAGAGCTCTTTAAAGTTGGCTAAAAAGTAATCCCGAAAGAGATTCGAGAATAACTTCTACATTTTCGATTGCAAAAAATTTCTTTAGGGTAGGATCCTTGCCTTGATAAGATTCAATATGCCATTTTAAGTCTTTAATTTATGCCTAACCCCACCAAAGAATTATTCCACCTACGAATCGCCCTTACTTTTTTTTTAACTTTGTTATTAGCTTCAAAGCTATTAGTCCATTAACACTGTCATCCCATGAGTTTCTAACTTCATCACTGCTCCTTTCCGTCCCTCGCCCAAGCAGGCCTCAAAATGTAAAGGCCTTGAATTTCAAAATATGACATACATTCCATAATAAGTGTTTTTTTTATGAGACTAAAACACCAATCAATTTTTTCGACGACAAGAAACTTTATCAGTTAAATTAATTGAAACCCACCAATTATATTGAAATTTATGGTGTGTTTGTTTGGAGGTGAAATAGAGTGGATGAAAAACTTTTGAGAGAAAGTGGGAAGGAAAACTTTTTTAGAGTGTGTTTGGTTGGATGGAGAGGAAGGAAAATAAATGGTGGGTCGGGCCCACCAAAAAGTTTTCTCTCAAAAATAGAGAGAAAACTGAAGGGAGAAAATGGGTCTGCTTAATGAACGAAAATGCCCATGGGCACTTGCCCATTGCCTCTGCCAATTTTCTTTCTTTTTTTTCTTTCGTTTTTTTTTTTTTTTTTTTTTTCCCCCTTTCCTAGGCACATTGCCTCTGCCAATTTTCTTTTTTTCTTTTTTTTTTCTTTTCCTTTCCTGGGCGCGTTGCCTCTGCCAATTTTCTTTTTCTTTTTCTTTTTTTTCTTTCTTTTTTTTTTTTCTTTTCCTTTCCTGGACATTGCCTTCTTCCTTTTTTATTTTTTGGATTTCCTGGGTTGTGGGTGTGATAGTTGTTTTGTTTTTCTTCTTTTTTTTTTTTTTTTTTTTTTGGGACACGATTTTTTTTTTTAATAAATTGGGTAATTGCCTTTTTTATTTTTGATTGTTTGTCACTTTTTTGTTTTAATTGGCCATTATTTTTTTAATTAGGGTATATGAGTAAATTTATACAAACTCACTTTTTCTATCCTTCCACTTTTCCACTCCCAACCAAACAAAAATGAGATAAATTAAAATATTTTCTATCCTCTCACTTTTTAATCCTCTTACTATTTTCTATCCTCTCACTTTTCTACCCCTCCAGGGGTATGATCGATTTAATGGCTGGTAGATGCATCACTCCTACAGTCCTACTTTAGGAAAAAACATTTAAAGCAGTTTGTCCAACAAAGCTCCAATCAAATCCATCTTTGCTGCTCCGTGAATTCTCTAAGACTATTTCTAGAGGAAGATCCAAATATTATTAACCAATCATTACATCATAATCAAATCAACATCTGACACCACCAACCACAACTACTCCCTCACAATCATATGAAGAGTTTCTGGACCTGGAAGAAGGAAGAAGGAAGCAATGAATGAAGGAATTTGAAGAAAGAAATGAGGAACGCTGTGATGGAAGCCATGTCTAACGTCTTCCCATGCCGAAACTTAGCCTTCAAATATAATCTGAGGAACGTTGTATTGGTAATTAAGGAACGCTTAAAAATTTCAAACTAAAATTTCTTTTATTGTTTTTATTTCGTCCCTAGAGATTTATTGTGTCAATTTCATCCTTTAGCTTTTAAAATCAAGATTCCTCAATTATTAATTATGTTAAATTTTGTCCATCAATGGTATGCTTAAAAATTGACAAAAATTATGATAAAATTAACTTTATTTTTAAATTTTGGGAATAAAATGTGCAACGCACTCTTCTTATTGAATTGTATGGTAGTTAGAGAACTTTAAAAAATCCCAAACACAATATTTGAATAAACACATTAGTAACTATTTCAATACTGTACCTATAAGAATAAAATTGACTTTATTTTAGTAGTTGAAGAAAGAAATCAATACAATTAAATATATATGAACAAAATTAAAATTATCGTATTATTTTATGAAAAAAAAAATGTAGTTTGGACTTTTCTTATATAAAATATATATATATTTATATATGTCTTTCACTACTACATTTATCACCTAATAGATCATATTAGAATGCCAACACTATGACCACCGAAATATATAATACAACTATCATTATTACTAACATGGGATAAAATTTGACTTGATTTTAAAAATTGATGGATACAAATTAACACCATTAATAGTTAAAAGATGAAAATTAACATGATTAAATATATAGAGACAAAATTGAAATTAACCTGTACTGCCAGTTTCATGATGATGGTTTTTTATCATCAAGCTCAAAACACTAATTGGCACTTCGTGTAAATAAGGTTTAAACTCTAAATTTTTTATTTGACGATAATAGGCTTTACTAATTGAGCTAAATGTAATCCACACATAATTAAATATATAGAGACAAAATTGAAAATATCCTCTATTTTTTAACAGGTTAGAAATATTACTAAATAAATATCTTACTCCCTTTCCTCCCTCCTCCCTACCCCAAGCCCAAACTATGGCCCCTCATTCTCCCATGCATGCACTTAGTGTATGGGAATGTACCATCTCAATAGAATAACCTGGTGGTGAAACTACTACTTTCTTGACAAACCTAAAATATAATTTAAGTTTTCAAAAAATAACAATAGCTTTCAAAATAGCTAGACACAACGATCACTGAATAGATCATATTGCAATACCAACACTACGACCATTGTAACTTGTAATACAACTATCACTTCTCTTTTTGTTTTTGTTTTTATCTGTGTTTTTGAGTGAATGTAATACAACTATCACTATTGTAATGGTGACCTTCACCATCATCAAGGCTGATATAATTTAGCAAAAATAAAGTAATAAATAAAGATTTAGCACCGTCTGAGCCGCCACACCCAGCGCAACAACCGTCAGTAGTAAATATATATAGTTACCACTTTAATGATTATCACACCATGATGTGCACCTTGCTTTGTTGCCTCTCTGCTAGGTGGATAAGAAATTTTGAGAATTAAAGAAATGGAGTTGGGTTAAGGGGGATGTCTTAGCTCTTCATGCAATATGTTTTTTAAATAGGGTACTTGATTAAAGCTTTGAGCCCTTTCCAGTGGTACCCATGCAGTCAGAACTCAATAGTCAATGACATACATGAACATTGCTAACTTTCAAGTCTATTTAAATATTGCATGGATCTTCCAAGTTGCATTGTTCTTGTCCTTTGACACCTCAGAATATATATATATATATATATATATATATATATATATATATATATGATTCTTGCTTCGAAAAAGTCCTAGCTATGAATATGACCTCACCCTAAAGAAGTAGGCTAGTGAAATTTAGGGGGTGAAGGAAGAATCAAAAATAGAGGTGGGGTATAGGCGGATGCTAAATGCCTTTTATCAAAAGTGATAGGTTCCATGTCCGAGTTCAAAAAATCAGCTTCTCTAAACAAAATTAGGAGAAAAGTTACTTCCTATGGCCTCTCTTAGACTTTAAAAATGTGAACTTTATGCACTTAATAGAACCTTTAAGATAAAAACAAAAGTAAGAGCAAATAGTAGCTCTTCCTAGTCGAGTTGTGAGTTGTAACATTGAACTTTTTACTAAAAGTTAAACTAACCACCTGAATTTGGACTCATACAATACAAGGTGCGCAATTTCCTTGTGAAATCTGTAAGAGAAATCTTTGCAGCTTTTTATAATAGTGCCAAATAGGGCACATAGGAAACTTTAGGCAAAAGCCAACTTGAGGCTCTTTTGTATTTCAATGTCTTCGTCGCCTGTAATTAGTACTTAAAACCTTCTGCGGGATTATATTATATATAACTTGCATTACTTTTTTGACTGAAGTAACTTGTATTACTATTATCAAAAAATATATATATTATTACCATGACTCATTCATAGTTTATGAGTATGTACTGGGAACTTGTATCTTACGCAAGATATGTTACTTTTTTTTCTTTCTTTTTTATGAAACATAACATGACACATTAACAATCATACCAATTTGCACTTAATAATTTGAGATTGAGATTATATATATGTAATTGCTTTTAATGACTGTGATTGAAAGTTAAAAAAATAATATTCAATTTCAACAGTTGAATAAAAAGAAATTTAAAAAGTTAAAAAGTGAAGAAGTAAATATTTTTTGTGAGAGAAAATAGAGTAATTACACATATTGCAATACCTAATGCTAAATCTTAATCCACGATGTCAAAAAATCTTAATCCACTAATTTGATGTTAAGTGTTTAAAGGTCTTTTCTTTTCAAAGCCAAAAGCAAGCCCACGGGCCACGGTTAAAAAAAAACAAATTACCTGTCTATAATTTAAGAGAAAATATCTCCAAAGCTCACTTCAAAGATCGGACCTATCACAAGAATGGGGTCACAAGTCTATGGGGGCCTACAAAATTGTAAAAGGCCCACTCCATATAGCAGACCAATAATAAAAAATTTAGTAATTCAAAGATTTTTCGAGTTGCCCTCCTATTTTGAAAACTTATATTGAATTTTTGCAAGTATTTTGGATTGAATTATACTGTCATAATTTCTATCCAACTCAATATTAAATGAAAATTTTGTTCATCTACAAATCCCTCCCTTCACAACCTATTCTCTCTCTCTCTCTCTCTCTCTCAAAAAAAATATTTTAACATTTCTCCAATATTTGGATTAGAGGAAAGAAAAAGAAAAGGAAAACGATCGCCAGAATATATTTCTCTTTTCTTCTCCCTCTATTTCAAACATTTCATAAAAGAGAAACGTGTCCAACACCCCCCCCCCCCCCCCCAAAAAAAAAAAAAAAGACAACGTTAACTCCAAATTCAATAGCAACATAAAGTCATCTCCAAAATTCATCAACATTTCCTTGATTGATTTGTTACAATAAAGATTGATTTGGTTCAACAATTGTGGGATAAGCCAATGGCCTTTAAGGTTTTTTTTTTTTTGAGAGAGAGTTTCAACTTATGGCGTCCACTTCTGATGATAGCTCTTTATTATCAGACCAAGACACCAATCAATTTTTGGTGTAGGCGGGGATTGAACCCCAGATCTCTTATACAACCATTAGAGACTTTACCAGTTGAGCTAACTGGAATCCACATGACCTTTAAGGTTAGTAATGCATCTAGCTCCCCATTTTGGGGTGAGTGTCACCTTCTCAACAAAATAAAACAAAATAAATCAATAAAATAATGTGGCATGTAGAAATTTTTAATTAATTAATAATAATAAAAGTCAAATAGTCAATTACGGATTTCATAAAGGTAAGCTCTTCTACTGATCTATTTATGCAATGGCCTAAAACCCTTGAGCAATAACCAATTGATGCGAATTTCGGACTACGTAATTTTTATCTCTTTTGTGTAGGAGTTTTTACTAACCCCTAAGTGTTAGTCAATAGATTCAACATTTTTTTAGAAAATTATTTCTTTATGGGGCTTTCCACCACACACACCCAAGATTTTTAATTTCTTGATGATTAAGTAATAATCATCAAGTTATATGGTGAATCCATATTACTTATGCATTCTGAGACTTTGAGATGATCCTATCATTAGATGCAATTGCAATAGAATATTTATTAAAACATGTTTTATTGTTAAGTGTTTCAAAATTTATATTACTTAAGTGTATTGCTTACACTACTTGTGCTTACGGTATTAAAATGTGTGTTTAGAAGGGGTGTAGTGTAAAGTGTATGGAGCCACCACCAATCATTAGGATTTCTTAGTGTTAGTTTGGATTGCGCTGAAATGAAATTTCAGTGTGTTTGCGTTTCTGTCAGTGGGTCCCATGCACTGTTCACGGGACCCACAAGTTGTCTAATTTAGCAAAATTTTCATTAAAACTGAGTATCACGGCACTATTCACACATTTAAAAATTATTTTGCTACAATGTTTTTAGTTTTTAGTTTTCAGTAATAAGTGGTATCCAAACATACCCTCAATGTTTGATTGGTCACTTTAATTTTTTTTTTTTTAAGTTGGTTTTTCCTAAGTTTGGTTCCTAACCTTAAACTATGTCAACTGTGTCTCAAACCAAAAACATAGATTCGATATTTCAGTTATACGTGGGGAAGATGTTAGACATCTCATAACCCCGACCATAATTGTTAGCAAATTTTTTATTATCCCTTGGAAATGTTTTGCAATGCAAGCCCAACTTTCGGACATATGTCTAATAATATCTAACATGCATCAAGATTGGTATATAAAACGATATCAATAGTTTTGTTTTTACAGGAAATTAAAAAAAAATTATAAAAAAAAAAGTTTTAGTTTGAAAACCATTTTAAAAAACTCATGGTTAGCAAAAGGTTGACGTCAAGATATTGAAGATAAACTTGAAATCTTGTAACCCATTGCATCCATGTTTTATTGGATTAGTGCTAGCCATCAGTCGGATCTCATCATTCCATGGTGAATGATGCAATTCAATTGGTGCATATTTTAACTACCCTAACCTAGAAAAAATATTATTATATATAAATTTTAAAAAGTTGTGATTTTTTTATCCTTAAAAAAAATTTGTAACAATTCTAAATTTGTTTTAGGCCCAACATAATTAAACTTTAGACAAAGTTTGGCAACAAACTCGATTGTAGATCAAGGTTACAACTCCACTCAATATTTTTTTACTGAATGTTAATTTTGACAAATCCACCATTTGATTACATTTTTTTTTTTTTTCATACTTGCAAAATTTCAAGAAGATCAAAGATGAATAGCTATATTATCAATCAAATATTTAAATTTTGAGTTTTTGTAATCTAAAATTATACATAAAAAATAAGTTTATGGATCGAATAGTAAATAACATCCAATTGGCATAAAATTTAACATGTGTTTTAAGAATATAAAGAACATGCAATTCAATGGTTAGATTTTCAAAATATGTAGCAATATTAATTTGTTTAATGAAAGCTGAAGCCTTAAGCTACAACTAAGTTTGTAGCCAAACTTTGTCCTTAAATTTTGATCCCCTTAACAGTATATTAGATCCTTACAAACAAAAAGAAAAAGCTCAAGAAAAATTTTATTCAACTAAAATTTTAAAAGAGATGTAACTTGCAGCATTGATAATGAGCCTATTGATAAAGAAAAAGCTTAAGGTGCATTTGGGAAGCATGTTTTGCGCTTCCCATGTCTGCGTCTGGCTGATTCAGGCGTTTTTTTTTTTTTTTTTTTTTTAAACCAGCGCCTATTGCACTGTTCATGTCCCATGAACAGTGCAAATAGGCATGTGAACAGTAATTTTAAAAGTAAACAATAACTGGAAAATGATTTTTTATTTTTTTTCAGTTTTCAGCAAAATAAGCGGTATCCAAACGCACACTTAATATTGATAATGAGACTATAATGCAAAGATTTCAAAATTTTAAAAAAAAAATCGAAGAAGAAAATTTTAAAACTTTATGTTTTTTTTTTTTTTTATAAGAAAACTTTATTTATTTGTGTGTGTATAAATGTGTGTATTTTTTTTTTATCAATATATGAAATTCTCTTCTTCTTTTTTTTTTTAGATTTTACATAATTTAAACTTCTTGAGGACCATCTAACCAAAATTTCTGAAACAGCCACCGTACAAATGAAGGGAGACTTCCTTCATGCTCTCATTTGTCAATGTAGATGTCCTTTGGAAAACATTTTGAAAATGAATTTTATGAGAAAAGCCGTAAAACCAGAATTTTCTTATTGAAATGTTTTCCACGTGGATAAATTGTAAAACCAAGTTTTAACATCGTTGAAGAGGTTTTTTGGAATGGAATACCAGAAAACTAAGGATTAGCATCTTTGGAAAATGGTGTTTGATTTGGAAAACTAGAAAACTAGAGTTTGGCATCTCTGAAAAGGTTTTCCATAGAGAAAACCAATAATTCCGAATTTAGACTTGCAAAAGTTTTTAACGTGGAAAACTAGAAAACCAGAGTCTCAGGTTTGACATTTGAGAAGGTTTTCGATATTGGAAAACCATAAAATCATACACGTGTAGCATCTTTGAAACGGTTTTTGATGTGGAAAAAATGCAAACCAGGATCTTAATGCTTGAAAGGGTTTTTTATATGGAAAACCATAAAACCAAGTTTCACTTGAAAACGTTGTTGAGGTGAAAAACCAAAAAAACCATAGTTAAACATCTTTGAAAATGTTTTTGATAGGGAACACAAAAATATCAGGGCTTAATGTTTGAAGATGTTTTTGATATGGAAAACCATAATTGATAAACCTAGGATCCAATTGATGAACTATAAGGAAGTATTTAAGTCCTCCTTCTCTTAACTATCAAATTATAAATAAATAAAAATAACCTATATATATTAATTAAAACTGGTTTTGATCTGATTTTAGACAAAACTAGATATTAACAGGTTTTATTTTGTCTTAGTTTATAGTATTAGAAGTTAGAACTGAGCCAGTTATGTGATTTGCGTCTCCCAAAAGTAACAGGAAAAAGTGACTTTTCAACTCCCTTATTTTGTTTTTAATTTCAAAATATCATCTTTCAAGATTTGGAAATTACTAATGTCGACCTCTACATCTATATAACATTAAACAGATGCGTTAAAAAAATTGCAAATATCCTAATTCCTAAATAGTGGTTTTGACTTGTCAATAAAAATATAAAAAAATATATATATATATATATATATAAAAGTAGTTTTGATATTAGGAGCTTATTATTTTTTTTTTTTTTTTTTTTATTTGAGGCACACACACATATATAGGGGAAGGAGATGAGATAAGGGAATACACTCACACGCCAACACCAAAACTGCATGCAACAATTAGTGTCGCGGAACAAATAATAAACCCCTTCTCAATATTACACCTTACCGATGTGGAATAACTCAACAATACTGAGTATATTTTTTATTTGAGAAACACACACACACACATATATAGGGAAAGGGGGATGAGATAAAGGAATACACTCACACGTCAACACCAAAACTGCATGCAACAGTTAGTGTTGCGAAGCAAGTGATAAACCCCTTCTCAATATCACACCTTACCGATGTGGGATGACTCGACAACAATGAGTATCTTTTTTATTTGAGAAACACACACACACATATATAGAGGAAGGGGGATGAGATAAAGGAATACGTTCACACGCCAACACCAAAACTGCATGCAATAGTTAGTGTCGCGGAGCAAGTGATAAACCCCTTCTCAATATCACACATTACCGATGTGGGATGACTCGACAACACTGAATATCTTTTTTATTTGAGAACACATATATATAGGGAATACACTCACACACTGAGTATCTTTATTATTATTATTATTATTTGATAAGTTTTTCTTTGAATACTAGATTGCCCGAATTCGAGTATAATAAAAATCATCATAAAATGATCCCGTTTGATTTCTTTATCTGTTATAGTAAAAAGAAAATGTGTTTAACATTTAAGTTAGAGGAAATTAATAGATTCTAAAAAAAAGTTAGAGGAAATTAATTGTGTTTAACGTTTAAGTCAGATGAAATTGTCAAAGCAAGTGTGCCAAGTAATTTTTTGTGAGTTTTCAAAAAAAAAAAAGTAATTTTTTGTTATACAAAGATCTATGGAGAAAAATTAGTCTCATGATGATGAGATCCAATTTGTCATCCACATTACAATTTTCGCATATTTATCATGTACCATTTAAACTTAAAAAACTAAAAACTTGAATAATGACAAATGTTTGAAATGAAACATCAAACTTAAAAGTTCCAAATATTTAAGGGGTGTTTGGTACCATAATTTAAACAACAGTTTTCAGTTTTTAAACAACATTACACGTATTTTCACACATTTTTTCACCCACACGTATTTTCAAAAAATCTGAAAACTATTGTGTTAAGTGCATATACCAAACACCTTATTAAATTCTTTCAAAACAAAAGACTAAAATTTGAACACACAACCCAACATTTTTTAAATTTTCAAGAGAGAGAGATAGAAATAGAATAAGACTCCCAAAAATGACAACTAGTCATTTTTGGTCGAAAAAATGACTCACCATTTGCCATGAATTGGTCGAAAAAAAGTGGTGGGTTAGTGTAAAACTAACAGACAATTAGTCACAATTTGCAACATAAAATAATTACATTTTTCACACTATTTTCAATAACTATTATATCTGGCTTATTGTGAATTGTGGAAAAAAAATTGTGGGTTTATGTAAAAATAACAGACAATTAGCCACAATCTGTCACATAAAATAGTTATTTTTGCCATAATTATAATATATATGGCTGATTGTGAATTGTGGAGAAAAAAAAAATTTATAGTCCATGTAAAAATGACAAACAACTCATCCCAAGATGCAACATATATATAATAATGGTGCAATAATGTGCAGTAAATAATGGTGGAATAATGTGCAGTAAATTGTGGAAAATTGTATTGTAATTAAAGGTTATGGTAGACTGCTAAGAGTAGCATTTTGATTTTTCTAAAGAATTACTTCAAAAGGCATTCATTGGTAGGGCATTAAACACCACTATTCAAAGCTTCATTACTCAAAAGATGCGTGTACGTTGTGGTTGGTTGAACAAGGACAAATATTACTAGTAGATGAGAAAGAAAGAAAAGGGTAAGAGCCAGCGTTTATTGACGATGACTCGTAACCCCCACTGCCTCCACAACTGGTCTTCTCTTTCTCTCTACCTTTCTTCCTTTAATTCCTTCTTAGACTGATTCTCTACCCTCTGTACCAACAAACCCAGTAGTCATTTTCAAAGTCTCTAAATTTTTCATTCATATTCAATTCTCACCAATCTATAGCTTGCTAGGCCTATACACCCCTCCCATTACCCACTTCTCTAAATTTTCTAGACTTAGCTTAGAACAAACAAGCAAAAGCTTTATTCTTTTCCCATTTTTGTTTATATTTGTTTTGTTTGCCATGCTATTGGGCCAATGGAAGAGGACGATTTCTACGATGCATGATTGTTTTTATGGTTATATATTATTATTGGGTTTTGGGCCAAGATCGATATACTCATACATATATGTTCAGCGATAACTTCAGCGTGAGATTCTTCACTGTCATGGTTGTTCTGACTATTTCGCTTCTGGTTCTACCACTGGTGTTGCCACCACTGCCTCCACCTCCGCTGATGCTTTTGTTTGTGCCGGTTTTGATTATGTCTCTTCTTGTTGTCTTGGCTTTAACTCCTTCACAAGTGCCAGATATTGTTGACCCTTCTATTTGATTCCAATTTCAACACCTGCTTGGATGCATGAAAGATGGGAGGAACTTTGTAACATTCTCTCTCATTCTGTAACTTTTTTGTCTTTCTCTCTGGATCCATTGCTCCTAGAAATGTATGGCAAGTTAGCATTACTCTTTCTTTTTTTACTTTTTGAAATATTCAGCTTTCTTAAAGTTGGTAGTTTTTTTTTTTTTTTTCTTTTCTTTTGAATTGACTTATAGTAATTTTTATTTCTTTTAATTTAGAAGAGATAATTATAAATTGTTATGGAAAAATATTTTTTCACTCTCATTAATTCACATTTAATATTTTGCACACATATTTACTGTTGATGCATGAATGTTTACATTTTTAACATAAAAAGAAATATTGATATGTGAAGTAGTAGATGGCAGAGAAACAAAATCAGTATAATTATTTACTATGTATGGTTATTGTGATCATGAAAATGGAATGAAGACAAAGTAATATTTTTTTGTGGGGGGTATGGTTTGGGGAGTAGGATCCACCATTTTTTAAGCTTAGAGTGACGTGCAAGGCCACACGGCTATACCCCAGGAAGAGGCATGCGGTGACAGTACTGAACTGTACCCATTTAGAACACCGGTACTTGTATTATACAATCTACTTTTTATTTAAAATTACAATTTAGAATCACCCACCAGATATAATGAATCCCATTTTAATAGTCTTTTCAATTCCTGACCTACCCATCTGGACCTGGTGGTGATGAACAACCTTAATTAATTAATCCTGTCATTTTGTGTATCTTGGTGATCAATTGAGGAATATTCCTCAATTAACAATATACCATGATTTTTGAATCTTGAAATTTTGTTTTCAATCTCTTAAGTTTCAATTTAGGCATTTCATTATGTTTGATTTTGTTTTCATATTCATCATCCTATCTTCTATTTTTGTTAGGAATCTAACTGTCAAATGTTCTTAATGTTTAATTATGTCATAAAACTAACACAAATGGTTAAAATAAAAATTTTAAAACTCAAAATAGCCCTAATTTAAAGGATCAAAAGTGTATTTTAAGTCATGATTTTTCCCTTTTTTGCGCGTCTTTCAACCCAGGGCAGTGGATAATAAATAATCCTTTTGTTGGGTTACTAAGCAAGGAAAAAAAAAAGTCCTTTTGTAGGGTAGAATCTAGACCTGTGGGCTTTGGAAGAGATCCATTTTGGGAGAGAGGTAAGAACCAAGAAATGCCATTTATCACAGAGACTATTGGCATGACCTGAGTAATTAACTAGTAGTCCTATGTAAAAGTCACACTTTTTATTATTTTTGCAGTACTCATCAGGTAGCTTCACAATACAGAATTAAAGCGCGAATCTAGGGGTGATTATGTTGAAAATTTCAATAAACAAGGGGGAAATGAAAAATAAAAAAGACAGATACAAATACAACTACAGTGAGAGAAGAAATGAAGTCAAATGACGGAGAGAACGAGGAAGCAGCCCTTTATATATGTAGGAAATTTTGGTTTGCATTTGTTTCCTTAAGCCGACAGGAGCTATTGGTTACACACGTGTCGGTCATGGTCTTGGTCATAAAATGGTGGTCACTGAAACTGTAGCTTTTTTTATTTAATATTTGTAGGATCATTACAACATATTTCACACTTTGTTACAATTATTGTAAATAACATATTTTACACACTTTATTACAATTATTTTTAGTGACAGATTATGATTGACGAACTATTATTTTTATATAGACTCTTTATTTTTGGCTACTTACAGGCTGTCATTTAAAAAAGTTGTGACAAAACATACTTTATTACAATTATTTTAAGTGAAGAACTGTGACTGAAGAACTATTATTTTTATATGAATTTTTTTTTTTTTTCACCACTTACATGCGGTCATATAAAGGACAAAATGTGTTGAATAAGTTATGGTAATAAAAAATTTGGCTTTTTTTGGGCATGTTTTCACTTTTCAAGATGGTATAAAGGGAAGAGGGGCAAGTAATGAGTAATAATAATAAGAAATAACTATGGGCGAAAGATACAGATGAATCTGGATCAAAACAAACAGTCCACTACTAGCTTTCGGCGGTTTTCATGGCTGTTTGTACAGCTAATAGCCTAATAAGCCAGCGGTTTGGCACTAGTAGAGCTGATAGGTTCTAGCTCTTACACCTTCACACTTATACTATTTAATACTCAGGCTTTTATTTTATAAGATCAGACTTAGGGTTCAATATTCAATAGTATTAGATTCGTTGAGATGATGACATGTGTCCACTTTTGAACATGTGTCATTATTTGACCGGATCCAGTGCACTAGATGTACTGCACCTAAACCAAGTCCTATTATATATATATATATATAAATATATATAAAATTTTAATTTATAATGTCCACTTTATGATGATGGATCTTTATTATTAAATTAAAACCCTAATCAACTTTTTTCTTTTATATTTTAATACAGTTTGAATTCAAATCTATTACTCAACAACAACAACAAAAAAAAAGAAAAAAACTTTTTCAAAAACCCACTATTCAAGATACCTTGATTACATTAGTTTTTGTGTTTTTTGTTGCGTTGGGGCATCCGCTTATTTTACATATGACCAACCAGTTTCATGTGTATTTGGCTTTTTCATTTTTAATTTCCTTGCCTTTTTCTTTAAGGCATTATCCAAAATGGATCTGGCTGCCTATAAGTTAGGCAGGACCTTTGGTGGTGGTAGAGAAAGTAAAAAAGTAGTGGCTAAATGTGAGCATTTTGGAAATGCTGTTGATTTTCTGGTCAAAAAGTCCAAATCATTTGGTTGTGTGTACATGGATGTAGAGGCTTCTTTGTCCCTTAATAATGACATAGAGGCTGCTTTTGGTAGAGCTTGTTTTTATTGGTATAAACTTATGGGTCACGGGTGTTCTTAGGGCAGTGGTTGGTAATTTATTTTAGGAAAGTTTTGACATCACTTTTATGAGAAATGAAAAAAGCTGTCAAAACATTAATTTTTTTTTTCTTTTCCTATAAAAACTTGCATCCGTTAGTATTTCCCTAAACTTATTGATATAAGTTAAGTGTCTTGTAGTTGTATTAGTTAACAATTATTGAATAATAATAATAAAAATAATAATAATAACCTTATTTATATAAAAAAAAAACATATAAATGTACCAAAGTTAAGAAGTGAAGATTTAAAAGGTTAACTAATCAAATAAATAAATTAAACTGTAAAATAAGTCTAGCCAAAGGAGCGACTTTAGAAAATCTTCTGGTTGTGAAAAATAGTCTTCCCAAATGAATAAAGGAATTATATGGAGGTTTGAGTTTTCTTTTCTGTTTTTTTACTTAAGATCCACTTTGACAAGGATCTAGATTACTGTTTACCCATGCATTTGACCAAAATAAACATGTTAGCATATTAATTTAAATCATATTTAAATATAACCACAACAAAATAAAATTATCAACTTCAAATTTGTTCCATTCGAAATCGAAACAATTAAAATATTTTGCATTGGTTATTCAATACAAATAATCCCATGATCCATCTCGATTTATATTCTGGTCTGTTTTGCTAAATATCAAGTGATACTTGAATTTTGGGTGGTACATATACAAGGTTGGTTTTTAATATAAATATATATATATATATAAATTTATCCTTATTTCGCTCAAAAAGTAATAATAATAATTTCATTCTTCCTTTTAACCTCTCTCTAGTCCCTTAGAGAGTCATTGGTTACGCCCTCTTTGAGCTCTATCTCTCTCCATCGTCACCATCGTGTCCACACTATCTCACTCTCACTACCATCGCAGGGCTCTCTCACCTTTCCTCTCCACCGGTGGAAGTGGAACTTGAGATTTATGTGCTTAAGGAGAAAGAAACACAAAAGAGAATGGTAGTTGATGAGATTGAAAGTTGAAATGCCATTTTCTTTTTTTAGCAACTTAGAAAAACTTGCAATTTTTAAATGTAGCCAAACCAAGATTGAAATACCAGCATTAGTACTATACGCACCTGTCTAGCTTGTGGAGAACAGTATGATACAAAAAAATAAAAATTATTTGAAGCATATAGTCTCTCCGTATTAAGGTTACTGTCACCTCTGCTAAAAAGAGTGGACTCCAATTTCAGAAGAGTCCAATTGACATGTCTAATTGTTGCAAGTGACTAAGTGCACTGCATTGGTTTGGACTTTGGACCATGAAACTGCTTGGTGGGGTAGCTCATTTGGACCTACTGAGAATTAAACTAGTCTCCTATTCTTGTGGACAAAAGAGGAATCCATCCTTCCTAGTTATGCTTTATAGTAGTTGACAAAAGGGCCTTTTCATTGTATGGTGCATCTCCCATTCGACCTTCACTGCATTTACACATTCTTCTAAAAAGAGTTTTTACATTATTGATATTGGAATTTGTGATTGGGTGCTTCTTTGTGAAGAATAATTATTCTCCTTTCCTCCTAAATTTCACATTCTCCTTTTGTAATAATAATAACTTAGTTAAATAGTAATAGTTTACACGTATAATTTGACTGATTTGGAAATAAATTCTTCACTTTCAAGACTTTCAAATAAACCCAACACTTTCAAACGAGTAATCATTTCAATTCAAATTATAATTCATTAACAATAATATCATTAATAGAAAATGCTTGAACGAAAGGATGTGTGATTGTGATAACATCAACAATTTATAAAATATCATTTCATTTGAAGTCACATGACATTATTTGGTTTGTCTTTTACGTTAATGACTTCATATGTAACAGTTTTATGATTTGAGAATCACCTTTTTAAAAGTATATGATTTTATTTAAATTTTTTTTTTTTTTTTATTTCCCTAGCTGTCTTTGGATTAATTTACTATCTAAATTAATTCTCACGTGTATAAATTACGTACGCCATCATATTCAAGTCGATTAGCAGGTTGGAAAATTGGGATAATAGTTGTTGGGTGTGGATGTACCAAACATGGATTGAACAATGGAACCGTTCATAATTAAAATGACGATATATGTTTGGGTAAAATGCATGTGTTTTGAAGGTTCAAGACTATTTCTTAGAAATTTCTCCACAAAAAAAAAAAGACTATTTCTTAGAAGTACAAAGGACGAAGAATTATGTGAATAATCAAAATTTGACTTGTCCAAATGCTCAATTAGTTCAGTTAAACCAAGTACAACCGCCACTCTTAGCCGCCCATCTAGATGATGTGCGGTCTAGATAGGAACAGAAAGACTAAACTTATATGGATCTCAATACTTTTTTTTTCTGACCATTAAACACTAGGAAGCGTTACCCTTTTTACCAATTTATATGTTTAGCCCTATTAAGAAAGTGTAGAAATCAAAGCCAAAGATTTAGACAAGTTCAACAGGAACCATTTTTATTTTCTTGTCCATTGAAAATGTCTCTTGGACTGCAGGCCCACAAAATAGGGTTAGACTTTGCTTCTTAATAAAGGCAGGATAATCATATATCTTATTTTCATTGGAAAAGATTTTACCGTCTAATTAAAATCATTAAACAAATTTCTTTTTCAGCGTGTGAATTTCAAGCCAAGGATGAGAATGTGAAGTCTACTCCCTAGCGAATTCCTTCAATGGGAACCATATTGCCATGCTCCCAAACATGAGATTTTCCTACCGGCTACTCATTCTGTCTACATTTTGGAAAGATGACAGAATGTGATGGGACCCGTATTGGTTTTTGGATGTGGATCATGATAAGGCACTAATACTGAAATTGTGATCCTCGGGGCACCTGATTTAAAAGAAAATTCAGTTCCAGATAAGATAGGAAGGATACGTACTTGTCAAATGAAAAGAAAACAGTCGTAACATTTTTTTTTATTTTAACCCAAAAACTGATAACAATAATTTTTTGATGTATGCTATTGTTTGACTGCTTCACAGTTGTACGGTGCTTGAGAGGCTTAGCAATGACCAACAATTCATCCACAAATTCCAGGAGTCTTGTAATTCAACTTGATTAATATCTCTTGGTGTTTCTAATGAAAATATTAAGGATTCAAATCTCCCCATCCCTGACTATTGATGTATTAAGAAACAATTCATCCACAAACAAGAATCGTTTTTATTAATTTCATTTATCAAACTATTTGAGTCCTAAACAATAAATTAGATTATGTAACTACAACATGTGCATGGTCGGTATAGTAAGAAGCAAGATTAGACATTTCTATACTATGATGCTCTTTTGAATGAAACTTTTTACATGGTAACAAAAAATATAAATCTGAAGAAAGCTCAACCAGAATTTAATTAAACTAAAGAGGAATGACTAGCAATAGCAGGCCATGACACTGCTTTGAAAGATTGGAAAAATCTGAGCCTGAATTTACAATGTCTGACACAATCACTATACAAATTTTATGTGACCAAATGTGTATGCTTTTCAATGTACAGATAACGGTCTCCAACTTCAGGCAATGCACTGCTAATCTTTGATTAAAACTTTTTTTTCCATCCTCGGCACTAAAGCATTCAAATCCTTGTAAGTAGCAGTAGTATTTAACTTAATAATCCATCTCCCGTGTATATGACTGTACAGATTGGGAAGCAGTTTATGTGATTTCGGTGCTGGTCTCAGGGTACTTTTGAATCATTATCCTAAGCAGATTGCAAAGTGACCTGCCCAGCACCTGTTTTCTCATAATCTGCACAAGCTTCTGGGGTGTCTTCTTCACTAGGTGGAACCAGCTGCCAAAACAGTGGTAGATATGTGTCCCACTCCTTCAGAATAGCAGAACCTTTACTGCTCCCAGTTTTTTCCTTCACCAAAAATTGATAAAAAAAATTAAAATTAAAATTTTTTAAAAAAAAGTTTGAATAGTAAAGTTTGACGTGCTAGTTGTATATCGACATAATCCAGCATCGGCTCAGGCATAATGCTAAACGTAGGAAAATATTCGAACTTTTTCTGTTTAAGGTGTGCCTTTGTGGCATGTCATGAGAGTGCATGCATGCTTATGCAGGTCATTATGTGCACTTACAACATGGGCTTCAATAAGGTTCTTCAGCTGCATCTGCCCCACAGTCGCAGTCACTCTTTGGATCTTGACAATTTCTTTATTTACCTGTCAACATTTTACAAGATATGATTTCGAAGTTGACATGATTAGATAATTAGTATACAGAAGGAAAGCAAAAGAGCATCAGTTGAGAAAATGATATGCACTAGCTCCCATGAAACGCCAGTGAAACAATGCTAATGGTTTGAGTAGAAAAACAGGGGGAATTTATAGAAATAACATGTATGCATCAGCCCCTTGGTTAAATTGACCAAGAGATAGGGATTTAATTAGTCACTGACTGTCTAGTGATTCTATGACAGTACCAAAGACAAAGTCAAATGAGGTGTTCCTGTCCATCCTCACACAGCTCATAGTATAATCATATTTTCTTGATAGATAATGAAAAACAAATATAAACACCAAGGAGAAAACAGAGAAGAATTATTAAAATAATAAATTAATCTCCATTTATATGCATCCCATGTAATTAGGAAAAAAAAATAGTTACCATATTAATAATAATGTCATGTAATGCATCTAATTCATTTTCCGGCATTAATATATGCCATGCAATGCATCTACAACTTCTCCAGGCAATGTAAAGCTAACAAACTTTTTATATACCATAAATTAATTATAACGCCAGATTCACTTTAAAAAGTACATTAAACAATTAAGTTACAAGAATACAATGCTGCTACAGGGAAGGCCAGTTGAAGCAGCTGGAAAGGGAATAGATAGGAACAAATTTTTTGTGACTCCAAATCTCATTCTTAATTATAACCTTTTTTATTAGGATTCTTAAGGACGAGAATAAAATAATATAGAGAAGCGGAAGCAAGAAACAGAGAAGAACACGAAGGATTACGTTTGTTTGGCCTGACGGCTTATATCCACGGGATAAAGCCCTAGCAACTACATCTTTACTGTATGCTCAAGTCAATGATAACAATGAACCCTTAACAGGGTATATATAGAGACTAAAAGCTAGGGTTAGCCCTACATGGGCTTACAACATAACTGGGCTTCTTAGGCCATTACATCAACATAAACCCAATATATTTAACAAGGTTCAAATACAACTGTCAACAGACCATTTTGTTTTCCCTTGGGGCCAATTCTAAATAGTCAATATACTGAACAACTGACCTAGCACATAGATAATGAAGTAAGGTGATAGTGAACAATTAGCAGCAGAAGGGAAAAAAACTTAAGGAAAAAAAAGAGAAAGTTGACATGTTTCCAACTGCATAAAGTTCCACAAAGTACTGCAATGAAAAAGCACATACCTTGGGGAGGAGAGTGTTGTCCTCATCAAGAATGTATGCCAAACCACCAGTCATTCCAGCAGCTACATTTCTACCCACTCTGTCACAAGTAAAAGATAGAAGTGGTTCAAATTCCATTCTCTTCAATTTTCTTCACCATAAGGGTAAAAAATGTTATGAGGCATCACTCACTTTCCAAGTACAACCACGCAACCACCCGTCATGTACTCACAACAATGGTCTCCAGTGCCCTCAACCACTGCTTCAGCAAGTGAGTTTCTAACAGCAAATCGTTCCCCAGCTTTTCCTCTGACAAAGACTTGACCACCTGTTGCCCCATACAGGCAAGTATTCCCAACAATAGTCGCATCCTCAGGGCAGAACCCAGTGTTATCAACAGGAACTACAACCAACTCACCTCCAGCAATACCCTTGAAACATTTATATTCCCACATCAGAAATTGACAGTAGGAATACATATGAAATACCAAGTCATTGATATGGCCAATTGGGTTTATTATAGAAAAACAGCCCAAGTTAAAATAGTTCAACTTGATACTCTTAGTTTCATTATAAGCAAACCTTTCAAGAAAAAAGAAGGGTAAGAACAAAACTGCTTTGGCAAAACACAATTTAATGAACATCTAATGCGCCTAGTCAATTAAAGAATTATCAACCCGAGTCTACACAGCCTAGTTAACCCAAAACTCAATTAAAACATGACATTGCAAAATTCTTGAACTAGTTATCTTTTAATATAATAACTCAATCACGTTACTCTATCAAGGTTCAAGTAAAATCTTCAACTTCTCAAGCATGCAAAGATTTGGTCGACAAACCTTTCCCACATAGTCATTGGACTCTCCTATTAGCCGAATATTCATTCCAGGTGTCAAAAAGCATGCAAATGACTGCCCAGCACTCCCCATGAATCTGAATATATTGAAAAATACTGATTAGCCAGCATTAGAATGAAAGGAACATCACCATATAGATCCTTTCATTTATTAACAATTGCTATGTCAAACCCAGAGCTTACGTTATGTTCAACTGCCCAGCAAAACCAGTGTCACCATACTTCTTTGCAATTACCCCCGCTATGCGTCCACAAGCAGCACGATCGACATTGTAAATCTTTACATTCTTATGGATCACCTTTTCATTATCAATTGCATCTGATATCTGCACAAACATACATGTTATCTTATTATATAGTGGGTATAGGTAGCAATGCACAGAATAAATGCTTGCGGATAAAGTAGCATTGACCAATATGACATTTTTATCTCATGTCCTTAGAATTAACATCCATCAAGCTCTTCTACACAACACCACCCCCCGCCCCTCCCAAAAATAATAATAATAACAATGAAGATAAAATAAGAATCAGCCATCAACTTCAACAAATGATGTCAAACTGGCTTCCAAGTCAACTCAAGTAGTATGTGCCATTTGCCGGTATTATACTCCTACACTCAACTAAGCAACAACATTTTTCTTTTTACTTTTCCATGTTACAGGATTTCATTATAAAAATGTACAATACCCTCTGATGGACCATCCTACCCAATCTGCATCAATGAAACCTGCCACCTTGAGATTGACCATTCTTTTTAAACAATATGACAATTTGGGGCCCTTTTCAGATATCTAACAGTCCAAATATAAGCATCCCAATGTGAGAGTCTTAGGGCTTCTAGGAACTGGCTCACCACACTAACGACATATGAGGTATCTGGACTCATGATAGTGACATAGTTGAGCTTCCTAACCAATCGACATTATCGGTTAGGATCTAAAAAAAGGTCTCCTTTATCTCTAAATTTTTATGACTTTATGAGTTTCTGATTTGAATATGATGAATCAACGGTAGTCCCGAAAGCAAAGGCTGTTAGGACTTAGGATATGGTGAATTTAAACATTTAACCATGATTTTAGCACTCCTCCAAACATGTGTGCCCAAGCTCCACTTAGTGAATGGGACCCAATACATGGGAATTTTTAACTTCTTAAATGAGAGATAGAGTGGACATAGGGTTAGAACTTATAACCACCTGCTTTAATACCATGATAAATTACCAATCATCCTAAAAGCTTAAGCTTTTAAGAAATAGTGAATTTAATTATTTAACTATGATTCTAACAGAATCCATAGGAGTGTCAACAAGACAAAAACCCAACAATCCAATCTCTTAAATTGATGCCTTACCTATACCTTGCAACTTCAATTTCCAAGAAATATTGAAGTATGCCAAGATCGTTAATGTGAAAGTAGTGTGGTAAAGATAGTTTCAATCTAGTAATGTCTTCACAGCCATTTCTAGTAAATATTATATCATACTCATAAACAATATCATTGTGTAAGTGGAATACTGAATGATATGTCTGACAACAATGGACACCAAATTTTATGACAATTTCAGAAAATTTTCCTAAAACCATGCTCTTAGTAACTGCTTGAGACCTTATAATACTTTCTTCAACTTGCAGACATGGCCCGAACACTTCACATGAGCAACAAACACAATTGGTAGCTATACTTCCTTGAGCAAATGACCATGTAGAAATGCATTCTTTACATCATGATAATATAGAGGCTAGTTAAGATTGACAGCAAAAGAGATTAGGACGTGAACAAAAGAGATTTTAGCCACAGGGCAGTACCACTTATACAGCACATTGTACATACCCATATAATATTCTCTCTCTAATTCTCTAACACTAGTCAATAAAATTCAACCTAAAACCTAAGAAGCATTAATATCAATGTCAATGCTAACTGCATTTTGTAGCAACTACCCCGAATTATCAAGAGTCATTACCTCTGGATCCGCTAGTAAAATATCATCCAGAACAGGACCATTAGTATGAACATCTTGATTCCTGATTTCAGTACTACTCCATTTTGGTAACCCAACATTCTGGAAATAAAAGAGAAGGCATTCAAATATAAGAAATAAAATAGGCATGTATTAAAGCAATTACACATGATAAGAATATAAGAAATTAAATAAATACGTACTGATAGAATGTAACTGAGATCAAGATGTTGGGTTTTCATTAGAGAGATATCTCGTGGTCCTAATAAATCTGTCCTACCAATAATATCATCCAACTTCTCATATCCCAGTTGTGCCAACATGCCTCTTACCTGGCCAAAATAAGTAAATAGTTGATTAACCTATAAGAAGATGAACCTTGAAGGGCTTTAACCCAAAGTATGGTCAAAACAGTTAGGAGAAAATTCAAAGTAAAGAACAGATCAAATCAAGGACCATAAAATTTGAAGACAAATCCCATCAGGAAAAAAAAAAAAGCAAACGGATTACCTCCTCAGCAACATATAAAAAGAAGTTGACAAGATCACCAGGCACACCAGGGAACCGAGCACGCAGTTCTTCTCTCTGAAGTAAAATGAATTTTAAATAGTGGGGAAAAGAAAATTACTCCCACATTTGCTGGAAAATAGCACAAGAAATAAAAACATGAACTAACAAATCAGCCTTATTACCTGACTGGCAACACCAACAGGACAATTATTTGTGTGGCAAATTCGGGCCATCACACAACCAGTAGCAATCATTGCCACAGAACCAAACCCATACTCATCAGCACCCATAGCTGCAGCTGTTAGGACATCAACTCCACTTTTAAAGCCACCATCAACTCTGAGAATGACCCTTTCCCTTAGAGCATTTTCAACAAGTGTCTGTAAAAAATCATCATAAATCAAATAGTAAATATGGTCTGTCCAAAGAGAATCAAAAAAAGCAACTTCCACTATTTAGCTCATATATGTCAAATAATAACCTGGTGTGTCTCTGTAAGTCCAAGTTCCCAGGGACCACCAGCATGCTTGATGGAACTTATAGGGCTGGCTCCAGTTCCACCATCATGCCCCGATATCTGCCAAGCAAATTAAGAGTAATCAGTAAAATATCAAAATGCTTATGTTGCACTGAAAGAGTTTTAAGGGCTGCAGACGCAATCTTTAGCTACTAGTGACCCTTGGCAATCCACAAATAATTAGATCAAGAACATTATTTAAAAATGCAAAGGAGCACCAGATATCATCTAAGATGCAAAATATATAACATTATGTTCCCCAAAAAATGATCTATAAAGATTCATATTTTTACAGGTACACAAATTATTGAGATTATGATATTTTGATAATAGGGCAAAGAATGGAGAAATGATACCACAGACATTTAAGATAGTTTCATTGCTCAAAACATAAATATGATAATGGATAATCTACCTGTATAACATCAGCATTACCCTTTGCAACCCCAGAAGCAACAGTGCCAATTCCTGCTTCTGCCACTAGCTTTACTGACACCTTAGCCTTAGGATTGACCTATTCAATCAGTAGAAATTAGTTATCATTTCTATTAGTGTTTAGCACCTCTGTCTTACTAGGAAAATATGAAGATTCAATATGCTGCAGATAATCACCTGATGAAGGTCAAAGATCAATTGGGCAAGATCTTCTATGGAATAGATGTCGTGGTGAGGAGGTGGAGAAATAAGTGGAACCCCAGGTTTAGAATTTCTTAATCTTGCAATATATGCACTAACTTTTTTCCCAGGCAATTGACCACCTTCACCAGGCTTTGCACCTTGTGCGATTTTGATTTCTAATTGATCAGCATTGGCTAAGAACATTGGAGTGACACCAAAACGTCCTGAAGCAACCTGAATATGACACAGCAAAGTTTTGTAAAGCATTGATTATATTTAAATACATAGTAGGAAGCTACTTCTAATCAATTCAAGAAAGAATAGCCTCATGATTATGATGAAAAGATCATGACCTTCCCATTAAGGAAAATTATGCAAATAGTAGACTACAGTGCTAACAATTGAATTATATAGTCAGATTGCAGAAACCATGTTAATCTATGAAGTCATTTTAAAGAAAAAGTTCAATGAAGTGACCTGTTTGATAGCACTTGTAGCTGTATCCCCATTTTGAAGACCTTTGAGATGAGGAAGCGTTGGCGAGTACCCATCAACAACATCAGTAAGTGGTCTCCAGCGAATGGGATCCTGGATGCAAAAACGTACAGAGTATATTATAATTATGATTTTCAAATCTTGTTTCAACTTGGCTGAACGAAACTAAAGAGGACCTAAAGTGATATACTTGAAGTCACTAGTGTAGGATCAACTTATAATAGTAGGAAAACTACCTCACCACCTTCTCCGGAATTAGATTTTCCACCTAATCTATTCATAGCAATAGCAATGGCTTCATGAGTTTCTCTTGAAATAGCTCCAAGTGACATCCCACCAGTGCAAAACCGTAGCACAATAGATACAGCAGGCTCAACCTTTCCCACAGGAATTGGAGCACGATCACTTTTGAACTCAAGAAGATCACGAAGAACCTACAGTCAAAAAAAGAGATTAAGGTCAACTTCATATGATGATAGAATGTTGATTTTCAATAATTTTAGTAAAATATCAGAAAAGGATGAAAAATAATAAATGACTTTGGCACTCACATTAACAGGTCGGTTAGCCAAATGTTGCTGATAAACTGAAAACGCACTTTCACTCTTTTGGCGAACAGCTTTATGGAGTAATTTTGACATCTCAGGATTGTTTCCATGATACTCCCCTTAAAAAAAATTAAAAGAAAATAAAGTAGAACAGTTAGACTTTCAAGACGTTCTTAGGTAAGGCAAAAGCATAATGAACAAATACAACCCATGCTGTCAGCTTTCAAAGATATTCAAAGATATAGACGTGAAATTGCATCATTCTAACTAAAAGTGGAATAGTTTGTATGGATTACAATTAAAAGCAACATATTGATTCACTTCTAGCAGCAATAATTTCCTGAAATTTTCAATAAAGGATCCAATTGTATAAATTATTTAGCCAGTCCTTGCATTGCATAAAAATGTCTCCACCCCAACCAAAATAAAAGTAAAAAAATAAAAGTAAAAACATATGATACCTCCTGGTCTGAATTGTATAAACCCAAAATTTTCTAGTCTTTTAGCTGTATCCTCAGAGAATGCCTTCACCCAAAAAGATAAAGTCTCCCTAGCCAGCTGCAAAAAAGGAGTATTTCCAGAAAACATAATCAATTGACATAGACATCAACAGTAAGATGCACCATTATTATACCAGGGGGAAAAAAGAGATTAAAGTTTGGGAAGACTGTATGAACATAGTGTAAGCCACCAAAGGCTAATGATTTGTTAGATTTCTTGGTCCCAAAGTTAAAGTTAGAAGCTCATAATTTGCTTATCCTACTCACATAAGTTCTCATCAAAAACTGAGCTCAGCTGCATTAGGATTTAGTCATTCTGGATCCTTTAATCTTCTATGCAGAGCAAATGATATACCCGATTATTAAATTAGTACTACTCTTACAACTAAATTGAACTCTACACTGTTACAATTGAGAATAAACAATAGATAAACTTTATAGGTCACAACAAAACGTAACCATATCCGTAAAACTTGTACACTCCGGGAATTGGATGTTACAACTTTGTCAAAGTAATATGCTACCTACAAACTGAAAGCAATTATAATAAGACATGGCAATTCAACAATCTTGTTTCCCTGTTCTCATGTAACGAAGAGAATTTGAGTCCTCCTGGATATGTGGTTCTCAGTGCAGTCATTTCTCAAATGCAAAGTCAATGTAATTGAAATTAACAATTTACATGCCTCTAAGTCCTTCCCCAGAAGTTGCCATCCGCCAGCACTATCGCATTAGTGTTGGTCATCGAGATTTTCAAGATACAGGTGAGGACTCTTTACAGTGGATTAAATGCATTTCACACAAATTACAAATTCCTATGTTATTCCTGAAGAGAACACCTTTTCAAGATCTTTAATGAGTGTTGTAAAAATCATTTAAGAATTGGTTTCCAGAATAATTACACATTATGCTGTTAAAAATGCTTAGAATTTGAATTTTAAAACATATTTTAGACAACACTATATTTAAAATTATAAATTCTAATTGCTTCAAAAAAAAAATTTATACATACTCATATTGTAGCTTAGAATTAATAATTTGACCACTATGGATGATATTTTTATTTAACAAAACACCTGAAAAGTTGAATTTAAGTGTTACATTGGTTATTCTCACAAATAGAATTCACTAGACGTTTCCTACCTAAAAAGTGGGGGTTAGAACTCTCACGTTTTATAGGAATCAAGAGGTTCATGGAAATTTTAATTCTCAAGAATTTTCTCAAACAAATAGCCAAAAATTAACAATCTTCATCCCAAATTCCTATAAAACGGGCATATCCTAACAATGTGCTTGGGTTCAGAATTAATAAACAGCTCTTAGGCATTTGACAGAATTTAAACTTCTGCCATAGAAAGTTTCTTGTGTGGGTGTGTTAGGAGGAAGAAATTTTAAATTTCAACAGAGAATTTTAGACTGGATTTGAGGGCTCAAATTTCTATTTATAAAATTCCACCTATATAGACATTTTTTCCAAATTCCGCCAGCTTTGCTCTCTTACTCACTCACCACCTCCTTTCCATGCCCACATCCAATCTAAGCGTGAAAACAAATCATTCTTGAATAACCCCAGAACTGCTTTAGTGTTACTTTACAGCTCATACAAGTTCACCTTTGACTCCTCCCAGTGTGCCTTCTACAGATGCTCTGTCTCCTCCCACCTTAATCAGCTCACCGCTGACCGAGTCCAACCAGTACTCTGGAAAGTTGCCATCAGCGCCTATATAGCCTAAGTCATATTCATTGTGGTTCTCAGTGAAGCTCTCACGCCAACATATCACTTCAATTGATTCATCAAACTCATCCAGAGCTTCTCTTCCAATGTGTTTGCCAGTTAACGATAATCATGGTTACTGGGGTTATTTATCTGTGTAGTTGATTTAGGCTTGGGTTAACCATGACCAGGAGTAGTCCCAATTCAATGGTAGTGAGTTACAAAGGGAATTCTTTATTTGGAAGATGAAAATTAGAATTTCTTTCACAGTCTTTTTTTTTTTAAATTTGTTGTTAGGCTTTGTTTTTTACTTTGCTTATTTTGCTTCTTTTTTAAGCCACACCTTTTCTTTTCTTTTTTTTGGTACAATTCTACTTTTGTTCAAATTCTTTTTTAAGCAAATAAAGCCACCAGAAATAAGCTATATGGTATAGGCATATACCAAACCAACAAGAATTTCATAGAGCTGATGAATGTTATTTCCTTTTCTATATGATATCCAAACAATGAAATTAATATTTGGTGGGAGTTTAAATAATGGAACGATAAACCCCATCATTTTAGATTTTCCGTAAAATATGAATTCCTTTATCTAAAGCCAATATAAAGGAAAATATATTCAATCACAAGACCAAGGGCTTCATTTAAGTTTTCCTTACCTCATCAAAAGTTAATCCACCAATTTTTGAGACACTTCCACAAAATGAAAGATCAACAATCTCCTTCCCTAATCCATAAATCTCAAATATCTGTGCACCACAATAACTATAAGACCAGAAACTAGTAAGTGGAGTTGCCAACATGACTACATAAATTATGAACTTAAAAAGCACAGCTGTAAACTGACCTATTTAAAACAAAAAACAAACAATGTGGACCATGTAAATCAAATAATTATTGTGGCAGAACTGATATAACTGACTACAAAAAACAAAAATATAAAAATAAATAAATAAAAATAAAAAGAGTTAATACCTTGATAGCAATGAGATTCCCATTTTGGAAAGAATTTTGAGAAGACCGGATTTAACAGCCTGAAATAATTAGAAACAATCAGTATAAAATAGTAAAGCAATGGAATAGAGCAACATTTTTTTCTATTGAAACCACAGATAAACCAGAAGTGGATAATTCTTAAGGTAGAACTCACTAAAATGAATCATCAGACGACCCAATGCCCAGAAATTTTATAGAAAAGTAAAACAGAGAGATGATGAATACACTTTATATAAAAATCCAAGCTAAAGATACCAGACATACAGTCTTTGTTACATTGCACTTCTGTTCTTTAACCTACAACTGTTCGTGAGTGCGTGCGTGCATGGCACATGCAAACATGTAACTTCATGTTCCTATATCTCTTCCCAGTCCATATATTTTGAGGTTAAAGTTATAAAATTATATATTGTAGTATAATATCTGCAACATAATATATATAAAATATGCAGGCAATAAACGAGTTTCCAACATAATCACACAACATTGTGTGATTGCTTTGGTAACCTTGTACATCCAAAAATTCATAGATCCTCTTTTGAAATACGCACGGTAGTCAAAGGCATGCCAGGCAACTTTAATGATGCACTTGCCTTTAGATCGTAGGCAAGCAAGGCAATCACCTTAAACCATGAAAAAGGCGCTAAGGTGAAAGCCTAAGTCTTTTTTTTTTTTTTTGGTTCTTTTTTTTTTCAGGAGCTTGTAAACCTATGTTATTTTTAATTTATAGAAGCTTGTTGTAAACTTATTGTTAGATTAATTATTTACAAAAGCTTTTTGTAAAACATTAATTAATTTCTAGATGCTTGTTGTAACACCTATTTCTAAAATAATTAATAGAGCCTAAACCATATTAAATCTATTTTGGAATTAAATGCTAGACCTAATCTTCATGCAACACATGTCAAAAACAATTGATTGTAACATTTCAATACATTAGATACATACGATTTTGGAGTGGGAGAGACGAGTTGAAAAGAGGATTCCTCACTCTTTTTTTTTTTTTTTGATAGTTAATAAGACTTTTATAGAAAAAATTGAACATCATGTTCAAGATAATGAACACTCTGAACAAGAAACAAATACAAGTTCAAGAACTAAAGCTAATAGATTGTAAGAATTCAGAAATCGAAACACAATGCATAAAAGCCCACTGAAACAAAGTGCCGAAGAGAAGAGATTTTAAGAGGTCTAAGGGTCTCTCATTGTCTTCAAAGGTGCGAATATTACATTCTTGCCAAACTAACCACATTAAACATGTCAGGACCATATTACGTTCCCTTTTCCGTAAAGGAAAGAAGATGAGTTCCCTTTTCTTCAAAGGTGCAAATATTACGTTCTTTCCTTTTTTGATTACCTTCCCGGCATATGTATAATGTCAAATCCATTAAATTTCTAAAAAGGATTGCTAATCCTTAACTTTTTGATGAATCCTTTATCAATGGTTGTGAATGACCAATTTTTCTCAATCTTTTCGACCTTGGTTCCAAAGGAAGGTTCCAAAAGAGCAAGTCAAAAAATTGAGAAATAGAACCATCTGATTGATTTGTAAATGTATTAACTATATTTATTACTTGGTGCTTCACTTTAATTCAGCTAGTGCCATTTTGTTGCCTCATGCCTCAGGTGATAAAAGGCCTTTAGTTAAGGTAGCCTTTTGCCTTTGAATACCTTGAAAATACCTCCCTTTTAAGTAAAGCTTGCCATGTTCTTTACACTATTTCTTAACTTATTAATGATTTATATCTAAACTTTCATCATAAGTAAACCGATTTTTTTAGAAATGCTTGATCATTGTAATTTAAGATTTTGATGTACTATTATCCATGTACACCCCTGGTGTACCTGGATTTTTTATTAATACAATTTCGTTATTTATCAAAAAAATAATAATAAGGAAACCAATTTTCAAGCAATACCTCAAATAAACAATTTTCCTTGCAAAGCACTAATTATTAATGCAATAGCTGAATGCCATGTTCTAATACCAAACGTAAGTTTAAGAGTGACCATTAAAACATAAAAGCATAATAATTTGTTTCGTTTGCATATTGCATTGCCTTTCAGCTATACTAAATTGTTTTTATTGAACATAAAAATGATCTACCTAGTTCCCCCTTAACAAATCTAGGCAAATATGTTAAAATTTTTCCTTTAATATCAAATAAGCAATGAAAATAAATAAGAAAACAACTATAAAAACAGCATAAGAACCAATCCAATAAACAATTCACAATAATTAACTAAATATTTCTACGCAAGTCCCTATTTTTTTGCTTAGTAAGTGTAGGGGATAGAACCCCAGTACAAGTGGTTACAAAGGAACCCAGGTGCCACTTGGCTACAAGACCATTGGCAAGTTTTAACGCACTTGACATAAGTGCCTGAATTGAATTGGGCCAACACACGCAATGGGAACAATATTACATGAATTGCATTAGAAAACTACAGAAAAATATTTACATCCCTAAAATATTCCTTCTAATATTGATGTACTGACCTTGCAAAAGTTCTTTTGAGCCTGCTCAATTGTTACAGTAGGCATCTTTCCATTCCTCATCAAATTTACAGTTTTATTACTCAGACGCCACTGTCGGCATGTTTCTAGTGCCAAGTATGGACATATGGCACTGAAAAAATTATTCAAGAGATATAGTGTTAAGCATTTTCAAGATAAAAAATAGAAGTAAAAGTATCAACAAGCCCAAATAATGGAATCAAGATGAAGAAGAGGATTCTGATTCAGAGGGATGTAGGACCCTCTAAGATCTTTTCATAAGACAGTTTGGTCAAGTTTTTAATGAATGAACTATGGGAATTCTTGACAAGCATTAACACAACCGAACATGCATGTAAAACAGGAACAGGAGTTAATATACATTTAAAGCATTTTTACAATTTTCTACACTGTTAGAGGGATTTAATCAGCTACTGAGACATTTCCAGAAAGTAATCTTGTCCCTGCAACTTATAGCTTTACTTTCAAGAAACTATTCCTAATTTTTTTTTTTAAGTAATAAAAAACTGTTCCTACATTTACAAAAATACACTTTGTTCTATTTTATGTATGCCGTACAAATGCCAAGAGCCTCATGGCTCAGTAGCATTGTATGCTCCTCTCCATGGAGAGATTATGGGTTCAAATCCCCCTCCCCATTTGTAAGTAAAAAAAAGTTAAAGCAGTTAAAAAAAAATTGCAATAATTAAATTATAATATATATTGATTATTAATTTTTTGCTTCCCACAGTGGGATCAGCTATAAACGATCTATTTTTTTCAAAGGTGTCAACTATAAATGATCTATGAAATTGTCTAAGATAATGCAACTAACACACAGAAAGTGAATTTATCTGAGAACATTTTAGAGTAACTGGTATCAGACCAAACAAAATAATGCTTTAAGAAAATATTAACAAGAAACAATATTTGTTAATTTTTTTCAACACATAAAAAGAAATCCATTATTTAAAAATTTTCACAAGGGAAAAATGACCTTGCACCAAATCCAACCAAACAGGCAAACTGATGAGTGCTGAAGCATTGTGCAGTGTCTGCAACAATAGAAGCTGACATTCGCAATCCATTCTGAATAAGATGCTGATGAACCGCACCAACGGCCAGAAGTATTGGAACTGCCGGACGAGTTGGTTCCTGGAAGAAAAAGAAACAACGCATTGCTCCAAAATAAGAAAATCAGTCTACAAAAAAGTTTCCTCACAGGCTTTAATGAGGAGTACGTTAAAGTACCACACACGCGCGCATATATACGTGTGTGTGTGTGTGTTTACGTAAAAACTCATGCATACACACTGAACATGAGCCACTATGTGTAGGACAAATGGCAATCGTTTTCATAACATACAATATTTTATAAAGCCATAAAACTTTATCAAGAAAAATGCTGGACAACGAATAATAATCAGGAAGTTCAAACATCGATATGATCAGGAATAATGCTAGTAGTGAACTAGAAAAGTTTCTGTTCAATGGTCATTTAACTAAATATAATTTTTTTAAACTTAATAAATTTAAGTTTTAACTCATGCTCACAGTAGATATAAACTCTCAGTGAGCTAAAAAAAGGATTGAGATATAAAAACAAAGATAACTTCAGGATGAATACAGAGGTAAGGTGAAAGTTTTTTACCAGCACATCAGAACGGTCCGACAGAACAAGCAGTTGGGAACCATTTCGAACAGCTTCATCAGCAGCTTCACAAAGCTTATTTAGTGTCTTTTCCAAGGAACCATCAACTCCTTTACGAATATCAAAAAATGTTGGCAAAACTTGGGGTTTCAAAGAGGGATCATTTAGCAAGGACTCAAGCTCCCCTTCATTCAGTACGGGACTGGACAAAATAACCTGCTCCATGGCAAAAAATTAATAAAGTGCAGTTCAAAATTTGAAAACTGAAAGCATTACATTATCATTTTACCTAAAACTCAATTCAAAATAATTGTTAAAAACACCATTAATATGGCAGAAAGAGAGATCCTAACAAACCTGTGAAGCATTTTCAGGTCCAACCTCTAAAATATTTCTTCGCTTCCCAATATTGATTTCAAGAGACATGACTAGTCCTTCTCTAAGAGGGTCAATAGCTGGATTTGTAACCTGCAGATAACACGAATGAAAAACCAGTTCAAATATAAAATTAACATCAAGAATTCATCAAAAAGCCAATTGCAAGCTAAAATCCTTAAAATGATAACAAAGAAACACCATAATATTTAGAATGGTTTACATAATATAATTTAATATATATTATGTTCATGTCCATAAGAACACTTCTTATGAAGCCTGCAGATTGATGTGAAAAAAAATACATCAGCAACTTGCAGCTTCACCAGGGAAAAAGTTCATAAGAGAAACTGAAAATTTTAACAGTACCAGTCTAGATTTTCCCATCGAATAGATAACGCTCTAGAGGAGAAATTTGAAATGCACTTGACTATGTCATCTCGATGGGCACAGTTCTGGACAAGAGGTCCCTCAAGAGATATTGTAGGGCCAACTGCAGAGTGGGTGGGTGTGAGATGGAGAGGGATATTTGGTTTTGAGACAAGATTGATCAACAAGTGGCCACACTGCAGAACTACATCTATCTTAGACAATCTCACCACATCCAATGCAAAGTTACCCAGTTGTTGATAGCAAGGCACAACGTAAACATGCAAAGCCCATCCCAAAACATTCAAACACTGGGATGCATGATCATTCCAGGGCATAATACCCTAAAACAGGTCAAGCTTTATATACAAATTCTTTGCTCATACGCTTGAGTGGAGGCAAGCATGAAACAACATCTGGAGTAAGTTTTATATGAAACTTAGTAAATCAGTGGTTCCTATTTGGGGCCCATGACCTGAAAACTGCAGGTCCAAATCCTCCATCAGCCAATCAAGGCTAGTGGAGCAAAAAAGGCCCCAAGCCAGGAGACATGAGGCTGGCCAGATCTCCCAGTTTCATACAATAACCCGTGCAAACCAACGCTAAGTAAATTATAGCATACCTGTGCAAACCGCTGCTTAAAATAATCATAAAGCATGTGTGGCTTCTGAGACAGTATTGCCAGTGGAATATCATCTCCCATGCAAAATGTAGGCTCCTTCCCTTGTGAAGCCATAGTTTCAATAACCAATTGCACATCTTCGCTTGAGTAGCCAAATGCCCTAGTCCCATCAAATACAAAACAATGAACAACATTTAAAATGGAGACTATTGCAAGAATGTATTCAAACTAACTTCTTGGCCATCACCAAATTATTGATGATAACTATTAATTTGTCTGATAAAAAACTTGAGGTAGTCATACCAGGATCAATTAACAAAGTAACGCAATCAGTCTCAATATATAGTACCAATATGATACTTAACAAGGAAATGCAATCTATCCAGTCTTCTGAATGTGATTCCCATCAACCACTTTATTACATTGCACCATAAACAGAAAATGAACATACCAGAACAGCACAAAGACGAGTGTGAACACAAATATCACTGCATAATACCTACAATTCATTGGCTTCCCAAAAGTAGGTGAAGCCATTATTAAAGATTGAGGATTTTATCTCTAAGGAACTTCATCCACATTGCAGATTAATCCATATACTAAGTATTATTAGTACACAAACACACATGCATATGCATCATCAATAACACCACAGAAATAGAGTTCCAGGAAAAAAAAAAGAAGCTAGCAAGCATTTTCTCCTCTTTGTACTGCCACCACCACTTTAAAAATAGTGGGTACATTATTTAACAAACTTCATCATAATCCCAGGCTAATCAATAGTGTGAAGGTTTCTCAAGAAATAAAATTAGTAAGCAAGATACCCTCTTCTCTTTGTTCATTTAAGTATATAAACTTTACTGCTATTCCTAAAGGTCATACACAATGCACAAGACATCCACTTTTGTGAGGTCTAAGAGAAGGTGGTAAGTAGTAAATCTCAAGGAGTTGGCTTAGTGGTTCCTAAGGTCTCTGATATCCATAAGATCCTGAGTTCAAAACCTCTTGCTAGCATCTTGGGGTCACCCCAAAGGGATTCCTCCTTGTAATTACCCAGTGTGTCTAGAACGGGAGGATTGCACATGCCCAAGCGAATAGTCAAGAGGTACTCGAAGAGGTCTAGACACCCTTGTTATAAAAAATAAATAAATAAAAAGAGTGGGTAAGTAGTTAGTCTTACCCCAATTTTGAAGATGCTGATTTCCATACTAAAACCTAGAACACATCACTTGGGCAGAGGGCACTTGCAATGGCCCCAAGGTTTGACCAATACTTTACTGCTATTTCTACAGGAGATAATTTCCAGGCAGAAATCATTGCACTTAGTGTGCAACATGATTCCAAATCAGCTCTGAACCTTCACAAAAATTTGTGTTCAAGAAAGCTGAAGGCCATGAAATTCTATTGTAAAGTTACTACTTTTTGCACGCACCCAATTCTTTTAACCAATGCATTTATTTGGCTTCAAAAATTTTCGTTAACCAGGAAGATTTCCTTCCTTGCAAAGAAGAATGGATTGCATTTATAATCACATCACCATTGGTACAACAAAAACGCACACGCCCAATTCCTTTAAACTAAATTGTTTCCAATTAATTTATTTGACTTCCAAATTTCAGTAACAAGGAAGATTGCCTTCATACCAAAGAATGGATCGCATTTATAATCACAACACCATAGGTATAACTGGAACCAAAATGAATTATCATTTGAGACACATCAATCAGGAATCATATATTTACACAATTGCAGATATATTATTAACAGAGTATATGTGTCTAATAGGATTAAGAAAGAAACTTTAAGTTCCAAACTCCTAGACAGCATCTTAGGACCACCCCCAAGGGATTTCTCCTTGTAATTACTTGGTGTTTGTGGGACGAGGAGACTACGCGCACCTAGGGGAATGGTCCGACTCATAGAGCTCTGAATACCCATGTTAGCCAAAAAAACAAAAATTAAGAAACATTCACAACAACTCTCACATCACAGTGCTCAGGGTAATCTCCAAACAGTTCATGAAGTAGAACACTTACTGTTGGTGTCTCAATATTGCATCATTGTCCATAACTGTTCCTGATAGGAAGTTCACAGGCTTCAAGGATCGCAAGTTTTCCTTTATCCACTTTCCAAATGGATTTGACAAGGCTACTCGCTTTTTTACCTCTGTATTCTCATAAACCTGCAATCAGTATAATGTCATTAAGGCACAAATCATCGAAATATGGTGTACTCTTTAGGAAAATTGGTCAACAATTTGGAATAAATAGAAAAGAAATGAAGAAAACTAACCTCACTTTTATTTATATTATTGAAATAGAGTTTTTTAGTTTACATAAGATTCTTGATTAAGCCATGCATTGCACAGGCATAACACTACTGAATAATAAAATGAAATGCCATGCAAGAAACAACAATGACAATGATGACTTTTACTACTGAATAATGTGACCTGTGAAGGAAACCCTCCAAAAATTCTTTAAAAAAAATAAAAATAAAAACCCCATAAAATGTAATTCTAATAAGTTTAAACAAACCAAAAAAAGAATCATCAGGAATGTTTTTATAAGTAATTGTCTTACAACAGCAATCAAAAAATAAAAGTTCTACAAATTTGATCATTCAGTAATTTACTCACTGGCTTCAATCCTGAACTTAATAGATAGCCATCACAAATAAATCCAATACCAACAATCATGCAATTGCACCAAGCAAAACCAAAATACAATGGTGTACAAACCTGTCCGCTGGTTAAATCAACAGCTATCATCATCCCTGGACCTAGACGGCCTTTCATTGTAACTTTCGACTCATCCATAGGTAGGACACCAACCTAAATAAGAACAAAAAGGAATGCTTAATATCTTTAGTACATTCATGGAACCTATTAATGTCCTCAATATACTTTTTCTTATTTTTTTGAGAAATTGACACAAACTCTTGTTAGAAGTAAAAGCAACAATGGGCAAGAGGATTGTAGTTAGACTGAACTGTTAATTAATAAGAGATTTCCTTGAGTACGGCCTGACATGACAGATGATCAAGCAAGGAGATCCAAATCTGAGTAAACTGGTTTCAAGAAAGCCAAGGAATTCTAAAAGCCAAACTAGAGGCTGATCCCCTGGATCAAAATATGAGACAGACTTATGCTCCAACCATCCACCTTTTATGGTTATACATCAATCATAAAGAAACTTTTGAGTTATAACCAATAGGCCCGGATTTCACAGTTTTTTGAAGGGCCAAGACACCCCCAATCCCTATCATCCATAGATGAGGCAGATTTGAACTCTAACCAGTAAATAATTTTACTCCACAAAAACTACCCCATAAACAATACAAAGTACAAGGTAGTCTAAAAAATTGTATCCAAAACATTACAAGTAAAAGATATTGAATTGGCGAACTCAGTGATAGTACCATTGTCACCAAGACCCAGGACAATTGACCATTCACAGAGCAATCTAAGAAACAAAAATCTGAACTGCACTTCCATAACTTTCACATCTTCAAAGGCACATCAAACACAAAGAAACTATATTCCACACAGCAAACAAACATTTACCAAACCATTTCCCCCAACCAACCAGTAAATCAAATACTCTACGCGGCATCACCCAATTAGCTCCAAAGAGACAAAAAACATAGTCCAACAATGCATCAACAAAATCACAATGAACCAACAAATGATCCACCAACTCTTGGCTACACCTACACAACCAATAAATGATTCCTCATTTTCTAAGATTACCATTAGTCGAAATCTTCCCCCAAGTTGTTGTTCAGACAATGAATGCTACCCCTCTTGGGGCTTTGGCACACTAAATTCCTCTCCATGAGAAAAATATCTCCCTTGGGGCTCATAGCACACCACAGGAAGACCGCACATCAAACACCCTAATACCTCTGAAACTCCATCTCATTCTGTCAGGGCCAGCACTCCTTGGCGTATTTGAATACAATAATCCGTTCATGGAAGCAGTCCAATTCCCATCATTAAACTATGTTATGAATCAACATCCCAATGTCTCTCCCTACTGCATTACAAGTAAGAAGGTAAGAAAGCATCCCGGTTAGCTACCAAAGAGTAGAAAATTGAATACAACTCCTTCAAAGGTTGATCCCCACACCTCCTATCATGCCAAATACCACATATTCTCCACTCCCATCTCAAAACAAACAAGGCTAACAAATCTATCCCACCTTGTTCTAAGACTCTTCCATAAGCTACACCCATGAGTTCTTCACACTGGCTTCGTTGTCCAACCTCCTCCATTTACCCCATACATTAAAGCAATGACCCGTATCCACAAATAAAATATAAACATCATAATTCTTATGAAAAATTATCAAATTATGTATATTAAAAAAATCAAATCAAAGGAAAAATGCAAAACACACCTCAGATGCAACATAGACAACATTGTCTGATGTCCGCCAATACCTAGCAGGGCGAAGTCCATTCCGATCAAGACATGCCCCCACTGTTTTTCCATCACTATGTCATAAGAATTAGAATAGCAACAATCAGAAAGAAGAATAACAAGTTTGCGAAAAAGAAATAAGAATGTCAAAGAAAAAGAAGAGTAATTGATAGAACTGTCAACAGGGCAGTATATCCTCCACGGGCTTCTAAAGAAAATTTAGGACATCAACAAATAATAATCACCGAGCCCCAGAAACATGTGTAATGCTATGCTAATACTGTACAACAAAGGCATTCATCACAAACTTCTATTCTTGATTTCACATCGGCTTTCTACCACATAAATTGAACTTAATAACTACCACTTGTCCCAAAAGTTTAAGCTAATTGGAAATGGTGAATATAATCACTTAGCCATTACCTAACACTCATCCTCACGTGTGAGCCCAAACTCACCCTCCATAAGTAGGGCCCAACACCTAGATTTGGAACTTTAAATGAGAAGTACACAGAGATAAGGTTCAAACTCAAGACCACTACTCTGATACTATAATAAAACTAGTAGTCCAAAATAATAAGGTAATTATGATGCTGAGCACTAAAGAGATCTTTCAGCTAAACTTCCAGCATTCTGTATCCAAGGTGGCAGCAGAGATATAGCAGTATATCATCTGGCAATAAAGATGCTGCTATATTTGGCATTGGCCCACTAAAAGATTTACCATCCCCAATGTTAGTAAACTTCTTACTTTTTAGTTCCACTTTTTCTTTTTTCTTTTTTTGGTTAATTAAGATTATCATCTGTCAGTATGGGTTCTGGCAGTAGTAGAGATGCCATATCTAGCAGTGCCCAAGAAATCACCCTCCTACATTCATTTGGATTTATACATTATTCAGTTTTCCTAAGTACAAAAATCGTGTTGACTAGGAATTCTAAGTAAAGCAATATGATTCATATTGCTTGTTGAAAGTGACCAGTTAGGAGAAATCGCCTTCCTACATACAGTTGGATTTATATAATCTCTACAAAATTAAACAATAAGCCTAATTCAAGATTTGTGTTCCTATTACAGCAAAAATGGTCTATACATATCTTTCCTTCAAAACAAAAGTCCTTCTCACTCAAGAAACAATTCAAATCTTGATTGTATTGGTGCATCCCCAACCTGCATCACATTAGCCAATGTTCAATGCCCTGACTCTCTCATCTTGGCCCATCAAAGTAGATTTGGCGACACTTCAACCATTACTTAATCTAGAAGTCAGTGCCAAGACTTTTTCTTTCAATTAAAGAAAAGTACAATAGTCCTTCTAATGCACTAGGTAGTTGTGATGGAAAATAACACAAGGGTCGGTACCCATCCAAGGCCCTTTGCACAGACTAAGGCCCATTTCAAGATTCCTATTTTATAAATCATGGTTTTGCTAATCAATGTCAGTGGCAAGAGAACTGCTGATTCTTTTAAAATGCCTTTGGAAGCGTCACCTGAATAAAAGTAAAGCAGGCCCATCCCAAGCCTCCATCTGACCCTTGTAGTAGTCATAAAAGTCAGCCACCTAGGTAGAAAAGACAAAGTGATAGTTGTCAACAAGTGATATACATTCAAATTACATAAAGTTCACTGTAATGAAGACAATTACATAAGACATTTGTCCAAAAATCCTGAAGACTAGATCCAAATGAATGGATTCAAGTTGCTGGAATAAATATGACAAGACAAAAAAGGGTGTGAAGATTGAGTACTGAGGAAAGATATAGTGGCCAAGGATGTTGGAGAAAATAAGGCCCAAAATAAAGGATATTGGAAAGGACCATCATGTTGATAGAAGATGCAATTTTGGTATTTGGTCAGTTAATTTAGTTTGGGGAAATAAACTGAACAAACTTAACAACCACCGTAATGACTGGTGGTAGTCATGACAATGCATTAGAGTAAAAAAGTTGAAGAAAAATAGATAATCCACTACAAAGAGATTTTTTTTTCCTAATTTTTTCAAATTATGTTGACACCTTACCGGAAGTGTCAACATAGATATACCTCAGGATATTTGATCATAAGAGTTGGATGATTCTTGTATGCCTCTGGGACAAGAATCATTAGAGCTTCCTCAGCAGTACGGCCACTCCTTATTAATAACTGAACAAAGCATAAAAAAAAAATGAACTAGTATCAGGCCAAGATTAAGAAACTAGTGAAACTTAACATAGAAATACAAGAATGTCAAAACACCAAATCATATACTCAAATCAGGTGAGTTTTATAAATAACAAATGCTAATAGATAAATAGGTTGCCCTTAAGCCATAAAAGCAAATGTTTCAAAGAAAAAGCACAACAGATACGGAGAAAATTTCCAGCAGTTTATGGAGATACCAGACAATCATGAAAAACATGGTCATATCAAGGATTCACACCAACCATGAAAGTTAAAAAATAACTCAACATGAATAGTCATTAAAAACATGCCCTTGCAGGCACCAATCAGGTGGTCACATATCAGCATAAAATCAAATGGATCTTTCAAATTTGAAATCAATATTATATTGAAAGCATTTTGTTAAAATACATATACTATAATTTGTGACTAATGAACATTATGAATAGATCAAATGTTTAATATGTATGCTTAGTTGCAAAGATGGCAGTTTGTCATTATAACTTACAAACTTAAAAGATTTTAGAGATAAATTCCACTAAGAGTATATATCTTCTGAAAGGACATTCAAATTTTGACATTTATTTCTGTTCAATAATTTAATTCTAAATAGTTGCTGCCAACAAGGGCTCCAATGACATATATTAATAAAACAATGACATAAGTGATAGATCGTACTTCTGCTGCACTATCAAGATTTGCAGAGTCTGATGCCTTTGGGTTACCAAATGGACGAATTTCATTTTCACGCCCACGCCATACAGATGACTTCAATGAGCTTTCTCGAGATTGCATCCAGTTTAAGTTACCCTGCACAAAAATCACTGTCAAAATAAAGAAACTTAAAGTCTCTTTTCATTTTAGCTGAATTCAGTCTAACTTATATCTGCATTTTACAGCATAGTAGAACAGATAACAGCCAGAGCTAAGGAAACTGTAACCTGAATGGTATTGATTTCTCCATTATGTCCAAGAAATCTCATTGGTTGTGCAAGAGGCCATCTGGGACTAGTATTTGTGCTGTACCTTCGATGATAAATGGCAAAAGGGGATTTATAAAGATCACTTTGAAGGTCAGAAAAAAATAACCCAAGAGCTTCAGAGCGAAGCATTCCCTTGTAAACTATTGTCTGATTGGATAAAGAACAGAAATAAAGCTCGCTTCCCCAAGTTTCTGAGCTTGCTGCTCTTTCAATCAATTTTCGGCAGATGTACAGTTCTCTTTCAATGTCTTCAACAGTCTCTTCTTTGACAGCTTTAACAAATACCTGCTGTATGTTGGGCATGGTTTCTCTGGCATAGTAACCAACTATAGAAGCATTCACAGGAACAGGCCTCCATCCAAGCACCTCAAGACCCTCTTGTCGAAAAGTATTTACAATAACTACAGAAGCAATTAAAATTAATCATCATTTAACAGATTACACATACAAAATTGAACATTTTCCAGACTGAGTAGTGAATATTTCATGGAAATTGAGGAATTAATGATACTGAAAGAAACATTCAATAATATTTAATTCTATATCAGTGGGCATCAAGAAATATTTAGCATCTGACAAAAAGAAACAAAAGGAACACAAGAATCTAAAAGGACTGCAACCCTTTCTTTTTCTTCTCTTTTTTTTTTTTAATCCTTTTTAAGTAGCCTGCCATGTCTTGGTAGGATTCGTGAAATTGAAAGCAACTATCACACGGAGACAGCCAAACTCACTGAATACCAATCTAGGTTTATTATCACAACCAAAACTCACCACAGCATGTGCAAGCTTATCTATTATTTGCACCAAGTAGCACATTAGAGATACCATTCTTTCAGATCATATTATCATCCCCAGCTTTGGTATAATTTTTCTCTTTTACTTATATAGGTGGATTGCTTATAGCTATTAAAAAGGTGGCATGCTGGAGGGTAAGATTGTGGGGTGCAAGACTCAGACCAACCAGGTTTGTGCGCAACTTACCAATCAGAAAAATATAGGTTTGTGCATATATGAGAAGAAATAAGAAGCCAATAGTTAACCAACAAAACGTAAAAAAACAAATCAATACATAAGACTTGCGAAGGAGTTCTAGAACTGCTTCAAATATATAATTTTGAGCCACTGCCTATGATATACATTAGTTCTACTAGAAAAATGGCTTATGGAAACTAAAGACACTGCTTGTGTCTTCTGAACTTAAATATTCAGAAGGGCTATGCAGATTACAAGGAATAAGCCAACCCTGATGCCTGACATAATAACGTACAATTAAGACATAATTTGAACCCCAAATAATCCTGAAAAGTTCTGAGTTCTTGATTTTAATTATCTGTAAATATTTTCCTCAACATTACCATCTAAAAGATTTCTATCTTAGAATACAACTTGAAAATGATGATGTAATAATATATGAGTCAAATAAAGCATCAAAAACTTTTAAAAACCCGAAGAGGCTATTAGATCCTATTACCATGCCATAAACTAAAAATGGTCACTCATGAGTTTCAGAATATAATCTTCAGAACTCTCACTCTTCTAATTTCAAGTAAAAAAGAACCTCTGTCCACATTCCTAAGTTTTCATGGCATGCCAAAAGAACCAAGAATTATTGACTAAGAAATAAATAATTCTCATCAATTAAACTAATAGTCAACTGGACTACTTTGTATTTATAACAAATAAGTGAAAATCAATGCTTAACATATATAAAAGCAAGAAGAGCCATCAAACAATCATTCATGATGAGATACTTGAGAAAACAAAAAGAATTAAGTAATAAGAATGATTAAAACTAATTAAAAATCACCTCTTTTGGCTTCTTTCAATAGGTCATCATCTTTGGGAAGGAAAATCATTCCAACAGCAGTATGCAATTTATCAAAGGGAGCAATCCCTTGCTCATTTGCCCAGCTGTTAAATAGATCCCAAGGAATTGAAGTCATCACACCTGAACCATCACCAGAGTCATTATCTGCTCCACATCCCCCACGATGTTCCATACAGCCAAGAGCTGTAAGAGCATCCTTAATTATCCCATGCGATTCTTTATTTTCCAAATTGGCAATGAATCCAACCCCACAAGCTCCTCTCTCTGATAATATATCATCTAAGCTTGCAACCTGCTGAGCATGAAAACTGGATCATATAGACAGGACCACATGGAGCAGTTTATTTTACAGGAACAACAAATTAATATCATATCAAGCACAGTCCAATGCCAACAAGAAGTTGGATCCAAACAATTGACAGATATAAAAACAACATTCTATATAGATCCTCTAGTTTTTTTTTTAATATATAGGTAATGAATCCTCTAGCATATCAAGAATATTGCGTCTTCATTGATTATGAGGTCTTCAAACACTTTAAGAAATAAAAATGCAATTCTAGAATACTTGTCTCATTATACCAAGTTTAAAATTCCGTTCCAATGACTTTTCCGGTTTTGCCTATTGGTTTGGAACTGAATATTTTGGTACCAAACAATTCTAGTGTACCGTTTTGGATATATATATATAGGGTTGGGTTCAAGTTACACCTGGTGTAATTCTAAGCAATATTACACCACCTAATAACTAGTTAATAAATTTATATTTTGAAAATTCCACCGTTGAATTACATGTTCTATATGTTCTAAACATGCATGCCAATTTTCATACCAATTAGATGTTATTTACCATTCGATCCATAAACTCATGTTTTATGCATTATTTTAAACTACAAAAACTTGAATTTATATAGTTGATAGATGACATCACTATTGATTTTTGATTATCTTGAAATTTTGCAAGCATGGAGAATACACAAAAATAATGTAATCCAATGGTCGATTTATCAAAATTCACATACAGTTAAAAAATATTGATTGGTGTAACATTACTTAGAGTTATACCAGGTGTAACTTGAACCCAACTCATATATATATGTGTGTGTGTGTGTGTGTGTGTATGTATGTATGTATATATATATGTGTATGTATGTATGTGTGTGTGTGTATATATATATAACTCTAAAAATCCCATTAAACTCATAAGCTTGCCCAACCCAAACTCACAAATCCATGACAATCCAAAAACAAAGCCCACGCACAAAAGCCAACAAAGTTATCTTCGTCCATGTTATTTTTTAAATTTCTCTTTATCTCTCATTGCTTTTCTCTCTAACATTCCCAATCCTATTTAATTCTCTTTCTTCGCTCTGCCTCTCTCTCTTAACTCTTCTTCTTTTCCTTATTTATTTTCTGACTGTGCCCAAGCAAACCACTTTTTTCTCTTTCTTATCTCTCTTACCCTATCTTTGTTTCTCTCTTAAGTGTTATCTCTAAATAAATCCAAAGATTCCGAAATACCAACCCTATAATTTACGTTGTGTCTCTTTTCTTCTCTCTTCCTAATGCTCTTCCAGTCCTTTATCATTTTCTCATCTCCTCTATCTCTCTCTCTCCAGTTTGGCCAGTTTCAAGAATGCCTCTTCCAGAAACGCTAGCATTTGACATTGTCGTAACCAGCAACAAAATGAGCACTGAACAACCAAAAAAGGTCACTCAGGACCATAACACACGTTTTCCTCCCAAGATTTGCTGGAACTTCCAGAACAGTCCAGTAAAGGTCAATATTTAAGGCAAGACAAATTATAGGGGTTAGATGTACTGGTTTATGAAACAGTACGAAATATATCAGCATTCTGGCCAGTACTGAATAGCTTTCAAAGCATTGGTACTATTACTACAGCATTATAAAAGGAAAACTGAAAAGAGAAAATGAATAAGATGACTTACACGCGGGGGGGGGGGGGGGGGAGAGAGGGGAAACAAGAGAAACTCAATGGCTAAAAATCATCTTATTTAGTTTTACCATCTAAAGAAGGATGCATGTAAAACTCATGACCTCCACCCAAAGTTTAACAATACAGATGTCTACTTATGACCAGCTAAAAAAATCAGGCTTTTGGTGTGAAATTAATAACTTGGCCCAAGATAAAATAGTAAACTTGGTAACATGGTTTGGAAATCTGAACTAGGGGCATCAACGGTCTAATCTGGCAGACTTTTTGGAAGATCTCATTCTGAATATAATATTATACTTCTCAATAGCCAAGTACAAATTTGAAGCTGACTGGAGTTGAATTGTCCCATACGACTTTCAATCTATTAATACTTAATAACATCCAATCAGGCTAAAGTTTTAAACAATAGATCCACACTCTGTATGCAGGCAGCAATCCTTCTCTTGAAATAACTGAAAGTATCTTTAAAAAATCTAGGGGTAGCACACTTACATGAAGAAAAACACATACATAAGACATAACATATTGGAAAATATCATTGCAGGTGTCATATTACAACTATGAATCCTAGACTGGCTAATCGTTAGATTCAATATTGAGAATAGGATTACGAAGAGAACAAAAACTCAAAAAAAAAAAATGAGCCAGCCTTGCTCCTTCCAAAAAACATATGAACAAAATCAGAAATGCAAAAGAGAAAACGATCTCCAGTGAAAAGCTTAATGACACAGACAAAAAATTTGAATACCAATGTCAACAAGTCAACAAGAATATATATACCATGTGCAAACAGCAAATCCACTTAAAGAGATGTTTTTGAGAGAGGAAAAAATCTACTAGTGTTGGTCCAAAAGCTCACTATTTAGTGTCCGCTTGGGAACAGCTTATTTAGCTGAATCTGAAAACTTTTTGCTGAAAATACTATAGATAAAGGTAAAAGTTAGCTGAAATAGTACAGTGGGACCCGTGAATAATACCAAAAAGTGCAATGGGACCCATGAATAATAACAAAAATAAGTTAAATAGTAAAATAAACTGACTTTTTAAGCCAATGCCAAACACAACCTTAGAGTGGCTGCTCTCAAGAATCAAGCACAATGCTATTGCACTTGACAAAGATATAATTTGAATCATGTTCACTAACATCAAAGATTCATAATCCAGTGTTTACAGGAACCAAGGTACAGTTATGGCCATGCACATGCATACAAAGCAAGCCTCTTACATCACATGGACCAGGATGCAGAGATGCAAACATTTTTTTTTCTTTTTTTATTGTTAGTTACACATACACTAATTGGTTTTATACAACCTCACCCTCCATCCCATTCCAATGAGAAGATAAGGTGCCATTTGAGCTAAAGCTCATTAGCAAGGATGCAAAAATACAAACACCATTGGTTTGACACTAAACATGACTCATTATCAACAAAATCTATCAAAGGAATTACTAGTGACTATTTTTCCCCCTTCTTTTTTTGCTTACAAGTGACAGGGGAATTTAAACTTATAACCGGGTAGTGCTCCAAAAATTGTATTAAGGCTATTAGTCATCGAAAATATTTGATTAAAGATCATATCTAGTGCACAAAGCTCCCAAACTTCTACTGGGTCTAAGAGAGGTGATTGGTAGGCAACCCAACTCCCAATTTGTTTTTTGGAGAGGCAGATTCTTGAACTCTAACCCTCCACATGTGAAATATTTGATTCTTCGTAATAATTTATCAGACTTTTGTTAATTATAAACACACTTCATCCGAATTCATCATTAACAATATAAACATTTTTTTAATAAGAAATGGAAATTTTATTCAAATCGTGAAAAAGAGTCACCCAAGTATACATGATGTATACAGCTAAGGACCAATACAATCAAGAACACAAATTACAAGCATCCATCAAAGCATAAGCCGAAAAAATAGAATGACTTTCTACAACTAACATTCATTCCAATAGTGTTTTAAAGAAGAAAAATTTCAGGTCTGCCACTGTCCTTTTAGAGTCCTCTAAGCTCCAATTATTTCCCTCCCACCAAATGCACCACATCAAGCAATGAGAAACAACCTTCCAAATAACACCATTACGATGATGTCCAAACTTCCCTTGCCAGCATGCAACTGCAATCTTTAGCATTACCCAGTGAATACCAAACAAGGTAATAAAAGATATAACACCAATCCAAATCTAAATCCACACTTTCCTCTTATATAAATTATTAATCATTAAAATATTCCCCAAAGCTACATTCCAAAAAAAGAATGCAACTCTAGAAGGGACCTTTGGCTTCCAAATGCTCCTATAAGGGAAACACTGATCACAGACACCAGTCAAAACCCGATAGTAGTTGCTAACCTCAAAACTCCTTCTTATAGCAGGTATCCAACACATCTTATCCTAACCAGTACCCCTCAAAGAAACTCCATGTATAACATCCATAAAAGTAGACAAAGACTCCAATTCTCAATCCTGAACAGCTCGCAAGAATTTCATATCCCAATAAAGAACCCCGTTGGGGAACTTCATGAGATCAACCACATAAACCTCCTTGTTACTACCTATTTTGATTAACTCTGGAAAACGCAAACTCAAAGGGCTATCCCCACACCAAACACCATGCCAAAATTTCACTCTAGACCCATCCCCAATCCCAAACTGAATATAGCAAGAGAAAGTAGGCGAACCACCTCAAACAGTCTTCCATAAACTCGCTACATAAGGACCTGGAATGGAATTAGAATACCAACCTCCCCCTTCACTTCCATATTTAACCCCCTATCATCCTTCTCCAAAACGCATCTCTCTTAGTTCCAAATCTCCACAACCATTTTCCCAACAAAGCTTCATTAAAGCATCTCAAACTCCTAATCGCCAATCCCTCATACTGAAGAGGAGAACATACCTTAGACCAATTCACCAAGTGAAATTTTGAATCATCTCCCATACCACTCCAAAGAAAATCCTGTTGGAGTTGTTCTATGCGATTTCACGACATCAACCAGAATAGGAAAAAGATAAAATAAATAGGTTGGCAAATTGAATAAACAATATAAACATTATCTTGAATGTTAGATTCTTTTCACAAGTAATATGTATGCTTTTACAAACATCATTAACAAGTAAAATGCAAACTTCAAGAGAAAATAAGTGAAGCTTTGTACTTGTTTGAAAATTTGATAGAACCATTGTTCCCACTTCCAAAAAAATATATATATTCAAGCAGCACAGTAAATGATGATATATAAGAACAAAAGTAGAGTTTGTTCTATTACTCAAAACAAGTGCAGTACCATTTCAGTGCATCTAGTTATAGATAGTGTACATGATAAGTATTAGTATCTAATTATAAATAACTCTGTTCTTTTCAGCCGCATGCAACCACCACTAACAAATTCAAATAACATACTTATACCTTTAAAAGATAAAGTGCTTATTATCTGTGTTCCCATTGAAAAACACCATTGTTTTATTGTAGTGGTTCAATTTGCATCAAACTTAACTCAAAGCCAAAATCATGACTCACCAAGAACTTGCAAAGTAAGAATTTTTACTACAAATTGCTTTGACCATCAATCCTTGTTATAAATAACTCTGTTCTCGTCAGCAGTGAGCAACACAACTAACAAATTCAATTAACATGCTTATACCCTTTACAAGATAATGTGCTTATAATCTGTGCTCCACTGAAAAACACCAATTTTTTTAATCGTAGTAGTTCAACTTGCATCAAACTTTACTCAAAGCCTAGATCATGACTCGCCACGAACTTGCAAAGTCGGAGTTTTTATTGCATATTGCTTTAACTATCAATCCTTGTAATAATTAAGTCCTACAGGTACCTAAATAAATTCAGTCAATTTTTTGGGTCTCAAAAAACATTGAAAGTACTTCTAATTCTAAAGACCCAAGGCACTGTTGGATTGCTATTTAATAACCACCTAACCTATCTTTTCATGGCTAAGATTGCAGAGACTATAATTAGCAATTCCTTCTTGCTTTTCAAAGCAACAAAAGTACTCCCAAAATCCTGAAGTCCTGTTTGGTTAGTATATTTAAAAACAAAAACAAAAAGTAATTTTGTTGTTATTGCACGAGTACATGTGGCAAACTCCGATTTTTTTTTTTTTTTGGCAATAATTAAGGCTTAGTTGAATTGAACTGAGTTGTATATGTCAAATACAATCGAATTTAACTCCAAAAAACAAGAAGAGAAAATCCAAAACGCGAAGCAAACAGTATCTTAGTTTATCTCAAGAGAGTAGGGGAACAAAACAAAACACAAAAGAATGATTACAAAAAAGAAAAAAAAATAGTTAAGTAACAAAATTCTTAAGGGCGCGTTTGGCTTCGCTTCCAAGAAGTAAAAATAAAAAACGCATTTTCTGGAAATGAAACCCAAACAAGTCTTCCAATTCAATCACTTTCATGAAAGATTACTCAGAAAAACAATAATCCAAGCAAAAAAGAAAAGCGCACCTTCGGTCTCAAATCAGAGCGAGAATCCGATTCCTCCGAGGCGCTTTTGTTACGTGCAAAATCAAGAACCGCTTTGACCTTCGACGAAGAAACAAAGTGCGAGAAGGTTCGAGAAGTCGCAGAGAATTTCCGCCTGGTTCGCTTGGATTTGCAATGTAAACCGACGAAATCAATGAAGTAGCGGCCATTGTTGGAGGAAGCGAGAATCGAAGGCTTTGGTGAAGAAGAAGAAGAAGAGTAGTGGAGAAGGTGAGGAATGGGAGAGACTGACTGTAAAGCCATAGAGAAAGAGAGAGAGTGACTGTGTGTGTGTGTGTGTGTGTGTGTGTGTGTGAAGAGAAATGTGGGGATGAGGGTGAAGATAAAAGGGCTGAGAATGAGCGATAGAGAGGTTTAGAACCACCAGCATCACATTCTCACAAACACAAGCACCAAACACAAACTCTGGCGTTTACTTCTACTACTATCTATTCCCAATTTCCCACTACCACTACTCTTTTTTCGTTTCTCTTCGTTCTTATATATAATTTTTTTTTTTTTTTCTCTTTCTTTCTTTCTTTGATGTTTACACTTTCCATTTCAAATTCAGGGTCCTCAGCTTTGGCCACATGTGTCGCGGTCCACCTTTATGCTCTGCACTGCCCTTTTGTTTTTCTTTTTGATTTGATTTGCTGCATCAAGATCCTGTCTGTATTGTAATCTAGAAGTAAAAAAAAGTTAATCTTGGGTCCAATATGCACAGAAAGTATTGGAACGATGACACGTGGTTTTTTTTTTATTTTTTGGTTAGGAGAGTTTTAACCTATAGCATTTGTTATTGATAATAGTTTTTTATTATTAGATCAAGACATATGGTTAAAACTCTCTCAAAAAAAAAAAATCAAGACATATAATTAAAAGTAGACACATATCACCATTATAATGGATCTAATATAACTTAATACTAAACCCAATCTTTGCAAAATAAGTTAAAACTTAAAACATGATTTCTTTTTTTTTTCTCCAATTTTATCAGCACTTTATCATCATTTGGTCTAGTATTTGTCCACATCCCAACAGGGTCAATACACAATAGCAGTGGACCTAAGTTGGTTTTCTTATATTCCAAAATTCAAAATGAACCTAGTAGATTTTACCACTTCGTCAATAATTTAAATCAATATCAAAATATTGATAATTAATATTTATTTTAATGTTAATGATGTGGTAATTCTAAAATCTAATCCACTCGTTTCAAAATTTGACAAGATTTTAAGAATTCTACAACAGTGGAGTTACTTAAAAATTTTAGAGGATCACTCCCAGTTAGGTAGTATATTACAAAAAGCTTTACTAAAGTGATTTTAGTTTTACTATTATTGAATTTTGTTTGTTTTTTTTCTATAAACTGCGCAAAGGGTGTCAATTGTCAAACGTGTCTTTGATTGATGAGTTTTGATTAGTTTTTTACGGTCAGGTATTTTGGTCAATCTTGGTGGCTTTAATTTGATAAGATAATTGCTATTTGCCAAAATGCCAAGTATGATCTTTGTTTCCTTACCTACTTAATTTGATTTGATATCTTTGGAAGTATATTAAATTACAGAACTGATGTTCTCGAATTTTGAATGGATCAATACTTTAGAAAAAGGCTTTGAGCTGTAGGCATGCTGTCTAAACCAAACAATAACCAGGTTTTAGTTTTCTATAGTTATGTTTGTGTTAGTTTTAAATACGAAAATATATGGCACGCGTGTGATATTTGCAATGTACTCCACTCTAAACTTATGTGTGCTTATGTTTAGCAATGTGTCTGCGTTATTGCTGCGTCTGCATTTTTTGGCTGGTCTCATGGCACTGTTCATGGACCAGCCAAAGCACAAAAGCGCATGAATAGTAACAAATGAATAGTATTTTGCCTTTTAATTAATATTTTACTACAGTATTTTCAACAATAAATTTTAGTTTTCAACAAATAAGCAATATCCAATCAGACCCTATGTCTAAACATGCTCGACTCAAAGATATGAGACGATATCTTGTATGTCCCATCTTATAGAGTGTACCATTGACAAACATATGGGCCCCACAAGATGGGCCCAAAAGATATTTTTTTTCAAACATATGGTGATGATCATAGGATAACAAATATAAGTCCTATATAAAATACTAGATACTACCTTTGAAGGTATGTAAAAATTCATTAAACACCATGTATACTAGTGTTTTCAGCAATAAATTTTCAATTTTCAGCAAATAAATGGTATTCAAATAAACCTTAGGTCTAAACATGCTCTATGACTCAAAGATATGAGACGATATCTTGTATGTCCATCTTATAGAGTGGACCTTTGACAAACATATGGGTCCCACAAGATGGGCCCAAAAGATATTTTTTTTAAAACATATGGCGATGATCATAGGATAACAGCTATAAGTCCTATATAAAATACTAGATATTTTATATAAGTCCTATATAAGTTCGAGCTGGTGGTACCTATAGGCTTACCCAACTATACCATGAGGCGTGGGACAATGACTGCCACACGCGAGTCGCCTTTTCCTTACTCAAAAAAAAAATATATATATACTAGATATTTTTTTGAAGGTATGTAAAAATTCCTTAAACACCGTGTATACTAGTATTTTTCACAACTGTAAGTACTAACTTAAGTGTTGGAATAGTTGTGTCTAACAGTACACCAATGTCAACACCAAACTATGTGGAATTTTGCCTTTGCAAGTATTTCAAAACTTCTGTTGACATTTGAACACTAACTTTTTGTGTTGTAATCATCACCATCATCATCATATATTACAAAATAAAATATGAAAATGTTATGTATATTTTAGGGTAAATCCTCTTCTTCTTTTTTAGCAACCAAAAAAAGTCCTCTATTTTTTGGGTTAAGTGAAAAATGTTAGTTCCATAAAATAAAGTGAATGATGTATGGTTAGGTTCATGAAATTATGCTACGGATTCCCACTTGAGAAAACTTAGTCTAACCTAACTTAAGTTAATTAAATTACTAATTCCTATATTCTTTTTTTTTTCTTTTTCTTTTTTTGAGAATTAGGTATATAAGTCAGCATTAGATTTTCAACTCATTAAACTAAACAATATAGTTCATCTTTAGCTAGGGAGGTTTGAACGTAAAATGTTATTTTAGTGTGGTGCATTTGTTTTTTTCCGCAACCTAACATCTGAACCAGTCGCAACAATTATAAAAGTTATATAACTTTTTGTATGCCAATACCAATACCAATAATGTGATCTTTTAGTTTTATTTATTCTAAATATGTGGCTATTAGAAAAAGCAGGCCACCAAATCAACTCTTTCTTTGATCTGACAACAGCGTTAGATTGGGTCACTATGCAGCATGCACATGATATTTTGCTCAGGGAAAGACCCTACATTGATTCGCTGTCACATTTATAGCCGTCCATTGTTAAATGCTGCACTAACGACAAAATCACGACCTCAATTTCAGTTAAGTTAAATAGTAAAAAAAAATTATTTCTAATAAAAAATATGATGTTCAAATTTTATTTATACAAAAAATCAATTAATATATTATCATGATGATAAATAATGAACAATCATAATACAGCATCTATGAGATTTTAAGGGTATTTTATTGATATGAAATGAAGTATCTGTTTGGATTGCGATGAAAGTTAGGTGCGTCTGTGTTTCACGTTTTCAGATGTGGGACCCACGACTACAATGCAGGAAGAGAAATCAGTTTTAGCAAAATTATGACTTTCCAATGGGTCTGTGCACTATTCATGGAACTCGCAAGTACTTTATTCAACAAAAAAAACTTTAAAACTGGGTCCTACAGTACTATTCACACATTTAAAAATTATTTTGTTACAGTGTTTTCAGTTTTCAGTTTTCAGCAATAAGCAGTATCCAAACAAACCTGAAATAGTCTAATCAAAAGTTGAGATAGTACTTTTTTATATAAAAAAAAAATGTATATATATATATACACACACATATTATAAAAAGAACACCATGAAATTTCATTGCATCTAAAAAAACAAATAATAATAATAAATAAATAAAACAATCATCATAAAATGTCTGTGGAATTTTGAAGGTATTCATTGATATAGAGTGTAATAGACTAATAGTATAATAAAAATTTCAAAGGTATTCAATTAAAAAAATATTTCAAAAGTATTCATTGATATAGAGTGTAATAGTATAATAAAAAAACTGAGTTACTACTTCTTTATATATATATATATATATATATATTTATATGTATGTATATATCAAGAGAATTTGAAAAGTTAGTTATTATTTTTTTTACTGTAAAAAATACCCCTAATTTAATTAATCTAAACCAATCAAAATGGAGTTAAAATAGTAAATTATCTCCTAAATAAATTCCTACCCACGTTGGAAACACTACTTCTCTTTAAAAAAAACTACCCCGGGCACGAAAAAATACACTCCCAGATCACCAAAACACTCCCCACGTTCATCAAAAAAAAAAAAAAAAAAAACCTCCCCACATTGAAATAACACTCTCCACCCACTACAAACAAAAACTTCTTAGTAGTTGAACTTCTCACAAACACAAACTCTTCTCAATAGTTTATAAAAATACTAGCCTCTAAGCACGCGCATGAGCGCATGCTCAGAGGCTAGCATATATATACAAGCCTCTGAGCGCATGCTCAGAGGCTCTTCTATTTTTTTGAGTAAAAGTTAATAATTTGCATAAATTATAATTTGGAATTAATATATTTTCCGATCACAAAAAAAAACCTAGGGGTGTAATAAGGGTCAAGCGTTTGTGGTGAAATAATTTTTTCATCACATCCCTAAGTTTTTTTGTGATCGGAAAATATATTAATCCCAAATTATAATTTATACAAATTATTAACTTTTACCCAAAAAAAATAGAAGAGCCTATCACGCGTGCTCAGAGGCTATTCTATTTTTTGTGTAAAGGTTAATAGTGTTTATTCATCATAATTTGAAGACATTTTCAAATCATAAAATATCAAGAGGGTGTGATGATATTTATACCAAAAAATTATTTCACTTGTAGCAAAACTTACAAATGTTTAAACCCAAATGCAATAGATTATACAATTCAATAAATTATAGTTAAAGTAAACAAAAGTGATGAAAAAAATAGGAATAAACAAAATAAATAAATAAATATTAACCAAACTACAATATGTCTTCAATCACTGCTAGCAAAAAAAAAACACCCTACTAAAAACCATGTTGACGAAACACTTTTTTCCACGAATTCCCACCCATTCAAACAAAAAATGTAAAATGTAAAATACCAAATCCAATGAATTGATGGATATAGAAATCTAAACAACATATTAGGGGAAAAAAAGTACTCATCCAATGGGATATTTTGTCGAATAACTTCCAGGCCTCCTTAATTACAAATAGCAAGTAGTAATTTAAGGAGCCAATAATAACATGAAATTAAAAACAAATAAGAAATGTACATATATGTTCACAAAATGTACCTATGAAAAACTTATTACTATAACAAAAAAACAAAAAAAAATCATACTCAGAGTGAGAGAGATATACACTTATTGCAAACCACTTTCTTAATCTCCACTGATGGTGACTCGGTGCCCCAAAACAGAATCTCCATTGTTGGAGACTAAGGATGACTGAAGAATTCAATTTTTAAGGAAAAGAGAAGAAAAAGAAAAAGGAAGGTGTACCATTGTTCTTGTGCTGTCAATTAATATCACAAAATTACAAAAAGAATTTCGAAAACAAACCCAATTGAATTTTATTAAAAAACTAAGAAAAGCACAGATTTCTACAACCCCATATGATATTAAAACACAAACACAATTTTTGATTTCAAAAGTATTCATTGATATAGAGTGTAATAGTATAATAAAAAAACCGAGTTACTACTTCTTTTTTGAGAAGAAGTTATTGATATAGAGTGTTAATATATCTTATATCTATATATATTAAGAGAATTTGGAAAGTTAGTTTTTTTTTTACTGTAAAAAATACCCCTAATTTAATTAATCTAAACCAATCAAAATGGGATTAAAATAGTAAATTCTCTCCTAAATAAATTCCTACCCACGTTGGAAACACACAAAAAACTACCCCGGCCACCAAAAAGAAACACTCCCAGATCACCAAAACACTCCCCACGTTCATCAACCAAAAAAAAAAAAAAAACATCCCTACATTGAAATAACACTCCCACCCACTTCAGACAAAAACTTCTCAATAGTTGAACTTCTCACAAACACAAACTCTTCTCAATAGTTTATAAAAATACTAGCCTCTGAGCGCATGCGTGAGCGCATGCTTAGAGGCTAGTATATATATAAATATATATATGCACATTATAAAAAGGACACCATGAAATTTCATGGCATCTAATAAAAATAAAATAACCTTGTCAAACCTTTTTATGGAAGAGGAAAACATCCTCAAATTTCATTAGATAGAATTAGAATCAAAGTACAGTGCCCCCACAGCTGGGGGAGGGGAATCTTCAATCCATACAACTTCATCTAGGATATCTTTGGCATATCTAGCTAGTGCATGGGCCGCTGTATTGGCGCTCCTTCTTGCAAACAGTACCTGCGTCCATCGAAGTCCATTTATCATGCAAGCAACGTCCTGGAGAACGTGTCCCAACCAAGATGACCAGCTTTTCCTCAGGCTCAACGCAGACATAATAGATTGGTTATCTCCTTCAATAACCAATTCTGTAAATCCACACTCTATCGCAAATTCCACCGCACGACGGCAAGCTAAGACCTCTGCCTCTTCACTGCACGCCACTGGAGGACCCTTTGCCGATAAAGACGCCGTGACTTCCCCTCTATCGTTGCGGATAATGGCTCCAATACCAGTGCATCCCATATCCTGGAAAATTGAAGCATCAAAATTAAGCTTGAACCGAGTTAAAGGTGGTGGTCTCCATCTCATCGGGTTGGGAGTTGTTGGAGACGTTGAAAGCTGGGCTGAAAGCTGATTGTTAGCACGCTTAAACTCCTCTGTAAAGTCTTGCGCTCGTTTGATAAGAACCTCAGGTGCTTGCATTTGCTTCCCATGTAACAGTGCATTTCGTTGATTCCAAATGAACCAGGCCTGAACTTAAGTATATAAGAAATTTTACTACCATATAAGTATATAAGTATTTATTTAATTTTTTCCAAGAAGTTATAATTGGTTTTTGCATGGGTCTTTTTTTCTTTTTTTTTAATGTGACGTTGGTAGTTTATTTTTATTTTTTTATGGAAGTCTTTTTCTTTTTTGGAAGGAAGTTTTTATTATATTTTTTAAACGTGAGAATGGCCGAATGGGGTAGTTTTTTACTTCTATATTATTATTTAAGGGGTTTTTTCTGTTTGGATTCTTCAATTTCGATACCCAAAATACCATCAAATTTACCAGTTTGTAAAACTTAAATAGTAGAATTATATATGTAAATTTGCTAATTTAAAAACTCCTAAATTTTAGCAAAATTAAAAAAAGCATTTTACAAACTATTTGCTCCTTGAATAACTGACTCCCACTCTTCAAACACCATACACAACCATCCCACTAACTTCCCACTAAATCAAAATCTCCTAGGATAAGTTACTACTTTTATATCTTTATCTCCCCCACTTTTACTTGCTCTTCTACTCATTTTTCAATTCCAAATAATCCCATTCTACTCCTATTTTAGATTCAGTTTTCACCTTGCACACGTTACTCCATTACTCTAGAGAAAAAATAGAATTAACTATAGGGCTGGTGACTCACCAATCTATCCTTCCATCAAACAATTTTAAAGAATTTTCTTCAACTCTTGCCTTTTTAACCAAAGCCCACGATGATGGTGAGCAATTCCTAAGATCCCCTGAATTGCACATTTCCCATTGTTTGGATTTTTCCTAATGGTCTGTTTGGATCCCATGAATTTGGATTTGGATTTGAGGGAGCCCAAATCCAAATCCTTTGTTTGGGTAAGTTAAAAGAAATGGATTTGGATTTAGTCTCAAATCCAATCAGAATTTGATAAGCTTAAATCCATGGATTTCAAATACCCACAAACACGGTGGAATTTGAAATCTCTCACGCACTGTGCTCTATTTCTCTCTCAGAGCAAAGCCCTCCTCCGACTGCATCTCCGATGGCGAAGGCAAGATCGGACCGTCTGATCCACCAAAACCTCCATCAAAGTCCTTTCTATTATAGATCGGCGGCGGAGATGGAGTATTAGGCACCGTTTGTGTAGAGAACACGTCGTCTACATCGCCGGCGATGAAAGACTAGTTGGCGAAGATCGGGGGCGAGGGCGAGTCTCTGGCCGTGTCCTTGACCGAGTCGGCATCGAAGTTCAAGAACGATTCGAATCGCTGCGACGCTTGGCGTGGATTGTAGCCTGTGTATCCATCGTCGTCAAACGGCCGGGTCGATGAATTTAACAGATCATCAAACATTTTCTTTTAAACAAGATCATACGGCTGTGAGGGAATTAGCACCAAGAATGAAATTCTATTGGCTGGAGTTGATGTACATCCAATGATATATTGACACGTGTGATGTAACTGTGATGTAGAAGGATTAAAAAATATATTTTATTGATCTTAAATCCAAATCAAAATTCAAATTTAGGCATCCAAACAATGAAATTTCAAATGATGAATTTCAAATCCTTCATTATTTAAAAAGGCCCAAACAAGGAATTTTAAAATCAATAAATTACAAATCAAGGCATTTCAAATCAATGGATTTCAAATCCAAATCCAAATCCAAATGTTGCCATCCAAACACAACCTAAGTTAATTTCATCAATTCAACTACATTTATAAATGAAAACTAAAACTTTGAAAACATGCAATAGGAATCGACGGAGAAATGCATACAAAGGTTAGTAATGCAGAACTTGATTTAACTATTACGTATTTGTTTTTATGTTGATGTGTTATTGGTTCTTTTCCATGTAGCCTTTTCAAATTGAATAGAAATGACCTGCTCTTAATGAAGAATGCCAGAAATTATGATACTATTTCAACAAAAGAGAAATTCATTCGCGCTAAGATATTCCTCTAACAAATTTAGTTACTAGCCTTGGGTACATGCCAATAAAAAATGGCACATAAAATTACAATCTCATGTAAAGGTGAATAAAAAGTTATCTTCAAATGATTTTTTTTTTCTTTTTTTAATAAAAGAGTGTCATAAACTACATATTCATGATTATGTCATATGTTTGTTTCTGCTAATCGATTGTTTATATTGGCAAGTGTTAAGTCTTTCAATTGTTCTATGTCTATGTCTATTGGAACGGAAATCTCAAGCGCAAAGCAAAGAAGTTATGACTGGAGTTGAGTCATGTTGTACATATTTTTTCTAGAAATGCTATGTCTACAATATTTTTACAACAAATCCTAAGGCTCCGTTTGGGAGTTCATAAGAGAATGGAATGGAATGATCATAAGGGAATGAAATGGAATGTATTTAAGTAAGGGAAAGGAATGGAAAAGAATGGAATGGAATAGAATTAAGTAACCTTAATTGGATGTTTTAAAATAAAGGAATGGAAAAGAATGAAAATGAATGGAATGTAAGTAATCTTGTTTGGGAGTAACATGGAGGGAATGGAATGGAATCATTTTATGACAATATTACTATTAGACTTCTATTTTAAAATAAAGAGTTGAAAATATAGGGGTATTTTGGAAGTTTTAGTAAAAAAAAATCATTAAATCTAATTTCATTCCCTCTCATTCCTCCCAATTTCGAGGGGAATGAAAAATTGAGGTTTTAAGGAAATAGAGAAGAATAAGTGTTTCCTCATACCCATTCTATTCCCTCCCACTTAAACTCCCAAACAAGAGAATGGGCTTTCCATTCCCTCCATTAAAACTCTCAAACAAGGGAAGGGAATAATATTCTAAAATTATTATTTTCATTCATTTCCATTTCATTCCATTCCCTCCTCCCAAACGAGGCCTAAGTGCTACCTATAATTTGTTGTGAAAATGTTGTGGACGTAACACTTCTCTTTTTTTAGGTAGTAGGGTGAAACATTTATTCCATAAATTTTAGTTTTTCTTAGTAAGAATTTGTTCCATAAATCTACATATGAACATATGTTTTCAATGCTATATCGGTGTTCATTTTTTGGAGTGACTCTCATGACACTTTTGGTCATATTAGTAGTTTAAAATGCATAAACATTAACTAGCCTCTAAGCACGCACGTAAAAGGCTCTTCTATTTTTTGGTAAAGGTTAATAATTTGCATCTATAATAAATTAGGATTACTACATTTTTCAATCACAAAAATACCTAGGAGTGTGATAAGCGTTTGTACCAAATATTAAAATTATTAACCTTTCTCCACGCATAAACACTCATCACATTCCTAGGTATTTTTGTGATTGAAAAATGTAGTAATCCTAATTTATAATGGATGCAAATTATTAACCTTTATCAAAAAATAGAAGAGCCTCGCGCGTGCTCAAATGCTAGTTTATTTTTATGGAAGTTTTATTTGTTAGGATAGGTACTATGGACTGTTTTTATTTATATAGAACGTGGGATAGTGGGAATTAAGGGAAGTGGGAAGTATTTTTTTTTTTTTAAACGTTGGGTAGGTTTCTTGTTTTCAATTTTTTTTTTTTTTTTTTTTGTGAATTTATAGTTTTGACCTTATTTCTTATATTTTAAGAATGACAAAGTTTAGCTACAAAATTGGTTGTAACAAAAAACTACAACCTTACTCAATAAAATAAAAATTACTACATATTTTGAAAATCTAATCGTTAAATTGCATGTTCTTTATGCTTTTTATACACATTTCAAATTTTGTATCAATCGGATATTATTTACTATATGATCTATAAGCTTATATTTTATACATAATTTTAAACTACAAAAATTTATAATTTAAACAATTTGTTGATGAAATAATTATTGATCTTTAATTTTCTAGAAATTTTGTAAGCATGTAGGATATAAGAAGAAGATATAATCCAATGGTGGATTTGTCAAAATTCACCTCCAATTAAAAAATATTAAGTAAGGTTATAACCTACGCTACAACCAATTTTGTAGCTAAACTCTATCATTTTAAAAATAAGAATTAGTTAATTAAATTAGGGGTATTTTTGGAAGTAAAAAAAAGTAATAACTAACTTTATGAATCCTCTTAATAACAAAAATTGTGACTTTTACAAGGTTCTACAATTATTGTAAGTATTATCTATACTACTATTTAAAGGACTTCCCCTATTTGGACCAGATTTTTTTTTTGTTTCAAAATATCTCTACACCTCTAGGTTTAAGTAGAGACAAAACTAAAGGATAGTATGGTAAAAATACATGTCTAACTTGCACTAAAACATTGCCTACAAAATATGAATACTCTCCCACTAACCCACTTCTTTTAAGCATCTTTATTTTTTTTTTAAATAAAAAAAATAAGTTAAACAACCAACATTGCTGTTGTTTTTTTTCCTTTATCCAAAAACAAAACTAATAGCAATAAATAATAAAAAAAACTAAATAGTTATCAAAAAAACCTACGTTTCTAATCCTTTATTTTTTTTTTTTTAAAACACCCCATGTTTATCCAAAAACAAAACTAAATATCAATATATAAAAAACTAAATAATAGTATAGATAATTGAAGATAGTAGTTGAGAGTTGAGACAACTATCTCCACATTCCATGGCTTTCACAAAGCCATAAACCCTGCACGTATGTTTTTTTTTTTTTTTTCCATAACTTCCCTGCAACTGCAAGAGCTTACCGGCAAAGTCACAACTCTTTAACTCTTGATATTGCTTAATGTCACACTACTCTTAATCTTAAACAAACAAAACTACTCTCACTCAGAACTGACATATTATTGCAAACGCATACATAGATTAAAACAGCAACATGAGCCAGCCTTTCTTCCATGTCAAATTGCTCTTAGTGCTGTCTATCTATTATTTCAATGGTGTTTTCGGCAGAGAAGAAGTGTCAGTTGTGAAAGACATTGTTAAGGCACAAAAGAGTAGACATGTTTTACATCACAAGGGGAGGAGAAGGTCTGCCTTACTTGATTTTGATGTCATGAGCTTTGGTGCTCGAGCAGATGGCCAAATTGATGACACTCGGGTTCATTCTTATTTTTCTCTCACTCCTTCAAAATAACAATTATACTATACTAGCTTGCTAATTCAGAATTCTTGGTGTTACTTAAAATTTTTGACCAGTTCATTACTTTTTCTCCCATCTTTAACATTTTAAATGGAATTAGTTTTTTTTTTTGGGGGGGGGGGGGGTGATCATGCATGTATAATAGTACCAAAGTAACCAAACTCCTTCAAGGTCCATAGGACAACTTAGTAAAGTTAGTGGAGTTCAAAAGCACTCTTACAGTCCACAGGGATCCTTATGAGTTATGATTTAAAAGACAAATTTCAGCTTCTGAGATTTTCATCACTATATAAGTTACAGATTTTGCCTTTACTTCAAGCAGACCCTTTTTTTTTTTTTGCTAAGTTATTTCCTACAGACTCTTTATAGAAAATCTCTCAGGGTGTAATTAAAAAATTATTTCACCCAAAAACGTAAAATGCTCATCACACCCCTAGATTTTTTTGTGATTGGAAAAAGTAGTAATATCAAATTATAATTGATTCAAATTATTAACATTTACAAAAAAAAAAAAAAAAAAAAAAAAAAGGCCTCTGAGCGTGTGCGTGATGATTTTAGTTTTATAGTTAGCGGATGAGTTTGTTGAAAGATGGCTCTCTTAGCTTTCACCATCAACAAGAATGAAAAACAAAGTGGAAAGATTCTCAGCAATATTTGAAAATGAGAATTGAGAAATGTAGTAGCAGCATATAAATGGGAAACAAGATTTGGATCATGGCACATTGATAATGAGAACTTTGTTTGTAAATGTAACTTTAGCAAATTTTACTGCTTTTGAGTTTTAGGTCTTATGTTACAGAAAGCTTGGCTTCAAAACTCGCCTCCTATAGTAGGAGATGGTGTATACATATATATTGAAAGTTTAAAATATTATGACAAAATTTATGATATTCTACTTTGAAAAAAAAAATACACATTTATTGTTTTTAAATTTCCCTCACAATCTTTTACAAATGTTCTGCAATAGTTCTTTTCAAGGGTTTGAAGATCCCAAAAATAATATACATATGCTAATAATATTATTAGCATATGCATATTATTTCTTAAGTTTTGATTTCATCAATTTTATTAAAAAAAATTTTAAAAAGTTGGAACTATATCCTAAGTTTTGATTTCATCAATTTTATTAAAGATTAATTAAAAGTTAGAACTACTCTCTAAATTAAAAGAGTCTAGCCTCTGAGCACGCGCTCACGCTCACGCTCAGAGGCTAGTTTTAACAAAGATTCTACTTTAAAGTAGTGCGTCATCTTTCCTCTAACTTTTGTCTCCATTTGAGAAATAACGCGAGCGGTTTGTGCTGCAAACTGGCAATTGCCAGTTTGCAATTGATCCGATTCCGCATCTTAATGTTATGCGACAAAAAGACCGGTATCTTCTGGTTATAATCAGGCACGTGAGGGAAGTCTTTTTTAGTATCGACTGAGATGCTTTGCCTGAACAAAGAATTGACTGACATGGATACGCAGGCATAAGAAAAAGAAAAAAAAAACTTGGAATCTTTATGTGATAGATTTGTGATTCACGTTTTCTTTTGGAACTATATGGAGCTGTAAGTTGTTTTGCTTATGATTGGTTATTGATTGCACCATAGATTTTGAATTCACAATTTTTCCATAATAAAAAATCTTCACCATCTAAATTTCAAGAATTTCGATTTTGGCCCTTAAAATTAAAATTTTTAATTTTAATTCCTAACATTTGAGTATATTTTTAATATTGTCTTTTCGGTTATTAATGTCAACAACAACGGTAATTATAGAATACTCCAGAGTACAATAAATACATATTCACTCTTAGGTGGTTAGTTGTTATTGATTCTAATTTAAACTTATCACTAAAATTACTTTTCTATCACACCAATAACAACCTATAACAACTTACCACATAAAATTTGTTGTGAAAATATTGTGGACATATCATTTCTCATTACATTATAAATTTATAGTAATTAATTAAATTTACAGTGGCACCTATTATTTATGTGTGCTTGTTAGAAAGAAAGAGAGACAAAGGTTGAGTTGATAATAGAAGGAAAATGAAAGCGAGTTTGTGAGAGAAAATATATTTAAAAAAATATTTTCCTATTTAATTTTTTTTTTCTTTTTTGTTAAATGTTAATACTTTTTAAATGTATTTTAAATAATGTGGCATATTTTAGTTGCACTAACTATAGATATTGTATGCCGCCATCAACAAGAATGGATAGAAGGGAGACATTAAGAACGAGTCCAAACATTAAGGACTAATAAATAAATATCACTGACTAAAATGAAAATGAAAGTATTACTGGGTTGGCGACACCTGTCTCTTTGTTTTTTTTTTTTTTTTTCTTTTTCTTTTTCTTTTTTTTCTGTAAACCACGATATAAACATTAAAATATAAACTTACAAGTCTATTACAAAACATGCTAGCTTTATCAAAAGCTAACAAAGTCTCCACCACAGGCGGAGGGTTACAAAAAACAACAAAATGGGTGAAGGATTGCGCTCCTAACTTGGCCAAAGCATCCACACATTGATTGGCTTCACGGTAGGCATGAATCACGCGCTTGTTTGGGATTTGCTTCAAGACGCTCCTGCAATCAGATAGCAATGGTTCCATCATGATTTTTTCAGCTTCATTATTCATAAGCAAAACAATACTCAACGCATCAAGCTCAATGATAAGGTTGTTCAATCCCATCTCCCTAGCTAGATTTAAACCATCTCTCAACGCCCACAATTCAGCCATGAAACTGTTGGTGTGCCGGATCCCTCTAGCATATCCCTTCACCCATTTACCTTCATGATCACGAAATAAACCTCCTCCACCTGCCTTACCTGGGTTCTTCAGAGCTGAACCATCGGAGTTAAACTTCAACCAGGCCTTCGATGGCTTCTCCCACCCCATAGGAACGATAGTTTTGGACGGCCTGATCCTAGCTTCAAGCCCAATAGCATAAAATTCAGCACTGTACCTCAAACATTTTTCCCAGCACTGATTGTCTACAGTTCTTGTCCTAAAAACATAATTATTCCTATACAGCCACAGCTGCCAAAGCCCCAAAGGAAATATAATCTTCCAAGGTATGCCTATCACTATGGCATTTGTTAGGTCCCTGTAATTAGTTTCCATCCATTCTCTAAAAGGAAGGGCAAAAGAGCTACTAGTGCAGATAGGAACTTGAAATTGCTGCCAGAAGTTGTGGGCAAATTCACAGCCCTTGATATGTGTTCAATAGACTCAATCTCCCTACTGCATATTTTACACACCAGATCAAGAATTAAACCCCTTGAACCCAAAACTTCAGCCGTGGGTAAGCTACCATGTAGACAAAGCCACATGAAGAACTGAACCATAGGAGGAGTTTCAGTCTTCCAAACCCAATTGAATGACATAGTGTTCAGGTTCAAGGGGTTTAATCCCCTAGTAATAAGATAAGCAGATTTGAGGGAGAAAAAATCATTCTTTGAGAATGCCCACATGAGTTCATCAACTGAGTAGGGGTCAAAAGAGAAGGGAGTGGCCAAAATAGAGTTTAGAACACTTTTAGGAAGATCAAAAGAGATGCTAGATGGGATCCAATCATTGTTCTCATCAAAGCATTGTTTAACTGTTAGTTCAGCCTCCCCTCTAGTAAGGGGTCCTTCAATGAGCTCTCTTAACCTCCCTTTAGGAAGCCAAAAGTCCATCCACATATTTACTAATTCACCATTCTTCACTATCCATCTCAGACCTTTCACATAAATTGGTCCCCCCCTTTTGCAGGCTGCCCAAATCCGAGAGCAAGGCAACTTCCTTCCCTCCTCAGTCATCCTGTTAGGACACAAATATTTAGCTTGTAGCATTCTTGCCCATGACATCCCTTCCTCATGAGCAAGTCTCCAACATAACTTAGCTAACATAGGCTTCATTGAATATAACCCCAACCCACCAAGCTCTTTAGGTAGAGTAATGGTGCTCCACTTAACCATATGCATCCTCCTCTTCTCCTCGGTTGATCCCCAAATGAAGTCCATTATCATCTTATTAATATAATCACATACTTTAATAGGAATGCTATGGCATTGTATGTAATAATCTGCAATGGGAGCCGCAGCAGATTTAACAAGCACAAGTTTTCCTGCCCTTGACAACAGATTTGTTTTCCAACCAGCAAGCTTGCTTTGGACTTTATCCAAGATAAAGTTGAAAGCATTACCCACTCTGCCTTTGTGAATGATGGGGAAACCCAAATATCTTCCAAGATTATTGGTAGCCATAATTCCCAGCCTTCTACACACACCCATTTTCCTTCTTGCAGTGACATTTGGTGAGAAAAAGACTCTAGATTTTCCATAGTTAATCTTCTGCCCTGCCATATTGCAAAAGTTTTCAAAAACTTCAAGAATGGCTTCACAATTCTTAGCATTTGCTGTTGCAAAAAGCATAATATCATCTGCAAAGAAAACATGGGAAAAGCTAGGCCCCCTCCTAGAAGCTCTTATCATATCCCACCTTTTTTCCTCACACATTTTTGTTGATAGTCCAAGAATGTATTGACCCCTTGTGATAAATTAACCAATTAATTAGTCAAGTGAATTAATTAAGTTAATTAACATGCAATAAGCGTGACAGCACACAAATCACCAACTAAGTTAAATGCAACGAAAAATAAATTTGACATAGGTGATTTGTTTACGAATGGGGAAAACCAACACAGCAAAAACCCCACCGGGTGAATTTAAGGTCACCACTCCCGAGAATCCACTATTATCACAACAAGCGGTTACAAGTAAAGGAATCCTGATACCTTATACCAACCTACAGTTGAACCCTTACCCCAATACCCAATTGGACTTGTTCTGTAGTGACAATCTCTCTTTTTGATGCACGGCTCCCAGTACGTGACTAACCAATTGCGCGGATCCCAGTACACAACTTCAATCACCAACTAGAGAAGGTTGTTGGCTGCAAAGTTATTCAGTTCATCCAAACGATGAAAATCAAGAAGATGCTTGGTTACAAAACCCTACGGTGCATAAACACAACAACTTCTTCACAAGAATGATGAACTAGGGAAAATTCTGTCTCCAGTCACAATTTGCTTGAACAAACTTTGTTCAACACTTGTGCAATTTGTGTCACCTTTGACGGCCCTTAAAATAATCCTTTTATATGTCTAGGGTTGTGAGAAAAGAAAGCCCAAACACATAATCACGGATTAGAGTCAAAACAAAACTGAAATTCTGTTTTTCATAAACCTCGACAGATACCCTATCTGTCGAGCTGCTGTCGAGCCACAGGGCTGGAACAGCTCTTTAAGCTCGATAGATGGCTAGCTGTTGAGCTAGCTATCGAGCTTTAATGACAGGCACTTTTCAGACTTGAATCTTGGACAGACTTGCATGGCTTTAACACTTGATCATGAAACAAGATTTCTTGAAGTATTAAACACATCCTAGATCTACCCAAATACAAGTAAAGTGCGTTTTGTCAAAGGATTAGCCAATTACATAAAATAGTGACATATTTTTTTAACAAGTGAATCACATATGTCTGAGCCCCAAGAAATTCCATGCATAAAATGAACAAGTAAGGTGATATGGGATCACCTTGCCTGATCCCTCTTGAAGGGTAGAAGGTAGGGAGCTTACTTCCATTGAATAGAAGGGAGGTTGAGGTAGATGAGACACAACTAAGGATAAGTTGAATAATATTTTCAGGGAATCCAAAGTGTGTAAGCACCAACCTAATGAAACTCCACTCTAGACGATCATATGCTTTCTCCAAATCTATCTTCACTACCATATACCCATCTTTACCTTTTCTCTTCCCAATAGAGTGAACCAGCTCTTGGGCAATGATCACATTATCTGAGCCTCTTCTTCCTTCAAGAAAAGCAGCTTGCATGGGAGAGATGAGGTTAGGAAGCAGAGGTCTAATTCTCTGAACAAGAATTTTTGAGACAATTTTATAAACAGTGTTACATAAGCTTATTGGCCTATACTGACTCACTTTCTTCGGACCCAACTGCTTGGGAATTAGAGTAATTAAAGTTTGATTAAGATATTTAGGCACCCTCTGGTTAGCAAAGATATTCTTCACTTCACTTTTCACTGAATTCCCAACCACAAGCCAGAACCTCTGGAAGAAGCTTGCATGCATTCCATCACTACCAGGGGCTATGTAAGGCTTCATGGATTTGAGGGCCTCCCATATCTCTTTATCAGAAGGCATTAAAGCCAAGGAGTTAGCTTCAGCATCACTTAATCTCGAGCACCATTTAGTTTCCCAGTTCTGGGCCAGTGGGCAGAAAACCTGGTCAGTTTGATAGAGCCTTTCAAAATATTTAATAAAAATCTCTTTTACTTCCTCCACATTGTGTGCCCAAACTCCCTCATCATTCAAAATGCTGGTAATTCTATTCTTACTCCTTCTAGTTATGGTAGACATGTGGAAATAAGCTGTATTTCTCTCCCCAAAAATGGTCCAATTGACCCTAGATTTCATTGCCCAGAGATCTTCTTCGAGTTAGAGAATCACATTATACGCTTCTGTAAGCTGATCTTGCAAATTTATAAGAAAATTATTTGGGTTGTTGGCAAGAGCTCTCTGAATGCCAAGCAACCTAGCCATAATCTGCCTTTTCCTCACAAAAATGTTCCCAAAAACTTCTTTATTCCAGGTTTGGGCCTTCTAAGTAAATCTAGTAACAGCACCAGGTAAATCCTCTTCCCTCCCTTCCCACGATTCCCTAACAATGGCAGGGAAATCCTTGTGACTAAGCCACATGGGTTGGAACCTAAATGGTCTATTAGAATTGCCCACAAGATTAGGATATAAATTCAACAGGAGAGGGCAATGGTTCGAGTTCACTCTAGCCAAGTGAGTCACATTAGCCTTAGGAAAAGAGGCTTTCCAACTAGGGTTGGCCCAACACCTATCAAGCCTGCATTGAATAAGACCCCCTAATTCTCTCTTATTAGTCCATGTAAATTTAGGCCCTGAAAAGCCCAAGTCCATCATTGGCACTCATTCATACAGTCAAGAATAGCCCTCACCCTTCTTTGACAGATAGGATTGCCCCCAGATTTTTCCCCTTCAGAGATAACCTCATTAAAATCTCCCATAAGAGCCCAAGGGAGGTCATGCAAATTAGATATCAATTTAAGGTTTTCCCAAAGCATGCATCTTTCTGCAAACCTAGGACTAGCATAAATGGCACTAATAATCCAGCTTAGAGTTTGAGATCGTACCCGGATAATGGCATGAATCTCCTGCTCTGTTTCAACCAGAACATCCACTTGCACCAAATCAGTCCTCCAGATACCCCCAGCAAAACCAATTGTATCTGTCATTTCCACCCCATCAAAAGGCAGAGTCTCAATCATCTCCAAAGCCCTTGAACCATTCATCCTAGTTTCAGTAATAACCATGAGAATAGGAGCATGCCACTCCACTAAATCCATCACTGTTTTCGTGAATTGTGGTTTCATAACACCCCTACAATTCTAAATTAAAATATTCATGATCTTAAATGGGGTATTAGAGGAATCGAAGCACACCGCGGAAGAGAAGTCCTCAGTGTCTCTCAACCTCCATGCCGTCATCATCTCTAGCTTCCTCTCTAATTTCTCGCGAAACAGAGCCACCGAGTGGTTGATAATCCCCATCATCTCTTGTGTTGCTTTGATGAGGATGGTGCCACTGATCTCGGCCTCGGCGAATTGAATCATCTTCACCCTGTGCAAATTCCCCTTCATAGAGCATTCCACAGGTTTGTATTGAAGGATCTTCCTCACTGTAATCACCGACTCCACCCATTCCTTTTCTGCCTCTATTAGAAATTTTTTCGAGGTTAGCATCTCTAATTTTGTCACTGATGAGCTTGAGCTTGCTGTTGGAGGGGCATGCACCACTGGCCTGTTCGTGAGAAATCTCCACCATGGATTTGGCGTGATGTCCCAAGCTTTGTTCTTCAGGGGAAGATAACCCGGACTTCTGCTCTCCTCTGTTAAAGGGAACATATTCTTCCACGCTAACATCAACTCCAGATCGAACCACCCCCACACCTCCGTTGGATCCTGCCTTATCCATTGGATTGTCTGATCTCCAATTGGAATGATTTTGCCTTTGTAAAAAATTGCCCAGCTCTCTGCTTTCTCCGTTGTTGCCATTTCCTAGTGCTTTACTGTGAGCACCCTCAGCCGTTACTTTTAACCCCTCCTCTGACTTATTTGCCTTAGTTAAGAGCCATGGGCCTTGGCTTGGCCCATTTAATTTCGAAGGGCCGGCACTAGCCCCAAAAACAAATATACTATCTCTAGTTAGGCCCACGTCCTTCCTTTGGCTTTCAACGGTAACTTTAGTTTTCTGGTTATGGTTGACATGAGATCCACTCCTCTTGGAACTCTTTCCATCAACTGATTTACTTTGATGGAACCCGTTAGTCCTACCCTCCTCTCTAGGTGTCATGGCAGCCTGGGATTGTGACGCCTTCCTTTTTCCTGCCGCCCTTTCTAGCTCCGCTGCTCTAGGTGAAGTCTTATCATACAGAGACTGAGAAGACTCATCAGTTTAGCTCAAGCTCACTTTGCTAGGCTTGTCACGTGCCTTACTCATTGGCTTGCGCCTAGTCACAATCATCCACTCCCCATATTCATCTTGATGTTTATCTGATGGTTTCTCTGCCTCCTTAGGTGTAGCTCCCATGCTCTGTTCAACCTGCACTTCACTGATGGATTCACGGACTATGAATGAGCACGCCTCCTTTTTGTGTCCAATTCTTCCACACTCAAAACATAAAGCATCTACCCCCTCATATTGAATACTCTGTTACAGCTTGCCCAAATAGATGTTTTGGACAAGGGGTTTATCAAGGTTAACTTGAATACACATGCGAGCAAAACGTCCTCTAGCTCCATTGACAGTGTGTGCATCAATATGGAGAAAGGGACCAATAGCTCGACCAATCTTAAGTAATGCATTATGCTCATAAAACTCAATTGGTAATTCAGGGAGTCTGGCCCACATAGCAACTGAAGAAAAGGTTGCTGAGGAAGTTTTAAATTCTAGTTCCCACTGCCTAATGGCTAAGAAATTCTGTCCTATGAACCACGGGCCTCCCTTGAGTATGTTGTCAACATCCTCTCTTAGCTCAAACTTAGTAAGGAAAAAATCAAACCCCAAGTCAATGCAATCCATTCCCCTTTCAGATTCCACATACTCCTAAGCTTCAAAACAAGAAAAGAATAAGCTACCTTTCTCCCAAAAGGTTTGATGATGAGAGCTTGGTACCATGGTGCTCACATACGCGTTTTGTCTTCTCTGGAGAAACACACTCTGATGTTATCATCCTGAGTATTCTCGTCTTCCTAATCAGATTCAACATCTTCCTGCATGGCGCTATCAAACCCAAAAGCTTTTTCGAAGGCTCCAGGAATTGAGCCCACAAGCTTGTCTCTGTAACTTCCCATCCTTGACATGTGGTTTTCATTCTTATCCCCTGTTATTTGATGACTCTCCTTGAATTTCTTGGTGCTGCGCGATAGAATATCTTCTTCCTCGTCAGAACGTTTCATTCTTTCTCTCTCCATGTTTTCTCTCTTTTTTTACACTATCAATAAATTAGTCAATAGTGCATTCTGTCTCTTTGTTTTTCTTTCTCGAATGTTTGTTCCTTTCCCAACAAAAAAAAGAATGTTTGCTCCATACAAATATGGGGCTTTTGGTTGTAGCTTTTGTCTTGGACGTATTCACAGACTCTTGAGTTCAGATTTACACACTTTTGAGATTTCTCAAATCTAAAGACATGTTTGGTAGACTGCAATGGTGATTACATAGGAATAGAAATAGGAATAAGTATTATAAGAAATACAAGATGTTGTAATGTAATACCAATTACTATTCATTTGTATGGTGACAAGACAAGAATAGAACCCTTAAATCAAATTGTCTTTATGACATTAGAATAAAACTTAAAAAATATTTTAGGAAATATCTTACTCATATAATTATATTTTCTAAAAAATAATTTTTTTTTTTTAAATTTGAAAGAGAGATTAGTTATTTTTTATGATTTTTTATTTTCATAATTGTTATGTGCATATGAAAAGTTTGTTTGTTTGAAAATATATTAATTTTAGAAATTAATACTGTGGGGTGCAGAAATTTAATAAGGTGATAGTGCCACGTGACATACCCAAGGCCGAGAAGGCCAGTACAGTTCTGAGGAGCCCATACGCTTGGACGGTAAAGCCGGAGAGGCGAGCCATAGCCACATCAATGGCACATTACCATAGGGGGGCCACACTATAGAGGAAGAGCTTCAGAAAGGGAGTTAGCCTTGACGTGATTGGAGGGATGGTAGCTGCCACCACATTTTTTGCACCTCACCAAACCCTCTAGCCGCATTTATGTGAAGAAGACCCCTGAACAGTGCTGTCTTGGTTGCCGTAACTCACAGAAGATTGGGGAGGGCGTTTGATGGGACAAGCACTCAAGTAGAGGCCTGCATAATCAACAAATGGAGGGCCAAGATCAATGAAATGAGCATATATAATGTGAGAGATCTACCAGGGATAAAGGGGGGGGGGAGAAAAAAGAGGGGAATCTATAGAAAAAAACACTGTAGCAACAAGAACTGAAATTGTATCCAAGTCTAAAAGAAATATATTCAAAAACCATTCTCCTCGGATTTTGCCAAGGAAGGATTTCTTTGCATGGAGTTTGTATTTCTTTGCTTTCTTACTATCTTTAATCCACTGTGCACGTTGCTTGATCCATTGAAGCCTAATTTTTAAACCCACTTTCTACAAATTTATTATATTGAGCTCTTTGGGCCCTAATCCAGATGCTTCTTGGACCTAGGATCCAAATTGCGCTCCTACAAATACACTTACTAAGGAATAGCTATTACAATCCTTTTAGAGAGGAATAGTTATTTATTATTTTAAAGAATAGCTATTCATGATGAATGACTATTCTTTATAATAATAACATAACCAAACTATTAAATAACTAAACCATAGGAATAACTATTATATTACAGTGTCTATTACAGTCTACCAAACATACCCTAAATATGTATATTTCTCATCCAATGCACACTTAATTGTTTTAATTCACAAACATGAAAAGACCATACCTTTTGACATATCTCTAAAGCCAAGTGCATTGAAAAAAAATATTACTAACATGGATCTTTATTAAAAGTAAGCAAAGTGCTTGTGGTGTGCAATTCTTTGTGCAAAATGAATTTCTTGTATTAAATCCCAAAGTACATGAAAAGGACATAAAAATTGTAGGGCCACAATTTGGTTCCTAAGCCCAAAAGGTAATAGGATCTAGGCCCAAAGAGCCCAATACAATGAATTTGTAAAGAGTGGGTTCGAAAACTAGGTTTACTGAGTTGGACAACAATTATAGTGGATCCAGATCACAAGAAAGCAAGGATAAACTAGTTTTACCCAAAGAAAATCGTCATCGGCACAATCCAAGGAGATTAGTTCTTGTATGTATTTCTTTTGAATTTGTTTACAAGTCCAGTTCTCGTTCCTACAATGTTTTTCTCTCTCAATTCTCCGATCCCCCTCAATTCAGGGGCTTTTTTTCTCTTCTATACTATCCTCCTTCTTCCATCTCCACCCTTCACGTGTAGATCAAGTTGTTGGCCTTGATCCTTATCCCATCAACACCTTCCTGAAGTCTATGGGAGTAGCTGTAAGGCTGAAAATCACTGTTCGGGTATCACTTCCACATTAATGCGGCCAGAGAGTTAACTGCAAAGCATTTAATGCGATGGTAGCAGCCTTTCCTCATATATTTCTTACCTTCCTCATGTCTCATTCCTTCCTGATACTTATCCTTAACAGTGAAATTGTCCGGAACGTTGCACTTAATGGCAGGTCAACCCCTCTGACCTCTGCACCGTTATAGTCGAGGAGGAATTTGTCCTTGGACCACCTCCCTAGACTTTTATGACCAGTCACTTTCCACTATTTACCAGCCTGCACTTCTACATCGATGTTCCCTTGTCCTTGGACTACTAAGTGTCCTCGGACAAGGCCCATGGCCCAATATACATCACTGGGCCTACCACTCCTACAATAGCCCCTCGAAATTGTCCTCTTTTGCTCCTCGGGAAGAAATGAGGATTTCGATATCTACCACGATTACCCTACTTTTACCATACGTCATCTCTGTCTGCGCAGATATCTTTTCAACTGCCCAACGCACGCTCCTGACGCTTCGGCATCCGGGATGCACCCTCAATTAATTTTTGCGGCTCCATGTTCCCCACATTCCATGGTGCGATACGGATCCAACAGCTGGAGATTTTTAGGGGACTGCGAGCGGGAGCTTTCCCGCTTGCTTTTCTCTTTCGTATATATATTGCTTAGAAGTTTCATCTACCTCACTTTTTGCACTCTCAAAACTAAAGATCTAGATCGAGGAGCCTTTCTTCTTTCCTGTAAGTAGTCCCTAGTATTTTCTCCTTTTCTTCTGTCTTTTTTCATTTTAGAGCCCTTCCTTCCTCGGCTCCTCTAATTCCACCTCGTCTCTCTGTTATATCCCATCCTCATCTCATATGGGTAGATTCGCTTACCTGGTAGACTTCCCGGAAGGTATAGAGAGCTTTAAGGCCCAATACCGAATTCCCCAGGGGGTTTCCATTAGGTATTGTAAACAAGGGGAGTGGCACACTAATAGGCAGGAGAGAAAAGTAGTAATCCCCATGATTGCCTTCGTAGAGGGAGGGATGAGAATCCCCATGGGCAGAGTCACTAGGGATTACTTGATAGCCCATAGATTAGCCCTCACCCAATGTGCCCCAAATATGTTTAGGATCCTAGGTAGTGTCGACGCCCTCAATGAGAAGATGGGTGTGAACCTCACCCATCACGATGTTAATTGGGTTTACAACCGCCATAAACTAACAGGATAGGGATATTACTTAAAAACTAGAGAACCCACAATCAGGCTCATATCATGCCTCCCTGAGTCCAATAAGGGAATAGACAAGGATTATTTAATCGTCTTAGGGGAGTCGCATGATGGCCTCCACTGCCCGACACGAGAGGGTACACCAGGTGGGGTACGTAGGTTTAGGTCCATTACTCTAACAATACCCTTTCCTGTCATACTAACATTTTATCTGCTCAACCTTTCCATTGGTACCCGTAATTTACCTTTTTCCTTTTGTATGTGCTGTTTTCTAACAACACTTTTGGTTTTTGATGAATTTGCAAATAAGTATTCCGCTACTTCAAACTTTGGCCGTGTCAACGAACCTGATTTGACAAAGATACTCAAGGCAGAAATCTTCGTCCACACCGACGGGCAATAAAGAGCGGCCCACCTTATCCTCGGCTACAACCCGCTCTTATCCAGCTTCCAAGCACCCAAGTGTGTGATCAATGCGAGAGACCCGCGCCTGCAATGTAGTAGTCCCCGGTTTCCTCGTCTCTGGCCCCGTCCCAACAAGCGTACAGCAAGTAGAACTGCCATTCCAACGCGCTGCCGAGGAGGAGGCAACCCCTTCCTAACCAACGATTAAAGAGGAGGAACAAGTGGTTGAAGTTTCAAACTCTGAGGATGAGTTTGAGGTTTTCAACCAGCCCCAATCTCCAGAACCTCAGGTCGGCGACTCTAGCCACCTTCCTCTAGCCTAAGTAAGCAACATCCAAGAAGATACAAGCGTTCCCGAAACAATGGGGATACAGCGCAAGTCCAGGGCTAGCCTCCTAGAGATCATGGAGTCTCAAGCAGGGGGCAAGGCACCCGAGGTGGCCGGCCAAGCTAAACACCCCTTTCTTCCCACTCATCATGACCTCCAGCCCGAACCTGCAGATAAAAAGAGGAAACGGGAGTAAAAGGGGAAGGGTGTGATGGAAGAGGGCTGAGGTGCCCCTCCCAAAGACAATGAGCCTCAAAGAGGGGCCAAGGTAGCCAAGACTACCCAAATGAGGTCCTCCAGCGATGGGTCACCTGGGGACAAGGGACATGACCTTTGCACTAGGGTCTCAAACTGGAATCCCCCTCTGGTGTTAGACGGATCCCCTCTCCCTTCAAACTCCTCGATAAGGGACTTCCTGCAGGGGAAGGCCGGGTACGTAGCAGATGCCGTAGAGTAGGCCCCACTACTGCCCGACGACATGGCTGGTCTAAAGACCATGAAGAGACACGAGGTGTTTCTAGGTCTGAAGAGAGACCTCACCATGGTAAGTCTCTTAGGCTGAACCCTATTTCTCTTTGCTGTATTATTATTATTATTATTATTATTATTTTTTTTTTTTTTTGCCTTTGCTTACTACTACGTTTCCTTTGCAGGCCGTTTAAGCTACTTTTAGGGCTGAGGAGTTGGTGAATATCACTCACCGACAAATGAAGGACGAGGAGAGCAGGCGCATTGCTGCTGTTGAGGCCTTTAACGTGGCCGAGAAGAGGATCAAGGAGCTGAACGCTAAGCTCACCAAGGCTGACAGAGAGAAGAAGAGCACTGAGGTTGTTCTGGAAGGGGCAAAAAGGCAGGCCAAGACTTAGCGCAAGCAACTTCTTTAGGGCGAGGATGAGCTTGCTGCAGCCAAAGAGCAAACAAAAGTGCTGAAGAAAAAATTGGAGGATGCTGAGAAAGCTAGGGATGAGGCCGAACAAGATGGCTATAATGTGGGGGTAGCTGAAACCGAGAAGGCCCTCAGGGCTGAGGTCTCGGGGGTATGTAGAACATACTGCCTCCAGGTGTGGAATGAGGCCCTCAATTTGGCTGGGGTTGAGGCCTCCTCAGCACTTAGGAGAGCAGAGAATGTTTACTATCCCTCTGCAATTTGGGCACCAGACTCTTCAATCTCCTCGAATGATGCAGCCCTTAAAGATCTGAGCTCCACCATTGAAATACCGGCCAAGGACCTTCCTCCTCCGAGCAGTCCTTCAAAAGGGGTAGAGCAAGTTGGCGCAGTTGAGAAGGAAAAAGAAAACCCAAAGGAGGTCGCCCCTGAAATTACAAAGCTTCCAGCTGCACCCAAGGATTCTTCCGAAAGAGGGGTGGTTTCCCAAAACCATGAGCTGGTTTTGGCAACTTTCCCCATTCCTCCCAAGGAAGAATCCAAGGGTAAAGTCCCAGCATCCTCAGCAGCAGCAACTGCCCAATCCACCAAGACCCCAGCAAAAGACAAGCTTGTAATAAAAATGAAGTAGTCTTTAGAGTAGCTTTTTTTTTTTTTACTGTTGTTTTTGTTTCCAAAATTTGTAATCAATTTGCCCTTTTGTAATCAATTTACCTTTCTCTGAGGCTTAGCTTAATGATAATTATGAGCTTTTCCTTCACACTTGTGGTATTTGTATGAATCCTAACACAGTTTCTACTTTATTGCACACTTAATCAATGTGACAATTAGATATAGCTCCATTTAGTTATCTGCATAAGTATAACATAGTTACTACATCCCATATGATCAGCAATAAGACAGGCTAAACCTTCTAAGTCTACAATCTCAACAAAGTATACCCTTAACTTCAAAAACACACACAATGGTAGTGCATTCATCCATACCGGGCTCCACCTAACCCTTCACTTATCAGTAAGTCTAAGGAACTGTAGGTGATAATTAGTTCTCAAACAGATCATAGATATACTTGCAAATGTTTTAAATGATGCTCAAGAGTGTCCATTGATCAAGTTACTATAATGAAGGCCTTTGCCATTCAGCATGGCTGGCTTTGTTTAATACCTAAACAAACAATAAGAAGTATTAATTTACTCAATGTATGTGGTCCGAGGAGCCAGGCATGACCAAGGTTCCGTTTAATACTTAAACAAATAATAGGAAGTATTAATTTACCCAAGGTATGTGGTCCGAAGAGCCAAGTATGACCAAGATTCTGTTTAATACTTAAACAAATAATAGGAAGTATTAATTTACCCCAAGGTATGTGGTTCGAAGAGCCAGGCATGACCAAGGTTCTGTTTAATACTTAAACAAATAATAGGAAGTATTAATTTACCCAAAGTATGTGGTCCGAGGAGCCAGGCATGACCAAGGTTCTGTTTAATACTTAAACAAATAATAGGAGTAACGCATAATGTCATAAACAAAAATATGTCAGAAATGACTTTCATTAATAATAGTACCTTCGCAGGTTATTTACATTCCAAGGGCGTGGTACAACATTTTCATCTAGATCTTCGAGGTAATATGCAATTATTCCAGCCACTGAGGTGATACGATATGGCCCTTCCCAGTTGGGCCCTAACTTTCCTCATGTTGGGTTCTTTGCAGTACCCATAACCTTTCTTAATACTAAGTCTCCAGGCGTTAATGGCCTCAACCTCACATTTGAGTCGTACCCCTTCTTGAGCTTATGTTGATAATACGCCAATTGAACCATGGCGTTCTATCTTCGCTCTTCAATCAAATCTAAGATCTTCTCTAATAACCAGTCATTATTGTTCAGAGTGAAAGAGCTCATTCTCATCATTGGGAATCCGACCTTTAGAGGAATTACTGCCTCGGCCCTAAGTCATTGAAAAAAGGGTTTCTCCTGTTGACCTACGAGGGGTAGTGCGATATGTCCAAAGAATATGTGGCAGCTCTTCCACCCATTTACCCTTAGCATCGTCCAACCTCTTTTTGAGTCCATTCACTATAACCTTATTGACAGCCTCGGCCTGTCCATTCCCCTGTGGATAAGCCGGGGTGAAATACCTATTCTTAATGCCTAGGTCACAACAGTACCTCCTGAAGGCTTTGCTATCAAACTGAAGACCATTGTCCGAGATGAGGGTATGAGGGATTCCAAACCGAGTGACAATATTTTTCCACACAAATCTCTTGGCATCCATGTCCCTGATATTTGCCAGTGGTTCAGCTTCAGCCCACTTGGTAAAGTAATCCGTGCCGACCAGTAGCCATCTTTTATTCCCTACTGCCCTAGGAAAAGGTCCCACAATATCCAAACCCCATTGAGCAAAAGGCCAAGGGCTAGACAGAGGATTGAGGACACCCCCCAGTTGATAAATATTTGGGGCAAATCCTTGACATTGGTCACACTTCTTTACGTACTCTTGTGCTTCCTTCTGCATATTCGGCCACCAATATCCCTAAGTGAGGGCTCTGTGAGACAAGGATCTACCTCCTGTGTGGCTTCCACAAATCCCTTCATGTAACTCTTCTAGGAGTAGCTCTACTGTCTCAGGGTGTATGCATAGCAAATATGGCCCAGAAAAAGAGCGTTTGTACAACTTTTGATCTTCAGACAGCCAAAACCGAGGAGCCTTTCTTCACACTTTATCAGCCTCGGTCCTCTCCTTGGGCAAGATATCCTCCTTAAGGAATAGCACAATAGAATCCATCCAGCTAGGTCCCACCCTAATCTGATGAATGTGGACCCTCTCCCCTTTTATCTCAGTAGGTTTACATAAGTCCTCAACAAGAATAACCCAAGGTAAGCTATGCGTCAAGGAGGTTGCGAGGGTAGCAAGAGAATCAGCATGCGTATTTCTACTCCTAGGGATTTACAGTAAGGTGAAAGACTCGAACCCTGACTACAGGTGCCTAACCTGATTCAAATACTCCTGCATTCTCACATCCCTGGCCTCCAACTCCCCCTTTACCTGGCCTACAACCAACCTCGAATTTGAAAACACCTCCATTGTTTTTCCTCCCATTTTTTGAACCATAGTCATCCCTACCAACAGAGGCTCATACTCAACCTCATTATTGGTGGTCGAGAAGCCCAATCTTAAGGATTTTTCAATGATGATCTTCTTAGGAGATATTACAACTAGCCCTACTTCAGACCCTCTTTGATTTGTTGCACCATCTACATAAAGACTCTTGCAGGCATAGTTGTCAAAACGTGAATCGTATCGTGAATTGATTTTTAATTTTTTGGTATCGTGTATCGTATCGTATCGTGTATCGTAAGATACACAAACACTTACTAAAATTTATAAAAAATTATAAATATACATATATAAAGGGTATATTCATTATAAATTTTGAATATATTCAACAAATGACTAATTTATTCATCACTTATGTAATAATATTTAACAAGCTAACTAAATAAATCAAACTAGCATGTGTTTATAACATACACATTCAAATTTCTTAAATTCAAAAGTGATAATATATTACAAGTGACCCAAAAATAATAATTTATTTTCATCATATTCATCAAATTGCCTAATCAAACCCATCTAAGTCAATGCTATCATCATGCTTATAATTTTGCAAACTTATTTCTTCATTAAAATTTTCTTCATCATCATTTGTCATTAACATTTACTTTCTTTTCTTGTTCTTTTTATTTTAATAATATTTTTATAAAAAAAATTTTGGCATTCTAGTTTCTTGGACTTATAACAATAATGATAAAAATAAAAAAATTTATATTGTCAATTAATATTTTATTCGTAGTATATAAAATAAATTTTAAAATATTAAAGTGAAGGATAAGTGTGTACTATGTAGTCTAATTGTAGGAGAGAGAGCAAATAAAACTTGTGAATATGTTATTTTAGTAGGGTAAACTAAGTAAACTAATATTTTTTTGTTAAAAATAAGTCTCACAACTTGTTAGATTCAAATAAAAGTACAAATGTTAACAAAAAATCTCATTTTAAAGCATTTGTCCATGTATCGTACGATACGTACGATTTTACGATATGATACGATTCATACGATACACACACTGTATCGTACGATTCATGAGCACTTACAATACGCCAATATGATACAGAACTTTTTACACACGATACGATACGTATCGCGTATCATACGATACTGACAACTATGCTTGCAGGGAGACCAAGCCAACTGATTTTCCATCCATGCTCTGCTCTTGTCCTTCCTCTTCCAATGGGGATTCAGCAAACTCGGCCACCAAATCCGTGAAGACCTGGCCCTTGATAGAGGTGCGAGGCATATACTTGATATCAAAAGCCCCTAGGATCGCACCCTACTTGGCAATCCTTCCTGTGTAATCAGCTCTCCAAAATAGTGATTGGAGCAAAAGTTAGGTTAGAACAACAACAGTATAAGCTTGGAAGTAGTGGGGGAGCTTACGCGTAGCATGCACCACTGCCAAAATGGCCTTTTCCAGTGGTAGGTAACGAACTTCGGCCTCATGTAATGACTTGCTCACATAATAAACTAGCTTTTGTACTCCATTATCAACTCGTATCAGTACTAAGCTTACCGCATGGGAGGCTACAACAACATAAGCAAATAGGACTTCCTCTTTCTCGGGTCGAGACATAATAGGTGGCCGAGAAAGGTATTCCTTCAGCTGCTAGAAGGCTAGGACACACTCCTCGGTCCACTCAAACCCCTTCCACTTATGCAACAACCGAAAGAAAGGCCTACACTTGTCCGCGGACCGAGAGATGAATCGGTTTAGAGCAGCAGTCATCCCTGTCAACTTTTGGACCTCTTTAGGATTTCGAGGAGGTTGCAAATTGTTAATTGCCTTAATCTGATTAGGATTTACTTCAATTCCACGGTGAGTAACCATGTAGCCTAGAAATTTACCTGAGCTAACGCCAAAAGAACATTTGGAAGCATTGAGAAGCAATTTGTGCCTCCTTAGTATTTCAAAAATATTCCCAAGGTCTCCCATGTGCTCGGACACCACCTTACTTTTCACCACCATATCATCTATATAAACCTCAATATTTTTGCCTAGTTGTGGCTCGAATATTCTGGTCATCATCCTCTGGTAGGTAGACCCTGCATTCTTCAATCCAAATGGCATCACCTTGTAATGGTAATTTTCAGTAGAAGTAACAAAAACTGTCTTCTCCTGATCACTCAAAGCTAATGATATTTGATGGTACCCTTGAAAGGAATCCAAAAAGCTCATCCAAGGATGGCCTACAGTTGCATCCACTAACTGATCTATCTGAGGCATAGGGAAAAGGTCTTTTAGGCAGGCCTTGTTCAAATCTGTGAAGTCCACACATACTCGTCACTTTCCACTCTTCTTCCTTACCACCACAGTATTGGCCAGCCACTCAGGGTAAAACACCTCTTTAATAGCTCCAGCCCGTTTAAGCTTGACCACCTCCTCTTTGACAGCATCAAAATAGTCCTTAAACGAGCGTCGAGATGGTTGCTTTTTGGGGATGACAAATGGATCGACATTCAAATGATGGCAAATGAAATTTGGATCCAACCTAGGAGCCTCGTATGCGCTCCACGCAAACACATCAACATTCCTCATGGGAAACTCTACCAGCTCTTCCTTCTTTTGAGGAGGCAACTGATCTCCGATCTGGAAAAACTTCTCCTCATCACCACCAATGATTACTTTTCCTAATTCCTCACATTTGGCCCCTTCCATCACCACATCCGTAGACGATGCTACGATCCTTGATTGTTATAGACCTTATTCAACTGAGACCGAAGACTCAACTTCACCCTGATGTCTGATCGCAACTACCAAGCATTGTCTAGCCATAGACTGGCTCTCGACCAGCTCCTTGACCTGGTCCCCAGACAGATACTTCACCTTTAAGTGTAGGGTGGAGGAAACGGCCCCCAGGGCATGAAGCCAGGGTCTTGCCACAATGGCCATGTAGGGAGAATAAGCATCCACCACAATGAAGTCCACCTCCACCACTTCTGTACCTGCTTGCACAGGTAGTCTAATCTGGCCCTTTGGAATAACAACTTTCCCATCAAAGCCCACTAAGGGTGAATCATAGCATGCCAAATTTTCAGGCTTCAATCTTAGTCCTTCATACAAATCAGGGTACATGATCTCTGCACCGCTGCCCTGATCTACCAACACCGCTGCCCTGATCTACCAACACCCTCTTCACATCATACCCTCCTATCCTGAGGGTGACCACTAGGGCATCATCATGTAGCTGCACAGTTCCAACTTTGTCTTCATCGAAAAAACTCAATGCTGGTTAGATTTCCATTCTACCCCTCTTCGGCTTAGGGTTGAAGTCCTCGGGGGGTGGCCGAGCTACAGACATCACCCTGGAGGGATAAGAACCGGTCCTTCTTGGAGCAGCGAGGATAATATTAATTGTGCCCAAAGGTGGCCTTGAAGAAATATCTCTCTAAGATCCCAATCCTGCGTAGCCCCCTTGTCCATTGGACTGATAAAGAAATTGCTTCAACTTTCCACTTCCGACTAGCTGCTCCAGATGACTCTATAAAGTTTTGTTATCCTCCGTGGTGTGTCCTCGCTCCTGGTGATATTGGCAATGAAGGCTTTGGTTGCACTTCGTGGGGTCTCCTTCCATCTTATTTGGTTATTTAAAGTATGACTCATTCTTGATTTTTTCCAAGACTTAATGTACTGGCTCTCGGAACACCGTGCTAACCACTTGAGCAGCAGGAGACCCGGATTGTCCAGCAAAGCCTCTCCGAGGCCGGTTATCGTTGTATCTGTCAGACCTAAAATCCCTTTTATCTTGAGGGACCACCTTAGCCTTCCCCTTCCCTTGCTGTTGGTCTTCCTCGACCCACTTATACTCATTAATACGGTCCATGAGCTGACGTACACTCCTAGCAGGCTTCCTAGTCAACGACTTCCTCAAATCATGCTCGGCAGGTAGGCCGACCTTGAAAGTCCTTATAGCCACGTCATCAAAGTTCCCATCTATCTCATTAAACATTTCCCAGTATCTATCAGAATACGTTTTCAGGGTTTCCCCTTCTTGCATAGTTATGGACAACAGGGAGTCTAAGGGCCGAGAAACCCTTCTGCAAGTAACAAAGCGAGAGCCAAACGCTCTAGTAAGCTCCTTAAAGGAGTTAATAAAACCCTCCCTTAGACCATTAAACCACCTCATTACCACAGGCCCCAAGCTGGATGGGAATACCTTGCACATCAGGGTTTCATTCTTTAAGTAAACAGTCATTCTCTGGTTGAAGTGGTTAACATGCTCCACAGGGTTTGATCTGACGTTATACAGTGTAAACATTGGCTGAGTAAACCGTCGAGGAAGTTTTCCTCTCTCAACCCTACGGGTAAAAGGTGATTTAGAGATCTGATTGAGAGCCTTACCCATAGCATCATTGCCCAGACCTTTGCGAGGCGGACTCTCCCTTCTCCGCCTATAATGGTGATCCTCATCACATGAAAAAAACTCACTGGGAGGAGTCCTGGACCTAGGGCGGTAGCTATTATCACTATCATCATCAGAAGAAGGGCCAGAACTTGATGGAGTTCCCCAATGTCGCTCGCGGCGTAACCTCCTTCGCAAACGGTCAATCTCCAGTTGCATGCTCCTAATGTTCTCTTCATGAGAGACGTGACTCCCACCTCGAGATTGGCTCCTACTAGTATGCGTGGTATGCATACTGACCTCCCGGTCCCTTCTCCGCTCAAGGTTGAGAAACTGGTCTTGACGTTGGGAACCAATAGACTCCCCTCGATTCAGACCTAAACCTACCATAATTGAACGTTAAACTCACTATAACACAAGAATTCCCATAGAAGGCGCCAATTGTAGGGCCACAATTTGGATCCTAAGCCCAAAAGGTAATAGGATCTAAGCCCAAAGAGCCTAATACAATGAATTTGTAAAAAGTAGGTTCGAAAACTAGGTTTACTGAGTTGGACAACAATTATAATGGATCCAGATGACAAGAAAGCAAAGATAAACTAGTTTTACCCAAAGAAAATCATCTTCGGCACAATTCGAGGAGATTAGTTCTTGTATGTATTTCTTTTGAATTTGTTTACAAGTCCAATTCTCGTTCCTACAGTGTTTTTCTCTCTCAATTCTCTGATCCCCCTTCATTCAGGGGCTTCTTTCTCTTTTATACTATCCTCCTTCTTCCATCTCCACTCTCCACGTGTAGATCAAGTTGTTGGCCTTAATCCTTGTCCCATCAGCACCTTCCTGAAGTCTCTGGGAGTAGCTGTAAGGCTGAAAAGCATTGTTCAGGTATCACTTCCACATTAATACGGCTAGAGAGTTAGCTGCAAAACATTTAATGCGGTGGTAGCAGCCTTTCCTCATATATTTTTTACCTTCCTCATGTCTCGTTCCTTCCTGATACTTATCCTTAACAGTGGAATTGTCCGGAACATTGCTCTTGATAGCAAGTCAACCCCTCTGACTTTTGCACCGTTACAGTCGAGGAGGAATTTTTCCTCGGACCACCACCCTGGACTTTTATGACCAGTCACTTTCCACTATTTACCAGCCCGCACTTTTACATCTATGTTCCCTTGTCCTCGGACTACAAAGTGTCATCGGATAGGGCTCATGGCCCAATATACATCACTAGGCCTACCACTCCTACAAAAATAATGGCAAAATTTTATGATATATATGGATTGGATTTTGTTATATAATTTTTATTACATAGCATATAATATATAATATGATTTTGACAATTAATATTAAATTTATTGTGAATGTTTTAGTGACAATAATTGAATAACTTATTACATATAATTTCACAATATATTCTCATATAGTGTACTAGATTTCTTAATATGGATGCACATCTCTAATCATAATAAATAAATTTTAATAATTACCTTAATTATTAAATTTTATATTTGAAAAAAAAAAAAATATATATATATATATATATATCTTGTTAAAGTTTCTTTGCATTGTAGGGATAGAACTTAGAAGTTTTTGATTTTTTATTGACTTATTCTAATTAATTTGTCAAATAAATTGAAAACCCACACTTTTACATGTCAGGATTATAGTATATGTTATTGAAATTGGTTTTAAAATTACTAGTACCATAACTTAAAGTAACTTAACAGGTAAACAAATTTTAATTTGATTAGATTTGATTTTCTTTAAAAAAAATATTCTAATTGAATTACATATGTTCTTTTCTATAAATTTTTTGATCGACTCTTTATTTATCAATAATGATTTAACATTTCCATGCATTACTCAATTTTATGATTAATGATATATCATCCAGAAGTCATTAAGATAAAAAAAAAAAAGAGAAATAAAATAATTTTGTTGAACTCATGAAAAAATTATACTTGTTTTATGTCCAACAATGACAAAATTAGGGTTGTACTAACCTTGAGAATATATGAGCTAAGCATCGACGCTTTGCACTAAGATTTTGGACAACACCATGTGATGCCCCTATTTATTATTACTTTTTTTTATTTGAATTCCGAAAAATTTGGAATTTTTGAGTTGTTAGGTATATTAGTAATTCTTTAAAAGCAAAAATAAAATCTTTTTTTTTCATTAACTTCAAATATAAGATAAAATAGTTGCTTACCCGAGCACTGCATCGGATAGTTAAGTAATATATATTGCTTGAAGGTATAATCAACCTCATGCAATTCATTTATAAATAATGAAGTTAAAACAAATGAGTAACTACACTAAATATTAAATTTGTATATTCATAGCCTTCATATTTAGAAAGAATTTAACTTACGTTTAGCCGGATCCTAGATTGATGTTCTTCTCATAAATTGAATATGATTGGTGGCAGAGTTTATGGTTGGTTTAGAATAGAGTCTTTTTCAAACATGAAATATTTTTTATTTATCTTGGGGACAAAGTTTGGCTACAAACTCAGCAATAGTCTAAGGCTACAACTCTCACTAAACAAATTAACATGTCTATATATTTTGAAAATTTAACCGTTATATTGCATATTCTTTATGTTTTTAAAACACATGTCAAATTTCACGCCAATTGGATATTATTTACTATTTGATCTATAAACATATTTTTAATGTATAATTTTATACTACAAAAACTCGAAATTTAAATATTTGATTGATGACATAACTATTAGTTTTTGATCTTATTGAAATTTTGTAAGCATGGAAGATATAAAAAGAAAATGTAATCCAATGGTGGATTTGTCAAAATTTACATCAAATACAAAAATATCAAGTGGAGTTGTGTAAAATTAAAATTATTGCCATCCTAATTTTTAATATCAAAAAAAGGAAGAAAAATATCATCATGATGCTATTAGGAACTTGTCAAACATTAAATCTTCACAAAACCATCACATTTTGAATCAATCATTAGTGGCAAACTCTTTAATAAAGATTTGTTCCCTTTGCAATCACTCACCATGCACCCATCTCTTTAATAAAGATTTTCCCTGTGCTTCTTCTTCTAGAATAACATAAACAAAATAATTGCTGGAGTGTCACTACAATGTCTACTATAAATGGTTGCCATAGTGCCACATAACAATCTCTTTTACGAAATTTGTTAAAAATACAAATATAGCTTCTATGAAGAGTAGCAGAATAGATGGACACATTGTTTCAACTTACAGCATATGACCAATTGAACCTTCAAATTCTTAAAAAAAACAGGTCGAATTAACTCTGTATATATCTAGTCTTAACCTAATCTATAGTGTATATAAGCACAGCAAGCCTAAACAGGTCGAATTAACTCTGTATATATCTAGTCTCTCATCGAAATATTGGAAACATTCGGGTGAGAGACTTTACAAAAATTGTTGTATGATTCAAACCTCACATGAAGTGGTTGTTATCTAAGAAATTATTGTTAAATATCTGTTTTGTAAAAGAAACTATATTTATTATTTGTGTAATTTTATGTGGGATTCAATTTACTATTTTTTGATAATTACTAATTTACGTGGGATTCAATTTACTATTTTTTCAAAATGTGAGTTGATTTTTTTTTTCCTTACTAACTCTTAGTAGTTTCCTAATGTATGATTCCAGACTCCTCTATAAGGTGATCATTTTTTTTATAAATGACGCTACACGATTGAAGTTTTTGTCTCATTTAATGACAGGCACCCAAGAAATCCTGCAAAGTGGAGTTGTTTTTTCTACTTTATTTGTGAATGCAATTGTGCTGTAAATTTTCTGAACTGTTTTTTAATTTTATTTTTATAATCAACTTTGCAACTTGGTAAACTTAATACAATTGATTTTTTAAGTGAATTAACCTTTATTGATTCAATTACATGATAAGGTGAAGATCTCTTGTATCTGGACCAATTAATTACTGTTTTTTTTTTTCTCTATATTATTTTGCATCAGTTTTAAATACTTTGTTTCTCTAAGTATTGGCATATGACCAAAACTTAGAAAGGGAGAAAGAATTTGTTATGTTCTTGCTTTGATAAGTGTATTTAAAAGTTTTAATTCCAAGCTCTTGTTGGACTGCAGGACATCTCTTGCTCTTGTCGTATGTCCTTGCATACATGCTGTTGTTGTCTACATGATGCATTCCTGCAGTGGTTGGTTGTTATGTGGTGTTTTCCCTGCTTCTCATCAAAATTCATATTTTCTGGTATCAGTTTTTATAGTCTGACTTCACCAAAGTATTTAAAGTGTTGAAAATTTACTGGAGATGGAGTGGTTTAGGATTTTTGGTTTTAATTTATATTCATATGATAGCCAAATCGGTGCAACATGTAATTGCAAGTAAGTAATTTTTATAAAGTAACAGTTATCTTCTTTTCTATGAGATTCAAATTGTTCTTTTACTGTTTTCACCTTATCCTTTGATTAATTACTGATTCTTCCAAAGGCTAAAACTGATAGAAAAGAATCACTTAACCATTATCCTAACACTACCCCCCATATGTGAGCCCAAAGTCTTGAGGTCCAACATGTGGGATTTTGAAATTTTAAAATGGGAGGTTGAGTGGAGATAGAATTTGAATTTAGGACCATTTGCTTTAATATTAAGATGAATTACTGATTTTCCCCAAAAGTTTAAGTAGTTAGGAAAGAGTGAATTTAATCAATTAATCATATTATCCTGACAACCTCATTAAAGCCCTAACCATTATCCTGACCTCCTCATTAAAGCTTGCCTCTGTTGATGAACAGAACCGGAAAGAGATGAATCGACGTCAGGACAGGTTCAAGAATTTGAGTTCCAAAGTCAACCAGATGGCTGGTACTCTTAACTTGTCCTGCTTCAACAATAGAGATAGCTTACTTGGGCCTAATATAAAGCAGGGTGACATCATAAGCAGAACAAATGGCTTGAACAACCATGGTCTAGTTTGCTTTCAGTGGCAAGTACAAGTACAAAACACATTGCATTGGCAGTCAATGAGAAACTTAACCTACATACTAGGCTTCTGGTTGGGTCTTTTACTGATGTGCTCTCCATTTTTTTTCTTTTTCTTGATGTTTACCATCCTATTTGTGGTTATGACTTCTGCTGCCTCATAACTTTATGTTTTTCCATCTTTTGCAATATGCAGGATAACTTGGACCAGCATGCGGACTTAACGGATACTCCATTACTATTGTTGCACTCTAATCAACCTTGAATCCATGTGCATGGCAGCATTTACTTTGTTTTTCGACAAAGCATCCAACATTTTAATACTTTGACCTCCAGAAATTGAGCGTAGGGCATATCCATGTTAAAAAACCAACATCAATTTTTTTGGTATTAAAATAATTTGAGAAAATAGGTTCTGTAGACTTCTTAAACTAAATAACTGAACATGAATTTGAAGTTCCAGGAATGGTAGATCTTTTCGTTTGTCACCACTCATTCACCTTTGTCTTAGATACTAATATTAGCACTTCATCTGTCGTGATCTGAAGCGTCTAAAGTTGCTCTATGAATTCCGAGTCCATCTCGACAGCCTAAGCATGTACAGACACTCTTAGCCCTAAGGAACTCTCTTGGGGCAAACCAAGACAAGAAAGAGAGACTCCTAAGTCCTAACCTAACGAGAGGAGAGCTAATAAGTTCGGGTCTGGACAATGTATTGGTAGAAATTACAAGTATTATTTATAATTCATAAATTCCCATGTTTCCTTCACATACTGTCATCACCAACAACTTAATTTGGAAAGTTCATTATATCCACTACTATATGTTAAAATATTGGCGTTTATTGCTAGAAATAGATTCAAGTTGCTTAGATCCATATGTCTGAAGTGCAGTCACCACCAGGATATCTCATCTCATGGGCTAGGGAAGGACCATCAGGTTCAGCAGCAAAATCCACGAAAAAATTCGGGTTTATTTTCAGACCACCTTTCTCTGTATCAACATCAATCTGCAACATGTGAGATCCTTTCTCCACAAGATCAGGATAAAATTGACGATCCCATGTACTGAAGAGTGAGTTGGTGACATAGAGTCTCTTCCCATCTAAACTTAATTGGATCATTTGAGGCCCCCCTCTTAACTGATTTCCCTGAAAGGAAAATATGAAGCGAACAACATATTAAATTAAGGGAACTACATGGAGCAAAAGTACTGTCTTAGTTTGAGTGATTAAATAGTTTGTGCCAAACCAATGCACATAAACCACATAAACATAATTAAACTGGTGTACACTAACATGAACAACATATTAAATTAAGGGAACTACATGGAGCAAAAGTACTATCTTAGTATGAGTGATTAGCCCATTTGGTAAGAGATTTCTAGTAATGTTGTTCAAGTACTGTGGAAATACATGTGGGTTAAAAAGTGTTGTGGAACACTAACATGTAACATCAGAGATAGGAAGATACTCAAATGGTATTATTTTTCTATAGCCTATCAAACGAATGGTCTAGGCGTCTAACTGAACTAGGCATATACCTATATGGGATAAAGGCACTCGAGTGATGAATATATAACAGGTCACTTATAAGTTGTCTAGCCACTCACATACAGTGTATAGTGTTAGCGCATCAAGGTTTAGGTGGTCCGTGTGCATCTATTACTAAATGATAATGATTGATGGTCACCAGATAATGAATAAAGCACTCAGTAGATTAATAATACATCTTTTTTTATAGAATCATGATGTAAATCAGAAGCAGAAAGAACCAAACAGATTATCTGATGCATCTGTGTGAAATACTTCTAGTGCAGGAACTGTTTTAACTGATATCTAAATTGCACATAAGCAGCATTCCCAACCAAGCCTATCTTGTTTAGGGAATTGTTACTAAAAGCACCCAATCAATCATCAATTAGGCAGCAATAAGCTATAGCTCAGAAAGAGTTTTAACTTTTACAATGGAGTTCACACAAACCTGGATCTCTGGAACATCAAATTGCCATGTTTTTCCATCTTCTCCCTCGGCCACTATTGGGCTTCCCTTTTGAATTAGTCCCCCAACCCATACTTGGCCTCTCAATACAGGATTCTTAGGGTCCTCAATGTTATACTGCCTCACATCCCCATGCAGCCAGTTCACAAAGTACAGAAAACGATCATCAAGAGAGATCAGAAAATCAGTTATAAGCCCAGGCATTTCTGGAAGAATCCAATTTTGCACCTTCAATGGCTTCACTGATATTGCAATCTGCAAATATTGATCAATGCCTCAAATAAAAAGACAATACAGAGCAAATTACAAGGTGAACACAATATGGCACACTAACATACAGACATATATAAATATCTTATGTGCATACCTCATGGCTCCAAGAGCCATCTTGGGTCTGAAAAAATCGCACCATGTTACTTGTCAAGGCACAACCAACAAACCCTGTATCTTTCGAAGGATCATGCAGGAACCTTATCTGCAAAAGGGTTACATTGAGACAAAAATAGATCCAGACTTATTATGTTCTGATTAAAAGAAAAAAAATATAAATTAACAAATAATCATGTTGGCCATACTCTAGATGTAGGAAACCAGACTGTAGATTGTCTATGCACTCACCTCCAAAGGTAAGAGCCCTGTACTGCCAAGATCCAATGTTTGTTTCAGTTCACCACCTGGCCAGCTGTACACATGCAGATGCCTCCCATAAAGACCATCAGAAACATGCTGAAGATTGAAACCTTTAGTGAAAGCAGCAGGGGCACCCCATGAGGAGCTTATCATTGTCTTGTGTCGTGGTTGGTACCAGAAATCATAGCCAAAAAGTGGACTGTGCCCTGGTTTCTCCCACCTGGTAGATGTGAAGGGAGCTTTAAGGTTACATCGTAATCAAATCTACAGTAAACATGCTCAATTTACAATGCCAGGAATTGAATCATGCTATTAAACTGTCACCATCTCCGTGAATATTTAAATAGATTTCCAATATTACTTGTGTATTGTCAATCTTGTCTTTAAATTTGATATATTGTTTCCATTAATCAATATAATGAATTGCGCCAAAATTGGATACATAGATACATGATTTTTTAAAACAAGTTTGCTAACAGTAAAAGATTAGATTTATTTGTATGTCTCAGAACAGTACCTTCCTTTGACATTAAACTCAGAATCAAGAAGAAGAAAGCCATTCCCTGCAGCATTTCCATCTTTATCACCAAGGCATGACACCAGTAAGTCTCCAGAAGCAAGGCAATGGGATGTGTGTGGATAAGCCAAACCAGTCTTCTGAACAATATCTTCAGGCTCAACAACTTTATGCAGTGATGGAGCCTTGGAATTGGTTTTTGTGTCAATCACATATATGCGACCAGATCTGAAAAGGCTTGACTTATTAAGGAATATATTACCAACAGTTAATGCACCTCTTCAAATGATGAACCATCAATACTAGTAATCATAGCTTCTGACAAAAAGAACAGAAATTACAAAAAGGCTACATTAGGCCTCTTACAGAAATGGAGTCATTATAAAATGCTTCCTCGGCATTTTAAAGGCATATATCCATCATACAGCACCAATCCATTGGAAGTAGAAGAAAACACAAAAAAGTACAATACCAGACAATTTTCTTTCTTTCTTAGGAGGCGGGGTGTTAATAATTCTCAAAAGTTAAAAATATCACATTACATTAAACCATAAATTTGATCTTCTTGGTAAACACAAAAGACTTAAATAGGAAACAGATTATCTCGCGTGTGTTATATTCCAAAACATAAAATGCAACCAGTTATCACATATCAAAAGTCAAACACCCCCCCCCCCCCCCCCGGCGGGCGGGCAAAAATAAATAATAATAAATATGAAGTATAAAACCTGAGCCATAATTTTCTAATCCACCTATACCGGTGAAGTCAAGAGTTTGATACTGCTAGTGAAACTAAATTAAGGAACACTGGAGAACCAATAATAGGTTATTAAATAAAGAAATCATCGTGAGATTACTATGAAGTCACTAGCATACACCTATTTAGCAATGGAATTACCATCTTATCGGATAGTGAGTTTACTTTTTTTTAATTTTTTAAATATGAAATCAGTGAGCTGCAAACACCAGATCAAACCTAAGCACAAGTCAAGACAAGACATGCAATTAGAATGCTTGCCTAACTACAAAGTCATTATCCATAATCTTATGTGTGTTTATCTTTTCAAACGCATCCACAACTACCACAGATAAAGTGGACTTCAGACTGTTGAATTGTGAGTTCAAAATGTAATAGTTCATAATTTAAGTAATATTTCAATAACAAGAACCACATCTACATTAATCAAATTTTCATTCACAACTACATTTATAGAATCAATTTAGCAAGCATGAATCAGTTTCTAGACTGGTAATTTACCAGCATTTTCATAGCAAGTTCCAAATAAAGTAGCCTCTAAAGCTTGTGCTTACATTATTTTTCTACCTCTCTATGTTGGAGCACCTGTCTACCCCTTTCATCAATAAATGGTCAGTGCTTAACCAAACAATGCATGTGCGCATGTATTTATGTATATACACATGAACCTACGTATGTATTTATGTATGCAAAGATTCATTGATGCTAAATAAAATTTACTCATACACTAGTGAAGGTAGGATCAGAAAGCGTCGATCTGCTGAGGGATCTCCATGGCAAGAGCTACATGAATTCCACCCTGAATGATGTAGTTCATCACCTAAATAAGGCACAGGCAGCCTGTGGATAACTTTTGAATAAGTAGGAGAGCTTGGATCTATGTCCACTGTAGCCAAGTAATCAGGCTTCTCTCTTCCTGTTCCTGTATATACAATTAACCATTATATTATAGGAGTAACTTACTACATTATGCCCAACTAAGACAAACAATCCAAAATGGTTCCGTAACAGCAGAAAAGCAATAAGCTATAGATAGAAAAACAGATCAAATCAACTAGTCCACACATAGAAAAGGATTTTAAGTGGTAGAGTTCGGAGGTGAGGAACAAAAAGGAATAAAGCCTAGGGCACAACACATATGTCTCAACTCTTCAAGGTTAAAAGCAACAATATATATTATGAAGATGGCAAAAACATATTAAGAAACTAATCTGGCCATATATAGCACTGCACAAAATAAATAATGAGATGCAAGAAACTGCTTCATTGAAATCCAAGAGTCTGCAGAACCGGAAAATAAAATCCTAAATTTTAAACTTTAGTTGAGGGCTGATTTTCAATAGGAATCATTTGCTTTCCATATTATCTTATAAAAATAAAAATAAAAAATAAAAATAATAATAATTAAAAAATAACAAAAATAAATATGATTGTATTAAGCATTCAAATTGAAGCAAGTCCTTATTTCACTCATTTAACCAGACAAGGAAAGCCTATTATTTTTTAAAAGGTGGGGCTTTTTTGGTATGCAGTAACTATCTCATGCATCCAATATATACATCTCCAACAGACAGTGTGTGGGCAGTGGGCAGGGCCCACCTTCCACTAGGCCAATTAGGCCATTGCCTAAGGCCCCCAAGTGGGGCCCCAAAATTTTGGAAAAGAAAGGGCAGTAGAGACAAAAAAAAATTAATTTCAAATGAAACTCAAAAAATCCGGTACATCCTTGTGACCTTGTGATTAAAGAACAAAAAATTTGGTACATCCTGAAAAACATTGGTACCCCAAATAATTCTTTGGTCTAAACAAAATAAATTGTCCCAAAAATAACATCCTTAACCTCTAGACAAACCAAAATTCAACAATACCGGTTACAATTGCTTCTACAGAAAGAAAATTTTCAAAATCAAAATTAATAAAATCATATTTAAGATCGACAATGTCCCAAGAAAGATTAAGTTGATTAAGTATATTATCGATTAAAAATGAGATGTTAAAAGAACGTGAATACAAAACTTTAATTAGTCAATTTGCATCATTAAAGGCAAGAAAAATAAATTTTAAATGAAATATATATTATAATATAAAAATATTAAATAAATATTAATTTAATTAATACATAAATATAAAGAAGACCCATTTTAATTCTCCCTTAGGCCCAAAATGTCTGGGACCAGCCCTGGCAGTGGGCTTATCCAATTAAGAAGGCTTCACTACCTCATCATGACTCCTGCATATACCTTCAATAAATCCTTCTCTAACTTCAATTTCACCATAGAAAACTACATATTCAAAAAACAAAAACAAAAACAAAAATCTTCCTAAATTACAACTTTACTAAACATGAAACCATATTAACATAAGAATATGTCCATGTTTCGATCGGCCACAAATACTCTTGTCCCCCTCCTTTAAATATATATATATATATATCAGATTTTTTTTTTTTTTTTTAAACAGACCCAAAAGAAAATTCAATAATAACTGCATATTTAAGTCGAATTGCTATGAAAAAAAAAAAGCAATTAAAATAAAAAGTAGATGAAGATAGTATATTTAGGTACCAGTGTAAACGCAAGTGACATAGATGAGAGCTTCTCTAGGACCAGACATGGCCTCCAGCGGAGTTGCGTACCCAGGTCCCCCCGTGTTGCAGCAAGCAGCGTGCCCATTATTCTCATTCCCCACCACTCCATGTTTCAACACACTCGCATCCGTAGCCATTTTTTTGAAATGACAAGCAAGAAGATGAAAGAAAAGAGTAATCAAAGTCACATGTAAAAAAGAATCTCTCTCTCTCTCTCTCTCTCTCTGAGTCTTATTATTGATGAGCTCGCTTTGTATTATTATATAATAAGGACTGGGGTCCCATCAAAATAAAATAATAATAATAAGGACGGGGGCACAGTATCTTTACGGGTCACTAATATGATATCATATCATATTACCATATTATTATTATAATATATATATATATATATAAAATAAAAGTTGAGTTTAGATGCTACACTTGCGCCAAGTGGCGGCATTAAATTGCAGAAATTTTCTTAAATTTTTAGATTTTAAGAAAAAATATATGTAAGTTTTCTTCAACTATAATTTCTAAGTGGATATAATTTTTCTTCAATTATAATTCTAAGTGGATAAAAATCTCCTTCTCAAAGCAATTCGTCTTTCACTCAAATGTGATTTGGGTCTGTTTGGATACAGTTGAAAACTGAAAACTAAAAACACTGTAACAAAATAATTTTTAAATGTATGAATAGTGCTGTAGGATCCATTTTTAATGAAAAAATTGCTGAAAAAAGAAGTTTGTGGGTCCCGTGAATAGTGCACGGGACCCACTGGAAACACCACATCCACACAAAAACGCGCTTGAAAAAAAAAAAAAAAAACACAGACGCAGATGTGGGAAGCGCAAAACACGCTTCCCAAATGCACACTTAAGCTGGGTTTGGATACGAATGAAAAGGAACGCGTCTACTTCTGCGCATTTCCTTTTTTCTTTTTAGCATTTTGTGGCTGTGGTGTCACACCAGTGGGTCCTGTGCACTGTTCATGGAATCCACAAACCTCTTTTTTCAGCAATTTTTTTATTAAAAATGGGTCACACGGTACTATTAACATATTTAAAAATTATTTTACTACAATATTTTCAGTTTTCAGCAAAATAAATAGTATCCAAACGAACCTTTAATCTGAAAATGAAGGTTACGTATAAAATACAGTGTCGTGCTTCCTTGGCCAATAAGACCCCGGTGAGGTTGAAACTTTAAAATTCAAGAGAGAAAAAGAGATGCAAGCGACATGTAGCTCTCAAAGATAGAGTTACAAGTTTCTCATCCAAAAAAAAAGAGTTACAAGGCATGTACTTTTCCTCTCTGACATATGTGGCATCTTAGTTGTAAAAGTATATACTTCACGTGGTGCTAAAAAGACCCAGCAATAGTTGCTGTTGGGTCACGTGGAGCTAAATATTAAACCAAATCAAAACAAAATTAAATATTAGCTAAATAATAAAAGTTGGGTTTTTTTTTTTTGAGAAAAATAAAAGTTGGGTTTAGATGTCGTGATTGCGCTACATGATTTTACCAAATTGCATTAATTTTATTAAATTTATAGATTTTTAAAGAACTAAAAAAGAATAGTATAATACCAAGACTCTAATTTATTCTTATCATTAAATAATATTAGATTAACATTATTTTTTTATTTGTTATGATATATTTATTAAATTAGGGGATAATATTTAACATACAAAAATTTAATTTAGATAATATTTATCATCTAAATTTTCAAAATTTTAATATTATTAAATTAATATTATTTTATCAGAATATCAAGCTACAAAACTTGATTATTAAGGGATAAGCACAATCCAAATTCTTCAAGAGATGATTAATATAAATCTATCCCAAGAAACGATATATATCTCCAATAATTTGATAATCTCTATCTATCCCAAAAAACAGTATATATCTCCATTAATTTGATAATTTCTATGTTGATGACCTTTAATATATATATATATATACATATATATATATATACACACACACATCAAAATTCCTTATAACTATCAACCACGTTCTCTTTCTCTCTTTTTTTTTTATTTTTTTTTTTTATGTTACGTTATGTTGAATCAACTCTTTTTCTTTTTCTTTTTTCATTCCATTCATATGACCTCTTTTTTAATTCCAATTTTTATGGGATAAAAACAAACACATTGATTAGATATCTTTAATTTCAATAACATTTAAATGAATTATATTTCAAATGGAACTCTACCAATATATATAACCCTATATATCCTTTTTGGAGTGAAGCTTATTTCAATATGTGAATGCCTAAATCCCATGACAATGCAGGTATGCATTCTTTCTTCTTTTATTATTAATATTTTCATTTTGTTTATTTTCTTTAGTGTTATTATTGGTTTTTTTATCTTCATTTGATTTTAATTAATGAATTCAAAACATTCGAAAACATTGTCAAGTTTCTAAAGGCTCCTTCTTCTTCTTTTTCTTTTTTTGTATTTTGCTTTTATTAAATTGATTAGGTTTTGTGTATTGGTTGCCTTTTCTTTAAACTAATTTTCTTAGCTTTGATCTAATTTATATGTGAAAGCTCGAAATTGTGTGAAAACACAAGAGTTGTTTAGACCCCCAAATAAAAAAATACGGCTCAGTTGATTTTACTCTAACTTAAACTAAGTGCAGAATAGAGTAAATGCGAGCAAATAAACACAATAACTACTCTAAGCCGTATTCATCAAATCACAGCAATAAATTGAAAGCTAAAAGAGTAGAGAAGAAAAATGCAAATACAAGATAACACGCCGATGTGTTATCGAAGAGAAAACCGAAGAACTCGGCGAAAAACCTCTCCGCCGTCCTCCAAGCGGTAAATTAATCCACTAGAGAATAAGTTGGAGTACACGAATAACAAAAGACCCTCCAAGCCTAGTCTACGCCATGTACTCGAGCCCTCCAAGCTCCTGCTACCAACTGACTTGACGAAGCCTTGTCTTCTCTAGCTCTCCGGATCACGCAATTCAACTTGATTACATCCACCAAACAAATGGCTTCTTCCAATGCTTCTCAGCAGTACCTAAACCTCACTTTACACTCAGAATGTATGTGGTAAGTGTTTGGGCTATCAACCTCTCAATGATTTGGAAATGGAGAGGTAGGAGTTGAGGAAAACTACAATGGATTGTGTAGGGGATTGTGGGTATGACAATCTCTCACTCTCAAGGGATATGGCTAGGGTTTTCTCTCTGAAAAGAACTCCTCTCAATATGTGGGTAATGTGGGTATATATAGTGTGGGTAGAGACAGGATGTATCAGATATGACAAAATAGCAAAACAGAATATTTAGCGGGTATCTCGCGAGAAGGCCTTATCTGCAAGACACTCGCGAAAACCAGATGTCACCATCTGTCATAACTATTCGCATTCCAGTCATATGCTGAGCACATGCTTCACTTCGCGGGAAGGCTACTCGCGAGCTACCCGCGAAAACACCTTTGATCTTTAATTTGCCTTGAGTCTTCACACTCTCTCTCACACACAACTCTTACAAAGAAATCCCACATAAAATACATAGTGCATAAGATTGAACAAAATTACAATCAAATTTGACATGAAATTAAAGCCAACACAAAATAGTTGTAAATCACAACTTTACAATCTCCTCATTTGGCTATTTCGTGACAAAACTCCTAAAACGGACTCTAGACTTAAACGTGAGTTTGGGAACAGTGGTAAAACTCACTCACACCTAATCTAGAAGTTATGAAGCACTTGCACGTATACACCTGTAACCTGAAACACTCGCACACAAACAAAACTTTCATTAAGCTTATGACAAGTTGAATACACAGTACGTATATAAGCAAGTAAAGTGCGATCAAGGTAATACACAATAGGGATAATTACAGTAAACCCGCCTGTGATTAGGCCCGTTTTCACTTTGCCTACTTGTGGTTCAATCATTTACACTTTACCCACCTGTGGTAACTTCTGTTAGGACTCTGTTACCCACCTTTCCCTTTGCCGTTTGAAAAACAAATTTTTAAGAAAAAACAAACATAACAAAAATCAAAAAGCTAGGATTTTTTATTGCTGAAGAACTTCTCCGAGAATAAAGTGGAGGACATTGTTGTATTCTTTTTTGGTTGATAAAAACTAGGTATTTTCCCAGAACAAAGCTGAGAGTCTAAGTAGGACACGTTAACCTGACTGTCTTTGCCATATAGGAAGCCCATATATGAATTTGGGTTCTCAGCTTTTACAACCACAGCGAATTCGGTGAAGAGGCTCATATTAGATTGGAGTTCAAAAGCATGAACACCGAAGCTCTCATCGTCTCTCTCTCACTCACTCCATCGTCTCTCTCTCTCTCTAAAACTCAGATTTACCCCTTTGTTCCACTGCATCGAAAGTCAATTTGGGTTGTTGATCTAAGTAAATTAGCTGAGTGAGATAGGTCTCATCTCCTATCTTCGATGGTGGAGTTGACGAGGCCGATTAGCCACCACAGCAAAAACCCAAATCAACCACTATCTTTGCTTCATGGGTTTTCTTTCTTTTCTTTTCTTTTTCTGCTTTTGGATTATGGGTTTGATAATGATCTGATTATGGTGGGGTTATGGGTTGTGGCTTGTGGTGATTATGGATTGTGGGGAGGTGGTGGTGGTGCTGAGTTGTGGGTTCTGATAGTGGTGGTGGTGGAGTGGGTGGACAAGAGAGAAAGAGAGGATGAAGGCGATCTGACTGCAACGCTTCGTGGGTTTCAAAAAAATTTTTTTTTTTGCTTTTTGGTTGTGGGTTTTATTTGATTTTGGCTTGCTAGTGGTGGTTGACCTCCATGACTGTCGTTAGCACCACTACGAGCCACTGCCACAACAGCCAAGCCGTCGTACAAGCCATCATCAAACTTTAGGTCGAAGCACACGACCACCACCATCGGCAGGATGAACAATCGTGCTGTTTGTCTCTCCCTTTCTTTTTTAATTTATTTTATTTTTCCCTTACCATTTTTGTAGTTCCCCCTTGTTTGATTTATTTTGCTTGTGATTGAATTCTCTCTTTGGTTTGTTTCTATTTTCTGTTTAATCTATGATTGGGTTCTAAAACATTTTTATTACAGTTTGGTTTTGAAAAATGAGAGGGATTTTGGTATGGATTTTTGTGTTTGAACTATATTTACAAATGTTGTGTTCTTGTGTTCGTGAGGAAAAGATTCAATAGTTCTTGTTTTTGATCCGTGTTATGTTCTGATTTTTAATAAAATGGTGTTTTTCTAACGTTTGAGGATGAAGTGGGTAACGGATTGACATTCAGGTAGGTAAAATGTAAATGATTGAACCACAGGTAGGCAAAGTGAAAACAGGCCTAACCACAGGTGGGTTTACTGTAATTATCCGTACACAATATATAAACACTTAAGCATATCCTGATCAAACAAGAGCAGTCATAAAAGAATGACTACAATGAACATTTAGCTAGTAAATGATCATCCGAACATGCAATGCAATTAAGCGCAACGCAAGAATCAATTGCATGTCCAACACACAACCAATGCAAAATACTAGAATTATTTGCATCAAGGATATAAGATCCAACAAGGGCACAAGTGTGTAGTACTAAAGATAATGCAACAAAATCTAAAAGTACTTAAAAAAACGCTACAAAGCAAGGATATAAAAACAAAGTATTGAAAATAAACTAAAGGTTTTAAATCAAAGTACTTAAAGCTTTAAAATAAAGTAATGTAAATGTCCAAGCGTTATAAAAACTATAAAGGTAAAACCAAAATGAAACCACCACTAAACCACCAAAATGAACCAATATCTATGATATGCTCCCCCTCAAACTGTGCAACTCCCAACTCCCCCTCAAAACTTTCTCCCAATTTTCGACCAGAATGGCCAAAGAAGCTAGAACTGCTCAGATTCTGAGTCGAATCCCTCTTGTTGCTGCCTCTGCTCCATCATCATGTCTTCAATTTGAGACGATAGCGCAGTAATATTGCCTTCGATATAGGTGAACTAATCTATGGTGTGCTGCACATGGGATTCTAGCATACCATACATCTGCTCAACCCTGGCAATGAGACGATCAAGACGATCGGGTCCCCGTACTTGTGCTTGGGAAGATAGTTTTGCAAAGCCCTCCGAGGATGAGGTGAACTTGTCAATCTCTTCCTCTGTGTCCGCACCTTCTTCCTCAACATCATCCCTTAGGATTTAAGAAATGCCGAATCTTGATCCGGTGATGTGGGCTTTGCTTTGGGTCACCGTATGAGCACCAATGGGATAGTCTCTTTGCACGATTGTAAGACCGCTTGGAATCTTCAGCCTTGTCTTTGCTACGAGACCCATAATGAGACTTGGGAATGGCAATATTGTCCTTGAGTTCCTCTTGGAGATGCTCTTGGTCAGGAGGTAGTATATATGACCGCATATGTCGATCTCCTTATATGTGAAGAGATCATACAGGAAAATGGTTCTTGGTCCGGAAAATGTTGTCAAGTTTGTCACTGGGTAGAGGTTGTGGATCATAACATAAGCCAATGTCCTCATCTCCGCATTGAAAGGAATGGTGTTCATTGACTTCTTCTTGAGAGAGCCATTGAGGAGTTCCGCCATTGGCTCAAGAGAGTTCAATCTATCATCATATTGTATGGAGATTTGTTGAGATGGTGGGCGAACTTCTAAGAACTCTTGAATGGAATCCCTTGTGATAATGAATTCTTTTTGTCGCACCCAACAGTTGATGTGATCTCCTTCCACAGTGGCATTGGCGAAGAACTCCCTTATGAGTTTAGCATAGACATTTTCACTTGGATTCAGCAACTTTGTCCAAGTTCTTTCCTTAAACACTTTAGGTATGGAAGTGTTTTCAAGGGTCTTCATTCGTACAACCCTTTCCATGATGATCGTTGCCCTTTTATAGCAATCGTTGTAGGCCATGTCTGCCTCAATGGTTCTGAAATTCTCTGAGTCTGTACATGGACGCTTTGAGGATTTCTTGGAAGAAGAGTGCTTAGTGGGAGACATCTGCAAAAATGGACACAAAACACAAAGGAATAAGTGTAAAAACACAAAACAATAACGCAAACTTGATTAGTATCAAGTTAGTTCATAAAATAAACACAAAGTCCTAAAAAGAACATAAACACTGTCACACAATCATGTTATAAGTGCTAAAACATGTAATATCATTGAAATGCAAAAACATGACAAGTGTGCAAGTGTGTGCATCAAGTGTGCATGTGGTGTGCCTATGTAATGTATGTGCAAGGCATGACTAAGCACATTTGGGTCAAAGTGTGTAAAATACACAACTAATGATCAAAACATGATAAACATGTATAATCATGGTAGTCCCCAAAGTTTGGTATTCATTGGAGTCCAAAACAACACCAAAATGCCATTTGGGCATTTTATCAAACACTTGATATGCACCTATAAAACTAACATGTGGGTAATGCATGAACATGAGTAAATCTTGCCTAAATACATGTTAAAATTGCCACAATTGGCCAACACAAACACAAACAAACCAAATGGGACAAAGCCCAATCAAGAAATTGAAAGAATTTTCACAAAATTTAAAGTTCCCAACCCTTTTTCAAAAATGACCCAATTCAAGTAAAACCTAGAATTTTCTGCATAATCTAAGGAAATAAAGAGAAAAGATTGTATGAATATACCTGAGAAGTGATTTGAAGAAGTTTTCTTTTGAGATTTGGTAGGGTTTTTGAGTGAAATTAGGTTTTGGGTTGTTTGAGGCTTAAGGGAGGTGAAGTGAGGGAAAACAAGAGTTTTTGAAAAACTGTCTACATCAGCCCTTTAAAACTGAAAACACGCGTTTTTTGTGGGTTAGCTTCTCATGAAATTACTCACGAAAAATGCCTCTAAAGTACAAAACTTTTCGCGGGTAGACTTTACTCGCGAAACAATCGCGAGATAGTCGCAAAAGTCTCTGTCTGAAAGTCTCTGTCTGAAATTTTGTGTTTTCATATTTTGCCTTAACCCATTTTTGCGAGAAGAGCTTAGTCGCGAGCTTCTCGCGAAAATGCCTCTAAAGAAGTTTTGATGAAAAACATGAAAAATGCAATTTGAATAAAAACTCAAAACACAAAAGCATAAAAACACTTTAAAAAACATATAAAATACTCAAAAATCTTTTTGGGTTTGATCGACAAGCAATTGAGTATACACATCACATTTGATCATGTACAATCACACAAATGAAATAAGCATTCAATAAACAAAAGTCTTGTGTGTTGTGTGTGAGTATCAAATGTGGAATAGTCATTAGTCTAGAGTGAAGTTTCAATGATCAATTCAATCAAGTCATACACAACTAATACTAAGTCAAGTGGTCTATCTCAATTATAGAAATGAATATATATGACCTCCCACAAGAAAATGATTACATATCTTTGAAGTTTTTCATTTGACTTCTTTACAATTCATAACATTTGATCATTTTTGAACAATTCATCTCATTTTGAGATCGATGCCTGAAATTTTTGATATTTCAATTTTGCGAGTAAGCCTTTGGCTTTTTGGGCACCATACATTTCAATACAAGTCACTTTCCCTTTTTCCTAGTCAAATACTAGCATGTGCGACGACTTTTGTAGCTCATTATCTATTTTCGAGATTTGACATTTGTTGAGCTATAAAGCAAAAATATAAAAAAGTGTGAGAAGATATATAAGCACAAGTCTATGCATGTATCAAAACCATCAAGACTATTGACTAATCATTCATAACAAGCTTGAAAATCAATTTACAACAGTCACACATAGATTTCAAGATTTTTCCCACAAAGATAAATGTGCATACATAACAAGCTAAGCTCATAAATGCACTACGCCATTAGTACGAAGGTACTAAGCCAAACTCACATGTGATATACACAACACAAGCGATCAAACTTTTTAGAGATTTTTCAATTTTTATGGGTTTTTGAATTTTTCAACTCACTCAAAAACAGAACATGTAAAGTAAGATCAACAAAAACAACAAGTACAAAACAAACTTGAAAAGAAACATGATCTAACTAAACAAGTGAAACCTATATAGCAAGTATGCAACAATGAGCAGAGTAAGGTCATATAAGAAATAGAAGTCAAGGGATGATACTGACACCAATAGTCTTATGCAGAGACTCAAACCGTGGACTATCAAGAGGTTTGGTAAATATGTCTGCCTTCTGGTTGTCGGTGTTTATAAACTCTAGACACACAATCTTCTCCTCCACCAAATCTTGAATGAAGTGGTACCGAATCTTGATATGCTTCGATTTCGAGTGTTGAACTGAATATTTTGACAGGTTTATGGCACTTGTATTATCACAGAACACACACATAGTGTCTTGAGTGATTCCATAATCATGAGGGAGCTTCTTCATCCACAATAGTTGTGCACAACAACTCCCCGCTGCAATGTATTCAGCTTCAGCCGTTGATAGAGATACTGAATTTTACTTTTTGCTCATCCACAACACGAAGTTATATCCAAGGTAAAAACAACCACCCGAGGTGCTCTTCCTATCATCAATGCACCTGGCCCAGTCAGCATTCGAATATCCAGCTAAGCACTTATTTGAGTCTCTTGAATACCAAATTCCATAGTCGGATGTGTCATTGATATAACGGATAATTCGTTTGATTGTTGTCAAGTGGGACTCTTTGGGTGCTGCCTGAAATCGTGCACATACCCCTACACTAAAGGCGATGTCCGATCTACTCGCAGTAAGGTAGAGAAGACTGCCGATCATGCTTCGATAGAGTGTTGGATCTACTTCCACACCGGCTGCATCAAGGCTTAGTTTTACTGAGGAACTCATAGGAGTAGAAGTATGTTTCTTGGAGTTTAGGCCGAATCTCTTGACAAGATTTTTGGCATATATCTCTTGAGATATAAATATCCCATCTTTCCGTTGTTTCACTTGAAGCCCTAGGAAGTAGTTTAGCTCCCCCACCATGCTCATCTCAAACTCTTTTTTCATCTCTTCCGAAAATTCTTGAGCAAGGTGATCGATTATGGATCCAAAGACAATGTCATCCACGTATACTTGAGTAACAAAGAGAGACTTCTCATCTCTTTTAACAAAGAGGGTTCGATCGACTTGACCTCTCTCGAAACCATGATCCAAAAGGTATGTGATGAGGCAATCATACTAAGCTCTTGGTACTTGCTTCAACCCATATAATTCCTTTTTCAGTCTTAGCACATGGTCCGAAAAATTAGGGTCTTGAAACCCCTTTGGTTGCTCAACGAACATTTCTTCGTTCAAAAATCCATTCAAGAAGGCACTCTTCACATCCATTTGGTATAACTTGAACTTCATGATACACGCTATGGAGGAAAGAATTCGGATTGACTTTAGTCTTGCTACCGGAGCAAATGACTCATCAAAGTCAATGCCTTCAACTTGAGTATATCCTTGAGCCACCAATCTAGACTTGTTTCGGACAACTTCATCATCTTCATCGGTCTTGTTCTTGAAGATCCATTTGGTGCCGATTACATGTGTATCCTTGGGCCTTGGTACCAACTCTCATACATCATTTCTAACAAATTGATGTAACTCTTGGTGCATGGACTCTACTCAATTCTCATCTTTCAAAGCTTCTTCCACTTTCTTGGGTTCAAATTGAGCAAGATAACAGTTATATGTCACATGATTCACACTATAGCCCGGTCATTTTCTCAAATGAAGTCCCTCATCTAAATCACCAATGATGTTACTTGTGGGATGATTGAGAGTTACTCTTGATAACGATTTCTTGGAAGTTGAGGGTTCCCCATCACGAAAGATTGGAGGTTGAACTTCCGGAGGGGTGAGAGGGCTTGAAGATCCTTGTGTTGATCTAATCTCCCTTCTTGATGTAGGAGGTGTAGACTCCTTTTCTGGTGATTCTCTCTCACCATCATCACCTTGAGACATGTTGTCATCACCCTCATTCTTTTTAAGGTTTGGTCGTTTGCCATCCTCATCAATATCATTTTCTAAGATGGTGTCATCTATGACCGTATTTATTGATTCCATCACCGTCTTAGTGATTCCATCACCGTCTTAGTGTGCTTATTGTACACTCCATATGCTTGGCTATTTGTGGAGTATCCTAGGAAGATTCCTTCATCACTCTTAGCATCAAATTTCCCAAGATTCTCCCTATAATTGAGAATGTAGCATTTGCTTCCAAATACTCGGAAGTATTTCACCTTCGGCTTCTTTTCTCTCCAAACTTCATATGATGTCTTCTTTGTTCCTGCTCGAAAGAAAATCCTATTCCCAATGTGACATGAAGTATTCACCGCTTCAGCCCAAAATTTATGTGGAAGGTTTTTGTTGAGAAGCATTACTCTCGCCATCTCTTGGATCACTTGGTTCTTTCTTTCAACCACCCCATTCTGTTGTGGAGTCTTTGGGGCTAAGAATTTCTTTTTGATACCATGCTCATTGCAAAACGCTTCAAATTTTGCATTTTCAAACTCCTTCCTATGATCACTTCTGATTTTGACTATGGAACTCCCTTTTTCATTTTAGAGCCTTTTGCATAACATTTCCATCTTGTCGCATGCCTCCGACTTCTCTTTAAGAAATTTCACCTAAGAATACCTTGAGAAATCGTCAACTACCACCATGATGTAACATTTTCCACCCATGCTTTTCGTTCTCGTTGGACCCATTAGATCCACATGAAGTAACTCCAAAGGACGAGAAGTAGCAACTACATTTACTTTAGGATGAGTTGACTTTGTTTGTTTTCCCAATTGACATGGACCACAAACATTCTTCTCAATTTTTTCAAAATTTGGCAAACCAACCACTGCTTCAAGCTTTGAGACTTTTGCCACTTGTTTGTAATTTGCATGCCCAAACTATTGATGCCATAACTCCAAGAGATTCACTCGAGCACTCCGACATGATATGCTTGGTTTGGGAATAACATCATAATAATTGTCGGTGGTCCTAAGTCCCTTCAATACTTGAACACCTTCTTCATTGAGGATTAGACAACCTTTCTTTGAAAATTGAACGAGAAAGTCTTCATCGCATATTTGGGTGATACTTAGCAGGTTCACTTTTAATCCTTTGATGTACAGGACATCATTCAATAAGGGAAGTCCCGGAATATCAACAGTTCCATTTCCAAGAACTTGTGAGTGACTACCATCTCCATATGTCACATAGCCGTCTTCCTTCTCCTTAAGAGTTTTGAATAGTGATTTATCTCTTGTCATATGCCTTGAACATCCGCTGTCAAGATACCACAAACACGAATTAAACACTTTTAATGCGGTATGAACAAAAAGACAAGCATGAGATAGGCATTCTTGACCATTAAAACAGGACTCATTTTCCTTTACTTCATTCATAGATGAGTGAAGCTTTTTTTTCAAATAATCAAGTTTATCACACAATTGCCTATTCCTTCTCTTATATTTAGCAATTAAGGAATTCGACTCACACAAGCTATTATGAATATCATGATTCCTATGTTCTAAGAATTTCAGCATGTGTACAAAAATTCTAGCATGTTTCTTTGATTTAAATAACTCTAAAATCTCATTGCTAGGACAATCTCCAAAGATGATCATAAAGTCATTATCACAAACACATGAACTATGCTTCATGTTGGCCTTTGCCATAGCACTATCCATAGCAAGCCAAGGGGTCTAGGATCACACTTAGGTAATGAAACCACAGCAAGTGTACCCACTCTCATACCAATTGAAAGCTCGAATTTGTGTGAAAACACAAGAGCTGTTTAAACCCCCAAATAAAAAAATACGGCTCGGTTGATTTTACTCTAACTTAAACTAAGTGCGGAATAGAGTAAATGCGAGCGAACAAACACAATAACTACTTTAAGCCATATTAATCAAATCACAACAGTAAAATGAAAGTTAAAAGAGTAGGGAAGAAGAATGCAAACACAAGATAACACGCCGATGTGTTATCGAAGAAGAAACCGAAGAACTCGGCGAAAAACCTCTCCACCGCCCTCCAAGCGGTAAATCGATCCACTAGAGAATAAGTTGGAGTACACGAATAACAAAAGACCCTCCAAGCCTAGTCTACGCCATGTACTCGAGTCCTCCAAGCTCCTGCTACCAACTGACTTGACGAAGCCTTGTCTTCTCTAGCTCTCCGGATCACGCAATTCAGCTCGATTGCATCCATCAAACAAATGGCTTCTTCTAATGCTTCCCAGCAGCACCAAAACCTCACTTTACACTCAGGATGGGTGTAGTAGGTGTTTGGGCTATCAACCTCTTAAGGATTTGGAAATGGAGAGGTAAGAGTTGAGGAAAACCACAATGGATTGTGTAGAGGATTGTGGGTATGACAATCTCTCACTCTTAAGGGTAATGGCTAAGGTTTTCTCTCTAAAAAGCACTTCTCTCAATACGTGGGTAATGTGGGTATATATAGTGTAAGTAGAGACAGGGTGTATCAGATATGACAAAATAGCAAAACAGAATGTTTCACGAGTATCTCGCGGGAAAGCCTTACCCGCGAGACACTCGCGAAAACCAGCTGTCACCATCTGTCATGACTCTTCGCATTCCAGTCATGTGCTGAGCACATGCTTCACTTAGCAAGAAGTCTACTTGTGAGCTACCCACGAAAACACCTTTGATCTTCAATTTGCCTTGAGTCTTCACACTCTCTCTCACACACAACTCTTACAAAGAAATCTCACATAATATACAAGGTACATAAGATTGAAAAAAATTACAATCAAATTTGGCACGGAATTAAAGCCAACACAAAATAGTTGTAAATCACAACTTTACAATATGCTTAGGGTTAGGGTCTTAGAATTAATGATTAAATATGGTTAGAATTAATAGATTAATTTTAATAATTTTCTTATTTGATTTTTATGTTACATCAAATTATCAAGATGTTCTATACCTATATTCTTGAATTATCAACTTTAATTTTAATTTATAATATTATCAAGATTATATTAATTTTAGATATATCGATTGTTTAGTACTTTTTTTTATAAATAATTATCAATTTAAAATTCAATTTGGAATTATCAATTTAATTTAGTTTTATGAAGAAATCTTACCCCTTATTTTAGTGAGATAATTATTTACACTTGACAATTTTTTTCTTTTATCTTTATTGAATCTATTAAAATATATAATTATTTATACATTTATTTTATAAGCTTTTTCATAAAACCGTGGGTCAAAATGGGCTTTTACCCCTTTCTCACAAATTTTCCAGCAAAATGCCCCATATTTGAAACTAATTAGGGAAATGCCCCTATTTTGAAACTCGATTTTCTAAAAATCGAGTTCTAAATGTAAAACTCGATTTTTGGAACATCGAATTATAGCAAACATGGACTTAGAATTTTTTTTTTTTTTTGGAACTCGAGTTTCATGTGAAGTACTCGAGTTCCACTTGAATTTTTCCAAGGAACTCGAGTTCCGTGAACTCAAGTACTTCACATGGAACTCGAGTACTTTACATGGAACTCGAGTTCCATATATATATATATATATATTTTTTTTTTAATTTTCAATTAGCTATAACTCGATTGTCCAAAAATCGAGTTTTAAATTGAAACTCGATTTTTAGAAAATCGAGTTTCAAAACAGGGGCATTTCCCTAATTAGTTTCAGATATGGGGCATTTTGCTGAAAAGTTTGGCGAAAGGGGCAAATGCCCATTTTCCCCTAAAACCGTGCAACGCATGGGCCTATAACTAGTATTATCTAATCTAGTGTTAGTCTAATTAGTCCGGTGAAAATAGCCAATTTAATTAGCCTTCTAGATAAACTTGCTAACCTTCTAAGTATTTTGTTTTGTAGATTGACTAAGGAGAACGGTCAAAATCAAGCTCTTGAAGCTCTTTGTGTGAGGTATTAGCTCTGATAATTAGAAGCATGCTAGGTTAGTTTTGATGTAGTTTAATTGTGTGCTACCTGCTGCATTTCTGGGTAGAGATACGTACGCATGTGTACGCATTTCCATAACCATGCATACACATGCTTATGCATGCGCACACATGGTTAACCTAGAAACTCAGATTTTCTTATTCTTGGTTTTTATCCTACTTCTTTAGTTTAAATACATGTTTTAGCTTCTGTTTGAGTTAGATTATACATGAATAGGTCTCAGGTTAGTAGAATAACTTGTTTTATATGCTTGGTTTAATAGATTAATAACTTGGGTTCATATTTTGGATGAACAACATGAACACGCATAAGAACATGAACATGCATTGATGTTGCGATTAAAATAATGCAAACCCAAGTGCAGATTTTTCACAAGTAATATTATCTCAGTGAGTCCGAGGTTGATCCACAAGAAATGATTGACACTAATGTAAAAACCTCTATTATTAAGTAGTAAATAAAAATAGTTGTTTGTTTGTTTTTCCACCCAAAGATGGAGCAAGATAATATTGAAACTATAATTTTAAATAGCAAAATAAATATAAGAAAAATTAATGGAAAGAAAACACTAGGGATTTGAGGATCCACCTAATATTTTATCATATGAATTAGGATTACTTTTAACTCAATTAGGGTAGAGATTCAACTCGCCTAATCAGAAGATAAATCAATAAAGTACTCAAACAATGTGTGAAGTATATTGAATATAAGTGATTGGGCAAATCATTCAATTGGCATGTTACAGGGAAGACTAAGCATTCAATATATTCTTAAATCATAACGAATCAAGGAGTTCAAGCATTTGATATAAATAAACATTATATTAAATCTTAAAAACTTGTCAACATGAAATGATTCCAAATACTAAATCAATCTCAAAATTCAATCATCAACCCATAGAAAGCACCTAGATAATCCCAAGAATACATGATAAAAATACTAGGTTTCACCTATAACCCTAGCTAGAGGTTTAGCCACACATTGTTATGCAAAAGAAATCCATAAAAATAATGGTAAACATCTTTTTAAAAAAATAAAAAGATTAAAAACGTTCTAGGGTTTTTCCCCTCCTATAACCCCAGCCTCCTCCAAAAGAAAATGAGAAAATCCCTCAAATTTAGGATGAGAATCCCTTGATTTTCGGAATTTTATCTACTGTTAGATTCCAGCCCACTTTTAATCTTCAAAAAGATTTTTCTGGAATTTGTGGTAAACTAAAAAGTTGTAGATCTTCGAGTATTATTTCTGTGGCCACAAGAATCAAATCAATCGGACATCCGTACAAGATATTATGGCAAAAGTACTGAAACAATGCAAGATGTTTCTATATAAGTATTTTTCCAGTTTTGGCTTGAACGAATTTCTTTCTTCCCTTTTTATTCTCACACGTTTTGACTTATTTAATACATCAAAAACCATGCTATCTTGACCCTTGGATTCTCTTAGCTTCATGACTATATGATTAGCTGAATGATTTTAATCTCCTATAAGAAAAAACTACAGTAATGGTTATATTTTTTAGAAATCTTTAAAATTCACATATTTATGTGTAATTAAACATGAAATTGATGTGATATTACCTACCAAAACTAAAATAATAGTGTAATTTTAAACAATCAACAATTGATACATAGGTTCTGTGGTTCAGTGAGGCAAGTAACGTAAATTCATGCATCTGAATGTGAACATGCATCTTTTGACATGATGATTGTTTCCTTTGAACCTTGAATGCCATAATGCAAGCTTTGAATGGTTGAACATGTTTGATTGAATGCCATGATGGTGACTCACTGACCTATGATGTTTTTACTCTTGTTGGTTCACATAAAGCATGATGCTAGGCGAATGATATGAATATGCCATAAATGTGCTAAGATGGATGATGAATATGATACATATGTTTAGATGTATATCAGGATGCTTGTGTTTGTGTAATGTGATCCTATGCTATTGCTCTGTTATACCATGATGTAATATACTATGATAAGTACTAGATGCATGTTAGGATAGACTGTGTGTGTGTATAGAATAACCTATTAAAGGACCTTTTGATGGAATTAGGATTTGGAAGATAATGAGCAGAGGCCGACCCACGAGTTAGGCGAGGTTGGGTGCCTAACACTTTCCCATCCCCATACCTAAACTACGAAAACATGCTTTAGTAAAATCAATCATTCACATAAGGGCACTATGCATATGGTTCCTAAACCTAATATAGGTGGCGACTCCATTATCCACCCCTCTGCCCGGTCCACTCGGCCGAGGCGTACTTCCCAATGGGACGAAACTATCACGGGCACTTGTGCCCACAGGCTTACAATAGTGAGTTAGGTTATTGTTTCATGTGTGAAGCCAATAAACACCAAGTCGGTATCCATCCGGGTTCAAATAATAAAGCTTTGTGGAAAGGTATTTGGTCCCTAAACACCCCCAACAAAGTCAAGAATCTGATAGGGAGAACTTACCAAAAGGGAATCCCTACAAAAGTCAACTTGGTCCGAAGAACTACCATATGTGATCTATGCAAGTTGACCTCTGAAGATACTTTACATGCCTTGCGGTCTTACCCTCAACTAGACATCATGTGGGAAGCTAATCCGATTTGGAAATTTTGATCTACTCACTCTTTCGAAAATTTTAAAGCAGTTATAGACCATGTTCTTACTGATAATCGTAATCCCAAGTTATTTGCAACGCAAGTTTGGTCCATTTGGAATCAGAGAAACCAAGCTCGATCCAATCAAACTTGCTTCCCCATTCTTCAACTTGCTTAACTAGACAAGACTAGATGTGCTGAGTTCTTGGAGTTAAACCTTGTGAAGATGAATCTTCAATCCCACACCAGAGTTCTTTAGATTCAACCTCCACCAAATATTTTCAAGATTAACTTTGATGGAGCGGTGTTTAAAGATACAAATAAGATCGGGATTACATATTTATCCAGGATTCAAGTGGGCTTATTATTGCATTCATGGCTCAACAAATTCCTTAACTTCTATCTGCTGCTGATGCAGCAAGAGCCTTTAAATTTGCTTTGGAAATTGGTATTAATCAAGATGTATTGAAGGGTGATTATGAGATGGTCATACACGCACTTGCAGATGAAGCTCCATACTTGGCTATTTTTGGGAACCTTATAGAGGATGCTAGATTTTTTTTTTTTTTTCAAATTCCTTTAGATGGATGAGTTTCTCTCATACTAAAAGAGAGGGCAGTAGATTAGCTCATAATCTGGCCAACCATTCTATAAGTTTCCCTCATACTCCTTCATGTTTTTCAAGCTAATATAGACGAGTTACCTTGAATAAAAGCTTATTGTCTTTCTTCTTAAAAAAAAGTTTATTAATTATCTAGTGCATCACAAAGGTTAGTGACTAGTATAAATAGTATTTAATGGTGTTTTAAATGTTTAATTAATTTGCTTTTTTATTGATTTGACTATTAAATCTAATGGGTAGTAAATAGCCTATAACAAGAACGAAGAGTTTAATCATGGTAACTTATTGTAATATATTCAGTAACCTATTAAAGAAATTTAAAAGTAATTGTTGATAACATCTTTTATGGCAAGAGTTTTTTTTTTTTTTTTTTTTTTTAAGATTTCGGTTTCGATTTAAGAGAGGAAAAAAAGTTTTATTTTTTATTTATTAGGAAAAATAAAAATGAGTCAGGTTGGGTAATACCCTACCCAATATAGAAAATTCGGGTAAACAAGTGTAAGGTTGAATTTATTCAATCATTTTGTTGGTTTTATTCCGTGCCAAATTTGCTTGTAATTTAGCATTTAAAAACCCTGTATTTAGGTGGGAATCATGTAAGGGTAGTGTGGGAGAGAGTGTGAAAAAAAGCTCAAGAGTGTGCACTCAAGAAGAGCCTCGCGACTGGATCTCGTGACTGGCGAGTCGCCAAAGGTGGCACACGTGTGAAGCATGCAAGGGAGCTGAAGGGTTACGCCAGCTGGAGCACTACATGACAAAACTTCCAGACTGGCCAGGCAGTTAGCTCACGACTCAAAGTCGCGACTCGTTCCAGTCGCGAGCTCGAGTCGCCAGAATGCCCTGTTTGTTAGAAACCTGACTGTTCGCATTTCTCACTCACCCTACTATAAATACCCTTATACCCACGAAATGTAATATACTTCCAGAAAGAATTTTGAGAGAGAAACCCTAGAGAAAAACAAGATTGACTCATCCACAATCTTCATCCTTTAATTCTCTAAATTCCTCTACTCTCACCCTCTCCATTAATATATCCTTGAGAGGTACATTAACCAAATCCTTATCTCACCATACCCATATCTGTGAGAATTTTTTTTGGTGCTTGGGAAGCAATTCAGAAGGGACCAATTCATTTTGGTTGATGCAATGGGCGATTGCGGGATTTGGTAAGCTAAAGAAGACAAGGTTTGGCGTAATCCTGTTGGAGCAAGAAGCTGGGAGGGCTTAGGTGCACTGGGTAGATTAGGCTTGAAGGGTCTTCTGCTATTCATATATCCCAACTTTATTCTCTAGTGGATTATTGACCGCTTGGAGGGCGGCGGAGAGGTTTTTCGCCAAGAACTTCGGTTTCCTCTTCGATAACACATTGTTGTATTGTTTTTGTGTTTGCATCTCTCTTCCCTTAATCTTTGCCTTTTAATTACTACTGTGGTTGTGATTAATTTCGGTTTAGATTGTTTTACCAATTCTGTTTTAGCTTATTTTCATATTCCGCACATACATTGTTTGATTATAAGCTTGTGTTGGTAATTTGTAAATTGGGGGTCTAAACGTTAATAGCTGTTTTACACACTATTTGAACTTTCAACAAGGATACCCGCACTCAATACGCAAATATCCTGATAGGTTGGGCTAGGTTAGGTACCCACTGTCTAATGGGTTTGGCCATCCATAACCGTATTATATATGCTAAAATGCAAAATCCACCTTTTAAATGAAGATTGACTCATCCACAATCTTCATCCTTTGATTCTCTAAATTCCTCTACTCTCACCCCCTCCATTAATATATCCTTGAGAGGTACATTAACCAAATCCTTATCTCACCATACCCATATCTGTGAGAATGTTTTTTGGTGCTTAGGAAGCAGTTCAGAAGGGACCAATTCATTTTGGTTGATG